>OX465276.1:130482011-131725136 GCA_949987645.1 Tachina grossa | reverse complement strand
TGAACTAAATACCTAATATACATAAAATCTAAAGATATAATTCGCGCTAGAGAGCTGACATTTTATACACTAGTAAGTGTAGCTGCGTAAGCCAATGGGAAAATCTTAAAATCAAAAAGTTTTGCCCGGTATGCGGGGCCACGACGTTAAAACTCCAATTAGCACTAGCGATCTTAAATTTGATACACAAATAAATCTAGATAAGAGATCACTAAGAAAAATCTGAAAACCCAGAAATTGCTATCAGAGGGCGGAAAAAAGCACTTCAAATTTAAAATTAACATGCATTTTATTAAAACTTTTCATACACATTGCACTTATCCAAAAAAAAATTCCCTATTTTGAAAAGTTGCCGTGACTTCACCCATAAATCTTAGCTTTTTCGTTCAGGTACTTCGGCTTAGCAGTTTTTAATTCAATACTCAGGTATTTCTTATTAACTTTTTAATACCAAACTTTGCATGAACCATAAGCACTAGCAGATCATGAAAATTTTAAGTAATATTATACTATAGAGAGCTGCCATTTTGCACACAAATAGTAATTGATTTACTCAATCGGAAAATCCAAAAAATTAAAAGCACCAGCTACCCTATTGAAACTTTGCATGCACATTAGGCATATCCTTTTGATTTATGTACTTCGGCTAAGTAAACTTTATTTAACATGTAAATATATTGAGAAAAAAGGCGGGGTCATGCCCAGAAAAATTTACGCTGTATTTTATATGTTTCTTCCAGTCGCCTCTTACCAAATTGCATACACACTGGCGACCCGTTGTAATGACACAATAGTGCATTTTTAAGGTCAACAATTCAACACCGATCACACTCTTACCAATTATTTTATGTAACTCTGCCATTTTCAACTGGCGCAGTGATCATAACTAGAAAAAAAATACACCAGAAATTTTAAGTTTAAAAAGTGTTATTATAGAAACCTTTTCAAAAAGTAATCAGATCCTCAGATCAGATCCAAGTTCCTATCCAAAATTTCGGCCATTAAAAGTTGTGAGATATAAATTTTGACCAAGTTCTTCTTTGCCACAATATCTAACACAGAAATATATTATGTATGATAAAAATTTGTAATCGTAAGGGTGTCATATAATTTCTAGATAATCTGCTAACTTGGCAATATTTTTTCCTTTCTAAAAAAGGAGAGAATAATGTATGAATGTTTATTTCTTTATATTGATAAGAATGTTGTCAAGATGGCAGATTATCTAGAAATTATATGACACCCTTACGATTACAAATCTATATCATACATAACATATTTCTGTGTTAGGTATTGTACCAAACAAGAACTTGTTAAAAAATTAATATCTCACAACTTTTAATGGCCGAAATTTTGGATAGGAACTTGGCCGTTTTTCACATTTATGTTTTTGTGAGGATTAGAATTTACGTTAAATAGCTGATGTTAATAACAATCTCTACCAAAGTAGATAGACTAGGGTGCTGATGAAGTGCGTTGCTGCACAGAAAAATATCGGTATTTCCCCCAGCTTAAAAGTCTAATTTAATTTTTCTTCTCTTCTTTAGAAACTCACATTAATTAATAAAAATATTTCATTCAATAAAAGAATTGCAATCACTGAACTTAAGCCTGACTAAAAATTATTTCTGATTAAAAATTCACTATAGTTCAATTAAAATCTAAAAATGTCTCTTTTTTTTAAATTGTATTAAACTTAGAAAAAATTACTTAAACTTGGAAAATTTTTATTTAAATTTAGAAACTTTTTTCCTTAATAAGAGCATACATGGGCATACTGCAGTAAAATTAAAATTTCAGTAAAAATACATTTTTACTGATTACTGAAAAAAATTTCAGTATCCAGTAAAAATTTACTGGTTACTGGTAAAAATTTACTGCTTACTGGAATTTTTTTACTGCTTACTGAAATTTTTACTGGATACTGAAATTTTTTTCAGTAATTTTTACTGTAGTGGCCGTACGGAAACCTTCGTGTGCGAGTCACAGTCGCACTTTACTGAATTTATTTTAATAGTGAAAATGGACCGAGAGGCCAAAACACAAACTTCGAGGCACAGAGCCAAAAAAGGGCTACATTCGTACATGAAAAGTCAAAACTCAAAGCTTATTTTTGTAGAAAAAGCAGAGCTTTTCCCGGAGATATCTGTTGGTATTATTAAGAGCACTTTTTAAAAATCTTTCTTTAAGAAGGGCGTAGAAAAGTAGTAGAAATATTACAGACAAGTAGTAATTCAAAAAATCGAAAAACCCGACTGCGACCTTCTTTGAACCGCTAAATATTTTAAATGGTCATTAGTGTTGTAAAAGTATTGAGTATTTGAGTACTGAGTACTTAATACCGAGAGTTTTTACCGGTACTCAATACACAAAAGTAACTACTCAACACTTTCAGGGTTGTATTTTGTAGTATTCAAGCGAAAGTCTTCCTTTAAAATGCATCAGAATTATACAACTCTGTGAGCTTGATACAAATAAATATGACTCTGAACCTCATGGAGTTAGTGTAACAAATACCAATTCTGTTAGGAATTATTTTGATACGAAAACAGCCACTAAAAAAAAGTACTACAAAATGCATTCCCCGTTATTGTGAATGGCGTCGTCGACGTCACATTAAGACGACACTAAAAAATTTCACTCGCCTACTCTCTGTCGACAAAAAATTGACTACTATTAACATGCTCCATTAATTTACAAAGTCTTAGAGATTAGTAAGAGATTGTCAATAAGATCCACTTTTTGCCGATAAAGAGTATACAAGGGACAAAATTTACTGTCGCCTTGATGTGACGTCGACGATGATTATTAAACTACTTCAGTCATTAACAAATACTATTGAACAGAAAAAGTGGCCCTTTAGAATAGTGGAAGCAAGGTACGTGATACAATATAACCAGCAAGTCAGGTCCTCACAAACATGAAAAATATTTTAAATTCTTTCAATGTCGGTCAAATTTTATTTCTACATTTCAACAATGACTAAGTAATAATATCAATTGTGGGAAAAAAAATGTTTATTAAAAAATATTTAGAAGATAATTTAAGAGATTAATGCACTAGAAGTTTTAAGAGTACGTTAAAAAATTTTTATGTACAAAAACTAATCTTCAAACTTATTTATTTTCATTTGTTATAAATTAATTTAAATATACTTGTATTTAATCTTTGTTTTTCCGTATTGCATTATCAATAAAATAATATAAATAATAATTTTTAACTTCCCATATACATACATATATAAAGTATTCAGTAGTATCGAGTACCCAATTGAAAAAGTATCAAGTAGTACTGAGTATTAAAAAGTAGCCGCTTTTTACAACACTAATGGTCATCCGAAATGAAAAATCATAACAGAAACCTAAATGCGATTTTAAAATACCTGTTGAATGATACCCACGAATGATATGGTTCGCCGACTTTTTATTTTTTTTTCGTTGGCTTCTGTCATATCTTTAAGAGACTCCCAGGATTAAGACAAATCGTTTGATGTAAGAATCAATAAAATTGATTCACACAATACATTTCTTTGCGTCGCGCATTCGGGTAAAATGACACTGTTTAAACAAAAATCCACAAACTAATGGCTTTTCCTGTTGTATTTATATGTCTGTGTTGCAATTTATGCATATGCATAAAATTTTGGTTTGCATAATATTTTCTACAAAAAATTTGCAAACAAACCGTAACAAAAACGTCCTTTTAATCACCATCATCATTATAATAATTTTCACTATTATCAACACGTACTCGTAACAACTCTTTTTATGCATTTTTGCTTGAAAGTGTTGTATAAATTTTGTATAAATGTACGTTCCTCTAAAATATATTAAGACTTTTTTCCATCAAAGGTATATTCTCTTCACATTTTTGCTGCTGCATTGTGTGTGCGTTCATGGAAAACGTCTAAAAAAACAGCTTTACACTTGATTTTGCATAAAGCAGTTGTTTAGGTTTACTTTGGTGAGATTTTTTTATTTTTAATTTCTCCCTTTCTTTTTTTATTCAATTCAAGAGTGTGTATATTTTACACTTAACAATTTGTTGTTTGTTGCCAGTAGACTCTTCATATTCCATATATTTCAACAAGCAAACATACCGACAAATTCCTAAACAATTTGCACATGAATAGTTAATGCAGTGGTGGACAGTGGAAACCTTTAGAAAAATATTGTAGAACAATAGTCAATTCTAATTGAAGTTTATTTGCTGGTGGTTAAGCATTGTCTATATGCATTTCACCAAACATTTCGAGCAGTCACAAACCTCTTATCTTATGCACAGACTTTTAAAAACATTTGAGAATACACAAATAAAAATATATTTGAAAATCACAAAAGAAAAATAAGCATAGTATAGGTCATGATATAAATATATAAGGTACTTCCATTGTCTCTTTTTTTTTTGAAAAATAAGGATTTTTGAAGTTTGTTTTTGAGAGAAATAAAGAAAAATGTTCCCATACAGTAAAAAACGTAAGTCTTCCCCTAGAAATTTTTTACAAATATGTGTAATTATCGAAGCAAAAATTTGAGAATAAATAAAGTTATATACATAACTACATATCTGCGAAGTTTAAAAAGTGATTATGTAATAACTTATCTCATATTTTTAAGTTTTCTGCTTAATACAAATCTTTTAACTATATTTCCATCTAAATTTGTCGTTAAGAAACCAAATTGATTGATGATTTGGACTATTTGACAATGAATTTATATTAAGTTTAACAAATATTGATTGATATTGTATTCTGTTTAATCTACATAACATATTTCTTGTTGATTGTAACATCCTTTTCTAAAAAAATTGGTTTAATAACCGGTCACATCTTTTGTCAAGTCTATTTCACAGATTTTATAGGCTCTTAGTCACTGTTGGCGAACACCAGAAAATGCAGGTAATTTAAAAAAATGCTGCACTCTTATTTTTTTGCTTATGCCCTAATTTAGTAAGAAGATTTAGGACGCCTTTTTGTTTGAAAATAATGTTCTTGTTTTTGAATTCTCTAAATTATTTTCTTCAAAAATGGTTGTTGTGTTCCATAATGAAAAATAAAAATATTATTACCATATTTTTAAAACATAAAAATTAAATTAAATTATTATACAAAGCTTAAAAAATAAATGAAAAAATATGTGTTGGATATAATGTTTGGAACAAAATCATAAAGCAAATACACGAACCTTCTAGCATAGACAATAACTAATAATTGTTTTAAAGAATTTGCGGCTTTTTTTCGTCCATACAATCGTCCAACAGAATTAGGGCATTAATTGTTTAATTTACAAATTCTGTGTTTTGTAAGAACAATTTTGAAATAATTTTTGAATAAAATTTTCCAACAAACAGGAAACAGAGGGGAAATATTAAATTAATACGGTAGCATCATTTTAATGGAAACTTCACAATCCTTATACTTGTCAGATGGTGAATGTCAAGAAAAAAATGAGAGAATGGAAGTACCTTCTATATTTATATCATGGTATAGGCTTAGAAACTTATACATAACCCAGCGAACAGTTTATATTCGATATAAATCTATTTATTTTTCTACATCTTTATACAATTAGTCTACTAATGATTTGGCAAAGCACCAATGAAATGCATATATAGACAATGCTTAACCACCAGCAAATAAATTACAATGAAAATAAACTTAGAACATTATATCGTATTATATGTTATGGAATTCTCGTGAGTAAAGCCAAATATCGATCGCTAAAATGTTTTAGGAAAAAAAGAAATATATAACATTTTGCGATGACTTCAAACGCCAAGAATTAAGGCGAATTAAGTTTTCATTTCGTTTCTAAAAAAAACAAAGCTGGGTGAAAGCAAAGAAGTTAAGTAAGTCCTCATCCAGACTTGAAATTTTTGAAGCAGAAATTCTTGAGTTTATCGGTGAAAGGGTGAGCACAGTTCCATGTGCTCTGCAATTCTCTCTTTTTTGTTTTAAATTCGTAGTTGTTAGTTTAAAATTCGTGGGTGAATTTAACGTTTTATTTTATTTTATTTCTTCAGGTGTATGAAAAGCACAAAAGACAACAAAACGTAAATAGAATTTTTAATTTTTCAGGTAAATTTTCTTGTGTAATAGAATTTTTTAATACATAATTGTAAAACTAGAATTTTACAATGTGGACACTAATGCAATTTCAAAGCAAAATTCTAAAAAGTTGCCACAACAAAAATCGCAAGTCTGGACGAGGACTAAGCATGCAAAAAAAAAACTTTGCACAAACATTAAAATATTCTGAACTTAAATATTCTGAAACTTAATGGATGTTCGTTACAAGTGTTCAATGAATCTAGTCGATGGTTGAAGGCTAAATTTTTATTGACATTCAATTTTACAATTGGCTCCACAGTATGATATAAAAGAGTGCCTAAGGATATGCAATTGTACAGTGCATTGCAATAAATTATCACTTGGAGTGTGTGCAATAATTATAGCAAAAATGGATATCAAAATACGAAGGCAGGTTTATAAATTCGTGACTTTTTGGATTTTCCGCTTTTCAACTGAAAGGGAAACTCGGCAACTGTCAGTAGACTCCTTTCAAAACTTGAGCAAACTATATCATTTAATTAGTGTTTGACAGCAATGGAAATTTAAAAGAAAATTTATCATTAAGCTCATGAAGCATGCATGGGTAAGCGCATTCACTAATACACAAATTTCCCATTGTAAAACATGTACATGCCGTGTGGTACTTTATGTAAACGTCAGACGAAAATACATCTGATAAAATTTCAATTAGAGCGTGCTCTATTTTCTTCAACCTTCTTACATCAGCTGGTTTTATTATGAAAAATACTCGTATGTGGGTAGAAATCTATGCCGTGAGGAAACAAGCAACGGCGGTCCACTATTGACGGAAGCATTACCCAGCTGAAGTTTTATACTCACTCTTATCGGGAATAAAAATTCACGTGAAAAGTTTTCCCTTCCCTAAAATTGTGATCGCTAATGTTTGCGTTGCTGTTGTGTCATTTTACTATTTTCTAATTTTGTCCAACATTTTTTGTTCACAGGAAATCTTTCAAGTGAACAAAGTGTTCGCCTTTTATTCCCGATAAGGGTGTGTACAACACCGATATTCGAAAGTGGTTTGATTGAAATGGCAACAGTGCTCCTCTCAAGAGGCAACTGTCAATTGACTCCTGTCTAAATTTGAACAAGCTGTGTCATTTAGTTTGTGTTTGGCAGCCGTTGATAAGATACTACCTCGCCTTTTGAGAAGAAAATGGAAAAAAAGTGAATTTCGTGTGCTCATTAAACATTATTTTTTTGCGAAAAAAAAACGTCAATCAAACCAAGGTAAATCTCGATAAATACGATCGGGATTCTGCACCATCGATTTCAATGCTAAAAAAAAGTGGTTTACTGACTTTCGTTGTGGACGCACAAGTACAAATGACGCTGAACGTTCTGGACGGCCAATTTTGAAAAAATCTACGATATGGTGTTGGCCGATCGAAGAGTAAAAGTGCGTGAGATTCTTGAAGACATAGACATTTCATATGGCAGTGTGGTTTCGGTTTTAAATGATCAGCTGGGTTTAAGAAAATTGTCTGCAAGATGGGTCCGCGTTTGCTCTCAATTGACCATAAACGTAAACGTGTGACAACTTCAAAGGATTGTTTGGGGTTGTTTAACCGCAATTCGAATGAGTTTTTGGGGCGTTTTGTAACTGTGGATGAAATATGAATCCATTACTGTACTCCGAATAACACGCAGCAGTCTAAACCTGCTCCGAAGAAAGCCACGGTCAGTTTATCGGCCAATAAGGTGATGGCAAGAGTTTTTTGGGATGCACGCGGGATAATCGACATCGATTCCCTTCAAAGAGGAAAAACAATAAACGGCGAATATTATGCGAACTTATTAGACCAATTGTATGAGGATTTAAAAAGAAAACGACACCATGTGGCCAAGAAAACATTTCTTATTCATCAAGATAATGCACGAGTGCACACGTGTGCAATGCCAAAACTTTATAAATTGGGCTACAAATTGGTACCCCGTTTGCCATATTCTCCGGATTCAGCCTCTAGTGACTACTTCCTATTTCCAAACCTAAAGAAATGGTGGAAAAAGATTTAGCTCCAACGATGAAATTATTAACGACCTAGTAGAATCCTATTTTTTTGGAAGGGATACAAAAACTTGAAAAACGTTACACTGAGGCCCAATAATCGACTTCTCAATTAAGTGTCATTTAGCTAATAGCCACTTAATTTTAAGTTGCACTTAATTGCAGTTTCATTTTTTCAGTCGTAAAATTAAATGATCAACATCAACATGTAGAAAATTAAAATTGCATAAAAACACATTTTATGAAACCAAAAGAGCATCAGAACGCATTTTTCTATTTATTTATTCCATGATAAGATACTATGCATTGTATATGTTATATATTTATGAAAATTAAACGAAATTCTTTTTAATACGACCACATGATGTTTATGTACATGTTTTCAATAAACACACACAAGCACAATAACATATGGTATGCTCGTAAGATTTAAATGTGATTTAAATTGACAAGGTTGCGCATTTAAATGGCTCTCAACTTTATACTGAAAAAATGAATTCGGTACTTAAGAGTAGAGATGTGCACGTGAGTGTTTTCTGACTCACGACACGCACGCTCACGCAGAAAAATATTTTACTCACGCACTCTCACGCACGAATGATTTTGAAAATTTTCACGATCACGCACGCTCACGAATAAAATATTTTTAATCACGCACGAGTGGCTTACAACTTATCACGATCACGCACGCTCACGAAAAAGTATATGTATAATATACTTTTCATGTTTTTTGGGTTGAAAAATAGGTTCTTACATATACATAATATGTATATATTATATACATATCTATGTACATATATATTATATACATATCTATGTATATATGTATGCTCGTGTTTTTGTAAAATTTACAATGTAAATTAAAATAAAGCAAAGTTAATTTAATGTCGTTTTAAATATTCGTATTCGCGGATATAATTTTGAATATTCGAATTCGAATTCTCGTATATCAAAAATTTACATTCCGCACATCAATGTATGTATACATACATAATATAAATGTGAAGGTAAGACGTATGATGAATTAAATAAATGATAATCAAATAAATGAGAAAAGCATATTAAATGAAAAAACACACAAATTACTAAAAAATTGTCTGTTACGTAACATTTTCAAAGACTCCCCCAACCCCACCATAACAAATCATAACAAAACTCGAACCCCACCCCTCCCCCCTACAGCGTTACGTAATATATTAACGCAAAAAACATTTTCTTCGGTCAGTAGTATTGCGGATAAAGGCACTGTTGAAGCAGTAGTGTTTCTCAATTGATACTTCCTACAGGGTATCTAAGAAACATATATACATACTTACAAAGGTGTACGTAGCCATCAAACAAAATGCTCCGAATTCGTAAAGAATTCGTAACGATTGGTTGAAAAAATCTTCCGATTTCGGCACCGAAATATATATAGGGTGTTTTTTTAAGAGGTATAGAACTTCGAATTGAAATAAAACACAAGAAAATCGTTTTAATGTCCATCAATTTGGCTTTATTGGAAGGATAATTTTATGCCATTAATGTTTAAATATGATTTCGGGCATGTGGCCGCCGCGGCTGGCTCGAATAAAGCCAATTCTACAGGTCCAATTTTCAACCACTTTTTCGAGCATATGGGGCCGTATGTTGGCAATAACGCCACGAATGTTGGCTTTCAAGTCCCCTAACGTTTCTGGTTTGTTGGCGTAGACGAGCGACTTCACATATCCCCAAAGAAAATAATCCAATGGTGTCAAATCACACGATCTTGGTGGCCAATTGACAGGTCCATTCCGCGAAATTATGCGCTCATCGAATGTTTCCTTCAATAAATCGATTGTGACGTGCGCTGTGTGGCATGTAGCGCCGTCTTGTTGAAACCACAACTCATCCACATTCATGCCATCCAATTCGGGAACAAAATAGTCGGTTAGTCGGCTCCAATTGCTGTGCACGGTGGCGAATCGATTCATTCGGGTCCTCTTCAACACTTTGCTCTACAGCGGCAATTGTTTCTTCGGTGCGCACTGTTCGACGTCTCTGCGGATGCGTATTATCACATAGAGTAAACGTAGTGCGAAAACGATCCATGGTTAACCGAATTAATTGCTCTGATGGACGATTATGTCGACCATAAAATGGACGGAGCTTGCGGTAAACTTCGCGAACTGAACCATTATTTTCGAAATAAATTTGCACGATTTGCAAGCGTTGTTCTTTTGTCAACCTGTTCATGATGAAATGGCAAACCAAACTAAATATTAATCACTTGACAGCTGACAAAATGGCCGCCAGTTAAGAAAGTGATGTCAACTTAAAGTTCTATACCTCAATAAAAAACACCCTTTATTACCGAAATTGTTACAATTTTTGTATGAAATGGTTGACACTACTTCGTGACGATATGTCGGTACGAATTCGTTACGATAAGTTGGTACGAATTCGTAACGACATTTAGGTACAATTTTTTTTTTTGCTTTTATAGCAGAGTACCGCTTCACCGTTATGTTGCTGCTATTGTCAAAATAATTTGCACATACTCACGTTTTTTCCATATTTGTTACAATCCTTTTTTATTAACATATACACATTTATTTAAAAAAAATTTCACAGACTTTTACTTATGTACTCAAAAATCAAAGTTTTACACCCTAATTCAAAAAAATATTTTACTTGAGCTTTAAAGTTCATAGTAGTTACCAAACACTTTAAGACTAACATTGCTTTGTTAAGAAATTGTATTCAAAAGACAACTTTAATTATTTTGTGATTTAATGATAAATTCTGGTAACACCACCGTGTTCAACAACTATTTCATAGCTTATGATGTACAACATCGAATACAATTTCATTCGAGTATCCAACTAATTTTTTATTTTATTAAATACATTTTTATTATCTTGAAGTCAAGCAACCTAATTTATAAAATTTAAGCTTCTGACATGGAAGCAAAACAGATAAACATTTTTATGAAGTAAAAATAAAAAAAATATGATCGACATAGAAAAATTATCTCAATATATTTTATTAGAACGAAATGAGTATTTGAATATCAAGCTTTTTTCGATTCGTTTTTTTGAATGTACATCACTAAAACATTTTTGTTAATTGTATTTATTTTAATATTTTTTTTATGGATTTTGCTATGTATTTCAAATCAGTTGGATAATTTAGTGATATTTTCCATCACATGACAGAAATAATAAATTTAAGATAAGAGCTAGCACTTCTAGCTTCATTTTAATTTTCAGTAACATGAATCAATATGTGCTATATTAAGAAAAATATTTGAGGTACAGAATACACATTTTGGAAATATCAACTTGAAGTAGCCTTAACAAACGTAGGTGCCTACTTTAGAATTTTGATATAATATTTTTTTTAATACAACTTTACTTAACATTTCTTTTCAAAGCTTTGTGAAGTTTTTTTTGAATACGGCCCTTAATGTTTAAAAAAATTGTTCAGAGAAAGTACCGAAATGTCTTAACGAATTCGGTACGACAAGTCTGACTTCAGAAAAAGTCGAAACATTTTGTTTGGGGGTATTCATTATGTTTGTAAGCTCATACTACCATACAATATATGCATTTATTATTATAAAATAATTTATTTCAAATGATTGAATGCAGTTACATATGTACATATGCAGGAATGTTATCTCGTGAGAGCGTGAGAATTCGTGCGTGATTATTAAAAAAAGCTCACGCACGATCATGCACGAGTAAATTTTTTTCAGTCACGCTCACGCACTCACGCGTGATTGGTTATAATATTTGATCACGAATCACGTGACTCAGGCGTGACACGATAAAATCACGACATTTGCACATCTCTACTTAAAGAGGCACTTAAAAATAAATGACACATAATTGAGAAGTCAATTGATGGGCCTAAGTATATTGAGTTAAAAGGAGATTATGTTGAAAAATAAGTTTTTGTTTTGCAAAAAAAAAACTGTGTTTCATTCAAAAAGTTACGGACTTATGGATCCTCCCTCATATGTATGTATGTTCTTTAACTATTTAGAAGCAATTATGTACATACAATATAAATAGTGTTGAATTGTTATTTGGTATCTTCGAACTTTAAGAAAATATCTTTAAAATTTCTGACGTTTTTTGGAGGGAATAAAAAATTTTGAGGCAGAAACACCATTTTGAACCGGAAAAAAAGATGTGAGAAATATTTACAGAGAGAGAGAGAGAGAGAGAACAATTAACATGTGGGCTCATTGTTGCCATTTTGACATTTTCACTAGTTGAAAAGCATTCCAATTTTTAAAAAATTCTGCCAAATGCTTTTTGGCAGAATTTGCTTAATATAAAAAATGTTAATTTGTTTAAAATTTTTTTTCAGTGTAGAGAGTAATTCTATTCATAAATGCAAATTTTTTACAATTGTGTGTTTCCTACGTAATGTAGATACAACGAATACCTATGTATTGTATGGTATGTATTGCATACATATGTAAAGGGTGTCCCAACAAGAATGCAAGATTTAAATTTTAAATAAATCACAGATATTTAAAAAAAGTCGTGAAACTTTATTATATCGTAAAGTAGACAAAATGAGCTTATGTGTGGAACAACAAATCGGGCAGATGGCCGGCGCGGCTTTGCTGGCACACACGCAATCTTTTAATGAAATTTTCAATGGCCGTTTTACATAAATGCTGCGGTATTTTATTAATGCAGCGTCCAATTTCCTCTTTTAAGGCTTAAATCGTCGTCGGCTTATTCGCGTAAACCACCGACTTCAAAAAACCCCAAAGAAAAAAGTCTAATGGTGTTAAATCGTACGATGTAGGCGGCCAATTCTGGTCTCCAAAACGCGAAACAACACGACTGGGAAATGACTGGTGTAGCAATTGAATTGTTTCTCTGGCTGTATGACATGTGGCGCCGTCTTGTTGAAACCTCATGCCATCCACATTCATTTCCTCAATTCTAGGCACGAAAAAACTAGTTATTATTTCACGATACTGAACACCATTGACTGTTTGCGCTTGACCTGCGTTTGAGCGACATCATCACGTACAGCTGTGACATTTTCGTTCGATCGACCTGGTCGAAGGCGCGTTGTTGTCTTTACATCACTAACAGACCCAGTTTCGGCAAATTTATCCATTAATGTCTTTACAGTTGACTCTTTTTGAGCATTATTGTGACCCCAAATTGATCGCAAATTTGCGAACTGTAGCCGCAAAACTTTCACCATTTTGGTAAAACAATTTCACAATGAGAATGCGTTGTTCATTCGTGTAGCGCTTCATTTTTACTAACCTCGTACCTTCTACTAGCAAACAATAACAATTTTTCAAATGTCAAAAAATGACACTTCGAATGGCGCCAAATTTAAATATTGCGTTCTTGTTGGGACACCCTTTATATGGAGCCCTATTTTAGCGACAAAAATAAATTTTTCAGAAGACGGGTTTTTATAGCATTTAAATATATTTTACCATACACAAACTGTTGTTTAAGATAAAATTTTACCGCCTGCATTTTAAAAGATATCAAACATTTCGAAATTTTGATAATTCTAAACTATGGGTAGGCCATAGTTTTAATTTCAATTCAAAAGTTAATTTTTTACAACATTTTGATTACAATTAAATCGAAAATAGGTCTTGATATACTTACATACATATTGTTACGAAAATAGCCGTCGACAGGTTTAAGCAGCATTACACAAAAATATTCCAACAGGGTTAATGTAAGTGCTACGCGAAAATATTCCTACAGGGTCAAAGCAAAGAATAGTCTAGAATAGTAGCCAACAACTAAATAAGCATGCCTAGCTTGATTAAACGTAATCAAGCAAAAGCAACAACAACAAAAAGTGTCTGCTTATTAAGAAGATTCACATATTTACACACATACATACATGCTAATTCAAACGAAAAGCAAAAGATAAACAACCACCGTGTATTGCTTATACACATATACACATGTATGTACATAGTTACCACATGAACTTAATTAGGCAGCATATAAGATGATAATGATCGTCTAGAAATTGCTTAAAACTTCTAGTGGAATTTGTGTGAAATATAAAAAGAGGTGACGCATCCAAAGAGTTAGTTAGTTGCAGTTGTAAGTCAGTCGCGAACAGTTATAGTTAGTGCTAATCACAAAGTAGTGAAGTTAAGAACTCGTTAGTCAGTTGATAATTAAGTTGTGAATTAATAATAGTCTGTCGTGGAATTGAGATTATTGTGGAGTCTATCGTGTCGACTGGAGTAAAGGGAACAGCGCAGCGAATAGACGTGTATAAGGGTGTAAGTAAAGCCAGTGAGTCTTTATTGGTGTAGCAACTGTGAGTGTCGGCAGAGTGAGTGCCGTGTGTGACGAGCAGCAGACAAAGAGGTATTGGTGTATCAACTGTGAGTGACGGCAGAGTGAGTCTCGTAAGTGACGAGCAGCAGACAGAGAGGTGTCACGTGAATACTTGCGCAGCCAGCGAAGAGACGTGTGTAAACTACAGCGAGGAAGGTGTAGTGGTAACCAGTTGTGAATATCTGTGTGTAATTTATTAGTTTAAGATGTATTAGTGTATTTAGGCTCTTGATTAATTTAGTTTAAGTGTATTTGTAAATAAAACTTGTCTCATTCTTAACCGTAATTACTACACTCGGCTCTTGTATTCATTTGCAAATCTTCGGATCTACGGAAAAGCGTTTTTATAGAGAGAAAAACGTAACAATATATTATATGTGTATATTCTGGAAATATCGATGGTAAAATGTACTGAGTCACTTTTGACTTTGTGACCAGTACTACTCTCTAATAATTCCCCATACAATACTTTGTGCTATAGACAATTAGCATGTGATTGTCATTGGAAATCTACTAGTAACACTAAAATAATTGACCAGGTACTGACTACGTAGTTCCTATGGCAACATGGATATATATGAACCAGACTTTACTGGTACATTTCTATACCTTACGTACATACAAATTTATTTATATTGACAAGTTGTTGCAAAATTCACCAGAAATACACCATATATCTGTTGGCTATCCTTCCTTTATATTGATGAATAGAAGAAAAACTTTAGACAATGTAACTATTAAAATTATCACCAGAATTTTAGTGTTGACATAAAGACACTTGGCCCCAGTCTGAAAATACATCAATATTCATATCAATGGATAATCTTCGGTTGGTTATTGGTTTGCTGCTAGAGCTGCAAAACTTTCGATGGTACTATCGATAGTATCGATAGTTTTATTTTAAATGGACTATCGATATTTTTTTCGATAGCGATACTATCGGCAAGAACACACTATAAAAAAGTAAAAAACAAAGTCAATCGCCTAGGTTCTACATTCGTGAAATGAAATGAAAGTGAAATTTTCTCTTGGTTTGTGTTCTTAATTTCGTAAAAGCGATTTAAAAAGTAAAATTTCATTTTCAGTTTGTTTCAAACGAAATTGAAGTGTTCTGGAATCCAATTTCACTACAAAAAAAAGTAATTTGACTTCGGCAGCAAACAACATTGCGAAAGAAAATACGTTTTAGTAAAAATAAAATTTTTATAACTTTTTATTGCAAAAATACAAAAATGTAGGCACATAAATAGCATTTGTACATAAATTATTTTTTCAAACGGTTTTATTTGTGTTTTAAAGGGATAAGTACAAACACATGGAATAAGAAGAGGCGTTGCTAAAATATATGGGAAACAAATCCGGGATTAGCTAAAGGGTTCTGTAAATGATTTATTCAAGGCGTTCAGAAACTTTTAGCGAACTTGTGATTTTTTCGCGAACTTGCGCTTTTTCCCGAATTCATTTGACTTATAACAGTTTTGGCAATTTTTAATGAGTTTTAAGGATTGCTTCCGATATTGCAACTTCTCGCGTATTTTTGCACTGTTCGCAATAAAAGCGAATTTTTGCAAAAATTCTCCTTAGCATTTTTTGCGAATTTTAAATAATATTAGACTTTGCTATTAAATTTTTGCAAATTTTCGCCATTTTTGCGATTTTTTACCTAATTTTTTGCATTCTTAGAGTTTGGCGATTTTTAATAAAAAATCATGGATTCTTTAAAATTTTGCAATTTTTCGCAAAATTTCTATTTTTTTTTTGCGAAAGATGTCATTTTTGCAACGTTTTTGGCTTGATTTATTTATTTATTTTTATTTAGAGACTTAAAATTTAAATTTTTTGCAATCTTTGGCGAATTCTCATAATGTTTTGCGCTTTCTCTCGAGTTAATGACTCGGAGCGAGTTTAATTAATTTTAGTTTAGAGCTTGTTTCCAATATTGCAAATTTTCTAAATTTTCTCGATACATGAATTATTATATTTTTTTTATCAAGATTTGATATAGATTTTTGCATTTATTTTTATTACAAGTACATAACCATTATTTTTTGGTGAATATACTTATATGCAATTGATTCTTTCCGCAGTGAATATTTGCATATTTTGGCATACATTGGCTACAAAAATATCCATAGCAAGACAGATAGGTAGTCAAATTTAATTCTTTCAAAAGACTAATTTAAGCGACGAATTTTAGAAGGCAATTTGATCGAACTATGCCCAGTTCGGCGTTCATCCCAATTGTGTTTATAGCATAAAATGTTTTTTTTTCATGTTGCTTGAAATAGTTACTTGAATTAAACTGGGAATGAAATTGTAATGGAAAAAAATTTTCATTACTTTTCTAGAACACAGTGATATCGTCTTTGCGGAATTAAAAACGTTTTCAATTTCATTTTGTAGTGGAATGTAGAACCTGGACGAATAAAAACGGTATGACGACGACTATGGAATAAAAGATGCAACTTTAAAATTTCTCCGCCTGTAAACCTTTGTAATAACGATTATCTTTACATATATAAATGTGAAAATATATTAGTAAGTTTTGATTTATTTCAACATAAGATGTCAGTTTTTAACTACTAGAATAAACAATACAATTATTATGTACCAACGGCTTTGACACATGAATATGTTTGGCGGCGGCTAAGCTTGACGGCTAATTGACTGTCTCTTGACTTTTAATACTTTTTAGCTAACTGCAATAGTTTATGTTAGGGATTGCCGTTCGGTTTTAACCCAAACCGAAACCGCGGTTTTTAGCCCATGAAAACCGAAACCGACTTTAACATTATTATCTTGTTTAAAAATACAGCAAATGTACTTTACATTGAAAACTTTTATACATTCCCAGCAAAATATTAAATGAGTACTTCTTTAGAAAGCACTTCTTAATTACTTCCAAAATAGGTTATGCATTTTATTCTGGTTTAACGAAGTTATCTTTAATCACATATCTAAAGTAATGCTTAATCACATATTTCATTATTATTACCCTCTAAAAGAAAAACCCAGTGAAAAAGTGATGAAAAAAAGTAGAAAAAGCACTACAAGTACTGATACGAACCACTTCAAACTCCGAGCAAGCCCGTAAGCTAAGAAAATTTACTGGTTGATTTAAATGATTAAAAGTACAAATTCTTCAACTGCAAAAACGAACAGAAAATAGAACAGTTCTCTTCTTATTTCTTGTGACATAATTATTTTAATGAGTAGAATATTTGGAATATATTTGATTTACTTCACCAATAAAAAATCATACCTTATTTTAGAGTTTTTATGGCAAATAAAAAGTAAATCTTATTCGCTCATGGGTTGGCAAAAACAAATCACTTCGCTCCAATGACACGCTAATGTAAAATTCACTACTTTTTGCTCGGAGTTTGAAGTGCTTCGTATTAGTAGTTGTGGCGCTTTTTCTACTTTTGTTCGTCACTTTTTTTTTTTTTTTTTGCTGGATTACTAAGCAAGGCAAGAAAATTGTAAAATTTTAAGAAAATTATAATTGTATAATTGTAAAAATTATAATTGTAATCTGTTATCAAAAGAGCTCTAGCAGATATAAACCAAAAATACGATAAATTTAACGTTCTTCGACAAGAATTTGTACTTAAAAAAATGAACAACAAGACAACCAACATGTTATTGCTTCCAGGGTGGCCGATGACATTTTTCAAAAAGTGGCACAAAATAGGGGATTTATTAAAAAAAGGGGCAAAATTAAAAAAATCGAGAAAACTACACTAAACTTTTTACTTTTAATGTATTTTCATATAAGTCACCCTAAAAAAAGGGGGACAAAAAGTGACAAGGCAGTCGAAAAAGTGGCAATTTGCCACTTTAGTCGGTCAAACGGCCACGCTGATTGATTGCTTCACAAGGCAACAACATAATAAATCCCTCTCCAACTGAAAGCGAAAGAGAGTTTTCTGTCGCTGGTAACTCATGCACAGTGCCACCAGATTAGGGGATTTGTCCCCAAAATGGGGATTTCGCCTCAAATTTGGGGACAGAATTTCGTGGAGAGGGATTTGGGGACTTTTCATTTAGAGCTCTAACAATTTGCATGTGTCAGGAAAATAATCGTGGATGTTGACATAATATTTTAGTACTGTTAACATTTCAGTTTTTAAAAATATTCTTCGGCAATCATAATACCGCGAACATATATATCTGCATAGGCAAAGCCGTGCTCTTAGCTGCAGAACTAGTTCTATGTCAATTAACATTTTTTGTTTTGAAAAAGAAAAATGACTGTTGAAAATTTTGATTGTGCAATTTTTCTACGCAGTTATTCTGTCACGCATTAAAAAACTATGTATGTGTGATTCCCAGGAAATATGAAAAACTTTGAACTTTTTAAAAATTTGCAATTTAAACACATTACATAGCGTCTATACCTGATATTAAATCTGATATAATATGAGAGAGAACGTCGGCAGAATGAGAAGAAAAATATATTTATATTAATATTAATATCCATTTAGGGGAAAACTTGTAAATATCATAATATTTCATAATTATCAGGCAGCCGTGCAGTGAAGATCTTTGTTTATTTGAATAGTAATGTGTATTTCATAAAAATTTAGCGATTTCCTTAATAAATCGCGATAATTAAAGCATTTCATCACTTTTTTATCAAAAAATATTAATTTTCATTTAAATTCACAAAATTCTCTTCTCGTATCTATGTATGCGTGCGTTTTTCGACACTTGATATCATAATGTTGTTTTCTAAATATATTACTACGAAAACAATATTATAATATCAGGTATAGACACTATGTTACAAAACATAGATATAATTGGGTGTATGGAATTTTTAAAAATGTTACAGATCCAAAAGTGGCATTGAGCGTATATATAGGGTGTTTTCTTAAGAGGTATAAAACTTCGAATTGAAATAAAACACAAGAAAATCGTTTTAATGTCCATCAATTTGGCTTTATTGGAAGGATAATTTTATGCCATTAATGTTTAAATATGATTTCGGGCATGTGGCCGCCGCGGCTAGCTCGAATAAATCCAATTCTACAGGTCCAACTTTCAACCACTTTTTCGAGCATATGGGGCCGTATGTTGGCAATAACGCCACGAATGTTGGCTTCCAAGTCCCCTAACGTTTCTGGTTTGTTGGCGTAGACGAGCGACTTCACATATCCCCAAAGAAAATAATCCAATGGTGTCAAATCACACGATCTTGGTGGCCAATTGACAGGTCCATTCCGCGAAATTATGCGCTCATCGAATGTTTCCTTCAATAAATCGATTGTGACGTGCGCTGTGTGGCATGTAGCGCCGTCTTGTTGGAACCACAACTCATCCACATTCATGCCATCCAATTCGGGAACAAAATAGTCGGTTAGTCGGCTCCAATTGCTGTGTACGGTGGCGAATCGATTCATTCGGGTCCTCTTCAACACTTTGCTCTACAGCGGCAATTGTTTCTTCGGTGCGCACTGTTCGACGTCTCTGCGGATGCGTATTATCACATAGAGTAAACGTAGTGCGAAAACGATCCATGGTTAACCGAATTAATTGCTCTGATGGACGATTATGTCGACCATAAAATGGACGGAGCTTGCGGTAAACTTCGCGAACTGAACCATTATTTTCGAAATAAATTTGCACGATTTGCAAGCGTTGTTCTTTTGTCAACCTGTTCATGATGAAATGGCAAACCAAACTAAATATTAATCACTTGACAGCTGACAAAATGGCCGCCAGTTAAAAAAGTGATGCCAGCTTAAGGTTCTATACCTCAATAAAAAACACCCTTTATAAGCCAATGGAATAAAATTGCTTATATCGACTGGCGGAAATAAACAAAACAAAGTTTTCCTGAAGACATATTTGGCTTTTGGGCAATAGTATATCAGTACAAAGATAATTCCGGAAATTACTTCTTTCGTGAAATTGCAGCTGCTGTGTTGAACCTGTTGATAGTGTCAATAAGTAATGCGTTTGTACCGAGATTATTTTCATGCATGAAGACTATCAAAAGCAAATTGAGGAATAATCTGTAATATGAAATGTTAGAATCTTTAATAATAATAAAATCACATTTAAATATTTATAAGATCTGCTGCCATAAATTTGAGCTTCCTTCCTAAAGAAATGATAAAAAAGTTCAAATCGGAAAATATGTACAAGCGAGTTGTAGTGGACGGAGACAAACTTGATATCTATGAAGTTTTGGATTGGGAAATTATTTAGAATATTTCGATTGCAAGAATGTATGTATGTATGTATTATCTTCATAAATTCGTATTCACCCCTATCGTGAATAAAATGTGAAACTTTTGTTCCCATGAAATTTTCATTCCCAATGAAGGGAAATTCGCAATTGTGAATTTCATGGGAACTTTTGTTCCCGCTATCAATGCGTAGTGAATGTACAAAACGGGAAGAAGACTTGTAAGGCTTCAAAAATAATTGAAAATCAAACAAATTAATTTTAATAATAAGAGATACACATATTTTTGTGTTTTTAATTGTTTTAGGCACCGTGCAACATTTTTTTTAGTATACCACAGCCATAAAATTTACGCCATGCAAACCAAAGAGATTCATGTTCAATGAAAAAAGGTGTTCCAAGGTATTATTGTTATTAATCGTGAGCATTATTTATTGATCTTGCCCTAAAAATTATAATTTATAAGTTTTAATATATAATTGCAAGTATAGTATTGAAATCACGCAGTGTATTAATTCAGTTCGCCTGCAAAAATAAAGTGAACAAAACGAAGGTAAAAGTGAAAAAATCCATGTGAAGAATATTATTCACGATAAGGGGAATCAAGAAAGGGAACACATTGCAGGGGAAAAATTATTCACGATTGCAATTTGGGGAACAGGGAAAATATTTCGAGGGAAAAACTGTTCACGGTAGGGGTGATTATTTTTTTGCTTTTATCTTCTTCAGATTGTTTACTTCGACTGACTTCAATCGAATCAAAACAATGTATGGAAAAGTAAATCCTAAATTTTAGTTTTATATTCTGATTTTAAAAACTAATACTCTTTTATGTACCTTCTAAAATTAAACATTAATATTAATTGATAGTATTAATCAATAATATTGTACTAAATAAACTTGATAGTGCCTCTTTATTAATTGTTAAGTTTTTACACACATACATATGTAATTTTATGTACGTTTTAAGTTAATAAAAATATTTAAAAAAAATAAAAATAAAGAATTTCGTCAATTGTATTGAAAAAAGTAAAATTTATGTTGTAACTTTGTGAAAATCTAATTTCGCATCCCTGCGCATAGTGCTTAATAATCGTTTTTTATGAATGATATATTTAGGATTTTAGGATGATAAGTTAGGATTTTTCTGTTGAAATGGGGATTTTTGGGGACATGACGTTTTAAATTGGGGACAAGAGTCAAAATTTTTCTGGCAGCACTGCTCATGCACAAAATTAAGATTTCGTTTAAACGACTCTACATTGAACGCTTTAACGTTTCTGAAATTTTATTACTTGGATAATTAAATATAAATTTTTTATTCTTAAGCTTAGCATTTTTCCCTTCGAAGGGAATGAAAATTTCACGTGAAGAAAAATTCCACTTGTTTTTCACGATAGGGGTGATTATATTTAAATCATCATTTATCTTTCCAGCATACATACCAACTTATATACATGCATATTTTTAAAACCGAAACCGACCGGTTTTAATAGTTAAAATCGGAAACCGCGGTTTTTTAATTTCCACGGTTTTTGGCAAAACCTAGTTTATGTAATGATGAAAGAATTTGTTTACTTTTTATCCTTTTTATTAATTTATTTTTTATTGATCTATATGTTTTGTTTGCCTTTTCGTATATTTTTTTTATAGAACTATGTATATATGTTTTCTTTGTTTTTTCGTTAAATTTTAATACATACATATATGTATATGCATGTAAATATGTATATTAAAAACATTGGCGCATAGTCATACTCAAAACAAAGTATACTTTATGAGTTTAAAACCAGTATTTTGTATGGCAATACTGGTTTTAAACTCTTAAAGTGTACTTTGCTTATGACTATGACTATGCGCCATTGAAAATAAAAGTTTAAGAAAATCTACTTTCTTTTTACTTGAAGGAATGATTAAAAAATTTAAGCAAAATACACAATTGACAAGTTTCTAAAGGAGAAAGTACATAACACCCATTAGTGCACGTGCGAGCTCTAAGTATCTGTCAAAAAAAGTTGAATTAGCGTTTTTTGCATACAACAAGTTAATCAGACGTGACATAACCATCGCCATAGAAAACAGCCGTCCGAACCAAGCTTATGGGCAAATTAGAATCGTGGAGTAAAAACTTATTGCAAAGTTTGAAAAACATACAGTATTGGTTAAATAAGGATTTGGAAATGTATCAAGTTCATTTTTCAATGTATAAATAAGCAAAAAAAGCTGACAGAAAAGACGTTTATAACGCGTGTTATGTAACTTGTCATTTTTCAAGCGGTAAAGTTTTCAAACGCACGATACTCGTAGACGGACTGACGCGTGTTATCTACTTCAACCTTAAATCAAAAACTATCGATAGTATCGATGGCAGCAAAACATACTATCGAAATTATCGAATGGAGCCACTATCGATAGTTTTGCACAGCGTTGTCAACTTTTAAATTTCAAACAGCACCGAAACCAAGAAAAAAGCGCGTAATTTAAGTAAAAAAGCACTAAATTTAAAATTTTATTATATTGTTAAAAAAAAAAATTTACACATCGTTTGGTTATTGATTTGCTGCAGACATAATGTATTTTAATAACCAACCGACAACATGTACATAAATTGTACAAATTTGAGGCATCCGAAAAACATTTTATTTTTATAAGACGAAGCATTTTCAAATTATTATAAACAATTTTTAATTTTTTCCGTCAATGAACAAACGAATCTCTCGAGTTTAGTCAAATTGGCAGTAATCCACAAGTATTTCTGAGGTTAAGAGCCGATTACTCGTACATTTTGAGCTCGATGGGCTTAGCAGTTGAAATATTCTTTCGGCTGATATGTGACAAAGACAATAAATTTTTATCGAAATAAAAATTCTGCGTTTCAATATGGAAGTAACAGAAGTTTGATGGGAATGCAAGTTTTGATAATGATTCAAACGAGTTCATATCAACTGAATCTCTCAATAGTGGACTCAATATTTTTCCCATTGCATTAAGTGAATCAATTATTCTCCACCCATTGTCTATACTAGACAAAATTTCGCTATTAGACTATATTTGATTAAATACTTGAATTATGTCTTCTTTGTTGTATGGCAAAACACTGTTTACATTAATTATGCTTAAAATGTTAAGGTTTGATGGTAATATGACACGTATTTATTAAACCAAGTCTTTTAAAATTTTAGTAGATTTTTTTGAGATGCTCCATTTAACTTCGGAGCTTATGTTTTTGAATGAAAGACTTCCTCGAAAAAAAATAGGTAAGGAAATTTTCCTTTGAGTTTTTGGCTTAGTGCCACCTCCTAGAAACAAAAAGCACCGAAAATTAATTTAAAAAAGCACTGAGCACTAACTTCAAAATTTGTCGTGTCGAACATTTCAAAAAGCACTAAAAACGGTGCGAAAAGCACCGAGTTGACAACGCTGGTTTTGCAGCTCTATTTGCTGCAGACATAACTCTGCAAATAACGCATGTAATGACTGCTCCATAAAAGACCAGGACTATTACAAGACTAATTTAAATGTATGGATAAAACATGGTCGACTTAACATTGCGATGTCTTAGGGATGGACCACATTGTCTAACTTTGCATTACATCGAACTAATCAATAACATCAATGGAATAGTTATAGACTACTCGCATACAAGTTGTGAGTGCCTAAGAAGAACGATCATATTCGTGTAGACACGAACACTTATCGTACAGCATTGAATGCTTGTATGAAAACGACATGATCCATGACTGCATTACATGCGACCATGCTGTAACTAGTCTGTTTCATCTAGATGGTACCACGTACTCCAATATTATTTATTTTCAGGGTGTATGTATGTATATTAGATATTGCCGTTCGGTTTTAACCGAAACCGAAACCGCGGTTTTTAACCCATAAAAACCGAAACCGAAACCGACAAAAAAAACTGTCGGTTTTTAAGTTTTACTTTAATATTATTATCTTGTTTAAAATACACTAAATGTACTTTACGTTGAAGACTTTTATACATTACTAAGCATTCTGTAACCATGACAGGTAAGAAAATTGTAAAAATTTAAGAAAATTTTAACAATTCTTTGCAGGAAGAATTGTAATCTGTTATCAAAAAAGCTCTAGTAGATGTAAAGCAAAAAGACGATAATTTTAACCTTCTTTGACAAGAATTTGTACTTTATAAAAACGAACAACAAAACAACTAAAATATTTTGCTTCAGAAGGCAAGAATACAATAAAGCCCTCTTCAACTGAAAGCGAAAGAGAGTTTTCTGCCGCTGGTAAGTTATGCACAAAAATAATATTTCATTTAAACGACTCTACATTGAACTCTTTAAGTTTCTGAAATTTTATTACTTGGATAAGTAAATATAAATTTTTTATTCTTAAGCTTTTTATACACATACTCACTACTAAATGTTCCTTTTCTAATATAGGTACCTTAATTGAATACAAACCAGGGAAACTTTATCACCCATATAGCAAGAATTTTTTTCCTCGACATATTTTTTTCAGAAATATTTTAATTTTTTTGATTCCACTTCTCATGAATAATCTGCCGTTTCGTGCTCGGCGTATTTCAAATAATATATTAATAGATTAAAGAAAAACTGTTGAAGTCTCCTTTAATCTATTACCAAACAGTCGTAGTAGTATTCGAAACTACGATAAGGCAGATATTTTTCACGTGAATTTGTTCACTTTTCCCTTGGTTTTGTTCACTTCATTTTTGCAGGAGAACTGAATTATTACATCGAATAATTTCGTTATTTTTCTTCGAATTATATATTAAAAGTTAAAATTATTTATTTTTAAAAGTTAAAATTATTTATTCCCTATAACACATTTTTTCATAGAGTAAGAATCTCTTTGGTTCACAGACAGTAAATTTCATGGTGGTGCACTAGGGTGGTTTACTTAAAAAATAGCTAAATCAATGGAAGCACCTCCATGAGTACAACTTTAAAGTTAAATAAGTTTCATTTATAACCTAAAATGTGTGTGATTTTTTGATTAAACTAAAATTAGTCCGATTTTCAACTACTTTTTAAGCTTTACAAAAATTATTCCCTTTTTTACATTGACGTAGACTGATAGCGGGGAAAAATTTCACGGGATATTCAAGATAGCATTTTCCTTTTCACTTCGAGGGAAATGAAAATTTCACGTGAAGAAAAATTCCATTTGTTTTTCACGATAGGGATGATTATTTTGAAATCATCATTTATCTTTCCAACATACATACCTATTTATTTATATAACGGGTGTTTTTTTAGAGGTACAGAACTTCGAATTAAAATAAAACACAAGAAAATCGTTTTAATGTCCATCAATTTGGCTTTATTGGAAGGATAATTTTATGCCATTAATGTTTAAATATGATTTCGGGCATGTGGCCGCCGCGGCTGGCTCAAATAAAGCCAATTCTACAGGTCCAATTTTCAACCACTTTTTCGAGCATATGGGGCCGTATGTTGGCAATAACGCCACGAATGTTGGCTTCCAAGTCCCCTAACGTTTCTGGTTTGTTGGCGTAGACGAGCGACTTCACATATCCCCAAAGAAAATAATCCAATGGTGTCAAATCACACGATCTTGGTGGCCAATTGACAGGTCCATTCCGCGAAATTATGCGCTCATCGAATGTTTCCTTCAATAAATCGAATGTGACGTGCGCTGTGTGGCATGTAGAGCCGTCTTGTTGGAACCAGAACTCATCCACATTCATGCCATCCAATTCGGGAACAAAATAGTCGGTTATCATGGCTCTATACCGGTCTCCATTAACGGTAACTGACTCTCCAGCATTATTTCGGAAGAAGTATGGCCCAATGACTCCACCAGCCCATAGAGCACACCAAACAGTCAGTTTTTGTGGATGTAATGGCGTCTCAAGGGTCTCATGTGGATTCTCTTCACTCCAAATGCGGCAATTTTGCTTGTTGACGTAGCCATTCAACCAAAAATGAGCCTCATCACTGAACAAAATTTTGCGATGAAAATCAGCATCGAGATCAATCTCATTTTCGGCCCATACACCAAAATCACGACGCATTGCATGGTCTCGCGGCTTTAATTCTTGCACAAGCTGGATCTTGTAAGGTCGCAAGCCAAGATCTTTGCGCAAAATCTTCCGTAAAGTTGATGGACAAAGCTGCAATTGCTGTGCACGGTGGCGAATCGATTCATTCGGGTCCTCTTCAACACTTTGCTCTACAGCGGCAATTGTTTCTTCGGTGCGCACTGTTCGACATCTCTGCGGATGCGTATTATCACATAGAGTAAACGTAGTGCGAAAACGATCCATGGTTAACCGAATTAATTGCTCTGATGGACGATTATGTCGACCATAAAATGGACGGAGCTTGCGGTAAACTTCGCGAACTGAACCATTATTTTCGAAATAAATTTGCACGATTTGCAAGCGTTGTTCTTTTGTCAACCTGTTCATGATGAAATGGCAAACCAAACTAAATATTAATCACTTGACACCTGACAAAATGGCCGCCAGTTAAAAAAGTGATGCCAACTTAAAGTTCTATATCTCAATAAAAAACACCCATTACATGCATATTTTTAAAACCGAAACCGAAACCGAACCGAAACCGACCGGTTTTAATAGCTTAAAACCGGAAACCGCGGTTTTTAATTTCCACGGTTTTTGGCAAACCCTAATGTATATACATATGTATGTATGTGCTATAAAAATACTAATAAGTTTGTATAAACATGAAATTCAAAGCTATTTCAATAAAGTTTTTTAAATTTAAATCTGGCATTATACATACATTTGTTCGGTAGAACATTTTAGAAGAATTTTTTTTACAGATCTAGCATTCTCTCAACATCATTTTCCGGCAACATTGTGTGGGCTCGTGACCGAATGTTATAGACCTTCTGTAAAACCAGAATTTCGAGAGACATGCAGAATTACATCTGAGTTGAAAAGTTTCCATGTGAGATGTAAAAAACATATCCGTGTACGACCTGCTGGAGAAAGAGTTTCAATTTTGAAGTGTTGCTATCATCTTCTTATGTATTCAAGGAATAACATGCAGCTGCTTACACAATATAAAGCCAGGGTGAGACAAAAGATTACTATAGAAAGTTTAGTATTTTGTACAAAAACAAATATTTCAAACAATTTCCCCCATTTTTGTTTCATACATTTTTGAAACTCTTAGAAAAGTTTCGTTTTACAAAATTGGGCCTGAAAATTTGGAAGCAATTTGTGCGGTATTTGATATCAAATAATACTTTTTTTGTAAAGTTTCTATCGAAACATAACTTAAGTTGGTAACTGTATATTCAAAGAGCATTTTTTAACATACATAAGCATGCTTTTAATACATATGTATGTATGTATGTGGCACATACACATTTGTAAAACACACATACACACACACACACAATTTTGTATGTAAAAAGTAAAAAAGCATTTATTCGAAAAAGTTAGAATACGTTAAAAGAGTAAACGAATCCTTTTGAGTTGATTAAAAATTCACAAATGTTTTTTAACAAAATCCGTTTTGGCAGTTTGTAATTTCAAATTATTAAATATTTATGTACGTATGTAAAATTTTATATTCATGCAATTAACTCTTGAATATCAATAAATACTAGAAGGATGCAAACTTTGTCGACGGCACAAAGAAACGTAAATATTGTCAAAGAAGTCTAAAGTTAAAGTTCACAGAGATTTACGTACGTTTAGATATTTCCTTTGTCATAAAATATTTATATTTTTTATTTAAAAGGAATTTGAGGATTTTGGCTTTGAAGCGGTATAACATTAAAATGGTGCTTTGGAAATGATTGTTTTATGTAAGGCGTTCTTTACTTTAGTTAAACGAACGTAATTGCGAGTTGTACAAATGATAAGCTTGTTATGTATCTACTTTAGCAAATCCTAAGATTATAACACATGCATGCATGTATGTATGTATGTTAATTCATAGAATGAATAGCAATTTAAATAATTAGAATTTGATTGTCTTTGATAAAGTTTTAATAAGGAAGACACGCACGCATACTTCATAGATTAAGAAATTTTCTTCAAACTTTTGCTGAGACATTTGCGGTCAAAATTTCGTTCTCTAAAATAAAATTAGCATATTCAAAATTGTATTTGAATTAAGAGAAGGACCCAAAGGGTTTAAACATTATTCTTTACAAACTGTAACGAATGAAAAATTCTTGAAGGAACAATTTTTCTTTTAACTTTCTTGTCAGCAAAAGAGACCCTCAAATTTGGACAATTTATAGCAGGAGCTTTAACAATATAACTGAGTTAATTTTTAATTACTTCGGAGTTGTCTTTATAAAAGTAAATAATTTCATGCTACTGAAAATTTTCTAAATTTTTTCCAAGTTTGTTTGCTAAGCCTCAACTAAATTTGAAGATTTATTTTTATACAACCCCTACGTTCCTACGAATCTAAAGGCCCTGAAACAACTTGAAAGGATATAGCTGCCGTTTGGTCATATTCTTCAAAAACTGAAAGCCCCCACAATTATGAATACTTACTAACACGGTTGGCAAAACTATTAGGTTCTTCATATAACGCAATTCCTCGTTCAAAAAAGTGGGCGGGCGAAATCATGCCCTTTAAAATTCAACATACCATATTTTTGTGAAACTTTGGAAATTTAATAGCATCTTAATCAGGTAATATTAACCTGACCAGACATCCCGCTTTAGGCGGGATTATCCCGCTTTTCACAGGTCGATCACGACTCGAATTAATATCCCGCTTTTTAGAGTTTTGAAATTTTCAACAGCAATTTTTACTAAAATGTAACTGATAAAAATTCATTATAAATATTTTTCTAAGTGTAGTTATTGCTGAACTAGCTAAAACCATTTGTGCTTCGCTACGTTTTGAGATGAAAAGAAAACTTTTTTTATAATAAAAGTGCTACACTATTTTGTAGAATACAATTCTCAATATTGACACAAACAGTCATGATGAGTTTCAAAATGCTCACTAATAAAGCGGAGCTACGCTCACTTGTACCATACCGCTTATTTTCTATCATTGGCAGATCACCAAAAATACCAAAATATTAAAAAATTAATGTTTAATTTACATAAGAGGCATTCATAATGGACCCAACTGAAGGTGCGTTATAGCACCACCCTTCCTAACCTACTTAAGAGATGACACACTTTTGGCTCCTTTATTGAATAATTTTTAATTGGCGTTACTGATTTCGAAAAAATTTCAAAATTTTGACTGGCTTGGCTTCCAAAATATCTAGAAACGAATGTTTATTTTATGTTGGAAACGCCATGTCAAGTTAAGGCATTCAAAAATTAATGAGCTAATATGCCATCAGTAATACTCTGAGAGCTAATCAGCAAGATCAGTACACTGGTACTAATTTTGAAGACAAACAAAAATTTTTACTTTATGAGAGACAGAACGCCTAATTTTTCAATTCTGAAATTATTTCCAGAGACTACACATTATTAAAAGAGTTACCCCTACAAAATTTCAACGTTCTCCCTATACTAGTTTCCCAGATATCTCAAAGTAAATACACAAAAAAAAATATAAGGGGTAATATTAACTAAGCTTGCATAGGTAACTTTTTTTATATGAAAGTAAAAAACTTGGGTATTATTAACTATGCAGTTAGGTAATTTGTACATTACACCTTACCTAAAATCCAAGTTAATATACCTATTATAATAAGGTAACTTCTTCGAAATTATTTTACTGAATAAATTTCTATTTTATTGTCAAAACAAAAATTTTGAGCAAGGAGGTATGTATAGATGAAAATTTAAAAATTTTTAAATTTGTGTTTGACATTTTTTTTTAAATTATTATACATGAACTAGATGAGGTAGGCAAACGTTGTATTTTTCTGGTTTGAGGCTACTCCGTGCCCCGGGAGATTTACTTGGCCAAACACAAGGGCTATAACGCCATCAAAAATTTTATATTAAGGCGCCTAATCTGAGAAAATTCCAAAGGACATATGCCGTAGCATACGAAGCCGGAACTCCCTAAATCCTCTCGTTTATTGTTTAAAAGTGAGTTTTTTTTATTTGGCTCTACAACAACTTTTCAATATTTATTCTTCATAATTGTTCTTGCATATGGTTAATGGAAAACAACGGGATACAGCAAACTGACGCCAACCACTACTCACATGCGACGTGAGACGCAAAGCTCTCGAAGGACAATAAACAGCAGTGGCCTGGCTGCATTTATGAAAACAAACGTCTTCTTAACTTCAAATGTTTTATTAATACCCGACTGTGTATCTTTACGAGTTTACGTACAGACCAAACGGCTGTACCGATTTTGGTTTAGTTTTTTTTTTGGTTTGAAAGATGGCTTGATCGAGGGTTATGTTTGAAGAAAATCGGTCTAGCCGTTTAGAAGATATCACATCTTATCTAGATACATGTATTCGGAGATTTTTAAAATTTATAATTTTTTAGTGTGTGTATAAAAATGCAAAAGCAGTAAAAATTTATATATTTTTGTTGTGTGCGGCTATTAGGCGATCATACTTGGTGTTATGGGAGACTGTTGTGTTATTACGTCGGTCGCAAACCAATAACCAACCGAGGATTATCGTACCAAGTATGCCAAACATCAGTATACAAGCAAACACCGATTAGTGACTTTCATACATTTCAATAGACTCCTTTCAAAATGCACGTTTCAACCAAGCCATCTTTACCCTTTGCTTACGAAATCATAAATAAAATTTCCACTGAGTTTGACACACGTATTTTGTACTATTAAATTAGTATGATGGTATGTTATCCCACAATGTTCACATACCAAATATCACCGTCAAATAGCCGCTTAGGTCAAAAATAGACTTGGGTCGAACTCATTCAGTCGGTCGTTTTTGACACAAATGGGTTTGATCATTGGTTTGTGTCAAAAACTACCGACTGAATGAGTTCGACCCAAGTCTAGTCAAAAACAAAACAAAAACCTATCATGCCTTAGTCCCAGTCCATACAGTGAAACATTTGCTGCAAAAATTTTGAGTTTGTCGACGAACGGGGAAAGTGGAATGGAAAATGGTACTTTGTTTCATGTACATGAAGTTCTTGTTGAGTACGTCATTCTCGTCTCATTCTCATGAGAAATATATGAGGAAATGTATTAAGCTGCGAAACAAAAACTTGAGAGTGTGGACACGAATGCAGTTTTAAAAGAGAAATCAAAAATGATTCGCAGCAAATGTTTCACTGTATGGACGAGGACTTACTAACAAGCACACATAATAAGTTTATATACATACATACATATGTAGATGTAGATAAATTAATAAATAATAATTAATAATAATTGATTAACAAACGCAAAAAGTCCATAACAATTATAGGATTATAAATAGTTAATTTAACTAAAATCCATGATAATTTGCCGAATTATATATGTATAAACTTACTTTGCCATTTAGATAATTCAGAAAAAATAAATACATGAATTTACCTAGTCGTTAAGCAGTTTTAACTAAAATTTTAGTTGATTTTTCGAACATAGAAATCATCTAAAATTTTTGTTGAATTACCTAAAAAACTTTGCAAATGCCATTCTACCCTTTCACTTAGTTAAAATTATACCATAATATATTTTTATTATATTTTCTTTATGGTAGGTGTCACACCCGCATGTCCAAGTTGAACTTTTTTCGTAAGACAACGCACATTATAAGAGTCGTTCAAAATTTCACCTCTGTTGCTGCGTTAGATGCAAAGATATTCTAAAATAAAATAAAAATTATATGGAAGGCGCGACGTCCAATTTTTTTATTCCGACCTTTTATTTTTGAACAGGTTGTAAGGTAAATGGAGTTCCCAAACAAACTTGTCCACTTTTTAATAATATTTCTTTAAATTAATTAAATTAAAAAAAAATAATAAAAATCGGTCTGGCTGTTTTAGATATATTAAAAAAGTTAGGTTATGGCATTGATGCGATTACCAACAAACGACATTTGATTTATATTTATATAGGTACATATTTTTGTTTATTTAAAAGCTTTTATTTTGAGTTGAAAGCTGCGTTCCTAAGTAAAAAAAAAGATATTTATTTTGACATCCCCCTTTTTGGCGGCATTTTCTTCAAAATCCCGCTTTTTTATCGATCCTGTCCCGCTTTTTGCAAAAACCATCTGGTCACCTTACTTATAATACAAATTTACGATATGAAAAGAGCGGAATATGTTGTCAAGTAAACATAATCAGTGTTGCCAGATCTTTTTTCAGCTTCCTTGACAAGCTGGGTGGAAAAAAAATGTTTTAAAAAAATCACTTAAAAGATGAAAATTATAAAAAGAAAGTTGCAATTGACTTCAAAAAGAGGCTCTGAAAAGTTAAAAATTTCTAAGTTTCTCTTAAATAAATTTTGAGGCAAACATATCGCGCCATAACCGATAAAAAAAGCTTAACCGACACATTTTTGGGCCTCATTTTTAATGACAAAAAATCGATTATTTACGATAGCAAATAATCGATTTAGGTAAAAAAATTAAGTTCGAAAATTACTTCGCTTAAACTTTTTTGGCGGTTGTGAGACGAACTAATAATGTTATGTTTTACTAAAACTAGATTAGTTTTAAAATTTTAGTGCCTGCTATAAAAAAAAAATTTATAATTCAAAATTTTCACAATTTAACACTGTGTGAAAATATCAAAAAGAGTGGATATACTTTAGGGCAAATGCCGGTATTCGCAAGTGATTGTTAAAGTTAATGTTGATTTAACGTAGGATTTTTTTTTGTGAGAAACCCAGCTTAAAAAAAAGCTTTAACTTTAATTATCACTTATGAATACCGGTGTTAATATATGTTGTAGGAATAGGATAGGTTACAGTTTCATGAGAAACTGACTTACTTGGGTTCTGACGGCTGCCGTTGTGCTGCCTACAAATTGAAAGTATTATTTATCTTGCGGTGTGTGAAACGATGTTTACCCGAAATTTCGAATTTAACTGTAAAAGAAATAAATTTCTGGAAATCCACTTGAAAGTTCAAAAGTGCTCTTCAAAAAAAAAAAAACAGTAGACTTAAGTACTTTTTACTTATTGCCACAGATTCAAGCACTTTTTCCTTATTGCCACAGATTTATATCACTTGGGGTTCAAAATTCCTCTCTTGAGGTTTGATTATAAGGAAAATATATTTTTTAAGTTTTTTTTTAATAAATGTTTTTCGTTAATATTTGTTTTTAAAATTTTTGAGGTTTAGTTGGATTCGGCGAATCTCATTAAATAGGAATATTAGCGAGTACGAATAGAAGTATTCGTTATAACACGAGTACATAATAATAATACTCGTAGAATTAAAGTTGTTTTCATGTTACAATGACACCAGAGATATTTTTGACATCTTAAAATAATTATACATTTTTGCCGTAGCATCTCCCCCCCCCCCCCCCCCCCCGATTCCCAAACAATCACGACTTCAAACATTCTCATGTATTATTTATGTATGTACATATGACTGGACAACATTTTGGTTTTTTTTTTGGTTCATAATGTTATTTATTGCTTAGTCATTGTATTTTATTTCATCCAGAATTCAGTGCCAATCAAAGGACTGTATTGAATTAAAATAAAAAAATAAGCAGATGAAATAATAATAAGAAGGAACAGGAAAAAATTGGTATTTAGACATGAGATGATAAAAATAATCTTCAATCAAGTATTATAAATTTTAGTAGTTTTAATAATATTGTATAATAATAAAAACAACAATACAAACATCATAGAAAAGTCATCATCAACATCATTGTCGGCATCAGCGTCACTGAAAGATGAGAAGAAGAGCAGCAGGCAGAGCGAAAGCAGCAGAGTATTGTTTGTAACGGTAATACTTGTAGTAGAGACGAGCGTGAGTGCAAGTAAGGAAATTTTTACTAGAATCCAGTGTTTAAAAAACTGAAGTGATTTTCAGTTCATTTCATTTTGCTTCTGCTTTGGCTTTTGAAAAATACAACAGTTTCAGTCAAAGTAAAATTACAAAACGATTTATTGCCAATTGCGCAGTATTTTCAACAGTCGACGATTTGAAAAGTTTGAGTTTCATTTGCTTTTGCTTTTGGTTAGTAATCCAAGTAAATTCAGAAGCAGTTTATATGCTTTTGGAAGTCACAAACAATTACAGTCGAAGAAGCAAAAAAATGTGCTTTTATAAGTTTGAAGCAATCGCAGTAAAGTGGTTTTTGTTCTTGCTTCTTGTCTGATGTGCAAAAACAACAACAAAAACATGACAAACACCATAAAATAGTTGATTGAACCTGCAGAAAGCTTCTAAAAGCAAAAGCTTTTGCTTCTTCGACTGTGACTGTTTGGTATTTAGAAAAACAAACAGACTGCTTATGCTTTTACTAGCGAAACTAACCAAAAGCAACAACAAATAAAATTCAAACTTTTAAAATCGTCAACTGCGCAATTGTTCATAATTCGGTTTCTGCTTCTGCTTCGACTGCGACTGTTGGTTATTTTCACAGGCACAAGCAAAAGCATTGGTTCACTTTAAACAGTTGGAAAAAGCTAAAGCAACGAAAAGTAAAAATTTTACGACTTTTGCTACTTCTACTTAAGTTTTTTAAACACTGCTAGAATCTATTAGTGTCTTCACACTAACATAGTTTTACCATACAAAATAATTTTGTTAAACCCACTTAAAACCATTTTTGAATTGGGTTTAAGTTGGTTTTATGGAATGCAACCTTGTTTTCGCTGTGCTGAATTCAGTGCTGCCAAGTTAAAAGAACAGGAGGCAGCTGATAATGTAGTATGTAAATGCCAGTGAATAAGAATTAAGAATAAGATTAAAAGATTTTTAACTTAAAAATGAAAGCATCAGAAACAATAATCAAAACATTGCGGAGATAAAGAATCTTTTGGATGGAAATCAAGGAAAATATTTTCATTTCCCAGAAGTACATTTTTGGAAAAAAATATTAAAAAAAAAACAGGAAAAGGTAATTTGTGCTCCAAGCCGGCCGGTTGTATCTATATTACTCTACTTTTCTTAATTAAATTAAATTTTCTTCTTTAAATCTGTTTACGCAGTTTATTTTGATGCCAACTTCTTTAAAACGCTTATTTATTTTAGAACTTTCGACTATTGGACACATCTTGCAGTGCATGAAAGTAAATAAAACATTTCGCAAACGGTTCCTGCAAAGACAAGATCTTTGCAAATGTTTGATTCTTTTGGTTGTAATAATTGTCCTGAGACTGAAAACATTTATGTAAATATTAGCCACCAATTTTTTAAAATAAAACTTTTTCCAATCTATATTCTAAAGAGTTAAGGTTCTTATATTTTTGTAAGAATGGAGTGATTAGGATAGGGCCTTATGGGGTAAGCCTCCTAACTCAGTAAATATTTATTAGAGCTATGCTCTTTATGCCAGACACAGGAGCTAGGGCGTGATTTGATTTCTTTGTTTACATTTTGTAGTTTTCGTTTTCTTCATTTTTCTCTGTTTTTAAAGAATTAGTTGCCAGATGACATACTTATAAGAACTTTAAAAAACAGCGGAGATAAGTCTACGTTTACATATGCGAAATGTCCATACAGCCAAATATTTGCTGCGATTTAAATAAATAAATAAATTTTAGAAATATTAAACATATGAAATTTATTTTATATAGCTAAGCAGCATAGCTCTAATCGGGTGTACTAAGACGCCACTCTTCTATTTTTAGGGTTCCGTACACCAAAGGTGAAAAGGAACCCTATTGTTTTCACTACGCTGTCCGTCTGTCTGTGACGGACAACAGGTTATTTTCTCGAGAAAAATTGAAATTTGGACAAAGTATGTAGAACTTTGGCCGCTACAACAGCAAATATATGAGAGTTAAAAACTAAAGGGTGTTCCAAAACAGGCAACGAAAAATGTTAGAATCCCATGTAATATACATACAATTTATTACACACTTGAAATTTGCAAAATTAGTATATTTTTATACAGACTGCAACAATTAACAATAAAATTTTAATTAAAGGGTGTTCTATCAGTTAATGTAATTCAGACATCTTGCTGTATCTTGAAACCCTAAAAGGCAAACTCTGGAAATTTTCAAAAAAGGTTAAACTAAAAAATCCCAAAATAATAAAATCGCCAAACTGAAAAAAAATCGCCAAAAACCGAAATAAAATCGGCAAAATGAAAAAATGGCCATATTAAAAAAAATCTAAAACTAAAATAAATCGCCAAAAACCGACGAATTAGTCAAAATGAAAAAAAAGTCGCCAAAAAAAGAAAAAACAAAGAGAATTCCAAAACCAAAAAATGTTCAAAACCGAAAAATCCCAGAATCGAAAAAAAATGCTAAAACTATATATTATATAGGCTAAAGTTCATATAGTATTACACATCTAATGTCTGTACGGAGCACTTCGTGCGATAGTCAAAGTCGCACTTTACTGAATTCATTTATTGTTTGAGCTGCGGACTATTAAGTCAGGTGTATTTAAAGTTACGTGCTCAAAATAAAAAGAGAAACATATTAATTTGAGTACTCTGTTCAACATTCAGTACGTTTGTCAGTCTTTCAGTCCAAGTTTCCGGCGTACGTCCATGGAATGCAAATTAGACTCCTGCATTAGACCATTTATAAGACCTTTCAAGACATGAGAGATTTTTCAAATGCTTTACTACAGCGAAATATTCTTAGAAAAACGCTAAACAACACTGTTGGCAAGACAAACAACTGAAAGAAATGTCGTACCAACAGTGTTTTGTTTAGCGTTTGTTTAAGAATATTTCGCTGTAGTAAAGCATTTGAAAAATCTCTCATGTTTTGAAAGGTCTTATAAATGGTCTTGTGCAGGACTTTAATGCAAATGTAACTTTGCTTGTTTGTCATACTTCATTATTTTTAATAAAAAATAAATAAACTTGCGTCCAAAGAACATACAGTATATTTCATAATAAGTAGGACCAAAAGGGGCAATATCTGCCCCTCTCTCTGAAAAATATCCACACGATTTTTATTAAATTAAAAACATAGACACATCTACGTCTAAAGGAACAAATACACTTTGTATATTTTTAAAACTAGGATCAAGAAGGGGCCATGGCCAATTTCTGCTCTTCGAAACTGTACAACAGATTTTGATGAAACTTGAGAAAAAAGACACAAAGTCTATACACGTTTTCAGAACTATAACTAAACTTACAACGCAGTGTTTTTACGATAAAGGGCCATTACAATTAACACCTGATTTTATTAAGTTCGTATTGCTTGCAGCGTTTGGTTTCAATGATACGAGTATGCATGATCAATGTGAGTGAAATGTTAAAATTTTGTTTTTATTGTCTTGGAGAAACATTTTTAATTGCTTTAAATTTTTAACTGAATTCTCATTTAGTGTTTATTTATTTTTGATAATTGATGTTCATTGTGAACTAATGACAATAGTTCAATTTAAAATTGTTTATATCACAATGGGCAAATTGAATAAAAAAAAAGCAATGTGAGTCCGATCACAGGGGAGATGTGTAAACATCTAGTAATGAAATTTTTTTTAATGGAAGTACTTATGGGGCTGTCCATATATTACGTAACGCTGTTTTCCCCGATTTTTGACCCCCCCCCCTGCCCCCTAGTAACAGATCGTAACAAAAATGTGAACCCCCCTCCCCCCAGGAATAACATAACAATGAGATAAAAAATAAATTAAACAGTTTAAAGTTTTTATTAAAAAAAATTAAATTTTATTCATTGTTTTAAATTTATTTGTTAGACTAGCACAGTGCGTAGACAAAAATTAAATAAGCTTACGTATGAACGTACTCCATATATTGTCGAAATTATTTTTTAAATTTCTTCCCAAATGTCCAAAAACTCCAAAAATTATGGTTTTATAGAGAGCTTTTTCCTAAACTGTATGTATGTATTAGTGATGTGTATTTGAATTCCAAAACATTCGGCCGTTTCTAGATATTCGTATTCGTTAAAAAATATATATCGGGTGTTTTTTTTAGAGGTATAGAACTTTGAATTGAAATAAAACACAAGAAAATCGTTTTAATGTCCATCAGTTTGGCTTTATTGGATGGATAATTTTATGCCATTAATGTTTAAATATGATTTCGGGCATGTGGCCGCCGCGGCTGGCTCGAATAAAGCCAATTCTACAGGTCCAATTTTCAACCACTTTTTCGAGCATATGGGGCCGTATGTTGGCAATAACGCCACGAATGTTGGCTTCCAAGTCCCCTAACGTTTCTGGTTTGTTGGCGTAGACGAGCGACTTCACATATCCCCAAAGAAAATAATCCAATGGTGTCAAATCACACGATCTTGGTGGCCAATTGACAGGTCCATTCCGCGAAATTATGCGCTCATCGAATGTTTCCTTCAATAAATCGATTTTGACGTGCGCTGTGTGGCATGTACCGCCGTCTTGTTGGAACCACAACTCATCCACATTCATGCCATCCAATTCGGGAACAAAATAGTCGGTTAGTCGGCTCCAATTGCTGTGCACGGTGGCGAATCGATTCATTCGGGTCCTCTTCAACACTTTGCTCTACAGCGGCAATTGTTTCTTCGGTGCGCACTGTTCGACGTCTCTGCGGATGCGTATTATCAAATAGAGTAAACGTAGTGCGAAAACGATCCATGGTTAACCGAATTAATTGCTCTGATGGACGATTATGTCGACCATAAAATGGACGGAGCTTGCGGTAAACTTCGCGAACTGAACCAATATTTTCGAAATAAATTTGCACGATTTGCAAGCGTTGTTCTTTTGTCAACCTGTTCATGATGAAATGGCAAACCAAACTAAATATTAATCACTTGACAGCTGACAAAATGGCCGCCAGTTAAAAAAGTGATGCCAACTTAAAGTTCTATACCTCAATAAAAACACCCATTATAAAGAAATTCATAAATCCAAAACAAAATTTAAATGAATGGCACACAAATACTAGTTTGTAATAATTAAAAAAAAAATTTTATTTTTTTTTGCTATGTGTTTTTTGCCAATAGTTTTCCGTATTGATGACTGAGCAGTATTTCAAACATAAAAACGAAAGAGAGCTTAAGGATGACTCCGTTTGGCCATCTTCAAATCAATCTAAAATAAGCGTGAAACAAAAAAATTATATATTGGATCAGTAAAGGTTGCCATTATATTTCATTTTCTAAAAGAGAACATTTTTAACCCGCTTTAAACATACAGATTGTTGGGATATCATTGGCATCATCAATTACGAAAGATATGCAATTTTCCTTTTCTTAATTTTTGTCCCTTCTACAACATTACATTTTCAATACATATTTGCCTTAAAATTAGAGGGGCACACAATCTCGTTCCTAAACACATTTCACTGTTGTTTTCATAATATTTTTTTTAAGTTCTGTTGCATAAAAAATTAAAATAACAATTAAAATAAAATTATGAAAATACGTCTATTTATGCAAGTTTCCATTAACACTAGAGCTGCTCGATGTTAATCGATGCATCGTAAACATCGATGTTTTGGTTTTGATACATCGAATAAATGCCCATGTATCGTATCATACGATGTTAATCGATACATCGATGTTTTTATTCGATGTATCGAAAAGACGATATTTTGTATATATTGATGCTTGCAACTCATTTAATGTAGTGATAAAAAAAACTCCTCCTAGAATGACTTTTAAAACGTTTTTTATTGTGAAAAATTTGTCAAAATTTTCTTGGTGTTGGTAATAATCAGCAATGTAAGTTCTTTTACCATATTTGATGTAAAAATCAATAATATATATGGCTTAAAATTACTGTTACAGAAGGTTTTAGACACCCACCGCATTGTAAAGTTCCAAGTAGAGCTACTAAGACTAGTTGGGTTGATAAAAAATATGAAGTTTTGTCAGGAACATTGAAAACTAAATTACACACAATGGAAAATATTACTTTCAAAACTGACATTTGGTCTGATTTGCAAAGCAATAGAAGTGGCCTTTGAAAAAAGAAGTACATACCGTGCTTTGCACACATGCTTTTCTTAATTCTTACGAAATTTTAAAATAGACTTTTATTTATTTAATAAATTTAAAATTTAATAATTTGATATTGTCATGTACATATATAGAAGAATAAATTTTTTGAAAGGACACTTCCCAGCAAAAAAATTTGAAGATTTTGTAATGGGTAGTACTCTTTTAATGGCTTACAAAGTAATGAGTGGTACTTATTTATTTAATTATTTTATGTGTATAATAATGACTGTCTTGTAATGAATAAAATAACAACTTGTTTATATCATTACATGAAGGTACTTATTGTACTACTTCCTAGTTAATCCTAAAAAATATTTATTGATCGTGAAAGTGAGCTTCGAAAACAATAAAATAACTTTGGTTTACTACAATATTTATTACAAAATCTAAGTATTTTCGCATATTCAATATACGTATTCATATATTTGCTTTGTGAAATTATGATTTTTAACAATCCCAAAAAAAGTTAAAATGTTATAATTATGTTACAAAATTCTATTTGTTTATAATTTTTGGCTATTTTATTAAATTTTGCATTTTTGTGAGCATAAAATAACCCATTATATTTTGAATACTTTTAGGCAATCAGTAATCTATTAACTTTTGGATATTTGTAGGCAAAAATTATAGGTTACCGCATACTTTTTGAACTTCTCATACAAAAATAATGGCTTATTCAGTCAAATTGTAAGTACTCACGACTGGAGAGTACATACACTTTTTTGCATTCTAGTAGGCAAACTTTTTTGCTGGGTTTTTTGTCTATGAGAATTGCTAGAAACCTTTTCCTAAACTTCTGCAAATACCACCAGTATTTGGTGAATTTAATGTTAATATATTCTGCAGTTTAATATAAATAAAAGTTTTTATGTACATACTTATATTAAGAATATTTAAAAATGTAAATGGATAAAGATGAGGAATTCAGTTCAGTTTGACTACAATTTATTTAATTTATTATAAAAACTTTGTATAATTTTCAAATGTTATTTAAATTTTTGGATAGTTTTCATAAACTTTAATGTACGCGGACAGAATTATGAAGTTCTTTTCCATACACATTTTTTTTATTTAATTTTGCAGAATAAAATAGACCTCCAATTAAATGTCCATAAATTTCACATACAATATTCGTATTCGCGAATATCGTTTTAAATATTCGTATTCGCGGATATCGTTTTAAAAATTCGAATTCAAATTCTTGAATATCAAAAGTTGACATTCGGCGGATGTATGCAGTATACATAATATACATAATATATGTAGGCAACACGTATGATCAATTAAATAAAGAAATGAGAAAGACATACGTATTTTTGTACAAAATTAGTAATTTTTTCTGTTACGTAACATTTTCAAAGACTCGCTCCCCCCCACCATAACAAATCGTAACAAAAATCAAACCCCACCACCCCCCTAGAGCGTTACGTACTATATGGACAGCCCCTATGCTTCTAGTATATATTTTTTTTAATTAATTAATTAAAAGTATCAAAATTTTCAATATTGTCAATACATATAAATTTGTTGGTTTTTGTTTTTTTTTTATTAAACTTATTTGCTTAGTAAATGGGCACACTGCAGTATATGTACATATATGTACTGCATTCAAAATTGCAGTAAGCAGTAAATTTACTGATTACTGAAAAAATTCAGTAAATTTTTACTGCTAATGAAATTTAATTTGCATTACCAGTAAAATCGTAGGGCCGTCCGTAATCATAATGAAATTGTAGCAAGTGGCAAAGTTTCTTTCATTCAAATTTTGAAACTTTTGTATGAAAAACATTTAGCCACTTGGTAGAATTTCATTATGAATATGGGCATTACTGATTACTGAAAATTCAATGCACCTCAATAACTCGCTCATGAGGTTTTGAGCATTTTTTTTGATGTGGATTTTTTCCTCTTTTAAGTTTTTTCAGTTTAAACGATTTTTTCAGTTTTGTTGCTTTTTTTCATTTTGGCGTTCGTTTTTCTCTTTTTGGGTTTTTTTTTTAATTTCTGACATTTTTTCCATTTTGGAGATTTTTTCTGTTTATGGGAGTTTTTCATTTCGGCGATTTTTTTCATTTTGGGGTTTTTTTTCTGTTTTTGGGGTTTTTTATTTAGGCGATTTTTTAACTTTAGCGATTTTTTTGTTTAAGGGTTTTTTTAATTTTTGGAGATTTTTTTATTTTTGCGGTTTTTTTTCATTTTGGCGATTTTTTCTGTTTTTGGGCTTATTTTCATTTTGGTGATTTTTTCATTTTGGCGATTTTCCCGGTTTTTAGCGATTTATTTTAGTCCTAGAAATTTTTTTAATTTGGTGCTTGTTTCATTTTGGCGATTTTTTTTTTATTTGCGATTTTTTGATTTTTTAGTTTTACGGTTTTTGAAAATTTCAAGAGTTTTGCTCTTACGGTTTCCAAGATACAGCAAGTTGTCAAAATTACAAAATCAAGATTGCATTAACTGATGGAACACCCTTTAATTTAAACTAGATATACCAAACGGACGACACACTCGTCCGTATTCTAGAATCAAAATGTAAATAATTTAAGATTAAAAGAAAATGTATCTAAACGTCATAAACATAGCCACACACAAAGTTACATACATATGCAAGCATAATTAAATAATACATGAAATCAGTGTTACCATATGTGAAGATTTATCTTATTTGTGAAGTTTTTAGACATGTCAAAGCGACAAAAAAGATTTCTTATCTAAAAATAAGATTTTAAGAAATTCTACTTTTGGTACTTTTAATACATTATTGAGGGATTTTTAGACTAAAGTACTTACAAACTTTCTGATTTGCTTCATAATGACCTTACACATATTCTATACAGTAAATATTTTGTGTTATTTGGCTTAACTCTTAATAGTTCACAAGAAACAAAATAAATTTTAACTCATTTTCATTTAATAAAATAACATAAAAGATTTTTGGTAATAAAAAAAAGATTTTTTTTGCTAGACTTGAAGATTTTTGAAAAATAAATACGGCAGCACTGCATGAAATTAAAAAAACATAAACAAAATCCCTTTAACCAAGTTAATTCAATTTATTCAACTCTCTTCCTTTAAGTATTATGGCTTTCATACAACAACAAATAAGAGAAAAAAATTGTTAGATCAAGAGAAATACTACAAACCCACACACACACTCATGTTTTGTTTCTTTTTTACTTCTAAGCTAATAAATGCGTGTGTAATATGTTTGCATGCAGTAGTAGCAACTTTAAACGCTTATAGCTGCCAAAATACTAAACCGATTTCAATAAAATATAGATTCTGGACATCTGTATAAAAAATCCTTTAAAACCATATAAATCTTTTTAAAATCGGTGCAGTGGTAGCAGTGTAAAAAGGATTACAAAAAACATGTTTGCCTATTAATTATATAGATTTTTTAAATTTAGTGTTAATTGTTGTAGTCTGTATAAAAATACACTAACTTTACAAATTTCAAGTGTATATATGTACATTAGGGTGGCAGCTATTTTGTGAAATGCCGAATTTGAAGAACTGCGTCCCGCTATTTTTTTTACACTTGGCTTAAATTTTTAATGGTGAAAATTTCAGCCAAATCGGACAGTTCTAAACTATGCCACACAGAGGTAAAAAGGTCAAATTCGTAATTTTTTTTTAATTTCATATAAAATACGTATTATTTTCTAATTTAACAATAAAAATTACCAAATATATTCTTTTTTATTCAGATGTTAAACTCAGGTAGTTTTTTGTCCCAAATAATTAACCCTAATAATGCCTTGGAACAGAAATTGGCCATTATTCAGAATTTTAATACATTTTCTTATTTAAATACACTTAGTAAATTTCTTAAACATGTCTTCATTTTTTTAAACAAGTATTTATAATAAAATATTTATATTATATAAACATAAATAGTTATTTATATGTAAAATCGCCATACACTCATTGTGTAAACACGCCTTCGAGTAAATATGCCATATAATTAAATATTTAAAAGGGGGACTCCCAAATCCACATTAGTTAAACAATTACATAAAGTTGAAACTTGCATGTTTGTGTCTTAAAACGATTCCAATTTCGCGTGTGTTTTGATTTTAAATTTATATCGTGTAAGAAATGTCGACTCCAAGAGAAGAAATTTATCTAGTTGGATTTCCAAATTTCCAGATAACAGGAGCTAAGCTTCCATCAAAGGGACAATGCCTAAAAGTTTTATTTTTTAATACTAGAGCCGCAAAGTTAAGTGTAGAAGAAAGTGCTCGAATAGTTGTAAAAGAATGCTCAATATTTTGGGAAAAAGCTAAAATTCCGGTACACCAATTTCACAGAGCTGTTAAAAAGCGTATGCCTTGCATGAAGATCGGAGAACCCTTGTTAAAACCAGAAAAAGAGATGGATACACATATATTACCAGAAGGGAAGAATGGAAAAGCGGCCTAAATGATTTATTTGATATTGCTCATAATGATGCATTAAGCCAAATTAACGTGGAAGAAGACAAACTGTTTCTGATAAATCAAAGACTAAAATTTCGCCCTGGCAGTATGCTTGGAATAGATTATAAATTATTAAAAAAAAGCAATGTGAGTCCGATCACAGAGGAGATGTGTAAACATCTAGTAATAAAAATTTTTATTTAAGTTGGAAGTACTTATGCTTTTAGTATCTTTTTTTAAATTAATTAATTAAAAGTATCAAAAATTTCAATATTGTAAGTACATATGAATTTGTAGGTTTTTGTTTGTTTTATTAAACTTATTTGGTTAGTAAATGGGCACACTGCAGTATATGTATATGTACTGCATTCAAAATTGCAGTAAGCAGTACATTTACTGATTACTGAAAAAATTCAGTAAATTTTTACTGCTAATGAAATTTAATTTGCATTACCAGTAAAATCGTAGGGCCGTAATCATAATAAAATTGTAGCAAGTGGCAAAGTTTTTTCATTAAAATTTTTAAACTTTTGAATGAAAAACATTTAGCCACTTGGTAGAATTTCATTATGAATACGGGCATTACTGATTACTGAAAATTCAATGCACCTCATCATATAACAAATCATTTAGGCAATTTATAAAAATTGTAGAAAAAAATTTTAGTAATCAGTGAAATTTTTTTTGTTTTTACTGAAACTTTAGTGGTACTGCAGTGCTCATCTATGGTAAATGCCTTTACTTTTACTTTTTAATTTTTAATTCCTGTTGTTCATCGTTTAGTTGTTGCTGTTCTTGTTGTTGTGTACGCATTCTAATTAAAATAAAGTCAGTAAAGTGCGACTTTGACTCGCGTACATTCGGTTTTGATAATTTTTTCTGATTTAGCTTTCTTCCTTTTTTAAGTTTTTTCAGTTTAAACGATTTTTTCAGTTTTATCGGTTTTTTCTCGTTTTGGCGTTTTTTTTTTCTCTTTTTGGGTTTTTGTAATTTTCGCAATTTTTTTCATTTTGGCGATTTTTTCATTTTGGCGATTTTTTCTGTTTTTTGGGGTTTTTTCATTTTGGGGCTTTTTTTTCTGTTTTTGGGGTTTTTTTATTTAGGCGATTTTTTCATTTTGATGATTTTTTCATATTGGCGATTTTTTTGTTTAAGGATTTTTTTCATTTTGGTGATTTTTCCGGTTTTTCGCGATTTATTTTAGTCCTACAGATTTTTTTTAATTTGGTGCTTTTTTCGTTTTGGCGATTTTTTTTTTGTTTTTGACGATATTTTTATATTTGGCGATTTTATATTATTTTCATTTTTTAGTTTTACCGTTTTTGAAAATTTCAAGAGTTTTACTCTTACGGTTTCCAAGATACAGCAAGTTGTCAAAATTTCAAAGTCAAAATTGCATTAACTGATGGAACACCCATTGATTTAAATTTTTTAAATTTAGTGTTAATTGTTGTAGTCTGTATAAAAATACACTAACTTTTAAAATTTCAAGTGTATATATGTACATACAATTGTATGTTTATTACATGGGATTTTAACATTTTTCGTTGGTCGTTTTGGAACACCCTTTAATTTTTAACTCTCATGTATTTGCTGTTGTAGTGGCCAAATGTCTACACATTGTGTCCAAATTTCAGGCCCGTAGCTCTTACGGTTCTCGAGAACGTGTACGGAAATATACAGAAAAATAACCGGCGGCGGCGCACCGTCGGCTTCGAGCCGGTCGACTTGTTTCTGTGCTTGGTATTGCTTCTTTCAAACACTAATCCACTCATACATAGCTCACACCGATTTGACAATGCAAAGCAAAAGCAAAAGCAAAGAAATCTCGGCAAAGAAAGCTTAGCAAAGAAATCTCAGCAAAGAATCAAAGTCAAAAGATTTTTACCCCCTAGCGTATAGATGTTTACACATCAAAAAACGAAAGAACTCAAAAAAGATTCGAGGAGGAAGAAGAGAGAGAAAAGAAATATCAAAAACAAATCGAAGTCAACAGGTAATTCTAATAGGTTGCTTTTTACTAATAATAAAAAATCGTTAATATTTATGTGTATGTACTAGAAATATTTTTACTTAACCTTTTTGTAGATGTGGATAATTTTACTATGTCAGATTCTGAATCCGAATTTGAAAAAAGTAAAGAAGAATCGGAAACTATGAGAACAACTAATGTCAAAAGAGCGCGAAAAGATATTTTAACGCCCAGACTTGCTGCTGTTTTTGACAAGGTAAAACTAAGCAACAGAGATGTCGTGCATATATTGGTTGCAGTTTTAGATGCTTTTGGCTTTAACCCTAGTGAATATGTTATAAATCGCACTTCTTGCGCCACCAACGAGAGGTTTTAAGAGAAAAGCTCAGCAAGAATATTGTTCAAAAGTTTAGAGCAATAGATCAACCACTCACAATACATTGGGACACGAAGCTTCTAAATAACATAACCGGGAAGACAGAAGATCGTTTTTCAATTATAGCTAGCGCACCTAACATTGAACAAATTTTAAATATGCCTGATATTCCCTCTGGAACAGGTCTTGAAATATCTTCCGCTGTCTTTGAAACTTTGGATGAACAAAGTATTTTAGAAAAAAACTGAGACATTTTTTTTTCGATACAACATCATCAAACACTGGGAGATTCAAAGGGGCATGCGCTTTATTAGAAAAAAGAATTGGACGTGACATTTTATATATGGGCTGTCGGCATCACATTTTCGAAATAGTTTTGTCAGCTGTTTGGAAGCAAATATTGGAGTACATACCACAGGTCCTGATATAGTTTTGTTCAAAAAATTTAGAAAGTTTTCGCATCAAATTCAGCAAGACAAGTACGAGCTAGGAATACATGACTCAAGAATTAAGGAAATATTAAAAGATGAGTATGAAGAAATAATTGCATTTTGTAACAAAAAGCTATTGGAGGCAGTACCGAGAGATGACTACAAAGAATTTCAGGAGCTTGTTGTGATTTTTTTGGGAGAGATCCCACCTAAAGGTATTTCATTTTACAAGCCTGGGGCCTTTCATTTAGCTAGATGGATGTCTAAGGCCATTTACTACCTCAAAATTTTGCTTTTTTGAAACCAGTTTTCTGAACTCAGCGATTGCGAAAGTAAAGGATTAATAGAACTCGCCGGATTCATAATTAAATGCTATTCAGTTTTTTGGTTCGACGCTTCAAATGCTGTATTAGCCCCACTAAATGATATAAAATTTTTACGCAAATTGGAAGAGTATAAGAAAATAAACAAAAATATTGCAGAAAAGGCAATTACAAAAATAGTGAACCATTTATATTATTTAAGCGAGGAGTGCGTTGGATTTGTTTTATTTGATCCAAGGATTTGTGCAGACTCTAAGGCAAAGTTAGTAAAGAAAATGGGCATTGGAATATTTGAAGAATCTCTGGAGGACAAAGAGTGCGTTCCAAAAAAAACTTTTACTAAAACCAGAAGATTTGAAGTATTTTATTAATAGAGATGATTCAATCATTTCGGAAGCACTAGTTTCTTTAAATACCAAAAACATTTAAGCGTTTCAAAATTTCTGAGATATTTTTAAAATCAGATCCAAGAACTTGGAAGGATTCGGAAGAATATAGGAATGGAAAACACATCTTTGAAAACCTTAAGATTGTTAATGACTGTGCAGAACGGGGTATAAAATTAATTCAGGAATACCATCAAAAATTAACAAAAGATGAAGAGCAGCGACAGTATCTTTTTAAGGCAAAATATATTGAATTAAATATATAAAACGGCTGGCTGTTCCGTTCAACTATGTGTTGTTAGTCAGAATATTTACAACAGACTTTGGTGTTATTTGTTCATTAATAATTATCACATGTAATTTGGCTTAAAAAGCAATACGAACCTTAGCCCGTTCAAATCACAAATATAAAATTAAGTTTATTAAACTTTCCTTGTATTTTAGGTTGCTCAACATTATAGGCACCAATATTCCAAAAATTTAACTTTAAAGGACTTGTTTACTGAATTCGAACTATAGACGTTTATTTAATTTTAACTACATATTTAGTTTCTTATTTTAGACGGCTTAATTCATTTTATTTTTATTTTTTTCAGGGACCGTAACGGTTATAATTTTTATTTTACTTTATTATTATTTGATTTTTATTTATTCCTCACAAAATAAAATAAATACGTACTTCTTTTTTTTAATTTAAAAACGAAAATTCTGACTAATGGCCCATTTCTGACCCAAGGCATTATTAGGGTTAATTATTTGGGACAAAAAACTACCTAAGTTTAACATCTGAATAAAAAAGAATATATTTGGTAATTTTTATTGTTAAATTAGAAAATAATACGTATTTTATATGAAATTTAAAAAAAAATACGAATTTGACCATTTGACCTCTGTGTGGCATAGTTTAGAATTGTCCGATTTGGCTCAAATTTTCACCTTTAAATATTTAAGCCAAGTGTAAAAAAATCGACATTTCACAAAATAGCTGCCAATTGTATGTATATTACATGGGATTTTAACATTTTTCGTTGCTCTTTTTGTAACACCCTTTAATTTTTAACTCTCATGTATTTCTTGTTGTAGCGGCCAAATGTCTACACACTGTGTCCAAATTTCAGGTCCGTAGCTCTTACGGTTCTCGAGAAAATACCCTGTGACATGCGGACGGACAGCGTAGCGAAAACAATAGGGTTCATTTTCGCCTTTGGTGTACGCAACCCTAATAAAGCAATTATCATTTTCACCTTTGGTGTACAGAACTCTAATAAAACAATTATCAAGTTAAATAAAACAAGCAAAATCCAGCAAATTCCTTTATATTTACAATATTTTAAATTAGTTTGTATTGCTTCTTTCAAACACTAATACACTCATACATAGCTCACACCGATTTGATAACGCGGTGTGCAACTTACTCAAAATTTGTGATTGTATTGTGAAAAAGATTTTGATCCCCTAGCGTACAGATGTTTACACATCAAAAACAGTTGCTTTTTACTTAAAAATTTGTTTTAAAACCTAAAATATGTACATATGTGTTTTTGTTTTTTTTTTAAAGAAATTTGTAAGTAAAAAGCAAATGCTTTTTTTATTCACTTTACCCAATATCTCAAAAACTTTTGCCAACACTGACGGCTGAGTTCGTGAGTGGGTGCTGATAATACCAATTGTTAAAGACACAAGACAACAAAGAAACCAGCAAAAAATTATTCACAAGAAAAATTCAAGCTTGAAACACATACTTGTCTTTGGAAAAAAAATATTCATGTATAAGTAGTGATAAAACGTGTAATGTAACAGCTTCCCAGTAAATTTCAAAAGAGAAAAAAATATCCAAGATAAAATAAATAATAATACAACGATATTTCTGAAGACAAGTCAAAGGCATAGACAGACAAAAGGTTTAAAAAATTCTTGTATGTTGGGAAAAAAACGCATACAACATCCACTTCAATGTTTTTATATGGATTTTTCCATTTATTTTATACTTTTTTTTTTGACACTTTTCCATGAAGACTTGCAAACAGAGTATCAAGTATTTGATTTTCTTTAGATTTTTGTACAGAATTTTCTTTTTGTTTATATTTCTTCAATCTGTTTTTAATGTATGACAGCATCATATTAAAGAATGTCAGTGAATGATTCTTGAAACACATTCATATATTAACAAGTACCTAGTGGGAAAAAGAAGGAGCGCGGTTGTCTTCTAGAAGTCCTCTGTACCTTTTTTTTTTTGCCTGATAGTTCCATTCCATACTCATATCTTTTTTACACACGTTGTCATTGCGGGGTAGGTCTTGCATTCTGGTTTTTTTCGCCAGAGATTCTTAAATGCCTTTAAACCAGTGGTGGCCACCGAGAGAAATTTATTCGTGTATGTGTATTCATTTGTATAAGAAGCCGATTGAAGTTGGTCTTTTATGCTTTAAATAAACAGATTTTGCTTCTTCTTTTTTTTTAATTACTAATTCTCTTCTCCCTTTTCAAAGAAGGATATGAGGAATTATATATTATTTTTCTATGGAAGAGCAGGCGACCTCTGGAAGACATTCCTTAGCTGACCTTTTACAGCGCCTGAAGTAAGTATGGTCTTCTGAGTTTTCCGGCTGGGTATGTATTATGTGTAAGTGTGTGGGTGTGCACACACATGCACACAAAAAGTATTCATGTCAATATCAGATATAGTAAATTTACTTATTTACTGTAGTTTTTTGGTAGTATCATCGTGTCATTAAAAACACTCGTATACAATTTTGTGTAAATCGATCTGAAAGCACTCGTCCTATCAACTGTGAAAATTAATTTATTCATTAAGGAGAACTTCAAAAGGAGTTTTGTAAGAATACACTTATCCATCAATATTAAAAGAAATTACATTTTCTTATTTACTTCTTGTTAAACAGAAGCAGAACAATTTATTTTACTATTGCGTTGACTAAAGTAGTTAGCACGTTGACTACAGAACCGAAGTTCCTGGGTTCGAGCCCCGTATCCAACAGTCATTAAATAATAATATCACTAATTTTTCTGGTGTCCATTAGTGCCCCTTTGTATCTGTTGTTGTAGGAAAGTCACTGGTCACTGAACTATACCGACTTCAGCATATAATAATTCTAACCTAACATCAGAGCGCCCTCCTTCGTCGGTATTGTGTAGCAGAATCATCGGCGAAGTAAAATAACCAATAATATGGGTACTAAACACATCTTCAAAAATATAATACGCCTCACCAGAGGCGCTGTAACACTGCATTAATAAAAACAGTGCAAAAAATAGAGTTGTAAAAGAACGAAGCTTTCCTCTATCTCTTACTTCACCACTTGCCTCCTCTTGTCCTATCCCTTTCCTAAAGAAGGTAACACCCATTAGTAGTAGTAGGCATTCATTGCCTGAGTGTTACTTCACTTTCAAAAAAAAAAAAAAAAAAAAAAAAAAATCATACCAAGCGTCTTTTACTTTTTGAATGAAACTAATTTTTTTTTTTTTTTTTTTTTTTTGATAAAAAAATCATTTTAATTTTCAACGCAGTTAGTTTTCTTTGACTTCTATACAATTTGCCTATTTTTTCTTAAAATTTTGTATTCCTTCCTAAAAATAAGATTTTTCGATGTCATCAGAATAGATCAACTCTCTTTTCGCCGAGTCACTACCCCAGGGGAACAATAACTAGTCACTCGGGGCTAAGTCCGGTGAGTATGGCAGATGAGGCAGTAATTCGTAACCCAATTCATGGATTTCTGCCATAAAAACGGCACAAGTTTGCACTCCCTCCTTTTCCTGTAAGAAAAAAAAATTTCTTAAGCAAACGCGGCCGTTTTTCTTTCAAATCCTCATTAAACAACATTAAGTTGGAATAATGTTCGCCATTGATTGTTTTACCATTTGAAGGTATGTAGTAAGTGTAGATTATACGCCAGAAAAATGTAGCCTTGACTTCAATGGCTGGCAAACTCCTTTGACCTTGTTTGGGGCTGATTCGACACGAGAAACTCATTGTTTTGATTACTGTTTCGTCTCTGGTATGTTGTGCTGGATCCATGTTACTCTCACGGTTAAAAAAAGACGTATAAACTCTTCTGTATGGTGGTTGAACAATGCCAAACACTCTTGGGAAGTTGTCACACGATTACGTTTGTGGACGACTGACTGTGAGCAAACGAGGTCCCATGTTGGTCATCTTGCCGCTATTTAAAACTGAAACTACTTTGCATATGTGAGATGGTTATGGCTTCCCCAATTTCTCTCACTTTCAATTGTGAATTTTTTTTTAAATTTGCTACGGTTGTAGAGACCTCAACTGACCGTCCAGGACGTTTGCCATCTTCAGTATAACTATTTTTGACCATTGAAATTGGTAGTGTAGAGTCCCCTACACAGAAAAAAAAGTTCTGCAATAAACACCTTTAGTTGAAAAAAAAACAAAAATCATTTAAGAATGTAATTGAGTCAATTAAACTTTTTTTAAAATTAATTTAATTAAAAGCTTAATTGACACAATAAAATTTTTAATTAATTTTATTTTTTTTTTCAGTTAAACGTGTTTATTGCACGAAATTTTTTTTCTGTGTAGTATTTCTCAAACTTTGTCTTAGTTCCGAAAAACATAATTTTTCTGCAAAAACAATGCTCAATGAACACAAGAAGTTTTTTTTTTAATTTTCTTCTTAAATCATGTGGTAACCTGCTATTAATGGCTCGCAAAAACAATTTTAATGACACAACTTTCAGGAGACAACTGATGGAGCTTATTGACAGAAGAAGTGCTGCTCTTACACGCAAAGAAAAGATATGGTTGTAGAATGGTTGAGAAAATAATAATATGTTTATTGTTATGTATTATTGTTATTTTAAACATTAATTTCGTTACGACAAACAGACTAATGTTTGAATTTAATAATTGCATTATCACATTCATAAAAAAGTGTGATATGGTTAGAGCTTAACAATATAGTTTTGTTAAAAATTTATGACTAAAACATAATTTGTATTATTATTTAAAAATAATATGATGTAAATAACAATATAGTGTTATCCAGAACCATACTATGTTAAGTTTTTAAAATAATCTTTTTCAGAAACATCTGACAGTTCAGTATTTCGTTTGTAAGCTATCGGTAGTACACACGTGGTGTTAAATATATAAATAAATAAACAAATAAAGTAATAAATAAAAAAATAAAGTATAAACAAAAGAGTAGATCATTAAAAATATATAAATAATTGTGTATCTCTTTATACAGACATGTGTGTATGTCGTGTAAGTATACATTTCTATATATACATTTTATTTCAACAATATTAATTTATTTATTTTTTTCAAACGCACAGCTGTTTCTACAATAAATATATGATTGAAAAACAATATAGTATTATTATATTAAATAATACTGTGATCGTATTTAACAATATTTATATAATATTAGAACATGGTACGGTGAGTTTCAATTATATTTTAGTCATATCTAACAAAAGTGTTGTCATATTTACAATACTAAGATTAGGTGTAACAAAGTTCATAGTGTTTGTAGATAATATTATTATTAACTCAGATAATAATATTATTAGAGTTTGCTTTTCTCTTAACAATAATATGATTTGACCGCAACCATATAATTCAATCATAGTATGTTGCTGTTTGATTATGGTTGCCTCAACCATATTTTTTCTTTGCGTGTAGTAAGTTGCGCAAGCTTGAAAACTTATTAATCAAAGTTGTTTAACAAAGAATTGTGGCGATGAAATTACTTCTAATAATAAAAATTTCTAGATGTAATCGAATTCACGGCCTAAAAAATCTCAGTAATTTCAGCTTAATTTTCCTATCATGGATTGATTTGCTTACGCAATTTAATAAACAGTATACACAAAAAAATATGAATGATTTTGTAATATTAATTAAAATATTTGTAATATCAATTAAAAAATTCATTAAACTTTCACCTATAACAGTTTGATAATATCCGGGTATGTTCTGCATTCCACGTGAAATTAAAACGAGTGGAATTGCCATAAAATTGTTGTTGGAAATATGTAATTATAACAACAATGCTATGACAATTCCACTCGTTTTAATTTCACGTGGAATGCTGAACATAACCGATCAATTAAGTTTTTCCACTTAAAATAATTAATACAATTAAAAATTTAATTGAAGCAATGAAATTCGCAATTGAAAATATTAATTGGTGAATACTTTTTTCTGTGCAGAGTATCGCTTAAATTATAAACCCGGTTTATTGCATCAAAAACCATAAATTTTTGAAATGCAAATTAAAAATTTTAAAAACCCCCCGACTTTTTTCAGAAAAGATGTTTTATCTTCTAAACGGCTGGACCGATTTTCTTCAAACATAGCTAAGAACCCTCTCGATCAAGTCATCTTTCAAACAGAAAAAACAGAAAATCGGTGCAGCCGTTTGGCCTGTACGTGGACACGGACAGACACACAGATTCACAGACACACAGACACGCACTACAAACTTATAACACCCCTTTTTTCAGTCGGGGGTTAAAAAGATGTTTATACAAAATTGTTCGTATTAAGTATAAATAAATAAGGCTGTGAAAGTTTAGGAAGAATGCTCCTCACAAAACTGAGCCTTGCGTCAGACAAGTATGCATAATGATAAGCTTAATTTAACCAAATAATTAGTTTATATGATGTAAATTTCTTGGCAAATAGTTCATGAATTGTTTCACTGTGCCCTGTTTTTAAATAAATGCAAAGTCAAATTTTTCAGCTGCATCATCATCGTTAACATCATCATCAAAATTGTATATTCATACTTGTACTCGTACACACATGCATAATATTACAAAATAAAAATTGTTTAATGCTTTTGGATATTTTAAGGAAACGGATATGAAAAGCAATATCCATAGTTTGATTATTTTGTTCAACAAAGATTGTCTACTGCAACTACTATACTCAAATTGAACAAACATGCCTGCATGTGTGTGTAATAGAGGGCTGCGTAAACAGTTTTGAAATGTAAATACGACTCTATATTTATGATTTGACTAGGCTAAAGTTCGTATCGCTTTTTAAGCCAAATTACATGTGATAATTATTAATGAACAAATAACATCAAAGTTAGTTGTAAATATTCTGACAACACATAATTGAACGGAACAGCTAGCCGTTTTCGCAGGCCACTAAACTTTCATCATCAGCGTTCTTTTGTGTTTGGTCCACTGTAGAGGTGGAAAACTATCGATGGTAATATCGATACTATCGATAGTTAATTATTTTTCTGACTATCGATGTTTTAATTCTGCCATCGATTAATACTTTGAAAACTATCGATATTTTTTTGTCACTATCAATAGTAAATGATACACCACTAAAACCAAAAAATTTAAATATGTTCCTTTTTATAAACAACAATAGCTGAATGACGGGAAAGTTTCTTCCGCTGATCTCACTTATTTCTCATACAATTATTTAAGTTTTGTTATTTATTGAACTGACAAATAAAATTATATTTTATTTTGTTTTGATTAAAAATATTTTCTTTTGAATATTTAGTGTAAATAAATATGTACATTATACGAAACTCATACAACTGCGATACTATCACGATAGTATCGTCGATATATCGATAGTTTTTCTAACTTTCTATAGTCTTGAATCGATATATCAATAGAGTTTCTTAAACTATCGAAAACTTTCGATAGTAACACTATCGATAGTTTTCCACCTCTAGTCCACTGTGTGTGGGGTGTCAGTTGATGTAGATTTCTGCTTTATTTTTTTTAATTTTTGCCACAGGCCCATGGCTATTAATTTTAGTTAGTTTTAATTATTATTGTTCGAACTTCATTTGGTTCTTTATTTATGATTTGAACAGGCTAAAGTTCGTACCGCTTTATAAGCCAAATTTGTTTGTGAGATGATTTTATCGCTGGAGTCAAATCTCTTTCAGGTTTAGAAACAAAAAATATTCACTCGGTGCTAAGTCCGGATAATAGTGCAAATGAGACTTCATTGTTTTCAAATTCTCTTTCAGTTGAACCAATAAGTTGGCATAATATTCTCCAATGATTGTTTTATACTTTTGATTATATATTGTGCATTTCAAAAAAAAAAAACGGTCGCCATGGTTTTATTAGCTGACAAACCTACCTTCGTCGATTCACCCCGAAATACTGGCTGTTTTGACTGCTTTTTGATCTCTGATATGTGGTGGATCCACGTTTCGTGTGTGGTTAAAAAGCCACGAAAAAACTCGTCTATATTACGGTAGAATAACTCCATACCTTCCTGCGAAGTTGTCATTCAATTGCTCACGTTCGATTACAAACGCAATTACATGCCACTTATCTTGTGGAAAGCTTTTTCATACCCAACAGAGAATGACGAAAGTATAGTTTTAAGTACTTTTTGAGTACTTGAAGTTACGCTCATATGCAAACACACGTAAAATACGTAAAACTATAAATATTCAAAACCTATGTTTATACAAATTTTTTAAGTTACGCAGCACAAATGACAGCAACTAAAATTTATAGACTGTGTGATCACAGCTATGAATATAAAAATACTTTGACTATTAATCGACTACACATGAGTGTATACAGGGGTATTTTATTTATACACACAAATAAAGCATGTTTTCAAACAGCCACACACGCATCCAGATATTTTACTTTCTATTTTGTGTACTCAAATGTAACATGCCTATATTTTTTCGTGACCGATTAATTTTTAGTTGTAGCGCATTTTAGTTTTTCGCATAAACGAAGTAGAGATGCTCTTAAATGTTGGAATCGGCTATAGTAATAGTCGCTTGAGAGAAAATATGCGAGCGTATGAATTGTTTACGCTGCAATTATGATTACTTGTCGTTAGTAAAATTTAAACTATTTACTAATGTATTTTTTTTTTTTTTTTTGTGAGTACTCATTAATATTTCTCTGATACCCAAGTGATCATTTCAGTTTAAGCTCTTGAGTTATGTGGAATGCATAACCTCTAATGCTAACATCACAGCGTAAATTTTTTCTAGTTAATTTTAATAATTATTCGAACTCCATTTGTTTCTATATTTATGATTTTAACAGGCTAAAGTTCGTATCGCTTTTTAAGCCAAATTACATGTGATAATTATTAATGAAGAAATAACACCAAAGTTAGTTGTAAATATTCTGACAACACATAGTTGAACGCAACAGCCAGCCGTTTTCGAAGGCCACTAAACCTTCATCATCAGCGTTCTTTTGTGTTTGGTCCACTATGTGTGGTGTCAGTTGATGTAGATTTCTACTTTATATACTTAGCATTATTGCAAAGGGAATATGTGAATTGTTTTGATTCATCGCATTTCAATTTGCTGAAAGCTTTTTTGTATTGTAAGCTCAATTTTACCATCTCTATATTTACAACAGTCTTACCATTGTCGTTTTGTTCTTTTACTAATTATACACATGTTAGTTAATTTGCTTATTTTTTGTTCTACTTAAGACAAACTTTTTTGGTTTGTTACTATTAAGTATATTTTTATTTAATTTAATTTTTTCAATTAGAGACCTTAAGTGGGCGTCAGTAATTAATGGTTACGCTTTTTCGGGTCGATGTGTGCCAGATGTAAACTCGGCATATCTTCAAACTTTTTTTCGAAACGAGGTTTTTTGATTAACGACTCTATTGAAACATATGCTCGATATACATACGAGTATGTAGATATGCATGTATTTAGATTAATTATGCATATTAAAAAAATTTCAGACAATACAGATTAATTTAGTACTCGTATGTACAAGTTTAAATAAATTATATTTAACAATTGGTTTTATTAAATATGCATGTAAGTATTTAAATATTTAAATATGTACATATGTATGTACTTATACATATATATGTATGTGTGTGTATATATATAAGTATGTTTTGCTGTAAAATGCTTTACAATTTGACGTGCATTTCATTTAATGTAACACAGTTTAAAGTTGTAGAAGTTGAGCTACAGCGTTAATTAATTAAAATGTATTCATTATTTTTGCTGAACCGAAAACAAACACAATGCGGGTAATTAAACAATAAACAAAGTCAGAATTAACTATTACAACACCTACGTAATACTTATATTAATTAACTTTCAACTGGCATACATTGATAGGGTGATTTATTTTAAACTTAAACGATTTCTACAATTGTTAACACTGTTTTATGTTACAAGTTAATTTGGCAGATGGGGATTATTGTGATCACTTGACAGGAAACATTAAGCGCAAACATAATACCTACATATCGTTAACTTAATACGAAAAGGCCCTAACTCATGTTTTTCATGTGCAATATTGATAAAAAAAAATTTTTAAACGCAATTTTTATTAAAAACACTTTACATAAGCACATAATATTGCGTTTACAAAAACTTTGTATCATTATTGCATCTTTTTTTATTTCGTTTTTTCCTCCTCCTGTAAACTATGAAAAAAATGAGTTAGGGCCTTTTCGTATTAAGTTAACGATATGTCTGTATGTATGTATGCATTAGAATGCCAAACGGGAAATCCCGAACCCGGAAATCCCGGGATTTTCGGGATTTGGCAAATCCCGAATCCCGGGATTTCATTTTCGGGATTTCTTAGCAATTTTTATATAAAAACTTTATAAATTCAAATTTTCGTTGATTTTAAGGTATTTTTTTATAATATTTAAAAGTCCCATACAATTTTATACGTACAGTTTTAAAAATTTAATGACTATTCGTGACATATTTCTTATAAATTAACAACAATAGCAAAATAAATTAACTACTTTCTTACGGTTATTTTCATCAAAGGTGCTACAATATATGTACATTTTAGAATTATTTTGAAAACAAAAGAAACATATTACCTTTGGAAGGGAAATAACATTTGAAAAATTCATAAGTTTGAGAAATTTATTCCGTCTTATTCTATATTATGAGGGCAATTATAATTCAAATTCCACGAGAAATGTTTCCCGGGGAATAATTTCAAACAGTAGCAAGTAATAGGCAAAACAAAAAAATCTAATTGGAAAAGGGAGAAATTTCTTGCGGAAATTTATTCATAATTGTATGTCGACTCCTCAACGCTAAAAAAATTAGCACTTTTTTACTTCTCGGTAACAATTGAGTACTATTAGGAGTACACCTCCTTACAATTGGGGTAGAATACAATACAAGGCAAGTGAAAACTTTTTGTTGTCGGTTTGACGTAAAAGCGGGAAATATTTACAGAATAATGCGGAGTATTTTGTCTAAAAATCTGCTCGAGTGTGTATGTATGTTTTTTACATTGCAGCTCAAAATTATTTTGTTTTTTATTTAGACCGTTTAGGTCGTTTTTGATACAAACCTAAGATCAAACCCATTTAAAGTACATGGATTTGATAAATAGTTTTAGTCAAAAACGACCGACTGAATGAGTACGACTCAATTATAGTTGTATTCGAGTTGCAGAGTAGAAGGCCAGGACACTAATAAACCATACTCCTCTTAGCGAATGTATGAATACATACATACATATATATCTGTTGAACTTGTAGAAAAAAACTTATGTATGAATTTAAAATTTTTTAGTAGAGCAAATACGTTTCAAAAATGTGATCTTTAGACGTAATTAATCGAATTTGATTAGAATAGTGTATACATTTCTTTCAATTTTTCGACATGTTCAGCCTTATTATCATTGTCATAGTCGTAACGAAATCGATAAAAAATTTGATAATGCTTGGTATACATACATATATAACAACCCTTATACTTGTTGTTGATCAATCGCAATTAAAAAAACGTTAGTAGATATATTTTTAACAAAACAATATTGTTTTTGCAACTTATTTGTATGAAAGTGAATCTAAAATTTTTCGTATGTCAACTTATGCGGTAGTGCTAAAAGTACACCGATATGTATATTCGTTTTGGTTTAGATAATAGAAAAACATTTATATTGAAAACAAAAACAAGTTTTCATATTTAGTTATTGTTTTCACTATAAATTCTCTAACATCAAATGTGATTAATCAACTTACAAATAGATGAGAAAAATTCTTTTGATTTTTATTTCATACACGTATTAGAAAATTGTTCACTTTGAAGACAATTGTGCAATGATAAATTATGAACATAAAACCTTTTAAAATGCATTAAATTTTTATTAAAGTAATATTTATTTTAAAAAATAATTTATTTTACGAAAAATATTTAGATCCCGAAATCTCGAAAATCCTGTGATCCCGAAAAATCCCGAGATCCCGAAAATCCCGGGATTACAAAATCCCGATTGGCATCCCTAGATCGGACTCACATTGCTTTTTTTTTATTTAAATAGCAAAAAAAAACTACTTTTATTTGCAATAAAATGTAAATTTGAACAAACATTGTTTAGAAAGCTTTCCTTATTGTTTTTGGGTTTCTTAGAACTATTTATGTCTGTTAAATTAACTAAAAAAATTGTAAATCAAATGTTGTATTAAAATGATTAAAAAATCATTGCAACCGAAACTATGTAAGCCAAAAAATACTTTTATGATGAAACATCACCTATATGATGAATCGCAACCACTCAACTTGGTTAGTTTAACCAAGAAAATTGTTTTTCTTCTTTCTTATAAATTTTGTCATATAGAAAGCGATTTTCTTCAGAAGACCAAGAAGAAATGCTCCATTTTCTATACTAGCACACATGGAAGAACTTTAAATTGCAAAAAAATAAATTCTAATGAAAAAACTTTTCCTAATCGTAAGATCAATGCATGTACGAGTAAGTAACATTGGAAGATTATTTCGGGCATATATGCACCGCTCTTGTCTTTGACGAAACCCATTTGGGGCGTCCAATTTGGGGACAGATTTTCGAGCATTTCTGGCCACATGTCACGAATAACACAAAAAATGTGGGCCTCCAAGGCGTAAATTTCCAAAAATCGATCCCGATTGGCAACCCTAGTATGTATGTGTATAAATCTAGTGGCACAGAAAAGTCTACATACGCCATTACAAATTTGCAATGCTGGATAATATAAGCAACCTACAGAAATTTATTTTTCAGTTAATAAACTGACAATAAGAACGATTAATAATAGTTAATAAAAAAATCAACAAAAATTAAAACTTAATATTTTGTGGTTGAACATTTGTATGTTAGAGCCGCCCTTAACTTATTTTACATGAAAAATAACAGATATTCGGTCCACTTCTTTTCCAATGCGATTTCATTATTCTGTTAGTGAGTGCATTTTTTACACACAGAAAGAAGTACCAATGTAAAATCACCATGCAAAATTTCTGATTTCAAATCCTATTAAATTTACAAAAAAATAATATGTTGTTTAAGTGTGTTGGTGTTTATTTGCAGGTTCCAATACTGGAGACAAGTCAAAGTATTTTGTATTTATTTTAACTAAAAGTTTTGATATAAATTTTGTGTGAAATAATCAATTAAACAATATTGAGTTAAAGTTTTATTCACAATTGTATATGTTTATTGTGTATCTAAAGAATAATTAAAGCTGTTGTGGCTGCAGGGGTTAGCGCGTTGACTACAACACGAAGAGTTCTGAGTTCAAATCTTGCTCCTGGAGGCAATAAAATAAATAAATGAAAATTTTTCTAATGACTGTGCCAAACGCACTCAAGTAAAATAAATAATAAAATACAATTACTACATTAAATTAAATTCATGTTGTTTCAACTTCAAATAACTTTGATTCAACATTGTTCTTCGTGCTTTTTCAGTAAGCAGTTAACGTTGTTTCAACTTGAAATTACTTTGATTCAACCTGATTCTTCATTTTGATTTTAACAGTGATGATAAATCATCATGATCAAAAGAAACGATTTACTTTGACGATTACTATACATCATATTAGATTAACATGAAACATATGTAAAGCAAAATCATTGCCGAAAAAGTTTAAATTAACCTTGTTTAGGTAGATTTTAAGTTGAAATTTTTCTGTGTGTAGATCTTGCTTATACTTTGTTTTTTTTATCCTGCAACCTGTTTGGACCCATATGTGCTTGATGGAGACCTCGGTTGGTGCGAGACATTATGTATAAGCCATTATTTTATTTTTTTTTTTGTAACGCCAGGATTGTGCTTGATATCGTTGTCTTGCAACAGGCTGTTCAAAAATTTCTTCAAAAATATTTAAATAAACAAATCGGTCAATCGTGCTTTCCATGACTTCCAAATTTTCCACGCCACCACCATGTTTTACTTTTGATATTTTTTTTTTTTTTTGTAATTGTTTTTATTTTATTTTTTTTAAGTCTAACTATCTGTGTGCCTTCAGATTCAAAGATGATGAAATTTCGTGCAAATTCTATTATATTTTAAAGTTATTTATTGTTTTTTAACACTGTCAAAATGAACACGAGTTTAAACAAGTTTATTTTATATTATTTAAGCACGTCTAGGTGGATTTCGTTGCTGCTTAAGCAACGAAATGTAATTCAAATTTTAATCACAATTCAAAAGAGCTTACAATATCGCAATGATTATAGACAAACTCCCAACAAACTATTGAGAATTATAAAACTTAATCCATGAGCATTTGAATTTTGTAAGATTTTTTGAACTGTTGTAGAAGTCAAGAGCAGCAACGAAATTCATTTTACATTTGTTTTATTGATTTCAAATGTATGGCTTCTGCCTGGGCACACCACTGTGACATTTACCAACGAAACAGTTTTAAGAAATTTGTAAACATGTGGCTGCAGCCACAACAACCTTAAATATTCTTACGATACACACTAAATATACACCATCATGCTTTAAACTTTAATTTAACATGATTTAATATGATGTCAAATCAAAATTTTTGCATGTTGATTTTACATTGTAACGATCTCCGTCTAAAAAATAAACACCCGCTTAATTCAACATATTTACAACTTTGCTTCAAAAACAAATACACATAACGAAATTTTTTAGTAATCTATCTTTAATCTTGTATTCTTTGTATAAACTTTTCCACACATTTCGTTGATTTGACAGCCGGAGCCAATTTGTCTGTATCTTAACTATTAACGCAATTAATTGAAACATTATGGCGGTAGATAAATGTATTCTATTTTGTTTATAAAAGTATTTGCTTCAAACTGAAAACAACTGTAAAGTCATTATAAGAGTATCACTATCATCCTTTTAAGCCGCTAAATTTATGTGTGGGAGTATGTAACAGACGCAACAACCCACCATCTGTTGTTTTCTATTATTATTATTTTTTTGTTGTTGCTCCCTATTGTGTCTAGTACTTGCACCAGTATAAAAATATAAAACATTTATAAATAAATTAATAGTGTATCGTATATAAATAAGTAATTATTGTAATTAATTTGTCGTGTTAATACATATTTTGTTCATATAAATTTCCATTCGCTCTCTCTTCACTTTTGACAAGTGAAATTTATTACAACTTTTTATTCATTTAACACATGAGTTCCATCCATATGAGGGGAAACTATAATTTATGGTATTTAATTTTAAATAATTACACTTGTTAATACGAATATTAAGTAAAATTTTGTTAGTATTTTTAATATGTTTGCGTTTTTTTTTTTTTGGTTTTTAATAAATGATCTTTTTTTTTAGTTTATAATTATAGACAGCATTTGTTTGTATTTACTTAATAACATAATTAAATTTGTTTTCAAATGTAAAGAAAAAAAGTTTGTACTATTAAATACTTAAAAACTGTTCATGTACTTGTGCGCTGATGGAATTAATTAAGTAATAAATAGTTAAATATATAACTATATACAAGCAGCACACACAAAATTATTAAAAATTAAAAATTTTTCTGAAAGCCATCCATTACTGGCAATTCTAAGGAAAATTATTTCAATTTACAAACTCAACGTTTAAATACCCTATTTTAATCAAATTTGATATACATTTATTATATACTCGTACATATATTCATATTTCAATTAACTTGAAGGCATGTAATCTTTTAACTCAGGAGAAGAAGTGTACGTTCCAACCATACTCTGATTGTGTGACATTATGTTACACGACTTACATAAAGGGTGTTTTTTATTGAGAACTTTTTTATATAGAACTTTAAGTTGGCATCACTTTTTTAACTGGCGGCCATTTTGTCAGCTGTCAAGTGATTAATATTTAGTTTGGTTTGCCATTTCATCATGAACAGGTTGACAAAAGAACAACGCTTGCAAATCGTGCAAATTTATTTCGAAAATAATGGTTCAGTTCGCGAAGTTTACCGCAAGCTCCGTCCATTTTATGGTCGACATAATCGGCCATCAGAGCAATTAATTCGGTTAACCATGGATCGTTTTCGCACTACGTTTACTCTATGTGATAATACGCATCCGCAGAGACGTCGAACAGTGCGCACCGAAGAAACAATTGCCGCTGTAGAGCAAAGTGTTGAAGAGGACCCGAATGAATCGATTCGCCACCGTGCACAGCAATTGGAGCCGACTAACCGACTATTTTGTTCCCGAATTGGATGGCATGAATGTGGATGAGTTGTGGTTCCAACAAGACGGCGCTACATGCCACACAGCGCATGTCACAATCGATTTATTGAAGGAAACATTCGATGAGCGCATAATTTCGCGGAATGGACCTGTCAATTGGCCACCAAGATCGTGTGATTTGACACCATTGGATTATTTTCTTTGGGGATATGTGAAGTCGCTCGTCTACGCCAACAAACCAGAAACGTTAGGGGACTTGGAAACCAACATTCGTGGCGTTATTGCCAACATACGGCCCCATATGCTCGAAAAAGTGGTTGAAAATTGGACCTGTAGAATTGGCTTTATTCGAGCCAGCCGCGGCGGCCACATGCCCAAAATCATATTTAAACATTAATGGCATAAAATTATCCTTCCAATAAAGCCAAATTGATGGACATTAAAACTATTTTCTTGTGTTTTATTTCAATTCGAAGTTTTGTACCTCTAAAAAAAACACTCATTATATACAGGCTCTGGCAGAGCATAATGGAACAATGTGTAATTCTCGCGGAGAATCACGGCGTTGATCACAGCGATACCAACTATTTATAACCCAAACGCGCTACTACCCTTCTCAAAACGCGCTAGAACGCGCTAAGTTACAGCATTGTCAAATATTTATAGCAAAAACGCGCTATTTTCTACGCGCTAAATTAAATTTCAATAAAAATCGATGTACGTAATTATTAGTACTCGTATCACAATTAATTTTTCAGATTTTGCAATATTGCTTCCTCGACATTATGTTTTAATAAACTAAAATCATTTAAGACAGGAGGCAAATTACGGCATTCGATACGGTTCGAAATTTTAAAATGTTTCTATATTTCGTAATTTTGTTCAGTAACGAGTGGCGTAATTTGCCCCCAGAATCAGAATCGCCTTCCAAATAATCGAAATCCTTAGTTTTTACTTTTAATTTATTTGTAAAACTTTGTAACAACATATAAATTGTCCAATAGTTTTGCGATCCAAAAACCTTTTTGCACTTCAGCTATAGTAGATGCTTTATAAGTTATGTATATTTTTTGGGTCATTGTATGTAGTAAATACTTTTAGTTGTGAAATTTCAAAATATTTGCCATTACAGTATTAAAATGCGTTTTTGATTCTAAACACAGTCAAGCGACTTTTGTTTGCGACAGCTGAATCATTAACTAATTTAAAAAATTTTATCAGAGTTTTGGTTATTAGAAAATTTTTAAATTTATACAAAAAAAGTCAAAAAAACATTGAACTGAAATGATATTATTGACTTTATTCAAAACGCGCTAATTTAGCGCTTTTTTTATTAAACGCGCTAAGACAAAAAAAGCGCGTTTGGCATAGTTAAAACGCTCTAAATTGGCATCGCTGGTTGATCACATTCAGCAGTGCACAAAAACAAATCTTAACCCCAGTCTATACTGGCAATAAATATGTTAGCAATATAGCAATAACGCCGGCAGGATAGCGGAACAATGTTGCTGATTGCTTTAAGCCAGAATTAGTTTTTACTTTATGTTCTGTTACGAATCAGCTGACTCTTTTTTGTTTGTAGAAATCTAATGCAAGTCGTTAGTTTTTTTTGTTTCGTTCTGTTCTGTTTCGGTTCACAAACTCTGAAAATTAAAAAAAAAAATGTTAAGTGACAGCATAAATTAAATAAAAACATATTGAAATAAAATGTATTGCGCTTTTTGAATAAAAAAATGAATTTTTACAAGAAAAATTTAAACATAACAATGGACGATGCAAAACTTATCGCTTTAGTGGAACACTGCGACCCTTCTGGTCCGAAATAGCGGATAAGTTTGTAACGTCGTTTACTTTCCCAGCCGAGGTATGACTCAGTCTGCCAGGGTTCTTACCAAAGGTCGACTTCCTTTGAAATAAAATATGTATCTTTTAGATGTTGAAGATATATGGAACAGTTATTTATTTAACGAAATCTAGGTGCTACTTTAAATCAACTTCTACTATTTCTAATAAACTTAAATTTACGAAGTCCTCCGCAATTCGGCTGGCAATATCACTGCAGCAGCGGTAAGGTGATGATAACCAGTTCGACAGTTGATGTTTTCCTGTTCTTCGGGTCCTCTGGTAAAGAAAAGCAAAGATATAAGAATTCGTGAAAATAGTTAATTGAATTCAAACTCAAAATGTATTCGGGGAATCTTGAGATCGGCTACTTTTAGCTATCGGCAAACTACGGCAAAACGAAGTCAAGATGTATTCGGAAGATCTTGAGATCGGCTATTTTAACTACTGTTAGTACGATTGTAAGATGTATTCGGGAGATCGTACAATCGGCAAACTACGGCACAACAACGTCAAGATGTATTCGGGAGATCTTGAGATCGGCTATTTTAACTACTGTTAGTACGATTGTAAAATGTATTCTGGAGATCTTACAATCGGCAAACTACGGCACAGCGACGTCAAGATGTATTCGGCAGATCTTGAGATCGGCTACTTTTAACTACTGTTAGTACGATTGTAAGATGTATTCGGGAGATCTTACAATCGGCAAACTACGGCACAACGAAGTCAAGATGTATTCGGGAGATCTTGAGATCGGCTACTTTTAACTACTGTTAGTACGATTGTAAAATGTATTCGGGAGATCTTACAATCGGCAAACTACGGCACAACGAAGTCAAGATGTATTCGGGAGATCTTGAGATCGGCTACTTTAACTACTGTTAGTACGATTGTAAAATGTATTCGGGAGATCTTACAATCGGCAAACTACGGTATTAGTACTACGAACTACTTATATATGTATAACGAAGCACGAATCGATATCGGTTAATGCCTGTTTGTTCAGTACCAAACTGGTTCTTTTATGATTGTTCAATTATCAATTAAGTGAGACTTGTACCTTGACTTGTGGTTAATAAACAATCTCAGAGGTTAACTCTAATGAAAACATGCTGTTGTTTTATTAAAAGATAATATGTACGCTACGCTAAGTGGGGTGGTATATGTTATAATATATGTTATATATTTTGATATTTATTAGGAGACTTGTAACGACACGTTACAAGTTACTACAGAAAAAGTAAGTACTAAAATTTAGAAGCAGAACGGCACAGCACAGAACAGCAACAGAAAGGAAGACTAATGAAGCCTTTAATTATGTTAAAAATTATGTGGGAAAAGCCAACATGGAAGGAAAGTGCAGAACAAATATATAATTCACTTGTAAATATCTGGTTAATCCAACAAATTTTTATTTTTATAAACTTATAACCAGGGAAACCGCAAATATGCAATTGCATGTTTTTTCTTGTCTGACATATTAATGCGGAGATAAGATATTTATCCGTTTCAGATCTTTGAATGAATTTTGGCATCGATTTTTTAGTGCATATTTTTGCATATTTTACCCTTTAAAGCATGTTTTTGCATGTTTCAGTCTTACATGCATATTTTTAGCATTTTTCGAATTTTGAGAGCATATTTGACGGTTTTAAGGCATATTTTGGTACTGTATAGAATTTTTTTATTTGAATATGCTACAAGCCATTTATCTGTTGTTCAATTTATTTTTTTCACCAACTAAATCTCATTTTCAATGATCTATACATATAAATTATAACAGCCTTATTTATAAAACATAAAAGGACTTTATAAAGGCTTTTTAAGAAAAATTTTGTATGAAAATTTGTTTTAAAAAATCTTTATAAAGAGTTTTTAAATTTTATAAATAAGGCTGTAAATTTTTATAATTTTTTGCGCCGTTATTACGGACGTTAGTTTCAATAAAAATTTGGTTTTGCTATTTGTGCCGGACTCTGCCCCGATTACATCAATAGATGTTGAAGGAATATTGTCAGTGTATATAAGTTTATTAAGATGTGACAAGCAGTGATTTTTAATTGAAATATAGGTCAATATTTTACTTCATATTCCAATAAAAATTATAATTAAAAAGCTTGTCTTATTTATCAAAAATATAGTTCCAAAGTTTTAACTCTAATATCGCAATCTCTTTTGAAGTTGAAGTTAAATTTTTAGGATCGTCGTATACAATAAAAATTTATTTGTATTATTTGGTTTAGTCAAAATTTGTATGATAATTTTGTTTTAACATACACTTCGAACACAAATTATTTCTTTAATATGGAAGTTAGTCTTCGTTAATTTTTTTTTCTTGTTTGCTTTTTTTGGTTTATTTTATTTTTGTCTTATTTTATATGCAAATAAATATTGATGATTTGTTGAATTAAAAATTTATTTTCGTTTACAAATAAGCCAATTCATGTTATTTTTAAGTGCATATTTTCAAGTTCTTAGAGCATATTTTCAAGTTTTTAGTGCATATTGAATGCGCATAAAACACTTTTTTCGGAGCATATTTCTGGTTTCCCTGCTTATAACAATACAAATTATTTCACTGCACACGTTTTTAAGAGGCTATTTTTCTTTTTTAATATATATTTTCTCAATTTCATTAATATTATCTAACGGCCTGTACCAGAAATCGTTCGATAGACAATTTGTATTGCAAATAACAAGAAAATCTTTTGTTGTTTTCAATATAAGTATTCGATCGAACGATTTCTGGTGACATCGTGGGACAGGCCGTAAATGTCAAACGCAAACAGAAAAGTCGAACATAAATTAACACCATGTTGGACGTTTTATGTTCGCAATAATTGTCAATGAAAAACTGTTGACAATTATTACAAGCAATCGCATTGATCTGTCTCCATTGGCAATATCAATATTTTGACATTTGCTGCAACATATGTTAATGAATTTATTGCCAGTCTAGACTGGGGTTAGAGGCCAATCCATGCAATTTCATTTGCAAGTGCTCCTAAAAGTATGCTGCTCTATACTCATTGTTTTCATCATTTTCATTTATTTACCTATATTTTTTAGAGTTCCGTACACCAAAGGTGAAAAGCAACCCTATTGTTTTCGCTACGCTGTCCGTCTGTCCGTCACACGGCATTTTCTCAGGAACCGTAAGAGCTACGGACCTGAAATTTGGACACAGTATGTAGAGCCTTGGCCGCTACAACAACAAATACATGAGAATTAAAAATTAAAGGGTGTTCCAAAACGAGTAACGAAAAATGTTAAAATCCCATGTAATATAAACATTTACTTCAATAGTGGCATAACTCAAAAAATGAGTTTTTTGAGTTAATAATGCAGAAAGATGCGGCATTTCGTATTTTGTCTTGTGTAAAAATTTCATATAAATAGCTTGTACCATCACCTCTTGAGAGAAGAATTTTTTATAATTTCTCCATTGAGTTGTATGCAAATTTAAAATTTAAAACGCGTTTTCTGCAAAACTGTTTTTTTTTAAGTTGTGCCACTATTGAAGTAAATGAGCGATATGTATATTGAAACTTGAAATTTGTAAAATTAGTATATTTTTATACAGACTACAACAATTAACACTAAAATTTAAAAAAAATTAAAATTAAAGGGTGGTCCATCAGTTAATGCAACTTTGACTATGTAATTTTGACAATTTGCTATATCTTGGAAACCGTAAGAGGCAAACACTTCAAATTTTCAAAAACGGTAAAACTAAAAAAACCGAAAATTATAAAATCGCCAAACCAAAAAAAAAAAAAAAAACACTAAAATAAATCGCAAAATTCGAAAAAATCGCCAAAATGAAAAAAATCGCCAAAAATAAAAAAATCGCCAAAATGAAAAAACGCAAAAAAACGGAAAAAATCGCCAAAACAAGTAAATACAGTGTCAAAACTAAAAAAAGAGCCAAAACTTAAAAAAATCGCCAAAACCGAAAAAACGCAAAGAACACCAAAACAAAAAACCCAAAAACGAAAAAAAAGGCCAAAACTATATATTATATAGGATGAAGTTTGTATTAAATTACATATATAGTGTTCGTACGGAACCCTTCGTGCGCGAGTCAGAGTCGCAATTTACTGAATTTATTTACACTACTCATACAGTAACTTAAGCCTCAGTTAGCCGCCTGTAATGGAATTTAACTGCAACGGTAAGAAAGAGCTGATCGATATTGTTATGTAAAAAGTAATGTATGGATTTGTACATTGCGGTTACGTTACATTACATTTCTATAACCATTTTAATTACTTTGCACATAAAATTATCGATCAGCTGTTTCCTACTGTTGCAGTTACATTACATCACAGTCAGATAACTGAGCCTTTACAGTCGGCTAATTGGGCCTTTTCGCTTTCTAATATGTACATATATACATATTTCTTTTTTTCTTTGTTTCTAGTTCTTTCTAGAGCTTATCCTCGATTTTTGATTTATCATCCCCGGAAATCCCTAAATTGAGTTTTTTTTATTAAAATTTTTCTTTTGTAAAAAAATTAAATTTTTTAATTTATTCAATAAAATTCATTTATATCGATAGCTATATTTACATTCATATTAATTTAATTTGTACTTACATAACTTGTAAGGAAAATATTTCGCATAGTTTAATATCCTTAAGTGTGCACGCTAGTATGTAAAAATCTTTTTCATAATATAATCACAAATTTTGAGTAAGATGCACACCGCGTTATGAAATCGGTGTGAGCTATGTATGAGTGTATTAGTGTTTGAAAGAAGCAATACAAACTTATTTAAAATATTGTAAATATAAAGGAGTTTGCTGGTTTTTGTTTGTTTTATTTAACTTGATAATTGCTTTATTAGGGTTCCGTACACCAAAGGTGAAAATGATTCCTATTGTTTTCGCTACGCTGTCCGTCCGTCTGTCACAGGGTACTGTCGGGAACCGTAAGAGCTACGGACCTGAAATTTGGACACAGTGTGAGACATTTGGACATTTGGGTGTTCCAAAACGAGCAACGAAAAATGTTAAAATCAGTTTTTACAATTGTATGTACATATGTATATTGACACTTGAAATTAGTAAAATTAGTGTATTTTTATACAGACTGCAACAATTAACACTAAAATTTAAAAAATTTTAAATTAAAGGGTGTTCTTTCAGTTAATGCAATTTTGACATTTTGCAGTATCTTGGAAACCGTAAGAGGCAAACTCTTGGAATTTTCAAAAACGGTAAAACTAAAAAATCCCAAAATCATAAAATCGTCAAACCGAAAAAAATCGCCAAAAATTTAAAAAAATCGCCAAAACGAAAAAATTGTCGCAAGAAACCAAAAAAAAGCCCAAACGCGAAAAAGGTGCCAAAACCAAAAAAAAGCACCAAAACTAAAAAAAAATCGCCAAAACCGGAAAAACCTAAAAACAGAAAAAAATCGCCAAAATAAAAAAAATTGCTAAAATAAAAAAAATCGCTAAAATGAAACAAACCCTTACACATTGTACATTGTACATATATCGAGTCATAACCGCACAAAAAGCTTAAGTAACAAAAACAAAACTTTACAGGAGAAGGTTTTTTTAATTATCTTCGCTGTTATTTCAGTTAATTCATTGAATTTTGATATTTATTTAGGTGTTATTATGCTAAATATAAGTAACGCAACAAATTTTAACTAAATATTAGTATGATAACGGTATTTTTTGTCCCTTAAGCTTTTTTTGCTGTCTCCCCGACAACCTAATGTGTATATTTTTATGTTGGTTAAGCTAAAAAAAAAACATTTTAAGAAGAAGTAAATATCAGTTTTTACGTTAACTTGTCTCCAAATTGCTTAATTATTGGCTTCTTGATCGGCTCCATGTAGTTAATCTTCTACAGACTTATGACTTTTCAAATTAAAGAGTTCGCTATTAAATTTTTTGTGTATAGTTTTACTGATGGAAAGAATTTTCAAGTCCATATACTCTGTGAATAAATTTTTAATAAATTGCTACGTACCTAAACTGAACTGGCGACTATCTCAGTTTTTTTTTGCCTGGATCGAATCAAATTTAAATCATAATAAACTGTTTCAGAGTTATCAAAATAACCATACTTAAGACTTATAGATGATTTTTCTTTTCAAGTTGGGAAACATTGCCTTTAAAACAATGGTAACTCACTTCAATACAATCAAATCTTTTGGATTAGGTGTAGAGTTGAATAATGGGCTTTATCGTGATTCGTGTATTTCTACTTCGACTTAAAAAATTTGGTTGTAGATTAAAAAATACTTTATTTATTTACTTTTATGTTTTTGTAGAAATAATTCTAATGATATGTTCGTGGATTTACATAATATTTGTATACAAGTCTATACGCAGATTTTTGCACGAAAATATGTTTTCCACTATCGTCTATATATATACATTAGGGTGGCAATGAAATGTATGTATTTTTTTTTTGCTGTTATTTAAACAAAAGCTGTTCGGATTATTGTGGTACTTGGTCTAAAACTTACGTGGTGTAAATCTTAGCAAAATCGGGTAGCTCCCTGGAATGCCACACTTAGGTCAAAATTGCAATTTTGTAAAATATACCAAAATTATACTCAATTTACTTAAAACAATATTTCAGTAAGCGGATCACAAAATTTGGGTCAAGTCGGACAACTGCGAGGTTTGACCCCTATCGGTAAAATTCCAAATTTTAAAAAATCTACCAAAATTAAGCTCAATTTACATAAAACAATACTTCAGTCAGTGTATGCAAAAATTTCGGCCAAATCGGACGACTGTAGAGCTTGACGGCTAGAGCTTCAAAATAAAGCTCAATTTGAGTTTTAGCATTAAATGTGATTAAATAAATAACGCAGTAACCCTCAAATTACCTGTGCTGAAATTATTACATTATATTATGTTTGACATCGGACATCGTAAAGCTCTTACAATAATAAAAAACGAGGAAGATAAATTGTTTTTGTTGAATCAAAGAAAAAAAGGACGACAAGGTTTTATTGTGGAAGTTGCTACAAAATTTACAGAAAATTAAAGAAAACATGAAATTTGCACACAACAGGAAGAAATTACTGAAGAAGGTAATTTGCATTATAAGTATTATTTATTTATTTATTTGCATGATATTAAACTTATATAAATATAAGACTAATATAATATTTAAATAGCACTAGCTAATTTGACTATCAGCTATTGCATTATAATTAATTAATAATTAATAAATTATCGTTGCATTGTGTTCAGACTCTAACGGTTTCACATATTAATAATAATAAAAATAGTTTTAAATTAGATTTGTTTTGCTTAATTCATTCATTTAATCCTTTTATATTCTGATAGGATTTATGAGAACTGAAACAAGTACCGGAATGTCAGATTTTGATATTTATGTTGATAATGGCAGTGATTATGTTGACTTAGATACCTCAAAAAATTCTAAGAAATTAAAGATTTCACCAAACTCAAAAGCAAAAAGGGCATGTAAAGGCATTTTGATACCACGCCTCGCTACTGTTTTAGACAAATTAAAATTAAGTTCCAGAGATACTGTTCATTTACTAATTGCAGTTTTAGATGCAGTTGGAGTTAATTCATCGGATTATATTATTAATCGTACTTCTATTCGTCATGAACGGGATGCCACAAGAAAAGCAAGTCATTCTCGTCTAGTTTCAACATTTACAAACACTATTCAGCCACTTACTATACACTGGGATACAAAACTGTTGTCCGGAATATCAGGAAAAAATGAAGAAAGACTATCGATTATTAACATTCCTGCTTTACCATCTCGAACAGGTTTGGAAGTAGCATCTGCGGTTTATGACTCTTTAGAAGAGAATCAAATCATAGATAGAGTCGAAGCTTTTGCATTTGACACAACTGCCTCAAACACCGGACAATTTAAAGGAGCTTGCAATCTTTTAGAAAAAAAGATAGGGCGAAATATCCTATTCCTAGGATGCAGACCCCACATATTTGAAATTGTTTTAGCTGCGGTTTTCAATGAAACAATATCATCGACGGGGCCAGAAGTAGTTATATTTAAAAAATTCAAAAAACATTGGCCGAACATAAATCAAGACATATATATAACATGATTAACAATACCTCGAATACAAGAAATATTAGGTGATGAATGTGCTAATATATTAAATTTTGCTAACAATAAAGTTAAAGAGGACTTCCCCAGGAATGACTACAAGGAGTTCTTGGAATTAATGATTATATTTGTGGGTGGAATACCTCTGATTTGGAGATAAATGGTCTAGTTGAAATCGCAGGTTTTATCGTAAGGTGTTATACTTTCTTCTGGTTCAATTCAGATAAAGCAGACTTAGCACCCTTAAACGACTTGGAATTTTTGAGAAGATTAGAAAGTTACAAGGCCGTAAATTTTAAAATGGCCGAAAAAGCCATATCCAAGTTTATAAACCACCTATATTACCTGAATGAAGAATGTGTAGCACTCAGCTTATTCGATGATAGAAACAACGTTGAAACTAAAAGTAAAATGGCTGAAAAGATGCTAACATTTACAGATGAAGACAATTCGAAAGAAGAAGAGGAATGTCCAAAAAAGTTTTCAATAAAAAAAGAAAATCTTAAAACATTTCTTGCGAAAGATAATTCTTCAATTCTCTTAGAACTAGTCTCTAAAAATACAAAAAACATTTCAAAGGATTTTTTAAAAATTAACCCAAGTACCTGGGCGGATTTAGAAGAGTTTCAAAGAGCAAAATATATTATTAAAAAATTAAATGTTGTTAATGATTAAAGATTAAAGATTAAAGATTACAAAAAATGAAGACCAGCGGCAGTATTTATTTCAAGTAAATATAGAAAACCTTATTTGAATTTTTAAGTATGATTTTGCAATTCTTTTTAGGTTATCCAAAATTATAGGTAACAGTATTCGAAACAAGCTAACTTACAAAATCTTAGAAATAAATACAAGTAATCAACGCATGTACACTGAAAATAATTGAGCTTTATTTTGAAGCTCTAGTCGTCAAGCTCTACAGTCGTCCGATTTGGCCGAAATTTTTGCATACACTGACTGAAGTATTCTTTTATGTAAATTGAGCTTAATTTTGGTAGATTTTTTAAAATTTGGAATTTTACCGCTAGGGGTCAAGCCTCGCAGTTGTCCGATTTGACCCAAATTTTGTGATCCGCTTACTGAAATATTGTTTTAAGTAAATTGAGTATAATTTTGGTATATTTTACAAAATTGCAATTTTGACCTAAGTGTGGCACTCCAGGGAGCTACCCGATTTGGCTAAGATTTTCACCACGTGAGTTTTACACCAAGTTCTTTATTAATTCACACAGCTTTTTACAGAATTCCAAAACGGATTTTCATTGCCACCCTAATGCACATATTACCTTATAAAATAATGAAAACGAATTATAGTTATCGCTATCCAAGTTTTAGCGAGAGCCGTCGAAGAAAGTCTGTCCAAGAAAACTTAGTTTCATCCCATTAAAGGACTATGATAGACCATATTTAGGGGAAAATTATGTAGAAGATGTTGCAGTATTAGTTCTAAACCAAAATGGTTATAAAAATTTGCCGAAAATCGCCGCATTTAAAAGTTATGGTACCAAAAGTGTTTATAGTAAGAATAGGTTGTTTTTTAGGTGAAAATTGCAATGCGCATGGCCGGTAGATACGCAAAATATCAGTGCAATTTTTAGACACATGTGATTTTTTATGGCCAGTCTATCTTAAACTGCCGGTGGAGCGAATAATATAGTATTCAAGTTTTTTTAGATGTGTGTGTGTGTGCTATCAGAATAGGCTGTTCCATGTGAAACTCGTCTGTAGTTAATTATTTTAAAAATAGACAAATATTAACAATGCAAAAAATGCAAAATAAATTATTCAAGTATTGCTAATATCGAAAATAAAATATTTGAATCAGTTGGTTAGTCGAAAAATTGCAATAGACCAAAAAATAAGTGAACTATTTTTCTTTTACAAAACAAATATGTGAGAGCGCATAGAGAAAGGAACCGACCTAAGGGTAAAAAATCAATTTTCACTTTTTTTTTTTTTTTTTTTTTGATGTGGATAACATCTGAGCATCGAATGAGACCGAATGAGACCGGAAAGTGTTCCCTCCCAGGGATATGCGCGTTTAATGATGTGATGGTACACCAAAGATACACGTATTTAAATCTTTAAAATGGCTCTCCTGAACAAAACCGGTGTTTACCCTTATGTCCCTTTCTATTTCGCGCGTCACATATGTACATATGTCTGTAAAATTTAATGTATGCATATACGTCGTTCGATGTCGGTGAAGGGTATATAATATTCTGCTAATCCGAATATAGCACTCTTACTTGCTTTATTTTCAAAATGAAATTTTAGCTTAAGTAACATGTTGCTGTTACAAAAACTGTAAACAAAATATATTGTGTACTTAAGCTTGAATTGTTTTTGCTATAAAATTGAAACCGTATATCCTATGGCTGTAAAATTTTGACATATAATGGCAATGATAACAAGTTAATGATTTTTATAACAAAAAACGCATTTCGAAAATCATGTTGGTTAAGCTTATTTGGCGGTAATGGCTCGATATACACTTGAAATTTATAAAGTTAGTGTGTTTTTATACAGACTACAACAATAAACACTAAATTTAAAACAAATTTAAATTAAAGGGTGTTCCATCAGTAAATGCAATTTTAACTTTGTAATTTTGACAACTTGCTGTATCTTGGAAACCGTACGAGCAAAACTCTTGAAATTTTCAAAAACGGTAAAACTAAAAAATCAAAAAATTATAAAATCGCCAAATCTAAAAAAATTTCCAAAAACAAAAAAAAAATTGCTAAAACGAAAAAAAGTACCATATAAAAAAAAATTTCTAGGACTAAAATAAATCGCGAAAAACCAGAAAAATCGCCGAAATGAAAAATAACGCACAAATTAAAAAAAACCCCAAAAACAGAAAAAAAACCGCCAAAATTAAAAAAACCCTTAAAGAAAAAAGTCGCCAAAATAAAAAAAATCGCCAAAATAAAAAAACCCCATAAACAGAAAAAAGTCGCCAAAATGAAAAAAATCGTCAAAATGAAAAAAAAACCCTAAAACATAAAAAATCGCAAAATTAAAAAAAATCACCAAAATGAAAAAATTGGGAAAATGAAAAATAAAACAAAAAGAGAAAAAAACGCCAAAACGAGAAAAAAACGACAAAACTGAAAAAATCGTTTAAACTGAAAAAACCTAAAAAAAATGAAAAAATCCACATTAAAAAAATGCTCAAACCCTTCTTGCTCGAGTCAAAGTCGCACTTTACTGAATTTACTTTAATTGTAATGCGTACACAACAACAAGAACAGCAACAACTAAACGATGAACAACAGGAATTAAAAATTAAAAAGTTAAAGTAAAGGCATTTACCATAAATGAGCACTGCAGTACCACTAAAGTTTCAGTAAAAATAATAAAGATTTTTTAACAAGTAAATTTTTACTGATTACTAAAATTTTGTTTCCACAATTTTTATAAATTGCCTAAATGATTTATTATATGATGAGGTGCATTGAATTTTCAGTAATCAGTAATGCCCGTATTTATAATGAAATTCTACCACGTGACTAAATGTTTTTCATACAAAAGTTTCAAAATTTTAATGAAAAATAATTTGCCACTTGCTACACGATTTTACTGGTAATGCAAATTAAATTTCATTAGCAGTAAAAATTTACTGAATTTTTTTAGTAATCAGTAAATTTACTGCTTACTGCAATTTTGAATGCAGTACATAGTAGACGAGGGTCACTAAAATCTACGACTGAATCTTCGGTTCAAATATCTCTATATAATCGTAAAAGAACTACCTTCTCAATAGTGCTAAAGTCTACTGATAGATTATGAATGACAACCCTATGTTATTTGTCAATAGGCATTTGCAATGACTGGGGTACACCTAGTCAGTAGCATTATTGACAATGTCACTAGAAAATCACTATAAGTTTACTATTGACAACGAGAGGGATATATCGATATTGTAGACTAGATCCCCTAAAATTTACTAGTGAATCTTTGGTGCCAATGTCCTTATGTGGTCCCAAAATAACTACTTAGTCAGTAGTGCTACAGTCTAGTGATGGATTTTCAATGACAAGCTAATGTTAAATGTCAATAGATGATACCATTGGCTGGGGTACACCTGGTCAGTAGTGCTACTGACAACGTCACTAGTAAATCACGACAATTTAACTATTCGCACTTTCTGCAGGGTTATGTACAAACATAACAATGTATGTATGTACATTTGTCTGTTGCTTTGCATTCTCTTTGTTTTTTGTGGGTTTAATACAGTGTCCCGCAAAATAAAATATGTTTGTATTGGTGAGAAAAATGAGAGTAAAATAAACTTGCACTTGAAGAAAAGTTTTGTAATATAAAATACATAACGTTGTATGAATTATTTTTTGTAAATAAGCATTTTACTAAAAACTTAAATAAAAAGTAAAAATTTAATAACCATTCAACAATCTAGTGTATAAATTCAAAATTAAATTTATTCACAGCTCTGTTGATACTATTAAAATGCCTTTTTAAACTAGTTTCCCTATTATTTTTAAATATGCCATAACATAAAATGCATTGCATATTGCGAAAAACATTTTTCATCACGAAATATTTCTTAGCTTCCATAATTATATTATCAATTTTTTGTCTGTAGAAATTTATTAAATTTTAACTTTAATTTCGTTCCGTGTGCTCAAAAAAACTAAACCAAAAACCAGGAAAAAATTAATACATGCGTACGCAACTTAATTCGTCGCTTGCTCAGTGACGACTAAATGAATGAGCATAAGCATGTATGTGATTTTCATCTGCACAATTGTGCTATGGCTTGCGGGTTACTGGTTTAATATAAAATAAATAAAAAGTATTAAGCAAGAAAATAATGAAATCATTAGCACTTCTGTTTAATTTTTTTCATTTTGAGTGCATCTACTAAATTTATATATATATATACATTATATATATTATATATATATATATATATATATATATATATATATATATATATATATTATATATTAACTGTGCTGAAAACATAACATTAATAAATTATACAAAGTAAAATTAAATTCAATAAACTATTCTTTTTCATTAAATACTTTATATTAACTCTACCTCCGGGTTTGTGGGTCTGTGTTCATAGAAATCGAACAGGTACCGTGTAACAAAAAGGTGTTAACACATCGCCCGTGAGTTCGAACACTCATTGTTTTGTTTCACACAGCGTATTTTCACCACACTACAAAAGGATTTTGGCGAAAAAAATGTAAATAATAATTCTGCAATTTGGAATTTGAATTTTATTGCGTTCTTAAACTTTAAGACCACGTTCTTGATCTTAAAAATTCATTTTATAAATAAGACAGTAAGAATTTATGCTTAAATTTGAGAACGTCAACCTTTTCTTACTGAACAAATTTCAAAAGTGAAATACATATTAAGATTTCTGCAATCTAAATTCAAGGATCGTCATTTTTTTCTTAGTGTAACCAAAAGTCTACTACATTTATACGTTTTCGTAAAATTTTAACTATTTTACGATCCTTTGTCCACTGATAATGGAGAAGTCAAGTCTTGTCCGATTTGGAAAAGGAAACTTATTATAGATTTAAAACAAATTTTTAATACCAAAAAAATAGGCACCAAAAGCACAATTAAGTCAGGTCAAGGCGCTATGAAATAAGGCGCAAAGAAATAACCCCCAAATTAAAAAAAATGCAATTATGCTTAATGAAACAAAACCTAAAAAAGGTCCAAGAGAAAATTTATGATAAAACACCCAATATACATGAAATAAAGGCCAATTAAAAAAACTCTTTAATTCTATATTTGTGATTTTAACAGGCTAAAGTTCGTATCGCTTTTTAAGCCAAATTACATGTGATAATTATTAATGAACAAATAACACCAAAGTTAGTTGTAAATATTCTGACAACACATAGTTGAACGGAACAGCCAGCCGTTGTGTAATTTGGCTTAAAAAGCGATACGAACTTTAGCCTGTTAAAATCACAAATATAGAAACAAATGGAGTTCGAATAATAATTAAAATTAACTTCTTTAATTTTATTGGGCCTTATTTTATTTTCTTATATGCGGGTTGTTTACTTGAAAATTTGAAAAATTTCTCTATTTTTCGTCGTTTTTAACAGAAAAAAGTGTGTTGATTATTTCGCTATTATAAAAAAAAAATTTTAAAAATATCAACGCCATATTTGTACTTATTTGAAAGGTAGTACTGTAAGAAATATTACAAAGGAATTTCTTGTTAAAAATATTCCTTATTTAAGGAACCAGATCTATTCTATTCTATTTCGAAATAGACCTATTTTTGTTATAAATATCGAATTTAAGCCCTTTGTCTCAAATTCCAGTGCTGGAACCAAACAATTTATCATGACACCTTAGGAGAATGTTTTTAAACATTTCCAAAAACATTATCTGCGTCCGGAGAAAAACTGGAAAAATACAACAAAAATACTGAAAAATCCCCATTTGGAGATTTTGAGAAATTTCTTTGGGATTTGCCGGGAACTCAGAAGTAAATCTGATTTCTTTTATTTGCATTAATTTAATCATTTTACACTCAAATAAGAAATTTTTAGTTGAAAACATTGTTAAATTTAATCAGGGCTATCATGAATAAAATTCCTCGTGAAATTTTTCCCTGGAAGCAATTCCAACTAACAGTAAGTAATATGGAAAACAAAAAAATTCTAATTGAAAAAGGGAGAAATTTCACGCGGAAGTTTATTCATGATAGCCCTGAATTATTTGAAGGGAATAAAAAATTGGGAAAATTATCAACTAACTGGAACAGAATGTTGAGGAAAAATAAAGAAAAAATTTTAAAAAAAGTTACGGAGTTTTAAGATTTCTTAGCAAATAATTCTTTTGTTTTTAAACAGGGCATATAATAAATTTATTTATTTTATATTTTTATTATGTTATTCTAATAATAAAACAATTGAACAGTTTTCTGTATATTGAGTGGGATATTTTTTTTTTGTTGCTATATAAGTGAATGAGTGAGTGAATACATAATAGTCATTAACAAATTCCTTTAGAAGCACAAACACTCATATTTGTTGCAATGCAGCAATTGAGGATTATCAAGATTTTAAAACGAATTAGTATTTCATTAAAATTAAAATTTGGTTTTGTTAGCGTACTTAATACAACTAATCAGACTAAAGAATGCATTTTTTTTTAATTCATGCAGTTAAAACATTAATAAAAGCAACTGCTGTTAAATTAGAAACAGGAAACAAAAGAAACACAACAAAAGATCATTGTTCCTAAACTGAGGGATGATGGAGACTGGTCAGGTCATCGTTAGAAAGCGGACTAATGTTTTGAGAATAAACCAAATTGTACGCACTTTTGTGCACATGTCAGTTTCTTTGTAATTTAATATACTTTTATTATTACAATAAATGTTTTGTAGAAAATATTAAACAACTGTTGTTGTTAGTTGAAAAATAAAGGGGCATAATAATAATGGTTGTAATAACCGTAAAGATGGCAACCAACACATGTTAATTGATTCATCTTCGAAGATATAAAATTTGTTAGGAAAGTTTTGTACAATATGACATGAAATAAAAGTATATATATTTTCACATTTAGTCCATACTTTCAATTCAATAGTCAGGTTAAGTTAGGTTTGACAGGTTGCCTAGAAGAGAGAGTAAATTTTCAGCTCATTTTTTGGGTCCCAATTGTAGATCCTTGTGTGTTCTCTGCAGCGTTACCATATGTAAACATTTATCTTATTTTCGAAGTTTTTCGGGATGCTAACAAGACTAAAAGATTTCTTTGTTAAAAATAAGATTTTTAAGAATATGATATTTGGTACTTTTAGTATATTATTTAAGGTTCTTTTGACTAACGTACTGACATATTTTCTGCTTTCCTTCATCAAAAATATGAATTATGTTGGTTTGTTAGTTCATTTGAAGCAAAATACACTTTTCCTGAATTTGAATTCAGTAAAATCAAGGCTTATTAATATATTTTGAGTAAAATCACAAAAAAACAGATTTTTAGTGAGAAAAAAAAGACCTTTTCTGTTCGACTTGAAGGTTTTTGGAAAAAAAATATGGCAACGTTGGTTCTCTGATGCAAGTCTTATTGCTAAGCTGACTAGTTTGAGGAAGAGAGAGACGAAGGGAATAGAACCGTTTCTTTTCCCTCCGTCTCTCTCACCTAACAAACTAATCAGCAATATCAGTTGCATAGTGTAAACTAGGACTAAGAGAGGACTAGTGCAAGCACAGACGATGAAGTGACGGAAAGATAGAGAGAAGAGTAGCTTAATTAATTTTTTTTTAATTTTTACAACTCTGCTATTGTGTGTTTTGGTAATTATTAGCATCGTTGGAGCGCCTCTGGTGAGAAGTAGGCGTATTATTTTAAGATATTTAGTGATTTTATTAATTATTTTACTTCGCTGTCATTAATTGCTAGAAAATTTATGGCGAAGGATTGAACTCGTTTACTCGCATACCATCATTTGCATTAGAAAAATGAAAAATGGAGAAGCAGAAAATGAATAGTGATACATACATATGTATTTACCAAAGGTAAATCAATAATTGTACACAACAATCATTTCTCATATTCCGTTTCCATTAGAATTTACGTTAAATAGCTGATGTTAATAACAATCTCTACCCACGTAGATAGACTAGGGTGCTGATGAAGTGCGTGGCTGCACAGAAAAATATCGGTATTTCCCCCAGCTAAAAAGTCTGGTTTAATTTTTCTTCTCTTTTTTAGAAACTCACATTAATTAATAAAAATATTTCATTCAATAAGAATTGAAATTACTGCACTTAAGCCCGAATAAGAAATTATTTCTGATTGAAATTAAAATTTTAATTTAACTAATTTTTTAATTGATATTACAAATATTTTAATTGATTATAAAATCATTCATACTACTTTTTGTGTATATTCTAAAAATAAAAAATGAAAATTTTAGATAATATCAAATTGTTATTAAAACAAGTGGCAATCTCCACTTAATGGATATCAAATCGCTAAAATTGAAAAAATACTGAAATAGAAACAACTTTTTAAAAAACAAAAAAAAAAATAAAAAATATTAAATACCATAAATGTCCTCAAACTTATAAAAATTTTCAAAAGATACTTAAAAAAATCAATATAACGAAACAAACTTGTAACGTTGATCACCCTCTAAATAATTCGTATTTAACTGGCGAACACCCGCTACATAATATTATATTTTATAGAACAAAACAAAATAGAAACCACACAACAACAAAAATTCAGTCTTTCTTTTGCATTTAATAACAACACACACAAATATAAACACACACCCGTTACATACGTACCAAAAGGCATAGCCAAGAAAACAATGCAAAACCAATACTATACATAATCATCTACACCCGTACAGTAGATATGGAAGTCAAACCAGCTATACATGTACAGCAATGCATACATATACACATTCTACATGTCTATCCGTAACTATGGCCAAGCAAAGTATGCACAACCACATAATACAAACGTTTTGCACATAATTAACATATCACTTAAACAAAGTAATATGTACCAACTGCGTAAATATTCGCTGGGATACCAGCATGCAATTGCATGGGGCTTTTGTTAAATAATTGCGCGTATATTTCGTTAGTATCATCCTCATACAAACAATTCTTGTTTAGTCTATTGGACGAAATGTATAAGTGTTGCAGTCATGGTAACCAAAGGCATGTTCCAGCAGGCACAGCAATTCCGCTGTAAGGGCTCGTACAATTTATTTTGTTGAGCCGACTAACCTCCTGGAGGAGTAAGTCATATTTTTTGGAGTACAAAGGTGCGAAAGTGCCTTTGTAGATAAATTTTCACAGCGGCTTCGGCTGACTGTTCTCACAGCGACTTCGGTTGACTGTTCTCACAGCGACTTCGGTCGACTGTTCTCACAGCGGTTTCGACTGACTGTTCTCACAGCGTCTTCAGCTGACTGTTCTCACAGCGACTTCGGTTGACTGTTCTCACAGCGGTTTCGACTGACTGTTCTCACAGCGGCTTCGGCTGACTGTTCTCCTAGGCTAAGCAAGTATTGCATGTTTCGTAGAAAGTAGGTAACTTACTAACCTGACCCCGACCGCACCTCACACCCGAACCAGCATCAGCATAAACCGAACCTACATCTACAACGAAGGAAGTCATCAACCCGAGTCTATCAGCTACGAATCTTCAACAACGATAATAAACGAACGCAGTCATTAAGCCGAGTCTACAAGCGACGAACCTGCATCAACGACTATAAACGAACGAAGCCGAGTCTACAAGCGACGAACCTGCATCAACGAAGCCGAGTCTACAAGCAACGAACCTACATCAACGATACACAACGAAGTTACTTTGAGCTATTTTCATTATTCATATTATTTATATTTTTATTCAATAAAGTAAGATCTGAGTATAAAACCCCAGAGAGGGATAAACAAAGGTCTTTTATTACTTAAGGTTCGTGGATCCGTAAGTAGACCCTGGACGCGGCTAAGCTACCTCAGCCAACGATAAAACCACGTTACAAACTTCCTAAGCGGAAAATAGTATTCTCAAAAAAGTAAAATATATCCAACATGAAAAATTTTTCTGAGAGGAAAAAAATTCCAAAACGTCCAAAAATTAAAAAAAGATCTAAAACTGAAAAATATAACAAGACAATTTTTTAAAACATTAAAAACTGAACATTAAAATATTTCAAATCGCTATGGGGAAAATAAGTTTAATTTTCAATAGCAATCTATTTTGGACCATTTCTAACACATCAGTCCAAGACCGAAGTCCGTAGCTTTTCTGAGAGCTTCGGAGAACCGATTTCACACACATCAGACGAACATAGCTTATTCATCTTGCTTATTCATAAGGACCCAGAATATATATACCTTATGGGTCGCATATTCATATTGTGGAAATTATACACGGAATGACAAACCTATATACTTACATATATCCTTTACCATTTTGAGTGTAGGGAATAATTAGCAGAGGCTAATTGTAAGTTAAAATTTATATTTTCTTTAAAATAACTTTATGCTGTTAAAATTTAAAAGTTGGTTGCGGTTGAGATAGTTAAACAACAAAATTATAAAGAACTTATTTACAATAAAAGAGTTTCAGTTATGAAAAGTAAAGTTATTTTTTGCCAATTAAATGTTTTAATATTTTCCTTTCTCTCTCTTCTCCTTTATTTTAATCAATTCGACAATAAAACATAAGCATGCATGCACAACAAAAATAAAGTTCTCTTTTCCATTCGTCTTTACGTTTAGAATCTAAACTTTAGATTAATAACCCTGGAAAAGAACTTGGGACATTGTTGCCAATTGAGTTTTTATGATTAAAATATTTTCTCTTGTGAAAGAAATAAAATTTTTTAATTTTATTTAAAAAATAATAACAAAAATAACATATTTATTCAATAAAATTAATTTATATCGATAGCTACATTTACATTCATATTAATTTAATGTGTACTTACATATGTATAAAACTTTGTAAAGATAAAATTACGCATAATTTTATATACACATGTATAAACAAATTTTAACTAAAGTTTACCATTTGAAAAACTTCAGAATCAAATTGAATTATTTTTAAAGTGTGTTTATTCTAAGAAGTAGTGTTCATTATTGGTTAATATGCCTTGATAATTTTTCTTTATCAGAAACCATTCACTATGAATAGTAACACATACTGTTAGACTTTGACAGACGCACATTTCTTACCTCAAAAATCATTCTTGCTACCATCAGTTATAAAGAAATCTCCAAAAAATCCTCTAAAATTTGGTTATCATCCCCAACAAATCCCCAGATCCCCAACGCGAATTTTTCATCCCCAATCGCGAAAAAAAATTCCCGATTTGGGGACAAATCCTCCAAACTGGCAACACTGACTAAGTACATCCTTCATAAAATTTATAATGGCATATGAAAATCGCGCAAGAATAACAGTTTCCCAGGGCAGACTTTATTCTTCAAACACAGTACAATTCTTGATTTATTTATTTGTAGATATAATCAGTGCTGCCAGAAAAATTTTGAATCTTGTCCCCAATTTAAGACGGCATGTCCCCAAAAAATCCCCATTTCAACACAAAAATCCTAACTTTTGTCCCCAAAAATATATCATTCATAAAAAACGATTATTAAGTCCTATGCGCAGGGATGCGAAATTAGATTTTCACAAAGTTACAAGAAAAATTTTACTTTTTTCAGTACAATTGACGAAATTCTTTATTTTTATTTTTTTAAATATTTTTATTAACTTAAAACGTACATAAAATTAAATTGTACAAGCATATATTTAAATATGTATATGTGTAAAAACTTAACAATTAACAAAAAGGCACTTTCAAGCTTATTTATTGGAATATTATTAATTAATACTATCAATTAATATTAATGTTTAATTTTAGAAGGTACATAAAAGAGTATAAGTTTTTGAGATCAGAATATAAAACTAAAATTTCGGATTTACCTTTTCATCCATTGATTTGATTCGATTGGATTCAGTCGCAGTAAACAATCTGAAGAAGATAATAGAGCTGCAAAACTATCGATAGTCGCTCCACTCGATAGTTTTGATAGTTTTATGTAAAACTATCGATACTATCGATAGTATCGAATAGTTTTATAAAAGTTGCCACATAAATACATTTGACTCGAAAAAAAAATCCAGAGTCCTCAAAATTTTCGTTAGTATATAAAAATATATCAAGCCTTTTTTTTCGATTTTATCGTAAGCGGCACATTATCAAAAATATACTTTTTTATTAAACTTATAATTTTATGGGCCTACCCATGGTTTAGAATTATCAAAACGCGAAAATTGTTGATAACTTTTAAGACACTAACTGTAAAGTTTTATCGTAAGCGACAATTTTAACCTTCTTCTAAAAATTTAATTTTTATCGCATACGATTACATCGAAGATTAGGCTGGATATGAACGTATGTAGGTACAATTAAAAAAAATTTTGTAGGGAAACACGCTAGGGTATGTCAAAATAAATCCGAGACGATTGGCGGCCGTCGCGATATCAGTACCACCAAAATTTATCTTTGTGTCGACGATGTTGAATTTATTAAGATACTTGTGACTACTATTTGTCGAATAACACTTGGATTTATAAATAATTCATATACATACATATGTATGTATTTAAGTACTTATGTATACAGAAGCAGGGATGCGATGTCATATTTACAAATTGTACTAACTTTCAAAAAAAATTTAATTTTTTCAGTACGATTGTACCTAATTCTTTATTTATATTTTTTTAATACTTGTACTTTTTAATTAGCTAAAAATCAATTAACAAAACGCCAGAAGGTGCACAAAGAATATTAGTTGCTGGGATCTGAATATAAAAGTAACATTTACGATATACTACGTTTATAACCTTTTTTTAATCGATTGTTCACAGTCGATGCAAATAGTCGGCTTCTCTCTTTGGTAGGAAAATAAAATTTCCACATTTGCAGATGAATTTGGAATAAATAACATTCCTCCAGCAATTCTTTAAGTACCGGATTTACTTAATTTTCTAATATCTTCGAGCTAAAGATTAACCCCCTTGTGCAAAAAAATATGTAAGTGAACGTTAAAACCGGTTTTTCTATGGAAATTTTTTTTAATGTACACTTCAAGCACGCATTATTTTTTGCATAAGGGGGTTAATATATTTTAATGCTATTTTTGGCATGTAATAAATATAAAGAGATTCCAGTAGTGCTAAATGGGTCATTGCGGTGCTACGGTACTTTTGGCATTCAAATAGCGCTAAAATTATACAATTGTACCAACTTTTACATCGCTGTACAAAAGCTTAAATTAACTACGGATAATTTGCTTCAAAGCTGCCGGCTACTGTTTACTGACTTCGATTATTTTTACTCTTTTCATAACTTGTTTTTTTTTTGCCGATAGTATCGATAGTGGAAAAAACTATCGATATTTCATTTAGAACAAAACTATCGATACTATCGATAGTACTATCGATAGTTTTGCAGCTCTAGAAGATAATAGCAAAAAAATAATCACCCCTTTTGTGAACAGTTTTTCCCTCGAAATATTTCCCTTCCTCGAAATATTTCCCTTTTCACCAAATTGCAATCGTTAATAATTTTTCCCCTGAAATGTGTTCCCTTTCATGATTGCCCTTTTCGTGAATAATATTTTTCACATGAATTTTTTCACTTTTCGCTTCGTTTTGTTCACTTTATTTTTGCAGGCGAACTGAATTAATACACTGCGTAATTTGAATACTATACTTGCAATTATATACTAACCCCCATATTCATAAAAAAATAAAATGAATTTGAAATTCATTTTAGGAAAATTTTGTATGAAAAATTTGAAATTAAATACATTTCAAATTCGTTTCAAATTTTATGAATATGGGGGTAAAACTCATAACTCACGTTGCTTTTTTTTAATTATGGAACTTCTTATACAGAATTAAGAAGTGCTTGGAAATATTGTTAATAATATAAAAATGCACAAATACATTATAAGATAAACCTTTTTTATAGGCAGATGCATGTCAGTCATATTGTCTATTTTCACTTTCCACAGTTCAATTTAAAATATTTTCGTTGTTTCCCTTCCAAAAAAATCTTTTTTTTCCATAATTTTTTTATTATTGTTGCTGCTGTATCCATTTTTAAGTTAAAAAATTTTCAAGCGCCATCTATTGTTATTCACTGGCATAACATTATCAGCTGCTGTCGGTCATTTCAACTTGGCAGCACTGAATTTATCACAGCGAAAACAAGGTTGCATTTCATAAAACCAACTTAAAACCAATTCAAAAATGGTTTTAATTTGGTTTTAACAAAAACAATTTGTATGGTAAAACCAGGGGGCAAATTACGGCACTCGTTATCGAACGAAATTACGAAATATTTCAATAGAGTTTATATGGAAACATTTTAAAATGTCGAAACGTATCGACTGCCATAATTTGCCCCCAGGTTTTAACAGTTGGTTTTAACGTTAAAACCAACTTTTATTAAAACTATGTCAGTATGAAAACACTATAAGATATTTTTAAAAACTGAAATGTTACTAGTACTAAAATATTATGTCAACATCCACGATTGTTTTCCTGACACATGCAAATTGTTAGAGCTCAAAATGAAAAGTCCCCAAATCCCTCCCCACGAAATTCTGTCCCCAAATCAGAGGCGAAATCGCCATTTTGGAGACAAATCCCCTAATCTGGTGGCGCTGGATATACTACATAATTTTTTTTAACAATATTGAAAACTTTGTTTTCCTTTGAAATGATATAAAAATATGGCTGATGAAAGACGCGCAAGTTGTGAACAACGCCTGACATACTTCTTTTTTAAATAAAAAATTTTAAAAAGTTTTAGTCTTAAGGCTCAGTTAGCCGAGTGTAATGGAATATAACTGCAACGGTAGGAAACAACTGATCGATATTTTCATGTGAAAAGTAATGTACAGATTCTTACATTCCGTTTACCATATAACTATTATCATTACTAATTATTATTAACCATTTTCATTACTTTTCACATAACAATACATATTAGCTGTTTCCTATCGCTGCAGTTACATTCCGTTACAGTCGGCTAACTGAGCATTTACGGTCTCTTTTAGTAACCTAAAACTTATTTCTTATTTGATGTTTTATTGTAGTTATTATGACAACTTCCATTATTGAAATCTCTATTTAATTTAGCGGTGAAATCAATTGTAAAAATGATGCGGCTTACCTGGTTACGGTTTGAATTGAATTGAATTTAATTGAATTAATGAAATCATATATTTCCGTTTTTTTTATTCTTTTGTCATAATACATTTCCATCGAATACTTAAAACGTTTTCCTTAAGCTTTTTATTTTATTTTATTTTATTTTCCAAACTAAAAAAACAACTCTCTTCATCGAATCTTTTGTAACTTAATTGTCCTTAACTTTTTCGGTTCAATGAATTTTATTGTCAAAGTATTCATCTTAAAAAAAAACAAAAAAAAAAACTATTAGAGAATAACAAAAACAAAAAGATTAGTTAAAGGTCATGCTTTTATCTAAAAGCATTCACAACAATAACAATTTATTAAATACTAAGAAAATTGATAAAAGTCCTTTCATTCACTTCACATCAATTGAATTGCAATAGTTTTTTATATGTTTGTATTAGTATTTGTGTTTTCCTTTTTTTTTTTTTTTGTTATATTTATTCATAAAACACTCACGTACATAGTGACCGATTTGACTACACATACATAAATTTCCAATTATAATTCATTCAGTCAAACGTTTACATATTCTTTTGTCCTTTCATTCGTTCAAATATTCATTCCAATAAAAATCACTCGAAATAGGAATATACGAGTACATATGAGTTGTACGTGTTTGTATTGTCTTTCTTTAGATATTTAATCTGGTATTTTAAAATATATACGCATATGTATTTTATTTATATGTATGTGCTATTGGAGATGATAACGTGATGAACTTTTTACTGAAGCTCACGAACAGGAAAACTGTTAAGCTTGCATAATTGTTTACGTTTCTATATTATGATTGAAGAAGAAAGTAATAAATGAATAGATATACAAATAAATAAAAACCAATTCTCGTATTTCATTTCATTAAAAGGTCGTGCTCAATAGTTGATGCTAGATTAAGTGCGTGAGAGTATAGAAAAAATAATTCTTTCTGCCAAAAAAATATCCGACTTCAATGCATAAATCTGATAGAAGAAGTACGTAATATGTATACTTATATAAAATTAAATTTTAATGGGCGTGCCTCCATTCTTTTTTTAAATGCAAGATTGTGTGTTTTTCAGAGCTCAGGGTGCATGTTAAGTTTTTTAAAAATCTGTTAAGTAGAACCACTTTAAATAAAATATTAAATTTTAATGGGTGTGACTCCGCCCTATTTTTAAATGAAGGATTGTGTCTATTTTAGAGCTCAAAGTGTGTGGTAAGTTTCGTAAAAATCGGTTAGTAAAACCGCGTGAAATATAATAAATCTTTAAAGGGCGTAACGCAGCCCATTTTTTCAACTTTCAAATTGTTTAATTAAAAGAACCAAATGAGTGTTTACAGATTTCGCAGCAATAAAATAAGTAGAATATCACAAAATTACATAAAAAATTGTGGGCGTATCCACGCCTACTTTTTTTTACAATAGGGCCAATGGGAAGCTATACCTTCTCAGATAACAAACAATTTTTGCAATCGGTCCAAAATGCACTGAGTTATGAAGATACACGTCTAAAAAAAATAGAGACGAATTGTTAACCTCCTCCTTTTTTTTTGAAGTCGGTTAAAAAGTCATTCCAATTTATGTAAATATTCTTGTCTTCTTAAAACGGACTTCATTCCTTACTAACAAAACTTTCAATTATAAAAAATTAATTACAGAAAATTCTGTATTTTTGAGCCTTAAACAAAAATTGAATGCAATTCGAATAAAAACATGTGTAACAAAACCCACCTTTGAATTGTAAAACTAAACATGGCTGGTTTTAACAGAAAGGGAGGGTTCTGTTGGCTGAAGTAGTGAATTAGTTATTGCGCTGACTACAAAGAAAATTACGGTTTTCAAGAGCACGAGTTCAATACCTGGCCACACAAAGATACATCAGCATCATAAATTTCGCATACACGCAGCGCTGTCCTTCCTAGATATTTGTAGCAATGAATCGTCGCCGAAGTAATATAACTAATGAAATGGCTGCATATCTTAAAGTAACGCATCTACTTAACACTAGAGGTGCTGCAACGATGCTACAAAAATAAAAAAAAATTAACAAAACGCACAATAGCAGAATTGTAAAAAGAGTTACAGCTCATTAATTTAAAATTTCACCATAAGTACTCTCTTCCCTCTTCCTTTCCTTGGTAGGCAATAATTAATAATTTATAGGAAATGAGAGACAGACAGCTAAGGTGCTACAAATTAGTAAAGCCTTTTTTGAGCAGTTCTAACCATATTTTCTATCCGTATTAATTATAGAAATGGATCCGCTTAGAGGCCACCTTCCTTCCATCATGCAATTAACTCCAAATTAAAGTGACCACCCAGCCCATTACACTCTTATCTCACGGTAGTCTTAGCGACAATGTGCGCTTCACACCCTCTGTGTAAAAATGTTATAAACAGATTGCAACATTAGTGCATGGACTGCACCCACCATTCTCTAATAGCTTGTTGAAGAGGCAATAAATGCCTGCTACTATTACTAGGAGGTACTTTCGTTAGGAAAGTGATACTGATAGAGCAGACAGGCGGTGAAGGAAGGGATAGAGAAGGGCTTCATTCTTTTACAACTCTGCTTTGTGCACCTTTTTAATAATGCAGTGTTGCAGCGCCTCTGGTGTCAATGAGACGTATTAAAATTTCGAAGCTGTGTTTAGTAGCCATTTTATTGAATGTTTTACTTCGCCGATGATTCTGCTATACAATACCGACGAAGGATGGTGTCTGATATTATGATTGGGATTAGTATCCGCTGAAGCCGCTGTAGTTCAGTGAGCAGTGTCTATGCCTTCATCACTTGAACTTTTCTACATTTACTTATACAAAGGGACACCAATGCACATCAGAAAAATGCGTGGTTTTGTTATTTAATGACTGTCAGAGACCCGGCTCGATCCCACGACCTTCGGTGTTTGTAGTCTTGTTAATATTTATATCAACACTATGCTTTCAGTCAAAGTATTAGAGCTCTTCTTTTCATTAATCACTCTCAAACAACGTGAGAGTGACCAGTAACCAATCGGGGCTTATTGAGTCTTATGACATTACATGAATCTTTGCTCTGCTAGGCAACTTGTCTAATATCTGCTTTACATTTCAATGCTTACATTATTAGTGGATATAGTAAAATTTCGCAGGAAATAATAAGAGGGAAATCATTTAACATTTTGGTTATATTTGAAGAAATACACATTTTCAATTACTTGTGTTTTTTTTACTTATAACACGTATTGGCTGAATGGATTCCTCATTTTATTTTCTTTATTTTTTTAACATTTTTATTAATATGGTATCCACACGAATTCAATGCTTATATAAAAAAAAAAATCATAACATTCTCATTTGATGTGTGTTGTATTCTGTATACGGTATGCAGTAAACCGGAAATAATATCTGAATTCAAATTTAAATGAACGGAAGTAATTTTAACAACAAGTGCTCTGCCATAAATACAAATTGAATGGACAAACTGCAATTCAATGGCCAATATCATTCAAACAATATCAATACATTTCAATAAACATACACACATTTGTATAAGAGTATTAAAGTACAAATTTGTAAATATAAGTATAGGGTGTTTTTTTCAGGGGTATAGAACTTCGAATTGAAATAAAACACAAGAAAATCGTTTTAATGTCCATCAATTTGGCTTTATTGGAAGGATAATTTTATGCCATTAATGTTTAAATATGATTTCGGGCATGTGGCCGCCGCGGCTGGCTCGAATAAAGCCAATTCTATAGGTCCAATTTTCAACCACTTTTTCGAGCATATGGGGCCGTATGTTGGCAATAACGCCACGAATGTTGGCTTCCAAGTCCCCTAACGTTTCTGGTTTGTTGGCGTAGACGAGCGACTTCACATATCCCCAAAGAAAATAATCCAATGGTGTCAAATCACACGATCTTGGTGGCCAATTGACAGGTCCATTCCGCGAAATTATGCGCTCATCGAATGTTTCCTTCAATAAATCGATTGTGACGTGCGCTGTGTGGCATGTAGCGCCGTCTTATTGGAACCACAACTCATCCACATTCATGCCATCCAATTCGGGAACAAAATAGTCGGTTAGTCGGCTCCAATTGCTGTGCACGGTGGCGAATCGATTCATTCGGGTCCTCTTCAACACTTTGCTCTACAGCGGCAATTGTTTCTCCGGTGCGCACTGTTCGACGTCTCTGCGGATGCGTATTATCACATAGAGTAAACGTAGTGCGAAAACGATCCATGGTTAACCGAATTAATTGCTCTGATGGACGATTATGTCGACCATAAAATGGACGGAGCTTGCGGTAAACTTCGCGAACTGAACCATTATTTTCGAAATAAATTTGCACGATTTGCAAGCGTTGTTCTTTTGTCAACCTGTTCATGATGAAATGGCAAACCAAATTAAATATTAATCACTTGACAGCTGACAAAATGGCCGCCAGTTAAAAAAGTGATGCCAACTTAAAGTTCTATACCTCAAAAAAAAACACCCTTTAGATACGAAAGTATGCCATCCCACATGATCATGATATTCATAAATACCGCGATTGAATGTAAAACATTTTACAGACACATTTTAAGTTCACTCATAGCTGCAAGCGCATTTCATAGCCACACTTGATATTTTAAAGTTATGCTGCTCATGATAACACAAGTCATTTCTAAAGGCTGCACTCGTCCTCCAGGGATTTAAGGTAAAAAATTTATCTAACATAAGAAATAAATGACATAAAATTGAGAAAAAATTAGACCAATCGAATTTATAATTTAAACTATTTCTTATACCGAAAAATAACAGTTGATTGAAGAGCCTCATAATCGTTCAGGATCCGTACAGTGCCATAATTGTCAAGAATATGGGAACACAAAAACTTACAGCAAATTACCTAGTTTTTGCACTCTAAAAAACTTTTGTTGAAAATTAAGTCGATAATAGTAGGCAACACTTTACACACTACTTTCTACCTAAAATTATACAATTTTATTTTTAAAACTTTTGTTGATTTTTTAGCACAATATGTGTAATTTTTAATAAAATATGTTTAATCATGGGTGATAGTAAGTTTCATTTACGACCTCTCCAATAACATTGCAAACATTCACCAAACACCTGATCAGAATATCGGAACACAAATTATTTTAAAAAAATTAGTAAACACTGGTGATGTTACGAATGCCAATTTTTGATATTCGCGAGTACGAATATGAATACGAATATTTAAAACGATATTCGCGAATACGAAAACGCATATTTAATGTGAAATTTATAGACATTAATTACGCCTGCAATATGAAATATAAAAAAGTTGTTATGAAAAAGAACTTCAGATTTCTATTGGCGAACTTTAAAGTTAATAAAAACTATAAAAATTTTAATGATCGTCAGTAAATAATGTTTGAAAATGATACAAAGCACAAATTTCTATAAAAAAATTAATGGATTCGTACAAAATAATATTTTTATCTATTTATTTAAATTTCGTTTAGGATTTATGCATTTATTTATTTAATGTTTTTTTTTGGAAAAATGTTCGTATTCGTATTCGCTTGAATTTGACGAATACAAATGCGAATACGAATATTTAATATTGGCCGAATATTCGGCAATTCGAATACGAACATTCGTGCATCACTAGTAAACACTTTCTTAAAGCACAATCTAGGCTGCCAATTGACCGACCCCACCCCCCCCCCAGGGGAGTCTATTTTTGACTACGGGTGTGGCAACGTCGGGACCCCAGCTGGGGTGATGTGGCTTTTTCCATTGACGTACCTATGGTACATTACCCATAAAACTTATGTGTTACTACCCGATCTCTGGCAACAGAGCAAAGGATGTGCACATATTTATAAAAGGAAGACAGGTCCTGTTGATGTCAGTTAGGTGCAGCGTCACCTAGAACTGCCCCTTAGTTCGAAAGACGATAGAGGTGAAGCCCTTGTGGTGGAACTTCTAGGTCTGACCAGAGGCTACTTCTGGTGCCACGGGTGCCGAGTGCCCGACAGTCGAGCTACTTTGAAGTTTTGAGTGCATGTAGCGGTCGTCAGTTTCCTTTGCTAAAATGCCGAATTCGTCCTACCCCTTGGGGTTAAAGGGATGATTTTGGTATGTGTGGAGTAGGCACTGGTTATTTGGCGACACAGGCATGGGTTCATCTCGGATGAGTGGTTGAGCTGTGCCGAAAATGGTTGAGGAATTCTCTTGGGAACCTCGCTATGGGTGTATACACAAGACCTTAGCGTGGAAGCCACCACTGTGGTTGCTACCAAAATCGCTGGGAGAATAGTCTTGGCTTCCCAGTGTGAAATCAATGCTAGTGGTTGGTCTGACGCGGTCTAGGTGCTGTTGCCATTCAACAGAAGCTGCTATGCGCACGGACATAGCAGCAGAGTTTAGATAGGTCAAATTACCTCAGCAAGGTAATTGAATAAAGTACAGGGATAACTATATCAAAGATTGCAACCTATGTGCCTTGAGGAGTGGGCCTTAGGTTCATTCGAAAAGGGTGCATGATGGCGATGGTCTGGTGTCTTACCTGCACCCGGTACTTTGGCAGCCGTGAGATAAGGCCGTAATGGCAGGTGCTCACGGAAAGCTATTACACATCTGACCGACCCCAAACGTGAAATAAACTGTTTACCGAACTCGCCTCTCAATTGGTCCATGGTTTCGCGTGATGTGCGGCATCTGGCAACGTTTTGCTGAAACTACAATTCAGCCAAGTCCAACTCTTCCATTTTGGGGGAAAAAAAACTAACAGTTGTGCAATTGCTGCCGAATCGATCATTTACATTTTTAGAACATGTAATTACAGACAAATTAAGAAGTTGTGAATATTATTCGTTGTGCTTAGATGAAAGCACAGATATTAATGATATTTGTCAATTAGTCATTTGCATTCGTTGTATAGATTCCAATTATAAGGTTTTTGAAACAATGTTTTCGCTTGAAAGTTTTTATGAAAGTGCTACAGGCAAATTGTTGTTCCATGTCATCAATGAAAAATTAATTTCTGTTGTAGACAGCAGAATACTTACTGGAATCTGTACGGATGGCGCTAATGTCATGACAGGCAAATATGAAGGTCTCATGGGGCATTTAAAAAAGAATGGATTTGCAGTTGAACATTTTCATTGTATTATACATCAGGCTGCTCTGGCATCAAAGTTTATAACAGACTATCCCGCTATGAAAATAATTAATAGAATACGTGGTGGACATCATTCGCTTACACACAAAAAATTCGTAAGTTTTTTAAAAACCAGAAACGCTGCTCATAGTGACCTTAAAATGTTCACTGAAGTTCGTTGGCTTAGTCGAGGTGATTGTCTGAACAGACTATTTGATCTAAGGGAAGAGGTGACAATATTTCTTGAATTAGAAAACATAGAAATACAACATTTAAAAGATTATGAGTTTATTTTAGACTTAACATTTTTGGCAGATATAACTAACTTTTTAAATAAATTTAACTTAAAGCTCCAAGGATATGAAAAAAATTTACTTGACGTATCCAAAATCCTATTTAATTTTAAAACTGAATTGTTTCTGCTACTTAGTCAAATTAAATTAGAAGATTTTTCGAATTTTCCTAAAACATCAGTTGTTTACGTTAAAGATCAGTACAGAAAAAAACACGATCATGTGTCATTACTTGAAACACTGTTTTATAATTTCCAGGATCATTTTAAAGATTTTCAAAATGTGCAACCTTTGCTGGAGATTTTCGAAAACCCTTTTAATTGTGACTTATGCAATTACGAATTTGAAATTCAATACGAGTTAATAATACTTCGAAGCGAAATGAAAGCTCTAGATAAAATGGATATTGTTGAGTTCTGGAAGAATTTGGATGGTTTATTTTATCCCGAGCTGAAACAAATTTCTTTGAAATGTTTGTCATTTTTCCCTTTAACCTACATATGCGAAAAATTTTTTTCTGATTTGAAATTTATTTGTTCGAAGCAGCGTAATAAAATAAGTTCATCGCATCTAAAAAGTGTTCTGTTAATTCGAAATTGCAACAAAAGCATTACCCCCTTATGCAAAAACGTTTGTTAAAGTTAAAGCATGTGTTAAAACCGATTTTGCCATACAAAATTCGTTTGTTAAACCAACTTTAAGTTTAACAATAGTTTTTGCATGAGGTGTTTAATCTTTAAATAATATATTGATCATGCAATCGGTTACATATGTATTACTAACTCTGATTGAATTTCAAACCCGTAATTGCTTAAGTCAAAAAAATTTTAAATCAAATAGGATTTTGGACATATCAAGTAAATTTTTTCGTATACTTGCAGCTTTAAGTTAAATTCATTTTAAAAGTTAGTTGTATCTGCCAAAAATGTTAAGTATAAAATAAGCTCATAACCTTTTAAATGGGTTATTTCTATATTTTCTATCTCAAAAAACATTGTCACCTCGTCGCTTACATCAAATAGTATCCACCACTCATTCAATTTATTATCACCGCAACTTTCAGAGCGGGATAGTCTGTTATAGATACGGTGACCATAATTTTGAAACCAAAATACAGAACAAGGAAATGTTTAACAGCAACTATAGTATATACAAACAATCTTACATAGCGTCTATACCTGATAAAAATTTATCATAACAACTAACAAAACGTCGGCAGAGCCGTTGTCAAATTTTTGTTAATACAAGCACACATGCGAAGACGTTATGGTTTTTTTATTATGATAAATCATAATTTCTTTGTCGTCGTGAAGAAAGTTTGTCGTAATACCTGCAATATTTCATTTCATATTTATTAAAATTGTTTTATTTAATAAAAACATCAATACTTTTCCGTATTTTTATATATATATATATTTTTTTTTTTTTTTTTTTTTGAAAATTACTTAAATATTTTATTTTTTACAAATAAACTAAGAAGTCACACAGTTTGTTTACGTTTTTTATCAAGACAAAGTTGTATGAGCTGAAGCTCTGACAAAATTGTTAAGCCACTGCAATAACACTAATAAATACAGTCTACACCTGATTAATTTTTCTCTTGATAACGATTTGACTTTTATCATGATACAAATTTATCAAGTGTAGACTCACTATTGCAGACATATTCAGTGATACCAGAATTCATTCACCAAAAATGGCTAAATGTAGACAAAAGAATGGCTAAAAAATAGCCAAAAACTAGCAAAAAAATGGCTCAGCGAAATCGAATGCAAAATTCGTGAATATTAGCTAAAACAAGAAAGTATTTCATATATTATTATTTTAAAGCAAATAAGGAACTTTTTTAATTTAATAAAAATAACAAATGATTTTTCTTCAGGTAATTAAGAAACTGTGCATATAGTGCAAACTTGCAATACTTGCAGTACGCCTTCTATTCATTTGTAGTTACATTCTGCTATTCAGTCTTTAAATTTTTGGGTTACTAATCCCTTTCTTGCGAAATTTTTGTTTATATTCATTTTATATTTTTTATTTTTTAAACTTTAATTTATTTTTTATTTTCACTCGTGTTTGATTGATATCATAAACCACCAATTAGACCCGACAACTTATAACAACATTGCAAACGATTATAATAATGCAGTAGCAAATCTTTCATATAAGCGTTTTTTAGACAATGACATATTAGTCTGTTGTGTTTTTTCTTGGTAGTTCCTTTGTTGCGAGTTTAAATTTTTTATGAAAAATCACAAACAAATTGCATGTTTGGAAAAATAGCTAGATTAAAATAAAAATGTCTAAAAAATATCTAATAGTTAAACTCACTTTTCTTCCGGCTAAATGGGATGAAAAATGGCTAAATTTAAAAATTGGCATCACTGGACATATTAAACATATTGAAGTTGATAGAATGCTTAAATTTTTAAATAAAAAAAAAATTCAATATGTAACATAACAATGTAAGCACATACACTAATACGCAAATAGATTCGTATTTTCACGTAATTGATTTTTTCAAATCACTCCAATACATTTCACACAAGCACACCTCGTCACCAGGGCTTTCAGACATGGTGATTTCTCGCCAAACGTGGCGATTTTCAACTTGTTTGGCGTCCAAATTTCTTGTTTGGCGACATTGCGATTATTCGATAAATAAATTTGTTTGTTTGTTTTTTAATTTTTTAACAAAATTGAACATCAAAAAATTTTTTTTATTCCGGAATATAGTTTGTTGTACTGCCACAAAATAATAGATCCTGCCAATACTCGTGCGTAAGAAATTAAAACAATTTGATTTTGATGATTTTGCTTATATTAATTATAGTAATTAATTTGTTTTGAATTTGGATGAGAAAAATTTACAAAAAAAACAGTTTTTGGTGATTTTCTGTTGAATTTTTAAACAATTGTTTTATAAAAATGTATATTAATAAAAAAAAAGTGTTAAATAAAAACAAATTTAATTTCAAATATATATTAAGAAAAACTACATTAAACTGATTTTGGCGACTTTTAATATCAATTGTTGCAGAAACTGCGTTAATTTTTTCTAATGCAGTTTGAGTCATGAAAATACAGATCAAATACTGAACAATACATCAAATACAGAACATTTCAACGTTTTTTCCTAATGAATAATTTATACAGAACAGGTCTCTCAAATACAGTACTGTTCTGTATAATACAGAACGAATGGTCACCGTAGTTATAGACCTTGATGGCAGAACAGCATAATGTGTAATACAATGGAAATGGTCAACTGCAAATCCAGTAATCCAGTAAGTGTTCTGCTGTCTACAACAGAAATAAGTTTTCCGTTTACGACATCGAACAAAAATTTGTATGTAACACTTTCACTGTAACAGTTTGCAAATACATATCATTAATATCTGTGTTTTCATCTAATTGCACGTTCTAAAAATGTACCTATTTCGACAGTAGTGTTTGACTACAATTGAGTTTTTCCAAATCTTTTATAATAGTTCAAAATTATTAAGCTTGATAATTTGATTTTTAATTTTTTTCATATTTGTATCAATTAATAGCTGTACACAGAATCTTTAGTAAGCAACGTCGTTTCGGGAAATACCATAGTAAAGAAAACTTCTGTTTCTTTAATTTTCTATCACCTTAACTCGAAATATGAGTCCCCGCCAACTTTTTTATTTATTTTATTTTTTTCTTATTCAATATTTCCTAAGTAAAGTTCAGAGTCCCATAACTCGGAAAATATAGTTCGCAGCCAATTTTTTATTTAATTTTTTTCTCTTATTTTGCAAGTTTCTATCAGATAAGTTATTTAAAAATTTCTTTTTGGAGATTCTTTACAATTTCCTAAGTAAAGTTCAAAGCGCCATAACTCGGAAAATATGGGTCGCAGCCAATTTTTTTATTTAATTTTTTTTATTATTTTTTAATTTTCTATCACATAAGTTCTTTTTTTTTATTTTTTTGAGCTACTTCAATAAACAACATTTATTAAAAATAATTATTTTTCCTGTGTACTTTTGAGAGCAACCAGACAACTTTTCTCACACACACAACTACAGTTTTATTTTTGACACCACTGGTGTATAGCAATTGAATATTGTAATTTAATATTGTCTTTGTCTTCTTTTGTGTTCATTGTCTGTTTGATCCGTTTTTGTATACGTAGGCTCTCCAAACAGGGTGACTGATGACATTTTTCAAAAAGTGGCACTAAATAGGGGATTTATCAAAAAAAGGGGGCAAAATTAAAAAAAACGAGACAACTGCACTAAACTTTTTATTTTTAGGGCCATTATTACAACTTAAAGATAGTTAAAAGTAGGATTTTATCGGAAGTATAAAAACTTTATCATTTGCAAATTTTTACTTTAATCTAAAGTGAGCGATAAATTACAGGCAAGTTAATACTACCTGGTAAGTTAAATCCAATTTGCAATAATGGAAAGCTTTTTATAGGTCCGATAAAATCCTACTTTTAACTATCTTGAAGTTGTAATAATGGCCCTTAATGTATTTTCATATAACTCACCCTAAATAAAGGGAGTCAAAAAGTAGCAAGGCAGTTGAAAAAGGGGAAACGCAGTCGAAAAAGTGGCAAATTGCCACTTTAGTCGGTCAAACGGTCACGCTGTCTCCAAAGTGTAGCCTTTATTGTGTTTTGTTTCTCTGTCTAGAATTTTAACGTTATGTTGTGTCCACTCTCTTTTACATGTTGAGATAGAGTCGTGCTTTCTCTCCCCTTCTCAACATCAGCTGCATGTTCAGATATTCTCGTTTCTAGTCTCCTTTTTGTTGTCCCCACGTATATTTTGTTGCATTTTTCTGTATTGTTCCCATCACATTTAATTTCGTAAACAACACTGTCAATTTTCATCTTATTTATTTTGGTTTTTTCGCGCGTGAATAGGTGTCTAGTGGTGTGGTTGTACTTGTGTGCTATTTTTGTTTTATCGTCGCTTATTATCTTTTGTAAAAGTCTGCTTTCTGTAAGTTTTTGTAAGTATGGTACACTGTAAAAAATTATATCCTCTTTTTGTCGAGTTATTTTATTATTATTTTTATTTTTAAGTGCATTTATAACCTTCACGGGATAGTTGTTGTTTGTTAGTATTGTTTTTAGTTTTTGTATATTTTCCCTTTTAAATTTTTCGTGACTTAGGTTCAGTACTTTTTGTATTAGATTTATTGCCGTATTTAATTTCATTTTTTTTAGGTTGCGTAGAATAGTAATTTATTATTCTTCCTGAAGATGTTGTCTTTGTAGACCAATTTGTTATTAATTTATTGTCAGTCCTGATAATTTTCATATCAAGCTAGGGTAACTCCATGTCAATTTCCTTCTCCATTGTAAATTGTATCTTATTGTGGTACTTGTTCAATAATTCTAAAATAATTCCTTCATCTTTTTTATTTATTACTGCAAACAGGTCGTCAACGTATTTAGTTATGAATTTTATTTTCACGCTCTTTTCCGTCAATTCACTAATTACTTCGTCCAAAAGGGTATCTAGCACTATGTCTGCAATTGTCGGTGATAGTGGATTACCCATGGGCATGCCATATGTTTGATTGTAAAATTTCCCGTTAAAATTGTGCCATGATGTCCAGTTTTTTATTAATTAAAACTCTTATAAATATGAAAAACAATTAAACGTAAACATGTATACATATACATTTTCATTATATTAATTACATTTATTTAATTTGTCAGAATTAAAAATAAAAAAGCTCCTGAAGAAGTTGGGAAAAAGCCAACGAAACGTCGAGCAGATGTTATATACATACATCCACATTTTAAAATAACATTGTTTTATTACTGATTTAAAACATAAACTGACCAAAAAATCAGCCATTGCAATTAAAATTAGCCATTTAAGATGAGTGGAATAAAATTGATATTTCCCCTTCTTCAATCTCTTACACAATCAATGCCAAGACGCTTAATGGAAGTAATGAACAATCAAGGAGGAAAAACTAATTACTAGAATTTAAACAAGCGAATAATAATTATCATTAAAGAAAAATTTTAAGTTTGTCCGGTTTAAATATTTCGTTCGTTTTTGGTTTATTATAATTTTTTTTTTGTTTTACTTCACAAAAAATTATATAATTCATGTTTGTATTACATACCTTCTTCAAAATGTTATAAAATAAATGTGTTGAAAAAACAAACGCTGCACCGCGGTTTTTGTTTTAGTAAAAAAAACTTTAAATGTCCGTTATCATTATTTAGCGTACTGTATGTATATTTTTTCCTTGTTCACAATTTCACAGAGATTGTCTACTTTTGATGGCTTGAAACGCCATACTAAATAACATGGCACCTGGAAACTTAAAACACATGTTTAATAAGGTTGCAATTTTTCACCAAAGTAATTTTTTTTTATTTTCAAACTGCTGCCGCTATCTGTAGGTCAGGTCGGCTGGTTTTGGGACCGCCCCCGTATGTGTTGCCTATAGTACTACTTCAAGTCCAAATCAAATTAGCAGTTTTTGCTTTTTCACTTAGAAAACTCTTAATTTAAATAACATTATTGGAAAAAGTTTTCGAACCTCAGGTCATGTGGGATATCAAGGAATTCATACACTTTCACACATACAAATATAGAAAATTATGCGTATGTGTGTATGAAGGAAGCAAAGTTAGTGGCAAAAGAGTAAATGTTGAATAAAAATAAATTAATGATTTCATAGCAACAACAAAAATGATGATAAAAAAAATAATAATAATAATAATGATAGCAACGGAAACTCTTTCAGTTACACAAATAAATTAAATATTATTTTAATAATAATTTTATTTTCAACCTACGTCAGTTTATGCTCGTTATACATAAATATTAAATATTAAGATATAATTTCGTTTAAAATCATTTCGAGTATCTTCTTTTTAATGAAATCTACATATATCCTTTCTTCGCATGCTATTGTAAACAGCCGTAAATAAGTGATGTTAAAAGCAATCAATCAAACTGAATTAGACTAAACTTAATTGTATATTATTCTTTCAATATTTACTAGATTTTTAATAACAGAAATATAGCTAATATAAAAATAAGCTAAAAATTTATTAAATCAGAAACAGAACTCACCTTTTTATATTTTCCACAGAAGAGAGGTTTTTTATTTCCTTGTTAATTTCTACAATTAAGCTGATTTGTATATTCGAATGAAGATTGCCAGCACCTCAGATATCCTCGCACCTAAAATATCAAATCAAAAATAAAAGTTTTAATTCCCAAACATAAATAAAAAATGTTTAATTTAATTAAAAATTATTTTAAAAAAAATCAATTTTGCGTAAATTTAAAAAGTTCATTACAACCGAAAATGATTAAAGGAGTAAAAACATATACAATAAAGAATTGTATGCAAGCGTTGGTCTCAGAAATTTCTAAGGTACAAGTACACTGAGAGAAAAACCTTCGTAAATACAATGATTTTCGACATTATATTTATAATTTTGTCATTATTTTTCAACCAATGTATAATGTGTGCCTATGGTGTTTAAATTGCCTATTAAGTGCTGGTATTATTCTGGTTGTGGGACGGTACTAGCATGCTGGCTTATTGCGCGGCTGAGGCTCGTCGGACGGGAGTGGTTCTTGTCCACAATCCAGTGCACTACAACACATATAAATAAAATAATCATGCTAGGTTTTATTGTCGATATAACTAAAATTTGGGGTAACCCAGGAAGATTCCAATTAATAAAGCTGACCTACCAAACGAAATAATTAAGGAAAACTACTTACGACGGACTCCTAATACTTTACAATCCTTGATGACTGATGTCATGTCAACCACTAGGTATTTCCTTCCCTCATGAAAACTCTAATTTGTTAGTAAACTCTCTTAAGCCTTCATCACCTTTTCAGTCACTTACTAATGCATATTTAATGTAACTGACCCTAAACGTTAAATTCACCATCAACATTCAGTTCATACCCTTACCTTATTGCATTTTTATTTATCTACTGCAAAAACATGTTTTCTTATTCATTTTGGGGGTTTATTATTACACATCTCTAAATTTAATAATATTCAAAAATATTAAAAATTACATACTATAGGGATTAGTATAATAATAATAAAGGTATATCAACAATACATGTATTTTCCTTCTTTTTTTTAAAGTTATGTTTTATATTCTGGTTTATATTTCACTATTGATTCCAAAGAATTTTTTTTTCTTTTCTTTATGTACAATATAAGTACAGGGTGGGCCAAAAGAAACCAAGGGGTGTAAAAGTTTAATAACTTTTTTTTATTAACTTTTTATTAACTTTTTTTTATTTTTTCTTTCAGATTATATAATATACAAAATGGAAACTTTTTTACACTAAGTATGAAAAATGATGTCTCTTAAATGACCACCGTTTTCAGCTTCGCACTGATGGGCTCTTTTTAGAGCATTTTCCATAACATCTTTCAAAATTTGTGGCTGTAGCGTTCGAATTTCAGCAACAATGTTTGCCTTGAGTTCAAGGATTGTCTCTGGCTTGTTCACATACATTCGCTCCTTCAAAAAACCCCAAAGAAAATAGTCGGGTGCTGTCAAATCTGGCGATCGCGCTGGACAAATAATTTCCGAATTTCGAGAGTTTATTCGCTCTGCAAAAATTTGACTTAAAAGTGCCATTGTGTCTCGGGCAGTATGGGCAGTAGCTCCGTCCTGCTGAAACCACATACCAGGTCTGTTTTCAAGAGCAGGACGTAAAAAATTTTCTATCACAAACCGATACCGCTCTCCATTTACGGTTACAGCACTTCCATCTTCATTCTCGAAGAAGTAGGGCCCAATGACATTTTCAGATGTGATCCCACACCATACTGTACACCTGATGGGGTGCAATTGGCGTTGATGAATGGCTCTTAGATTTTGAGAACCCCAGAACCTACAGTTCTGCTTATTAACAAAGCCATTCAAATGAAAATGAGCTTCATCACTCATAATCAAATTTTCAATAAAGTTGATTTCATTTCTGGCCAACTCTTGAAATTTAACTGCAAAATTTAGACGTTGCCGATGATCTGCGGGTTTTAATTCTTGGACCAATTGCACCTTATATGGGTATAACTGTAAATCTTTTTTTAAAATGCGCCGTAGTGACGTACGAGACATTTCTAGCTGAGCAGAACGCCTTCTGCCAGATGTTTCTGGTGCTTCGTTAACACTTTGCTGTACTCGTTCAATATTTTCCGCAGTGCGACTTAAACGTGGTCTACCGGTTCGAGGCAAATCTCTTACGCTGCCATGTTGGTGATGACGATTAACTAAGCAACGAATCATCGCTTCAGAGGGCGAAATTCTGACGTTAAAATGTCGACGATATGCTCTTTGCGTTAAAATAATTGATCTCTGGTTTAAATAATAAAATTCTATTGTTCTGGTTCTCTGTTCAGTTGTGAACCTCTCCACTATAAATTCTCCAAGTGTTGTCTATATAATCTGAAAGAAAAAATAAAAAAAAATTAATAAACAAAAAAGTTATTAAACTTTTACACCCCTTGGTTTCTTTTGGCCCACCCTGTATATGTATGTAAATAGGTAGGTTTTGTATAATAATAATGTATAATAACAATGTACACTGTGTGCTATTTCAGCTAAGCCTTTGATTTTCGTTTGTAATGAATATTTACTTCAGTTTTTAAATTAAAATATTTTATTTAAGCGTCTAAAAAGATTTTGTTTAACTTTAAGTTTTCATTATTATTTTTCCACAATCATAAAAATTTTCTTTATAAATCAATTCTTTATTCTGGATTTGAAATAAGTTCTTCATATACATATGTATGTATGTTTGATCACAGTATACGAAAGGCAAAATTAAGTTTTGAAATATCGAGACTTTTCTTTCTCAGTTTTTAGTAGAATTTTTTTATTTTTTTTTATTTTTTTTTATTTTTATTTCTTACATTATTTCTCTTATTTTCTTTTTAAGTTCAATACGTTTTCTTACAAAAATTTTATTTTCTTTGTGCACGCCTGTAATTGCAAAAAAAAACACCTGTGTTGTGCCATAAGTTTTGGTCTTGATAAAGGTAAGGTTAAAGGTAAGTATTTTATTTAATCTATTTTAATTTTTTTTTTTTCAAATAATTATTTTCTGATAATTTCGATCATTTCTAGGTAAGTATTGTTTTTTTTTTTTTTATTATTATTTGTATCAAAGTAAAAAAACTTTTCTCCTTCTTTCTTTATATGTATATGTATTTTAGTACGACGCGAGTTTAAGGAGATAGATAGGTATATATGTATATGTTAGTCTGGCAAGCAATTGAACAAAAAATTTTAATCATATCTTCTTTCTGGCTTACTAGCTCTCCTGCAAAATGGTGTTATGCTGAATGACGTGTTTTTAGGTAGAGATGCCTTGTCAAGGTTGATGTTCTAGCCGGTATTGTTTCCCAGATGGATTTTTAGCAGAGACGTTGTTCCATGGTAAAGATGTACTCGAGACAGATGTTTTCCAAGTAAAAGCAGGTAGTTTCAGTAAGGATCAGTGTTTTTAAGTAAGGGCTGGTGTTTTTTTGGTACAGGGTGGTGTTTTTGGTAAAGTCTGGTGGTTTTTGTAAAGGCTGGTATTTTCGGTAAAGTCCGGTGGCCAATTTATAATGTGTGCCTATGGTGTTTAAATTGCCTATTAAGTGCTGGTATTATTCTGGTTGTGGGACGGTACTAGCATGCTGGCTTATTGCGCGGCTGAAGCTCGTCGGTCGGGGGTGGCGCGTTCGACCCAAACCCAGACCCAGTTTCTGAATATTCAAAACCATTAAACAAAGTCACCCTTTTAAAAAATAACGCCAAGCAGCAAGAAGTTAAGACCAAAGCGAGCAAAGAAATTAAACCCTTACACGTAAAAATACAGCAATATATAGCTGCGAAAGAAAGAATTTTTGATAAGGTCTCGGAAAGGATAAAAAAAGGCAGGAACGAGGTATCGACAGCGAAAATCAGTAAGAAAAGAAATTTCACTATCTTCCCTCTATACAACGCTTCATTTGCATTACGAAAATTGTTTCATTAGGTGAAAAAATGTCATGTACACAACGAAATATTTTCATTCATGTAACGAAATATTTTTTACTAAGCAACGTACGTACATTTTCATATCCTAAATGAAAAATGTAATTAATGCAATGAAGCTTTTTAGTTTATACAATGAAGTGAGTTAGTTTTACATTTTTTAACGAACTATTTCATTGAATTAACAATATTCTTCATGTATATCATGAGAGTATTGCATTATTCAGACGTAATGTTTAATTTTTGGTAATATCTATCATTGTGTTAACAACATCAGTCAGTGTTGTAATGACTCTGGATTCATTAATTTAATGTGTTTAATTATCATTGTATTATATTAATTATTCAAGTTACGTATGTATATTGGGCACAAGTATCAGAAAAATGCCTGTATGGATATTTAAAATTTATCTTCCTCGGCCAAGATTTGAACTTGGAACTCATTGCGTGGTAGTCAATGCGCTTACCGCTGCGGCCACAACAACCTCAAATATTATTTAGATACACACTAAATACATATAGATATAATACCATCATTAATGAAATTTTGATTCGACATTATTTACTTAATCTAATTAATTCAACATTTTTTAATTTGTTTGTAACAGTTATAACTTGAAAATAAATATATGTATATATATAAAAAAAAAATCTTTGTCTTGTCTCCAGGATTCGAACCTGAGACTACAAAGGTAGCATACTGCCTCCTAGCGAGCAGCAGGAAGTTTTCTTCATTGTAGTTACGAAAATATTTCATTAAAGTTGCAACAAAACTATAAATTCCATAAGAATAGATTAATTACAATTGTAGTTTGATCTTTGATCCGTAAACTTTAAATTTTGATATTCTTTTATGTCACCTATTTAATTTAAAATATTTTTTTGTATGAATTCTACATAAAAACATGTATTTAAGTTTTTCATTACCCGAATGAACATTATTTCGTAACATTAATGATACTACGAAATGTAAAATATTAAGCACTAGAAAGGTTTCTTTACATTAATGAAATTTGCATCAATTTAACGTAATGTTCATTTTATTAATAAAATTTGTCATTGTATCAATGAAAGGCGTTCAACGTAAAGGTTTCATTCCCGCTACGAAGTGTTTTTTTCTTTCAGTGTACTTTAATACGCAGAAAAAACATTAATGAAAAAAATGGTAATAAATATATGATCGTACAGCCCAAGCGATTGAAGGTAGAAATTAGTAGCCTTATGTATAAGAAAAAAACTGGCATGAAGTTAGCATAAGTGACGAAATTGAACTAGATGTAAAGGAATTCTTCCACACAATTTGACCTAAAAAATCGGCGCATAATGTAGTTTTAACACACTTTTAAATCATAGTGTGATTTTTAATGAGACAAAACTATTAAACTAAATATCATATTCAATTATGCCACATATATACGAAAGTACATTTTTAGCGAATTTTAAATTCTTCCACCTGCCCTAATAAACCCAAAAAATATGCTAATAGCAAATAATATTTACAACCCAAACATCAATCATAAATATAATTTAAAAATCATTGCATTTACTAAGGTTTTTCGTTCAGTGTAAGGCTGTAGGTACGCAGTTTCCTGTTTTTGCGAAACCCAATTTCTAAAGTAGTGAAATCGGTAAAGTAATATCCCTGGAAGTATTCAATACATCATAATACTCGTACTATCTAAAAATTATACAGATTGGTGAAAGGTGCTTTTGTTCTACATTTACATTTAGCTGGGAAAATCAAAAACAGTTTTATAATTGAGAAAATCTTTAAAACAAACAAAAATATTTTAAAAACGCAAAGCTCTTAGCATTTTAAATATATTCTGTGTTTAAAAGCAATAATAGCATAATGAGACAAATACCACGTTTATACGCGCAATATTTGCAAATAAATGAACTCACTGTTTATACGGCCCAACAAAAATAAAAAAACTTGGTAGCACTTCTGTGGAAAAACTACTTATGTTTACAAAAATAATAGCGTAAATGTATAAAATGCTATATAAACGTAGTAAATGTAGTGTGTATAAACGTATTAAATAAGTGCTTCGTTTGTAGAATTTTGCATATAGACTACCGAAGCATTATATTTACTTGAAATCCCCCTGACTCTAACTAAGTTTATTATAAAGATATAAAAATAAATTCAGTAAAGTGCGGACAGAACATTAATAATACTATAGGAGCTTTAGCCTATATAATCGAATATCTTACCTGATGATGCTGAAAAAAAGTCAGCCAATGTAGCAATAGTAAAGTAAGAAAATAAAAAACATGTTGATTATTGAGTTCTTGTTTCAACTTTGTTATTTGTTATTGAGCTTCTCATTTGTTTAAATGAAAGTTTATAATATAATAACTCTAGTTGTTCTAAGAAGCTTTGGGTAAAGGTTCCCTGATGATCAGCATTAGCAACAGTGAAATGCGCATAGGATCCAGCTAAACCCCTCAATAATCAATTTCAATGTATTTTTAATAAAAAAAAAATTTTTACTTAATAAGTAAAATATTAATTTGGGATTATTAGTGCGTTTAAAAATTTTAAACTTAAATTGTAACAATTCCCATAAAAAACACTAATACTATTTTATTTTTTAATCATATATTTATTGTAGAAACAGCTGTGCGTTAAATTTGAAAAAAATAAATAAATTAATATTGTTGAAATAAATTGTATATATATATAGAAATGTATACTTACACGACATACAGCCATGTCTGTATAAAAAGATACACAAATACATATATATTTTTATTGATCTACTCATTTGTTTATACTTTATTTATTTATTCATTTATTTAACACTACCGATAGCTTACAAACGAAATACTGAACTGACAGATGTTTCAGAAAAAGATTTTTTTTTAAACTTAACATAGTATGGTTTTGGAGAACATTATATTTTTATTTACATCATATTATTTTTAAATAATAATACAAATTATGTTATAACTAGTTCTAAGTTTTTAACAAAACTATATTTTTAAACTCTAACCATATCACACTTTTATATGGATGTGATAATGTAATTATTAAATTCAAACATTACTCTGTTTGTCGTAACGAAATAAATGTTTAAAATAACAATAACTAGTTTTCGACGACCACACATTTGTATCAGAGAAAATAACATTGTTTTCTCAACCATTCTACAACCATATCTTTTCTTTGCGTGTGTGAATTGGGCTATTGTAAGATTTTGGCATAAGTTTGCAAGTTTTTTTTTTTGGGGGGGGGGGGGGGTGGGGAGTCTGGATGAAATGATTTCCTTTCTTAACGAAAATTTCGTAAAATGAGGGCCAATTTCACCAACTCCATTTAAATGCCAATTCATATTTAAATGTCGATTTTCATTAATTTTTTTGTGGAAAATTTACTTTTATATATAAAGTAATATTTAAATAAGTTGGTGAAATTTGCTCTAAGTATTTTAGTATTTAATTTAAAAACATTTAAAATCAAAAAGACTTTACCGTGGAATTGCCGAATATTCGGCCATTTTTAATGCGAATACGAAGCATTCGTATTCGTCAAATTCAGGCAAATACGAATACGAATATTTTTCCAAAAAAATTAAATAAATAAATGCATAAATCTTAAACTAAATTTAAATAAATAAATAAAAAAATTAGTTTGTACGAATCCATTAAATTTTTTATAGAAATATGTGCTTTGTATCATTTTCAAATATTATTTATTAACGATCATTAAAATTTTGGGTATTTTTTATTAACTTTAAAGTACGCCAACAGGAGTATGAAGTTCTTTTTCATAACAGTTTTTTAATATTTCATATTGCAGGCGTAGATAGAGCTCTAATTTAATGTCTATAAATTTCAATATAATATTCGTATTCGTATTCGCGAATATTGTTTCAAATATTCGTATTCGCATTCGTATTCGCGAATATCAAAAATTGGCATTCGTTACATCACTACTACATATAAACCTAGTACTCTGTTCGAAGTTGTGAAAAATTTTCAGCAACATTCATTATTTCGCGTGAAAAATTTGACACGTAACATTGCCCATGATGCCCATTATACTTTTTCGGAAAAAATGTTCTTATTTATTGGTTTGAAGTAGGCAACTCTGATCGACTTTTGTTAACAAAAACATCATTTGTCAATATTTCGCACGAAATAAATGCCAGTCTCTTTATTTCACAGATAGCAAGAAAATGTTGCCAGATACATTTCATACATTTTTCACGACTTAAACAGAGTACAACTTTTGCAACATTATTTCATGTAAATTTCACGTAAACATTTTTTGTATGGATTATATCAAAATTTCGCGTGAAATTTTGAACAGAGTACCAGGCTATAGGAAAGAAAATACCAAAACTTTTAAATATTTTTCATACGAATTGTTCAAAGTAAAATTAAAGAGAAATTCATAATTTTTGAAACTTTTTAATAAGTATTAATTACTTTTTTTGTCTCCTAACGCACTAATAATCCCATATTATTATTTTACTTATTCAGTAAAATAATAATAACTTGAGTTGTTCTCAGAAAATTTTGGGTAAAGGTTCCCTCCCTGATGACCTGCATTAGCAACAGTGAAATGCGTATAGGATCCACCTAAACCCCTTCATAATCAATTTAAATGTATTTTTAATAAAAATTATTTTACTGAATAACTAAATTAATAATATGGAATCAACTAGTTAGTGCGTTAACAAATTTTAAATTTAAATTAGAACAATTCCCAAAAAAAAAAACATTAAAAGAAATATTATTATTATTTAAAAATTTATTGAAGAGCAAAAAAGAAACTGTAATAACTTGTAATTTGTAAGAAAAACTAACTGCTGTTTTAAGCAAAATACTGGAAAACTGCTTAAAGGCGCAAAAAACTGCGAAAAACAGATAAATCTGCACATTTGGCAACGCTGCCGGATGAAGACATCAAAAAAAATAAGTTCACCCGGTAAACTTTTTTGCGATTTTTAGCGATTTGGTTTAGCTTTGGCGTGATTTTTTTAGTACTGCCGCTTTTTGCGTTTTGGCGATTTTTTATGTTTTTGATGATTTATCTTAATTTTAAAGATTTTTTTAGTTTCGGCGCGATTTTTAGTTTTGTTTTAGCGATTTTTTCATGTTTTGGCGATTTATTTTACTTTTAGAGATTTTTTAGTTTTGGCAATTTTTTTCGTTTTTTGTAAATTTATTTTAGTTTAAGAAATTTTTATAGTTTTGGAGCTTATTTTGTTTTTGGCGATTTAGGTTTTAAAATTTTTTTTTAGTTTTAGCATTTTTTTTCGTTTGGCGATTTTTTTCGTGTTTTTGGGCGATTTATATTAGTTTTAGAGATTTTCTTCAGTTTTGGAGCTTTTTTCATTTTTGGCGATTCATTTTAGTTTTAAAGATTTTTTAGTTTTGGCGCTTTTTTTCGTTTTGGAAATTTTTGTTCGTGTCTTTGGCGATTTTTTTTTTTGTTTGTTGGGGCTTTTTTCGTTTTAGCATTTTTTTAATTTTGAAATTTTTTAGATTAAGCGTTTTTGAAAATTTCAAAAGCTTGCCTCTTACGGTTTCCAAGATACTGCAAGTTGTCAAAATAACATTAACTGATAGAATACCTTTAATTGTGATCCTTAAACTTAAGTATTATTTGGTGTAGTCTCCACTATTTGTGAAATTTTCAAATGTCTACATACTTATAGTTAGTTGTCTGTATATTACATTAAAATTTCAATATTTTTTGTTGCTCGTTTTAAAACACCATTTAATTTTTAACTTTCATATATCTGTTGTTGCAGTAGCCAAGGATTTACATATTCTGAGAAAATTTCAGGTCCGTAGCTCTTACGGCTCTCGAGAAAACAGCTTCTGACAGACAGACAGACGGACACTGTGGCGAAAATAGTAGGGTGTAGTGATGTAACGGATGTCAATTTTTGATATTGGCGAATATTTCATGTGAAATTTACAGACATTAAATTAGGGCTCTAATTACGCCTGCAATATGAAATATTAAAACATTGTTATGAAAAAGAACTTCATACTCCTGTTGGCATACTTTAAAGTTAATAAAAAGTACCCAAAATTTTAATGATCGTCAGTAAATAATGTTTGAAAATGATACAAAGCACAAATTTCTGTAAAAAATTTAATGGATTCGTACAAACTAATATTTTTATCCATTTATTTAAATTTCGTTTAGGATTTATGCATTTATTTATTTAATTTTTTTGGAAAAATATTCGTATTCCTATTCGCCTGCATTTGACGAATACGAATGATTTGTATTCTCATTAAAAATGGCCGAATATTTCGCAATTCGAATACGAATACGAAATATACTTTCTTTTGACTATGAATATCCGCCTATGTTTTTCGACTTTTGCTGTCATAGCTTGTAGCCACAGAATATCGCCAAGATATAAACCGCCAAGGGGGAAAATCGTCTAATAGGTAAAAATGGTTAAAATTAAAAAACTGTCAAAACCAAAAATTTAGTTAATATATAAAAACCTCTAAAGAGTGAAAATCGCCAAAACGGGAAAAATCTTTTAAGTTAAAAAAGCCGCCAAAACTAAAACAAAGCGCGAAAGGGAAAAAAAAACTTTAAAAATTTATAGTAAATGTCAGCAAAGTACCCAGCTGTGCTCATTGTGCCAAAATCAATGAGGTACTTAATATGAGAGGCGTATGGATAACTAACGTGGGTGGCATTAAAAAGAACATTCGGAAAAGCTTCGCTACTTTTTTGGTACTTGTTTGGATGGCCGGTTCCACTATTACGTACCCAAATACGTATGTAAATATCGCTCTTTTACTACAACAACGTCAAAACTCTAAAAATGGAATTTTTGAGACAATAATACACAATTATTGATTATCGATTTTTTACGATTGCAAATAATCAATTTTGGTCAAAAAATTAAGTTCGAATATTGTGTAGCTTAAGCTGTTTTTGGCAGTTATAGCACGATATATACACAAATTCTTATAAAAACGATATTAAATTGTTTCCGTTTTACTAAGCTTTTTACTCTGTAAAATTTCATAATTTTATTTTGCCTAGATTGGCGTGTGTAACACCTGCTAATTGCTGTAGTTTATATTACAATAAAATGTTATGTTTGATTTTTTAAATAAACATCAGCTTTGATATCTTTCATGGGGCTGCAGCGCTAAAGAATATAATATATTTGGGGTATTCAAACGGTAGTGTTAATGTCATAACGTCATAATGTTCTAAACTTTTAAACTAGTTTAAAATACGAATGCTGTGAGCAACCCCTCATATTTTAGTGTGTTAGTTGAAACCTAAACAATATGATACAAAACAAATGAGAAAAAATATTACAAAAATTAAATAATATTTGGTACGGATATGCAAAATTATAAGACAATTATTTAACGGCTTCTATCTGTTTCCGAAAATTATTTGCCAATTTTTGCAATATGTAAAACAAAATTTTTTCGAGCATTTGACCTCTTAAAATTTTAAGGCTTTGGAATTTATTTGCAAATTTTCTTAAGTTTTGCGATCAGGTAATTTTTGATAAAATTTATTGCTCGTGTGTGTAATTTTAACAAATTAGGATCGAATCAAGCCACATCATTGTCTGATTGAAGTATTTTTGTTGTTGCAGTTTTTGCCTTTTTTACAGATTTGGCGACTTTTATTTTATATCACTCTTTGCTATCATTTCGGTATTAGCAAGCTTTTGCAAAATTTTCATTTTCGCGAATTTTTCCAATTTTTTGGAATTTCTTATATCTTTAGGTATTTATGTGTTATTTTAGGGCTTGTCTTTTTACCATTTTACCGATTTTTAATACATCTATCTATTTGTGCGAATTTTCATAATTTTGTCAATTTTCTGCGATTTTTGGAATTTCTTAGATCTTTAGGTATTTGTAAGTAATTTTGGAGCTTGTTTGCAATTTTTCAATTTGTTGCAAATTTTTGCAATACAAGTGATTGTTCCCAATTCTTTGTTTTTTTGCCGTAGGCATTAGGAAAAATTAATAATCACTATTTCACCATTGGTATTAGGAAAAATCATTTTCATGATTTTCCTCGTCTGTATATACACACATAAAAACCGCCAAACTATGAACCGCCTTAATACATTCACACAAAATATTCCACACACAAACATCCACGGTCAGGCAGACCGACAGACAGACCGACAGACAGACCGACAGACAGACCGACAGACGGACAGACAGACATACACTTAATGTAAACAAAAACTCCTAATGTAAACAAAAAACATCAAAGCGCCGCCGAAAACACAAATTTCCAAGAATTTAACGATTTTCAAATTTTAATTACCCAAATTTAACAATTTCAGCAACAATTTAACAATTTCAGCCCACAATTTAACAATTTCAGCAACAATTTAACAATTTTAATTGCGGCCGAAACCCCAATTCCCTACTACTAAGCTGGGGGAAATACCGATATTTTTCTGTGCAGCAACGCACTTCATCAGCACCCTAGTATATCTATCTACTTGGGTAGAGATTGTTATTAACATCAGCCATTTAATGTAAATTCTAATGAAACGGAATGTGAGAAATGATTGTTGTGTACAATTATTGATTTACCTTTGGTAAATACATATGTAAGTAACACTATTCATTTCCCCTGTTTTTCCATTTTTTTTTTTCATTTTTCTATTTAGGTTAGCACGAAGTTATATTACTCTACTCACGTATGTTTAACTATTCTTGCTTATCTTTTACGATCATCACATTAAATATTTTTACTTATTCGATGTACCGTCGGTACATGCATGTAAGTATTATAGTAGTGGATATTATGTTACTTTGCTTTTGCTTCTACAGTTTATTTGGTATTCCAACATTTGTGATTGCAATGTGAACAGTGATTGCCAAGTGAACATATTTTTGTCACGTGCCCATGATGAATTAAGTGAGACATTTTTAGATTTTAATTGAACTGTAGTGAATTTTTAATCAGAAATAATTTTTAATCAGGCTTAAGTTCAGTAATTTCAATTCTTTTTATTGAATGAAATATTTTTATTAATTAATGTGAGTTTGCAATTTTTCTTCGCTTTTTTTAATAAGTATCAGACTTTAATATATTTTTGATGTTACCAAGTTTTTGCGAATTTTCGTAATTGCAGATTTTGAAAAGTTTTTTGCATTCCTTACAATTTAAGCATTTTTTAAAATTTTGTTCCCAATTCTTTGTTTTTTTTTTAACAGTTTTAAACTTTTTTTAATAAGTATCAGACTTTCGTAATTGCGGATTTTTAAAAGTTTTTTGCATTCCTTACATTTTAAGAATTTTTTTAAAGAAATTTTTGGTTGTTTTTCAATGAAAAAATTATTCGCGAATTTTCGCAAATTTTTTGCACGTGAGATAATTTTTGATTAATAAAATCTACTGAGTTTGCTCGTCTACAGTTTTTGAGGCTTTGGAAATTTTTTGAAGATATTCGCATTTTTGCAAGTTTTCGCGATTTATATGCTGTAAGTCCATACTCGAGTTATTACTTTTTTTTTGCGGTCTATATAATCAGCTTTGGGAGATTGTTTCCATTATTTTAATACCTTGCAAATTTTTATATTTTTTTTTGCAATATAATTATAATGATTTGAGTAGAAATTTGCTAAAGGAAAACGCCACGTATTTAAACGTAAATGGACATTTTGTCGAAAAAGAAAAGTAAAAAGCAAAATAATTAGTTATGACAGTAACAAATACATAGAGTGAAGAATTGTATTAATATAGTACTCCATTTATATGAAAGAAAATAAAAATAATTTTAAACTGGTTTAAAATGTTAGGACTTTATGACTTTATGACACTTAGGACACCCTTGTGAATACCCCAATTATTTCTCTTAAAATACACGTGTAATTAATGTTTATTTTAAAGTTTACTTTTAAAACTAATTTACAATTTTCTACATCGCCAAAGAAAAAACAATATATATGTTTGTACGTATGTATGTACGAGTGTGTAATAGCAACAGCTTTAGTACTTAACATTAAAACTAAATTTAGATTAACTAAACTGTAAGATATGAAATATTCTTGTGCTAAATTATAATCTTTTTTTATTAGTTATGTGTGTGCAAATGTGGGAGGGAGTGTGTTTTCTAATCAAAATTTGTGTATAAAAAATCACTAAAAATGCCAGCAGAAACTTAAAAACGAAATGGAATAGAACGTTAAATTTAGTTTCCAGAACGAGCATAAAAAGTGAATAACCGTAAAAAAGACAGAAATAGGTATTAAGAAGAAAAAAAAGAATTAGATGGAATAAGCGTGCAAGCTAAACTGAGTGGAGCTGGTTGAAAAATTAGAGGACGAGTTGGTGGAATGTAAACCAAAATTGTTATTAAAAATGTAAATAAACATAAAGAAAATAATCAAGTTTGATAAATTGGAAATAATGTGGAATGGTGTAAAGAAAATAACAACACACTTTCTCCTAATACATACGAGGGCAGTGGTGAAAAATTAAAAAAATCAAGTTTTAGATTTAAATATATATTTCCTTGACTTGCATAACAGTAGATATTTTTATATCATTAACCGAATATACGATCTGGAATGGAGGCGCAGTGGCGCCTCAGGCACTAAAATTATATAATAGAGCATTACGCGAGCAGCACCAATAGGTATTTGAATTTTAAAATTCTTATTTATTATTTTTATTTTTTATATTCCCACTTGATATCGATTTCGCATATGTCTCGAACATTTATCGTGTAAGAGTCTAAACACAATGTTTGTGCGATTTCTCGATGCGGGAGAGAAAAATAAACATAACACAACGGAAGACGGCGACGGCAATACTTGTCATTGTTTATTTAAATTTTTATTAATTTTTTGTGCATACATTTTTATAAAAAAATTACTCTTTCTGTTAAATATTTTGTAATGGCAGTAACTAAAAACAAAAAATTATTAAAATTTTATACATTCGCAGATATATTTGATAAATTTTTTAAGCTTTTATATTTTATGACAACATTCTTGAACTTCAAAATCATGTTTTTTGTTGTGAACACCGCCAATTATTCAAAAACTATGGCAACATCAGAAAGAGAAAGAGAGTCAAAAATTGAGAGAATAAGAAAGTCCGCAATGAAAATAAAATAGATTTTAAATTTATGCCGTTCCGCACCGCGGGTTTTTACTTCAAAATCATATGAAAAACAGCACAGCAATGAATTCTCGTTACATTGTGTTCAGACTCTAAAACTATTGAGAGTGACACTCAAAAATTAATCGAAAAAAGTTCAACTGTCGCTCAGTTTTATCCCAAAAACATTCGATTTCGAAGTTTCGCTAGCAATATCAAAAGTGAGAGAACATCGTACTAATTTCGATATCGTAAAAATATAGCAAAAAAAAGTAAAAACGTAATTTTATTTTTTTATTTTAACTTACTAAATTTTTTTATTTATTTTCTTTAACTTAACTTACGCTGCAGGATTTGAACATGGTAAGAGTAGCTACATTCTAACAGACTAGCATACATCAACTAGACTATCATGGCAATTTTTTTTCTGTTGAATTATTGTGTTCTTATTTTATTTTTTAATTTACAGTGCTATCATGCCTCGAACTTGGTACCTTGCGTGGCTACCGTCACGCATTCGAAAAACTATCGAGAGAAGTTCGAAGCTTTAGCAAACATTTTAGATTTGAGAACATATATCGAAAAATTTTCTTTCGAAATTTCTTCGCTTTAGTGACTATTCGTTTTTTATCGAATATCACGTCAAGTGGGTTTATGTATCTTTACACCAGCTACGTCCAAACGTACATATTTTGACATTTGCATTTGAATTAAGCAGCTTTGAAAGCAATTATAATTTGTTCTTGTTGCAAAGTAAGCAGCAAGTATTGTTGTCGCCGAGATCTGATTGGCTTTTCTGCTCTCGTTGGGGTGAAAGCACAAAGCTGTTTTGCAAAAGCTTGCAAACTGTGCTGCTTTACATTCGTATTTTCGCTATGTTGGCTTTATTTTCTTTTTTTTTACTTCAATATAACAATCAGCTGTTTATAATACAAAATAACAGTTGCAATTTTGAAGGGAAAAAATCAACCCTAGGTTAGGTTATTCTGATACCATGGAGACTCTACTTATGCGGAGTCCCCACCGTCGAACCAACCAAAGCTAAATATAAAGCTATTAATACGCTGCAGTTCAACACTAGCAACGCCAGAAAGTTCCCTGAACTCAAGAGCTCCCATAGTGGCCATTCTCTTTCCTGCAAGTCCAGGACAGTGACAATGAAAATGTTCTATGCTTTCCTCTTCATCGATATTCTGACAGCTACGGCAAAAATCATTGTGTTCAACCCTTAGCCTTTGTTCATGTCTACCTATGAGACAGTGTCCGGTTAACACGGACACTAGAATCGAGATTTGTTTCTTATTCTTCAAATTTAAGTAATCCGTATTTTCCTTATTTAGGTGAGTCCATAACTGCCTTGTGATTTTGCATTAATTTCTTGTGACCCACCTTCTATTTGTTTCATCCTCTGTCCTGCGCCTAAGTCTGAGTTAGCAAGAGAGTAGGGCTAAACCCACACATTCCCAATCCGGTGGAACCTGTAAGGTTGTCCCAATTCTAGCAAGATCATCCAGATGATCCTAATATCAAACTGCTCTGCCATCTCATTTAGAGGTGATCGGCAGTAGAGGGCTGTTGTTGTTCTTAGAAGCGGTGATTCGAGGGCCATAATAGCTGCTCGACTCGACTCAACCCTAAAAATATGGGAATTGGAAAAAACTTTGTTTAATTTTTTAAATCATCCTATTATATAATTGCGTTTTATTGTTGCCCTTGGCTTAATTTAGTTTTTCTGAGACATCTTCCATTGTTATTGAAAAAAATGCTATAAAAAATATCTTCTGATTTCTTAGACACAACTAAAAACACATGGAGATAAAAAAGAACAATAAATAGGTTTTTTTATAGCTTAAAGAAAACTATAACTAACAGAAGATTTTAATGGGCCAAATATATCAACAAAAACAATAATAGGTTTGTTACGATCTGTTACTGGGGGGAGCGGTGTGTTAAAATCGGGAAATAATGCGTTACGTAGTATGTGAACAGGCCCTGATGTAACGATTAACATTTCCAACAAAACAATGACCCGAAGTAATAACAATAAAATAGTTTGGCTTTTATTTTGGACCCTTATCGGGAATAAAAAGCAAACAGTTTGTTCACGTGAAATATTTCCCGTGAACAAAAAAAAAGCAACAACGTAAACATTGTCGATCACAATTTTAGGGGAAGGGAACACTTTTCACGTGAACTTTTATTGACGAGGACTTGTGGAAGTCCTCTTCACAGTATAGACCTCGTCCCACTTCATGGCCACTTCTGAAAAGTTGTAAAAAGAAACGTCCCAAGAAATTAAATACATAAACATTGGACATTATAGTGGTTGGCTTATTTCGACTTCAACTGCCACCTTTTGGTCCTAGATTGAAAAAAAAATTTTGTGGGTTCCTTTAATCTATTACAAAAACTTCACAGTCGGAGTCGAAATATGGCAACCACGATAAGGGTATCAGTACCACATACATACAAATTTCTGACAACAACGATATAAAATCGACAACTTATGACAATATGTACAACATATTTATTACCTTTGATTTCATTCCGATAAATCCCGGAAACTCCTTCGTTCCTTTTTATCACATTCATACGCATTTAATCTGAGATAGAAACTAGTATCCTGCACAAGACATCTTATAAGAACTTTCAAGACATGAGGGATTTTTCAAGCGAAATCTTATATAACAAACGTTAACAACACTGTTTGCGAGAAATTTATTTGAGTATTGTAAGTATAAGAGTAAAGAAGAAATCGTGCTTCGCTTATAGTACGACAGCATTTATTATTGGTTTAGTATAATACATGCGACGTGAATACATTTAAAAATCATGACGTATTTACATTTAAAGACTGTTTACGCAGGTCTCTAATAGAAACAAAAATAAAAAACAAAAAAAACTAATTTTTTTTACAATTTCGCACTCGTGTGCTCTGTTTTGAGTCTTTAATACCTTTTGTATGATATTCCGTCAAAGTGTCAATGGAATGAATGACGACCGGCTGACTGGTGATATTTTGTTGACTACCTAGAATTTACAAAGTAAATTTTCAAAGCAATGATGATGGTGTTTAATGGAGGGCTTAATTTAACGCCACACTAAACACAAACTCATAAAGCAAATACTGCAGTGCACAGTGGAACATTTTCGTAATACGTATACACAAATTTTGAAAGCATTTAAATTATAATTGCACTATTAAACAAACTTCAAATTTCAATTCAGTTTTAACACTTAAATGGAAGTAATTAAAAATTTTATTAAGTCAATTAAATTTTCAATTGAAAATATTAATTAATTCTGTGAAGAAATGCATCTGAAAAAAATACTATTTTTCAAACAACTACTAAGCAAATTTCAAATTTCAATTCAGTTTTAGCACTTGAATGGAAGTAATTAAAAATTTTGTTAAGTCAATTAATATTTTCAATTAAAAATATTAATTAATTCTGTGAAGAAATGCAGCTAAAAAAAATAATATTTTTCAAACAACGATTTTCGGCTTTTCCTAATAATATTTGTTGGAATAACTGATCTGTTGTAGTTTAAAAATTAGCATAAGACGAAGGTTATTATTAAGTTTGTTATTTATTTTTGAATTCCGCTTCAACCAACTAACCAAACTATCCATATATGTGACAGCGCATAGAGAAAGGGACCTAACTAAGGGTAAAAAAAAATCAATTTTCACTTTTTTTTAATGTGGACAACATCTGAGCATCGAATGAGACCCATCCCATGCCCCAAAAGTGTTCCCTCCCAGAGATATGCGCGTTTTATTCAGGGATGGTACACCAAAGATACACGTATTTAAATCTTTAAAATGGCACTCCTGAACAAAACAGGTTTTTACCCTTAGGTCCATTTCTATTTTGCGCGTCACATATAATGATTTAGCAATGTGCTCACACCAAAAAAATATCGCATAAATACAGTGGAGCTTATTTACTAGTTGACAGAAATTCAAAATATTTTCTGGTTTAAATTTGAAATAAAGATGTTTATATCTCAACAGGAAGTTTTTAATAAATTGAAGGGTTAGGACTATTGTGGGGTCTTCTTAAATTTAGGTTTAAATTTCGAAACTACAATATCCCTGCATAAAATTTGGTGACAACTGATTCAAACGTACTAGTCCTATGACTTGATAAAATGGGAGTGTTTCCAAAAGCAGAGAAATGTGTATGGTGAAAAAACACATAACGCGTAAATGGTTACATATTCAACATTTTCCTGATGTGTCGTCTTAATCTTCAGATAACGTACACGTGGTCGCAAAACTCTACATACGACTTAATATTTAAAAAAAAATTGTAGTTTTTAAAGGAAAATCATTAATTTTTCCAACTTTTTATTATTTTAAAATACAAGTAATTTAAGTTTAAAATTTTTTAAACGCACTAATAATCCCAAATTAATATTTTACTTATTAAGTAAAATATTTTTTTAATTAAAAATACATTAAACCTTTACCCAAAGTTTCTTAGAACAACTAGAGTTATTATGTTATAAATTTTCATTATTAGTGCGTTAAAAAAAAAAAAAAAAAAAAATTAAACATATATTTTAACAATTCCCATAAAAAATCACTAATTATTAAATTGACTGCACCAGGTCAAAAAATACTTGTGTGGCAACACTCTATTCTTAAATAGCTGTTGTTGTTATTTACATTTATTTTTTTTTACATACTAAGAGTACAATTTGAAGCTGAAAAAAAGTCAGCCAATGTAGTAATGGTAAAGAAAATAAAAAACATGTTGATTATTGAGTTCTTGTTTCAACTTTGTTAGTTGGTTTAAGCTTCTCATTTGTTTAAATGAAAGTTTATAACATAATAACTCTAGTTGTTCTAAGAAACTTTGGGTAAAGGTTCCCTGATGATCTGCATTAGCAATAGCGAAATGCGCATAGGATCCAGCTAAACCCCTCAACAAACAATTTCAATGTATTTTTAATTTAAAAAAAAAGCAATGTGAGTCCGATCACAGAGGAGATGTGTAAACACCTAGTAATGAAATTTTTTTTTTAAGTTGGAAGTACTTATGTTTTTAGTATATTTTTTTAAATTTTTTGTAAATACATAGGAATTTCTTGGTTTTTATTTGTTTTATTAAACTTATTTGGTTAATAAATAGGCACACTGCAGTATATGTATGTCTATGTACTGCATTCAAAATTGCAGTAAATTGTAAATTTACTGATTACTAAAAAAAATTCAGTAAATTTTTACTGCTAATGAAATTTAATTTGCATTACTAGTAAAATCGTAGGGCCGTAGCAAGTGGCAAAGTTTTTTCATTCAAATTTTAAAACTTTTGTATGAAAAACATTTAGCCACTTGGTAGAATTTCATTATGAATACGGGCATTAATGATTACTGAAAATTCAATGCACCTCATCATATAACAAATCATTTAGGCAATTTATAAAAATTGTAGAAAAAAATTTTAGTAATCAGTAAAAATTTACTTGTTAAACATTTTTTATTGTTTTTACTGAAACTTTAGTGGTACTGCAGTGCTCATCTATGATAAATGCCTTTACTTTTATTTTTAATTTTTAATTCCTGTTGTTCATCGTTTAGTTGTTGCTGATCTTGTTGTTGTGTACGCATTGTAATTAAAATAAATTCAGTAAAATGCGACTTTGAGTAGCGCACATTCGGTTTTGATAATTTTTTTTTGATTTAGCTTTCTTCCTTTTTTAAGTTTTTTCAGTTTAAACGATTTTTTTCAGTTTTATCGCTTTTTTATCGTTTTTGCGTTTGGGGTTTTTTTCATTTTGGCGATTTTTTTCTGTTTTTGGGGTTTTTTTTTTATTTAGGCGATTTTTTCATATTGGCGATTTTTTTGTTTAAGGATTTTTTTCATTTTGGCGATTTTTCCGGTTTTTCGCGATTTATTTTAGTCCTAGAGATTTTTTTTAATTTGGTTTTTTTTCGTTCTGGCGATTTTTTTTTGTTTTTGGCGGATTTTTTATATTTGGCGATTTTATATTATTTTCATTTTTTAGTTTTACCGTTTTTGAAAATTTCAAGAGTTTTGCTCTTACGGTTTCCAAGATACAGCAAGTTGTCAAAATTGCAAAGTCAAAATTACATTAACTGATGGAACACTCATTGATTTAAATTTTTTAAATTTAGTGTTAATTGTTGTAGTCTGTATAAAAATACACTAACTTTTAAAATTTCAAGTGTATATATGTACATACAATTGTATGTATATTACATGTGATTTTAACATTTTTCGTTGCTCGTTTTGGAACACCCTTTAGTTTTTAACTCTCATGTATTTGTTGTTGTAGTGGCCAAATGTCTACATATTGTGTCCAAATTTCAAGTCCGTAGCTCTTACGGTTCACTTTCACCTTTGGTGTACAGAAATATACAGAAAAATAACCGGCGGCGGCGCACCGTCGGCTTCGAGCCGGTCGAGTTGTTTCTCTGCTTGGTATTGCTTCTTTCAAACACTAATACACTCATACATAAGTCACACTGATTTGACAATGCAAAGAAATCTCAGCAAAGAAATCAAAGTCAAAAGATTTTTACCCCCTGGCGTATAGATGTTTACACATCAAAAATATTTTACTTAATAAGTAAAATATTAATTTGGGATTATTAGTGCGTTTAAAAAGTTTTAAACATATGTATATATATTTTAACAATTGCCATAAAAAATCACTAAGAAGTAATTTAAATTAAATAAAAATATCATATTTCATTTCAGTAAACAATATTAAACAAACAAAAAATTATATACATAATTCAATATTTTATCCGATTGCAAAAGTGTACATACGATGTATTGTTGAATATATTGTGTAACATATTTTAAAATTTTAATAGCTTTTGTGTCCGCTTTTTGATCAAAAACTTCTCTAAGCCTTTTAGGCATCGAAGAAACCAGCTCTTTAGTTGCTTTAGGTGACACATTTTACTTTTTTGAGATAGAGACGATGGGTGTCTATTTTTGACGCCTCCGCTTCAAGGAAGCCCATAAATAATCGATCAGATTTAAATCTGGGGACTGTGTAAGATGTGGAAGCTTTGGTTTTACTTTATAAAGAAGCCATTCTTTAACCAGCCTTAAGTTTTTCTTGGGGTCATTATCATGCATAAATATATATATATATATATATATATATATATATATATATATATATATATATATATATATATATATATATATATATATATCTTTAAGGCGCAATTTGTTCACATTCTGCAAAAATTATTTTTTAAAATATCTAAATTACCACGACGATCCATAATTCCATAAAATAATTTGAATTCTCTAATCCCATCAGCACTTATGCACTCCCACACCGTTACTGAGTCCCCACCATGTTTGACAGCACTGCATACGTTTTATTATCCAAGTCAATATTACATTATCGTGTCTGTCATGACTTTCACATCCGTATGAAAGTGAATCTTTTCTGCATATTTTGGTGTCCTGACATTCACTTCCGAATAATTTATTCGTTTTACTTTCGACTGCGCCAAGCAATGTGAAAGTAAATAGAATCGCCTTTTTTCCACATTAAAATTAATTTAATTTTTTTTTTTTTTTTTTTTTTTTTTTTTTTTGTAATGCATGTATTTATTTATTGGATCTTCATATATGAACTAACAATAAGTATTCAAATCTTAAATCTATAAAAAAAAAATTATTAGGCCCGACCAGTGTCGGACATAAACTTAGTGGTAGTTATAAATAATACATTAGTAGTAATAATAAAAAAAAAGGGGGGGGGGGGGAAAGTATTTTCAAGTAGTCCCATCTGGAGTGTTAGGTATAAGAGCCTGTGTGTCCCTCTTTTTTAATCGGATGTGTCCAGTAAAGTTCAAAATATTACGAGCAAGCGGATTAGGATGTGATTCGAGTTTTGTTAAATATTTGCCTGCGTATTTTGCAATTTCTTCAGTCACTAGTGGCATATTTAAATCACGATGTATAATAGAATTTTGGATATACCATGGAGCCGATGTTATTAACCGTAAAATTTTGTTTTGCCTTCGTTGGATTCTCTCGACATTGGAAGCTGAAGCAGTGCCCCATAACTGAATTCCGTAGCACCATATTGGCTTCAAAAGCGACTTGTATAGTAAAAGTTTGCAGTCTAAGCTGAGTGTTGAGTTTCTGCCAATCAACCAATATATTTGAGTTAACTTAAGTTTCATCTGAGTTAACTTAGAGTCAATATGATGTTTCCATGTAAGTCTTCGATCAAGGTGTATACCAAGGTATTTCACTTGGGAATGTTGAGGAATATTTTGATTGTTGATTCGAATGGGGGAGCAAGTATCTCTTCTTAGGGTGAACGTTATATGGACACACTTTTGTTCATTGACTTTAATTCTCCATAAGTTCAACCATATTTCCAGCTGAGTGATATGTTCCTGGAGATTGCGGGATGCCTCATAAGGGTTTTCGTGCACACTCATACAGGCTGTATCATCGGCAAAAGTAGAAATATGGATATTATTGCTCACAGGCATATCACAAGTATATATTAAATACAAGACAGGACCCAGGATACTACCCTGGGGCACACCAGAAGATATAGATTCGGGCACACTCGTGAACTCTCCTTCCATAACAGTGAACTTCCTATCAATAATATAACTTTCCAAAAGCTTTTGAATGTTTATTGGCAGATATGTCTTCAATTTTAAAACTAGGCCTTCGTGCCATACTTTATCAAACGCCTGAGAAACATCAATAAAGAGAGCGGAACAATACTTCTTTTCTTCAAATGTTCTTCTTACAACTTGGACCAGTCTATGCGTTTGTTCAATCGTGCTGTGCTGACTTCTAAAGCCAAATTGATGGTCCGGGATGCACCCATTATCAGTTAAAATTTTTGACAATTTAGTCATGAGCAGCTTTTCAAAAAGCTTTGAGATTGTAGATAGTAAGCTTATAGGCCTATATGAATCAGTCTTGGTAAGATCTTTGCCCGCCTTTGGAATCATTTTGATCTTGGCAAGTTTCCAGTTATGTGGAAAATACTGCATTCTTAAAATAGCATTAAAAATAAATAGCAGGATTCTTATTGCAATATGAGGCAAGTTCATGAGCATTTTGTTACTAATGCCATCAATACCTGGAGATTTCTTCGGGTTGAGTTCAGCAATTACTTTTTGTACTTCACGCATCTTAAACCTTAAGGGACGAGGGGGTAGAGAAACTACACTCGGTAAATCAGCAGCACCCGTACATGAATTGGGAGTGAATACAGATTTTAAATGCTCAGAAAATAAGTTACCTTTCTCACTATCACTTCTTGCCCAGCCTCCGGTCGCAGTACGCAATGGTGATTTAAGATCAACGGGTCGTTTAAGATTTCTAGTAGCGCGCCATAAAGAGTAATTAGATGCGGACATTACATCAAGACCTTCTAAATACTTTTCCAGTAGTGCAGTTTTTTCCGACGATAGCAGCTCTTTGAGTCGTTTAGTACATTCTTTAAGTCTGATTTTATTTAGGGGTGATCTGTGTTGTTGCCATTCTCTTCTAGCTCTCCTTTTTTCACATACAAGACGTTCAATTTCCGTAGAATAAATTCTGTTAAAGCCGGTCTGCGGATAGGAGGTAGTGGCGTGTTAATTTAATTTAAACGAAATCCTTTTTAAAATTAGGCTTGATATCTCATCTACCTAATTCGGAAATTTAAACTAATATATATTTGGTTTTAATACATAGAAAAGGGGACATGAAAAACATGCCCACATTAGCAACCAATTTTGCAAAAATATTCGGAAGTATGCAGACACCAAATCTTGTTTTTGCGATTCGGAAATTTTCATTCTAATTGAAAACGTTCGAAAGTCGTGACAGACACGTATATCCATGTTTTTGGTCGTCCGTCGTTTCCAAATAGATTGAACTTACACTAATCCGTAAAAATATTTTTTTCCCAAAACTTAGATTTGTTAAGATGAGAGTGTTTGTACTCCAGAGCATAAGTATATCGTTTATTTTTGTTTATGGGACTTATGTATGGTATTTTTCTGGCTGCACACGTCTATAATCCAACTTTCTTTAAGCAACGGCGAATTGTATTAGTATCTACAAGAATTCCATAATTATTTTTAAGGTCTTCTTTCAGTTTTGTGCTACTTCTCTTTGTATCTTTCGCCATTTCTCTTATAATTTTCCGCCTAAGTCTTTCATCAAGCCTTGCTATTCGTCCGAATCGTGGCAAACTTTGATTCTTTTGTAGTTTTAATGATAGTTCGTATAGTAAATTTAGAAAGATTGAACATTTGTCCGGCGATTCTCATTTAATTTCCTTCATTTGAAATATTGATGACTAATTTTCGAACGTCGGTTGATATTTCCTTATTTTTTTCCCAATTTGTTCAGCTACTGCTTATAATGAAAGCAAATTTTAAGCAAAATCTAACACATATTGTTAAAACAAGACTAAATGAACACAAAATTATAAAATATATATAAAATATATATAATATATATATAAAATATATGTCTATTCAATATAATTCAAAAGCGTATGTATACTTTTGCGACGTTGGCTGAGTGTAATTTTTAAGCATTTTTTTAATTTACCAAAAAAGTTACATTGTGTTTTTAGATTTTTTATCTCGAAGTTATAAAGTGGGTCCAATATAATAATCAAGACATAACATTTTCAAAATTTAAACATTAAATAAAAATTCTGAATAAAACATATGAATTATATAAAATCGTATGTAGAGTTTTGCGGCTAAGTGTAATTAGGTCTTGGTCGGAATGACATTGAAATATAATTTATATTATTCTAGATCAATTAGGTCCCTGTGAGATAATTTAATGATAAGTATCAAAGTATAAATTAACCCCACCCTAGACCATGTCCATGTAAGTGGCTGGTCTGCTTAGAATCCCGAGTAGTCCTTATCACTTGGGGACCGATCACATGGGTAGTCTTATGTCAGTTTCATTTTCTACAGGGAAAACGAGAAAAACTTCAACTTAAAATATACGTAACTTTTTTCGGCAATGATTTTGCTATGTGTTTCATGTTAATTCAACATGGTTTACAGCAATTTTCAAAGAAAATTTTTCCTTTTAAAATAACTATATTTCATGTTGATTTAACATTTCTGTACTGTTATATTAAAATTAAAAATCGTGTTGAATCAAAGCTATTTCAAGTTGGAGTAGCCTAAATTCGATACTGAAATAACACAAAGAACCATGTTTAATCAAAGTTATTTGAAGTGGAAACAACTTGAATTTAATTTAATGTAGTCATTGTATTTTATTAATTATTTAACTTACGTGTGTATATTGGCACGGGCATTAGAAAATTTTTTATATGTATATTATTAGGTTTCCCGGCCAAGGTTTGAACTCGGAACTCATCGCGTGGTAGCCACAACAACCTTAATTATTCTTTCTTCTTAACGTTGTAGAGAAATTCAATTTTCATTAAAAAAAATATAAACAATATTTTAAATAAATTATAATAATTTTTACCTAAATCAGTTTTTATCCGATCACTAGATCAGAAGATACAGATTTACTACCATTTCTTCGTCTTACGAGCCACTGTGTGATGTCGTAATACTCTAAATCTAACCACCTTTACAAAATCTCAACTGGTTTTAATAATCTTTCAAGATTGCAAAACAAAACCAGAAAAAAATGTGGGAAAGTCTGCCATATGGCTTCAAAGATATAGAAATTGTTCTGTGCCAGCCTAGGGTCTGTTACTCAAAACAACACTTGTAACTTTTGAGAAACAGGCTCCATATTGCCAAGCCGAAGCCACTGAGAACTACAGATGTGCGATTGCTTTACGTGAGTACCTGCCATTACGGCCTAATCTCACGTGTGCCAAAGCACTGGGTGTGGGTTAGACTCCAGACCAACGCCCCCATGCACCCTTTTAGAATGAAATAAGGCACATAGGTTGCAATCTTTGAATATAGTTATCCCTGTACTATATTCAATTACCTTGCTGAGGTAATTTGAGCTATCTAAACTCTGCTGCTATGTCCGTGCCCATAGCAGCTTCTGTTGAATGGCAACAGCACCTAGAATAGTGCCTGGCTGACTGCGTCAGACCAATCACTAGCATTGATTTCACACTGGGAAGCCAAGACTATTCTCCCAGCGATTTTGGTAGCAACCACAGCCACCACGATAATTCTCCGGCTTCCACGCTAAGGTGTTGTGTATACACCCATAGCGAGGTCCCCAAGAGAATTCCTCAACCATTGCCGTCACAGCTCAACCACTCATCCAAGATGAACCCATGCCTGTGTCGCCAAATAACCAGTGCCTACTCCACACATACCAAAATCATCCCTTTAACCCTAAGGGGTAGGACGAACTCGGCATTTTAGCAAAGGAAACTGACGACCGCTACATGCACTCAAAACTTCAAAGCAGCTCGACTGTCGGGCAACCGGCACCCGTGGCACCAGAAGTAGCCTCTGGTCAGACCTCGAAGTTCCACCACAAGGGCTTCACCTCTATGGTCTTTTGAACTCAGGGGCAGTTCTAGGTGACGCTGCACCTAACTGACATCAACAGGACCTGTCTTCCTTTTATAAATATGTGCACATCCTTTGCTCTGTTGCCAGAGATCGGGTAGTAACACATAAGTTCTATGGGTAATGTACCAAAGGTACGTCAATGGAAAAAGCCACATCACCCCAGCTGGCCCCGGGGTTGCCACACCCGTAGTCTATAAATAGACTCCCCTGCGGGGACTGAGAACTACAGTAAAATATTAAATAAAATATTTAATTGCAATCAAATATTCACGGACAAAGCTCCCACTGTGCCTACACTGTCAAGGTTTGGCAAGCATACTCAAAACCAGCACTTACCTGCACACACTACTAGTATTATCGGTGAACCACTCATGCCATCAAACAGATATTGAAAATATTCCTTAACAGAACAAATTAATATGTTCACATGTATGTATGTATTTATGTATATCGTAAAAATTAAAGACCAAAAAGAATTAATTCGCAGGAACTGTGAAGCACTCCATCCGAGGGTTTTGGCCTAACGTAAACATTTATAAATTCACTTCAACTAAAAGCAGATATATTTAAGAATGTAATTTTTGCTTTTTCCCAACCACCGCTTTCATTCATTAAATATTCTGCCACCACCTGGTTATAACTATGAAAACTCAACTTGTAAATGATTGTAATTTAAACAACATTGTGCCAAATGGTAATTTCGCATTGAAATGTAGAGAACCATGCTGTATGTATGTATATTTTGTGTGATGAAAACTTTCAAATGAAAAACTCATCAGGATGGTTGGTAAATCACTGAAACGCAATGCTGATGAGTTGAAAGTCCCTTAAAATTAATGATTTACTTTGTTAAGATTTTTCAAAAATACTGTAGCAGATATTAGAAAAAAAAATGTCAAAAATTAAAGTTTCAAGATCATTACACATCTCATTATTATTATGAAAATTACAGTGACAGACAACACTTGGCGAAGGCGTTGCAAGTTTTAACAAATTACTTTGTTCATCCCTAATGGCCCACAGAGCTAGCTGTTCATATTGAATGAAAAAAAAAAATGGAATAATTGGAAAAAGAAAAATTTAGGAAATCACTTCGTAATAACAACCCGTCAATCACAGGCCATAGTTTAGAGGCATGCTGATGTTCTGCTGTGAAATTATACAAAACCTTATTGTTATTAGGCATCTCCAATTTAAATTCCCTTATAATATATTTAAGCATAACATAGATTTTATGTATGTATTTATGTATGTGTGTGTCTATACATATTTGAGTAAACATATTTTATAAAAATACAAGAGATGTGCAAATGTCGTGATTTTATCGTGTCACGCGTGATTCACACATGATCGTGATCAAATTTATAATTACGCGTGAGCGTAACTTAAAAAAATTACTCGTGCGTGAGCCATTTTTAATGATCACGCACGAATTCTCACAGTCTCACGAGATATCATTCCTGCATAGGTGAGTATCAATATACTATACCATTTTGCACATGCATCGCACAGTGGTGACTTTTGCAAAATAAATGGTAATAAATCTGGAACTTCTAAACTACTGATTGGATTTATATGAAACTTCGAACATCCGTAGAGAAGGACTCAGATCTTATAACAAATGTCTTGGCAGCCGTCTGGCCTAAGCTGGACAGGAGTTACAGTGGGCCTAAGTTGACAACATGGGACTCAAAAAAAATTCTGAGGCTTGTAACTTTTAGAAAACTTATCCGATTTTTATGAGATAAAGCGTTTTGATCTAAGCTTAACATTTTTAATAAATAATGTCCTTAGATGTGTTTTCGTATCTCTCATAACTTAGAAGATATTTGACTTTTAACAAAAAAAAAATTTTTTTTCGCCTTGACTTTTTTTAGTATTTTACCTACAACTTTTTAGTTAATTGTTGGATTTTAAATTAAAAGACAGCATTAAATTTCTGATCAAATTTTAAATAAAAATAAGTAAAACACTTATTAATATCTGCAGTCGTAAAAACGGGAAAAGGCAAAGAATTCAAAGTTTTAAAATTTTTCTGGAAAAGGCACGTTTTTTTAAGAAAAAGTATCTTCATTATTTCCAATTTTGTGAAAAACTTTGTTTAACACATACACTTTAAAACCACATAGCGCTGAAAACAATCTATTCAGAATATGCTAAGAGCCAATTATTTTGTATTTTGGGCATGCACCCTACACTCAGCAGTGTCCGAAAATTGCCAATTTCAAATTTTTTTTTGTGCTTATGCGCTTATAAAAAGTTGTGACGGTATATTTTGAAAGCTTTAGCTATATCATTTAATTATTAAGATAGTTGGCAACATGCTAAACTTAAATTTTTAACAGCCTTTTCATAAATGCGAGGATGCGCGCAAATTTTCTGAAAAAAGTCAAAATTTTGGAAAAATTTTGTTTTGTACCATAAAAAATATATATAAAAATAATTTTCTTTTTTTATGTTGGCATTTTTAGCTTTCATGTGAGTCCTTTTACTTTGCCTGAAAAAATTATTCCAATATAATTAACTGATCTCGAGATATTCCGATTGTAGGGTGCAATTCAAAAAATATGTAGAATGCGCTTAACTTTTTTCCCTTTATTCACACATCAGCTGTTTAAAACTTTTATGAATTCTGAAATTCAACCTAAATAGAAAAACAAAAATAAATTTGGAATGTTATCCAATAAGTCTATGTATATTTTTCGCAATAAAAAATATTTATGGTAATTATACCACATGTTTTTCCATGTAAGTGTAGTTAATGTTAATAACAGGTAAGCATTTAACGAATAACAACACACATGTTTAATGGATTAAAAAAAGATTTTTGCGGATTTTATTACAGCAACATCGGGAGGTGCTACCTGATTGTGCTACTACTACTTAATAACACTTCACAGTACTAGGTAATTAGACAAAATTAGCAAAGGTTCTTATAAATTATGCTGTATTGCATGAAAAATGTGAAAAGTTTTATTTGTGTGTATTGTTTTTTTATTATTATTTACCAATAGATAATCTATTTAATATTAGGCTATAGCTAAGAAAAACTATTTAACACTAAATAATTTATTTATTTTTAAATTACATGTTTGGCTATGTTAATTACCATAATTTTACAATTTATTTATTTCAATTATTTTTAAGAAAACAATCCGAAATATCGAAGCTTAAGAGGTTTTTTATTTGAATTGCTTCACTGTCGTCTTTCTCTATTTCTTTAGTTTTAGTTTCTTTAGTTTGGTAACCATTTCAACCATATTGCTTGTAAAACTGGATCTGAGGATAACAATAAGTGAAGCATTAAATCATAATTTTCTGCTAATTTTGAACACTTTCGACTATTAAATAATCTGTACTGCTTTACATCTTTGTTCCTTGCTTCTTGAGCTTCTTCTGTAAGTTCTCCCAGAGGTAAAATGTTGGTTTCAATGATTTCTTTTCCATGAGATAATACCTAATGTACAGTTGGCGTCATCAATCTCCATGGATATAAATTTTTTATCAATACTTTTGTTTCATTAGCAAAAGCATCAAATTTCTCTGCATTAATTTGCTTTTTACTGTTAATAGTTGCCAGTATTATTTTGAAGTTCCTTATTAGTTTTTTATCCAAGCCGGTTATCAAGGATGTAGTCTCAGGATCCTCAAAAAAGCGTCTAGCAGTATTTCCATTATTCGAGCTACCATAACCGTTAATTGGCTTATCAATTATAAGCCCATGCTTTCTAAATTCATCTTGTATCCTTTTCTTCTCAGTTCTTCGTGTATCTGCTAAGTCTTTGTTGTTTCGCGAGGAGACAGTTTCATTACCTTTGATATTTCTATATTTTATATCATATGATAGATGCAAGCAATACTCCATAAATCTAATGCGAGCATGAAGTGGGGAAATTCCAAATTTAAGGGTTTCCTCTTTTATAGTTTCATCAGATTTAACTTCAAACTCAGAGCTTTTTTCCCACATATATTGCATTTCCAGTATGACTTGGTATTCGTTAGGGCATTGGCAACTTTTCCATCTATCATAGTCAATTGTAAATCAAATGTGACATTTATAATGCAGTCAGAAATTTTTATTGCAATGCCTGGTAAGTTCCTTATTTCTTCTGATATAGTAACTACAATATGTTGAGTTTCATCTCTATTTTCTTTCATATATTCAAATTTTATTGGTCGACATAATAACTTTGATGCAGGCGTCCTATTTATCCATACGTCTTCAAATGCAGGTACAGTGGATGATGATGATGAATTTGTATATAAAGGCATTCTAAGAGGTACCAACGTAGACATAAATATCGATGAAAGAGATATATTATCTTCGCTTTGTTGTCTATATTCAGAAAATCCAGTAGTCCCATCACAACCCCATTTACAAATTAATACTAGCTCGGACTTGTGGCATTTACTTATGTCTTCTTTGCTAAAGGTTAAAATTATCCTAGAAGCAGTATTTTCGAGGAGACTGCATAACTCATTAGTGGCGCCCGTGCTACTAACGTTCGAAACCGATGGCAAAATTACATCCTTTGTTGCCTTCAATGACTTTGTAGATGGCAAATTTCCCCATTTCTTTTCAGTCATAGCTTTTCTTAATATTTCATATTTATTCCTTGTTAGACCCAAGTTTAGAATAGGGATAATGCATCTTCATTAGTAAAATCTGTTTTAGATTTAGGCGTTGGTATGCTTTCCACCATACGTTGTATTCTTTTTGGAGATGCTTTTGGAAGAGCATCTACAATTTTGCCAACTTCCTTCGGTTTGTTTTTGGTTAAGGCACTTCTAAAGGCATCCTTTATAAGGCCAAAAGAGTGGTTTTCAATGAGATCTTGCTTTCTTTTCTGGCTTCTTGGTTGAAGTTCCTCGTATAATTTATTAGGCCTTCCCAATTGTTTCATACCAATCTGTGTAACTATCTCGGTTTTTAGCCATTGTTCATTTTGTTTTTGGAACTTAGTTTTGTTATAATTTAATTCTTTTATTTTTCTTTCGTACGCTACCAAAAAGTTCTCTATTTTTTTTAGTAGCATCTTCATTTAGTTTTAATCCAAATGAGTTGTCAATTATATCTATGATTTTAGAACATTTTTCTTGGCGCAATAAACTAACAGGAACGTATTCCCATAGAAGTTTACATACCGCGTTAAATTTAATACTAATCTCCATAACAGTTCAATATAGAGTGATTGTTCTTATAAAAGAACCCTGCGTTTTTATGCAATACAGCATAATTTATAAGAACCTTTGCTAATTTTGTCTAATTACCTAGTACTGTGAAGTGTTATTAAGTAGTAGTAGCACAATCAGGTAGCACCTCCCGATGTTGCTGTAATAAAATCCGCAAAAATCTTTTTTTAATCCATTAAACATGTGTGTTGTTATTCGTTAAATGCTTACCTGTTATTAACATTAACTACACTTACATGGAAAAACATGTGGTATAATTACCATAAATATTTTTTATTGCGAAAAATATACATAGACTTATTGGATAACATTCCAAATTTATTTTTGTTTTTCTATTTAGGTTGAATTTCAGAATTCATAAAAGTTTTAAACAGCTGATGTGTGAATAAAGGGAAAAAAGTTAAGCGCATTCTACATATTTTTTGAATTGCACCCTACAATCGGAATATCTCGAGATCAGTTAATTATATTGGAATAATTTTTTCAGGCAAAGTAAAAGGACTCACATGAAAGCTAAAAATGCCAACATAAAAAAAGAAAATTATTTTTATATATATTTTTTATGGTACAAAACAAAATTTTTCCAAAATTTTGACTTTTTTCAGAAAATTTGCGCGCATCCTCGCATTTATGAAAAGGCTGTTAAAAATTTAAGTTTAGCATGTTGCCAACTATCTTAATAATTAAATGATATAGCTAAAGCTTTCAAAATATACCGTCACAACTTTTTATAAGCGCATAAGCACAAAAAAAATTTTGAAATTGGCAATTTTCGGACACTGCTGAGTGTAGGGTGCATGCCCAAAATACAAAATAATTGGCTCTTAGCATATTCTGAATAGATTGTTTTTAGCGCTATGTGGTTTAAAAGTGTATGTGTCAAACAAAGTTTTTCACAAAATTGAAAATAATGAAGATACTTTTTCTTAAAAAAACGTGCCTTTTCCAGAAAAATTTTAAAACTTTGAATTCTTTGCCTTTACCCGTTTTTACGACTGCAGATATTAATAAGTTTTTTACTTATTTTTATTTAGAATTTGATCACAAATTTAATGCTGTGTTTAAATTTAAAATCCAACAATTAACTAAAAAGTTGTAGGTAAAATACTAAAAAAAGTCAAGGCGAAAAAAATTTTTTTTTTGTTAAAAGTCAAATATCTTTTAAGTTATGAGAGATACGAAAACACATCTAAGGACATTATTTATTAAAAATGTTAAGCTTAGATCAAAACGCCTTATCTCATAAAAATCGGATAAGTTTTCTAAAAGTTACAATCCTCAGAATTTTTTTTGAGTCCCATGTTGTCAACTTAGGCCCACTGTAACTCCTGTCCAGCTTAGGCCAGACGGCTGCCAAGACATTTGTTATAAGATCTGAGTCCTTCTCTACGGATGTTCGAAGTTTCATATAAATCCAATCAGTAGTTTAGAAGTTCCAGATTTATTACCATTTATTTTGCAAAAGTCCCCACTGTGCATCGTATGTTACGCTTCATTTACACATGCAGGTAACTTGTTACAAGTTGCGTGTACGTATTAACAACCAATACATTGAATGAAATAATAAAAACACTCGCAACTTGCTTGATTGTTTACACAGTCAAGTGCAAGTTTATTTGCATTTTTCTATATGTTACTATAAATATGTGAAAATTTCATTTTTCTCTGTCTTCAGTGCGTTTTTTGTACTTTTTTTTGTCTATATTAGTTTTTAATGTGTGGGCTGCCAAATTTTTGGTATAGGAACATTACAGGGAAATTAATTTATTGATCAACTTTGTACCAAAATAAATGATAAATTTATATTGCAAATCAATAATAAGTCATATTTGATTACATGTTCTTACTTTTTGTTTTATTTTTTCTGTATATAAGTTGAAATAATAACATTTTAAAAATTATTCCATGTAAGCTATCCATTAAAATTAAAATCAAATCCTTAAAGGTTAACACTGTTTTTATTTTTGACAATTCTCCTACATGCAAGTGAAAAAATTACTTGTAATGAAAATCTCTTGCCAGTGAGCCTACAACTTGTAGCATTATGATTGTATTAGTAAAAATATGTCTATGTATTGAGTTACTTGCACTTGTACAGGGTGGGCCAAAAGAAACCAAGGGGTGTAAAAGTTTAATAACTTTTTTGCTTATTAACTTTTTTTTATTTTTTCTTTCAGATTATATAATATACAAAATGGAAATTTTTTTACACAAAGTATGAAAAATTATGTCTCTTAAATGACCACCGTTTTCAGCTTCGCACTGATGGGCTCTTTTTAGAGCATTTTCCATAACATCTTTCAAAACTTGTGGCTGTAGCGTTCGAATTTCTGCAACAATGTTTGCCTTGAGTTCAAGGATTGTCTCTGGCTTGTTCACATACACTCGCTCCTTCAAAAAACCCCAAAGAAAATAGTCGGGTGCTGTCAAATCTGGCGATCGCGCTGGCCAAATAATTTCCGAATTTCGAGAAATTATTCGATCTCCAAAAATTTGACTTAAAAGTACCATTGTGTCTCAGGCAGTATGGGCAGTGGCTCCGTCCTGCTGAAACCACATACCAGGTCTGTTTTCAAGAGCAGGACGTAAAAAATTGTCTATCATAAACCGATACCGCTCTCCATTTACGGTTACAGCACTTCCATCTTCATTCTTGAAGAAGTAGGGCCCAATGACATTTTCAGATGTGACCCCACACCATACTGTACACCTGATGGGGTGCAATTGGCGTTGATAAATGGCTCTTGGATTTTGAGAACCCCAGAACCTACAGTTCTGCTTATTAACAAAGCCATTCAAATGAAAATGAGCTTCATCACTCATAATCAAATTTTCATCTCTGGTTTAAATAATAAAATTCTATTGTTCTGGTTCTCTGTTCAGTTGTGAACCTCTCCATTATAAATTCTCCAAGTGCTGTCTATATAATCTGAAAGAAAAAATAAAAAAAAATTAATAAACAAAAAAGTTATTAAACTTTTACACCCCTTGGTTTCTTTTGGCCCACCCTGTACTTGCATGTGTAAACGGTAAGTAAGACAATTTGCACGAGACTGTGAATTGGGCTCTTATAATTTTTTCAGGCGTAGTACACTGGACCATAAAAAATTCAAAAATACCAATATAGAAAAATAAAATTATTTTAATGTATGTATATTTTTATGGTAAACTATATTTTCCCTAAATTTTTAATTTTTTCACAAAATCTGCGCGTATATACGCATTTATGAAAAGGCACTATTAAATTTTAGTTAAAAATATTTAAAACTATCAACATAATAAAATGTGGTAGTTGAAATTTTCAAAATATACCGTCACAAAAAAATATTTTTAAAATTTATTATTTTCGGACACTGCTGAATGTAGGGTACATGACCAAATTACAAAATATTTGGCTCTAAGCACATTCTATATGCATTGTCTTCAGCGCTATGTAATTAAAAAGAGAATGTATTAAACAAAGTTTTTTACAAAACTGAAAATAATGAAGTTATTAAAAAAAAACTCATGAATTTTTCAGGGACATTTTAAAATTTTGATTTTTTTTACCCTTTTCCCGATTTCACGTATGGAGATATTTATAAATTTTTTCTTTTTATTTTTATTTAAAATTTTGTCAAAAATTTAATGCTGTTAATTTCAAATCCAACAATAAACTAAAAATTAATAGGCGAAATACTAAAAAGGGTCAAGGAAAAAAAAAAATTTTTTTTTCTTAAGTAAAATATCTTATGAGAGATACGGAAATAGTTACATCTTGAGAAATTATTTCTTAAGAATTTCAAGCTTATTTCAAAATGTTTATCCGGTAAAAATCGGATAATTAAAAAAAAATTACAAGTTTTTTTGAGTCACAGGTAGTCAACAAGCCAGAAAGCTGTCATGACATGTGTTATAAAGCCTAAGTCCTCCCCTACGGATGTTTTATGTAAATCCAATCAGTAGTTTAGAAGTTCCAGATTTATTGCCAGTTACTTTGTAAAACTCCCCACTGTGCAATGTAAATTTTACATATACACGTGCATACACATGTACATCAGAGCTGCCCATAGAAAGAGAACCGAGAGAAATGTATAAGCGTATGTGTATACGCTGATTGATGTATAAAAAGCTGATTGATGTTCAGCACTCTGGCGCTTCTCTGGGCAGCCTGGATGTACATACATACATACATATGTATGTGTAAAAACCTATTTTTCAACCAAAAAAAAAGATACAAATTGGATTTCTTCGTGAGCATGCGTGATCGTGATAAGTTGTAAACCACTCGTGCGTAATTAAGAATATTTTGCTCGTGAACGTGCGTGATCGTGAAAATTTTAAATATCATTCGTGCGTTAATGTGCGTGAGTAAAATATTTTTCTGCTCACATACACATCACTACTCAAAACTATATATATTTGTTATCGGAATTACGGACGATATATTTAATCTTTAAAATTATTAATGACAAAGTATGCAATGTCCGCAGAAGTATGAATTTACTCTAAAATGATATGAACGCATCCCGTCTCCTTCTTTGAGCAATATCAATACAAGAAAAATCAATAAGGTACGAGCATGACGGCAACACACATACAAACCAATATAGTAGATAGAGTCAAAAAGGCCACCATTGCTCTATACGCATGTAAAAAGATGTTGGGCAAGATGCATGGGATCTTTCGCCTAATCTTACATATTGGACCTACACAGCGGTAGCTAGACAAATTCTACTCTACGGAAGACTTGTATGATGAAGGGCGAGTGAGACAAAAGCATAGCTAAAAAATTTAGAAAATATTCAGAGACTAGCAGAACTCTGCACCACTGGAGCTCTAAAAAGCACACCTATTGCAGCTTTAGACGTTATATTCGACCTAAAACCAATAAAACTAACTGCACTGAACGTGCCATGCAAATCCGTTATCCATCTCAGGACAACAGGACATATGTCTTTCAAACCATTTGGTCGCGGTAAATTGCTGGCAGGCATGGAGTATAGCTCGGACTACATCATTATAGAAATTAACTAACCGCATATCATTATAAGTGAAGAAGGCTATCTCGAATGCCTTAACTATAGTGGGTATAGTTTTAATTTCTTCACTGGAGGGTAGATTGTCCAGCAATGAACTTCTCGTTTATAATCAAGATCCTCCGAATTCATCTTGAGTCTCTTTCGCCGCTTTATTTTTCTATATCCACCGAATTCATCTTGAAAAATCGCTTATATTCAAGATTCCTCGTATTTATCTGGAATTCCTATTACGAGAGCCACCGAATTCCTCTCGCCCACATTAAACTGGCCTCAGAGCCCACCGGATATAACCTGAACATATTTTATTACCAGAGCCACCGAATTCCTCTCATTTACTAAACAGCCTCAAGGCCCACCGAATACCGCAGATAATAAGTTGGTATTAATTATAGCTGTCACCGCCTGTAATTCACTGACATTAAACCCTGTAGTTCTAAGATATCGTAGTAGCATAAGTTTCGTTAAATAAAGAAAGCTTTTTATATTTTCTTAACAGCCAAGAAAATTAATCTTTTATTTCAAAGGTTCGAACCTGGACAGACTGAGTCATACCCCAGCTCTAAAAGTAAACCACGTTCCAATGGCTGGAGGGGTGGGAGCTGCGGTTTACTGCCCGGATCTCAGTATATGGGAATCTTATAAACTTGCTGATTACTGTAGTATCTTCCAGGCAGAAATCTATCTATTATATAGACATTCAAGCAGCAATTAAGGCAATTTGAGCAGATAGGCATGCCCTAAATATGTTATGTACTGGCAAACAAGTACATATATATTGGGTCCCAGGACACATGGGGATTGAGGGAAACGAAATGGCCGATGCACTGGCCAAAAGGGGAATCCAATTACCGGTGGAGGAAACGGTATATGACCGGAAAAAAATTCAACACCTGAAATGGATCATATACTATAAGATGAAGGAAGAAGCGGAGGAAAGTTGGCGTGCGACGGGAACTTGCAAAACTTCTAAAATCGTGTGGAGCTCCAGAAGCAACTCTAGACTTCTAGTGGGGGTATTAACTGGACACTGCTGGACGGCTTCGTATGCCGTCAAAATAGGACAAATACTTGACGGTAGGAAATATAGAGAACTCGGGGTAATTGTGACGATAGAACATCTACTGTGCCACTGTTCGGCTCTAAGGCGCACTACATATGACTGTCTTGGTAATCACACTTTTCGGAGTCTTGAACTTGTATCGGGAATAGAACTGTGTAGATTACTAAGGTTTGTTAAAACTGTATGGGAGTCATTCGATACAGGCACCACGAAGTAGACTGCCATACTCACAGGTTTATTGTCATCTATTGGTATCGCGAAGGATCAATCCTGGTCTATGCGGCCAGACTAACCTAACCTACCCTAACCATGGCTGAAACAACACAAAGTTTGATGTAGAAACTACTTAGACAGCATTATTCAATTATGAAAAGAATTTGATGTAAATTGTTTTGAATGGAATTTTTGCCGTGGATGGATTAGGAGCTCTTGTAAAGTGGAAACTTTGGCAAGAGTACGATCTAAAATTGTCAACGACGTTTTGAAAGAGTATTAATTGTCAAGATTTTGCTGTGAAACACCACACTTTGTTCCAAAAAGCAGTTCTTTTGCAAGATTTCACTCCTTAACAAAAGGCACAGCACCTAACAAGTGTTAACACACTTCCACATTAATGGAAAATCTGGTATTTTTTATTATTATTTATTATTTGTTACAATACAGTATTTATTTTACACATTAACTTAAACCCCTGAGCGGCAAATATGGCACCGGCAGTTATTTTATACTACAAGCCCTTACTTGTCATCTAGGCGGAAGAGTGCAAAAGACTAATTACACATAACAGCAAACTAAGCTGGTGAATTATTTATATATAAGTAAAGTAAGTATATGTATACAATTTAAAACTACAAAGTCTTTCCTCTCTTTCGGAGCTTTAGTTGGTTAATTATGTCTTTTTCACTTTCCATTTATCATTCCCAAATGGGTTAAAATTCTTACTTCATCTTGTCACACAAATATGTATCTAGAGTACATAAAAATGCTAATAAAGCAATTTGTTGTTGATTTTCATGTTTATTTTCAACATGTGTATGAATAAATAAAACGTAATTAATATTAAATCAACCCCTCGCTCCTGTTCAGCAAAAGGAAAATGAAATGTTAGACAAGAACCCTCCATAAGATCAAAAACTAAATGAGCCATAACTATGAAGAAGTTTGTTTTTTTTCAATATTTAATCTGCAAAATTAGCATTTTGACATAAACAAAATAAGAACCTAATAAATTATAAAAAAAATAAAAATAATACTAAATAAGAAAATACAGAATGTTATAAAGACATTAAGGAGTTTACTGTGCTGCACAGTGGGAATATATTGTAAAATAGTTGGTAACATGAAACATTTTTTTTTTGTAATTTGGTATTTTTATTTCTTGTAATTCTCAAAAAAAAAAACGATATGTTGACTGCAGAAAAAACAACATATTCTAGAATAAATGATAAACGACTTCAAAAATAATTAGAAATAATTTAGTTACAAAATGTTTACACATTTTGACCTTGGCCGACAGTAGCGCCATCTATAGCCCACATGTTCTAACTTAGTTTTCCTGCTGGCCACACGGCATATAGTCGGTTGGTTATTGGCTTGCTGCAGACATAATGTATTTTGAATATACTGTGCCGCAAACCAATAACCAACCGACGATATAATGACATCCCCCCATTCGCTTACGAAAAGAAAATATCTCATATTGTTTTAATAATTTGAAATGTTATTAAATTGATATGAACTCTTCTGGGTTGCAAGATTTCTCAAAAACTATTGTCAAACATTTCAAAAGTTTATTTTAAATGACCTTATACATATGTACATATACACACATGTATGTAACGGGTGTTTTTTTTAGAGGTATAGAACTTCGAATTGAAATAAAACACAAGAAAATCGTTTTAATGTCCATCAATTTGGCTTTATTGGAAGGATAATTTTATGCCATCAATGTTTAAATATGATTTCGGGCATGTGGCCGCCGCGGCTGGCTCGAATAAAGCCAATTCTACAGGTCCAATTTTCAACCACTTTTTCGAGCATATGGGGCCGTATGTTGGCAATAACGCCACGAATGTTGGCTTCCAAGTCCACTAACGTTTCTGGTTTGTTGGCGTAGACGAGCGACTTCACATATCCCCAAAGAAAATAATCCAATGGTGTCAAATCACACGATCTTGGTGGCCAATTGACAGGTCCATTCCGCGAAATTATGCGCTCATCGAATGTTTCCTTCAATAAATCGATTGTGACGTGCGCTGTGTGGCATGTAGCGCCGTCTTGTTGGAACCACAACTCATTCACATTCATGCCATCCAATTCGGGAACAAAATAGTCGGTTATCATGGCTCTATACCGGTCTCCATTAACGGTAACTGACTCTCCAGCATTATTTCGGAAGAAGTATGGCCCAATGACTCCACCAGCCCATAGAGCACACCAAACAGTCAGTTTTTGTGGATGTAATGGCGTCTCAAGGGTCTCATGTGGATTCTCTTCACTCCAAATGCGGCAATTTTGCTTGTTGACGTAGCCATTCAACCAAACATGAGCCTCATCACTGAACAAAATTTTGCGATGAAAATCAGCATCGAGATCAATCTTATTTTCGGCCCATACACCAAAAGCACGACGCATTGCATGGTCTCGCGGCTTTAATTCTTGCACAAGCTGGATCTTGTAAGGTCGCAAGCCAAGATCTTTGCGCAAAATCTTCCATAAAGTTGATGGACAAAGCTCCAATTGCTGTGCGCGGTGGCAAATCGATTCATTCGGGTCCTCTTCAACACTTTGCTCTACAGCGGCAATTGCTTCTTCGGTGCGCACTGTTCGACGTCTCTGCGGATGCGTATTATCACATAGAGTAAACGTAGTGCGAAAACGATCCATGGTTAACCGAATTAATTGCTCTGATGGACGATTATGTCGACCATAAAATGGACGGAGCTTGCGGTAAACTTCGCGAACTGAACCATTATTTTCGAAATAAATTTGCACGATTTGCAAGCGTTGTTCTTTTGTCAACCTGTTCATGATAAAATGGCAAACCAAACTAAATATTAATCACTTGACATCTGACAAAATGGCCGCCAGTTAAAAAAGTGATGCCAACTTAAAGTTCTATACCTCAATAAAAAACACCCATTATGTGTGTATGTACCAACGCAAATAATATTGTAAAAATATTAAAAAACTTTTGCGAGAACAAAGAAAAAATAAAATAAATTTTAAATAAAAACCTTTACGCAAAAATAAACACAATTTATTAGAGATTTATTTATCGTCAATATTTTATACTTTATTATTTTCAGAACTTTTCGTTCTCTGTCCATCATAGTCGTATTCGAAAGTCTCATCATGTCGTCAGCGTTAGTATCTTTAGATGTTTGCCGTCTTCTCCTTCCTTCCCAACTCTGCCCATTCCTTTTAATAAATATTTATTGAAAAAAAAATCCGTATCTGTTTATGCTTCTTTATTTTAGTTGCTGATAAAGTTTTGAATCAACGAACACAACCATTTAAATTTATTTCTTTTACAAACTGTAAATGACAGTTTGAAAACATGAAATTAATGTCAATAACTTGCCATAAATATATTTTTTATGTTTGTGTTTGTATCTACGAGTACATACGAGTGCAAGTAGTTGATTCAAATAGCTGACATACTCGTATATTTATATTAGGATGGCCTTTATGCATTTGGAAATTCTAAATTAGGATTGTAGTATATTTGAATGTCGAAATGTGACTAATTATGAAGAGGGCACTTGGAAAAAAATAAGAGAGGTATATTAAGACACGCGGTTAGAGCTATGCTACTTAGCTACATATATACTCGTAAAACAAATTTCATGTCCTTATTCTCAGTGAACTGCACTTTTACTGTTAATACTATTTTGGTAACTTTCTTTTTTATAAAAAAAAACTTGGTCTAGAGACAGTTGAATGGGTGCAATGTTCCTCATTCGACTAACATTTAATATTTATGGGTTGATAGCAAGTTGATCTGGAACATTCATGGGGATTGTGTAACATAGAAGGCCATTAGGGCGATGTGGGCGGTGAAGTTGTGCGGGTTACATCTGGGGCATGAACACAAAAATGGTTATATGGTATCTATATAATGATCGTTAACGTAATCATTACATACAGCGCGTTTGTTTGGTTTCAGAAGACTGTATACTCCGGGTGAAGTAGAGCGTCCAACCATCGTCCCACCTTTAGGCTGCGTCTTGCAAAGAACGCGTAGGTTTCAATCTTTTGAACATAGTTATCCAAACACTATATATGAACATGTACTTCGATGAGGCTTCTGTTGTATGACAACAGCTCCTAGAATAGTTTCTGGCTGACCAATACCAAGGCTATTCTCCCAACGATTTTTTGGTAGCAAAAACAGCTACCACATAGGATTCTCCGTGATCACGCGCTGCGAGTGTGGTTGCTCACATCAACAGCAACTCCTCCAAGAGATTTTTTCAACAATTACCAGCACAGCGTAACCACTCATGTTGGAGAGCCAGACAAATGCCCGCATCAAACACAATCCAGTTACCTAATACAGCTGGTGAGCATCATATATTGAAATTCAAGGGGTAAGACCAAGTCTACCTCTCAGTAAAAGACGCCGCCGATACATTACACCCATCCAACTCCTAGAGCAGCCCTACTGTCGGGCCACCAGTAATCGTCGTTCCATTGGAACAATCCAGGCCTCGAAGTGTAACCGAAAGGTTTCACCCCTATCGTGTTTTGAACTCAGAGCAATTCCAGGTGACACTGCAACTGGAAGACAATATAGCAAGCTACTTCCTTTTATAAATATGTGCACATCCGTTACTCTGTTATTCCAGAAATTGGGTAGTAACACATAAGTTTTATGGCTAAAAGGCCAAAAGTATGTCAAGGGTCCCCGGGATTGTCACACCCATAACCTCCTAAGAGGTCCCCTGAGGAGAGATGACTTGATAGGTTACGGCGACAATCAATCCCTTTAAGGTTTAGAGATTGAGATGTCTTCTTACAACAGGTGCAATGAGGTCACGTTCAACCTTACCCATTGAGATCTTGATAAAATTAACACCCATAAAAAAATTTTAAGGTCCTCTGCGGCAAAGGCTGCTTATGGGATGGATGTCGGGACCTCTTTGCGTTGTGTTGGCAACGGACACTCATCGGACACCAGTACCTACTATGCCCTGAAGAGTGCTGTTGGGATTGCATAGTGACAGGATAAACTCTGAGAAGTTTTTGTTGTATGGATCCCCAATGGAAGATGGAGTTGGGGCTGTAGTCTGTGGTCTCAACAGAAAATATCAGTATTCATGGCTAAATGTATTCTGGTATTTCAGGCATAAATGCACACAATCACCAATCAGCTCAAATTAATTTATGTAGGAACATTAAGAGATTAAAGGCGCACATATAGTTATCTTTCCGATAGTCATACAGCTCCAAAGTCCCAGAGTACTTTTGTGAAGTAAACTGATCTACTCACATCTCTAAACAAAGGAAATGTGGCTGGCTTCTTCTGATTTAAGTCAAGGCCGGGTTTGCATCTGTGTGCCATGTGCCACACAAGCATAAAAAAAGCGTAACCACTAATTACTAATGAAAAACTTTTAGATTCAGACATGTATTTATTAAGTTATTTATTAGTTTCAAACATAACTAATAGACAATTTTATAGAATCCAGCATTATTGCAAACTGTTTAAATCAATAAATGCATGTCTGAATCAAACAGTTTTTCATTAGTAATTAGTTGGTTACGCTTTTTTGGGCATATGACACACAAGAAATGCTAGATGTAAACTCACCCTAACAAAGATTGTTCACCCTTGTGTAATTTATGCTTAGTAGATGATGATACAACGCCATACATACGTTTTCTGCGATTGTTTTGCATTATGCAACAGCAGAAGGCAGGGTTACCGTTAAGAATTTTTGAAAAGTCGCACAAAAGGTCGTTTTGTAAAAATAAAGTCGCACAAAAAAGTCGTTTGAGAAAATAAAAGCTGCACATCGTTTTTTAACGTTTTTTTTTTTATTAATAAAAAGCATTACACAAAATAAAATTAATTTGAAACAATGCATATTAAATTACATATACAGTTCCATTATATTTATGTATGTCCTTCTATACATGTTTTCATGTATGTATACTGAACAAATTTACTTAAGTTTAATAAATTTGGCTGTCGAATGCTGTCGAGGTCAAAGGATTAGGATTCATTAAAAAAAATCAACTAAAAAAGGGAAACTTAAGATATTTTTATTTTATTTAACATTTCCAAATAAAGCCCCGTGAACTTTTTACTTTAATTCTATTCGTTTGATCTTGACGCCATATATTTTGGGTGAATGTATGTGTACTGCAACAAAATTTTTTTAACATAAGTATTAGATTTTTAAAATTTCATTTCTGTTTTTAAAAATAAGTTCAGCAGAAGAAATCTGGTTTTCTATATCTTTGTCTATTAGATTTAAAGCTGACAGCATTGAGTTGCATGATTTTACTTTTAATTTATTAGTTAATTTACAATTATGCAAAGCAAATTTTAAAATGTTCACATGTTCGGACACACCTGCATATATTTTAAGACAACTTCTTTCATTGACTCAGCGGGTAAAAATAATGTTGTAAAATAAGCACTTTGAAAACCACAACTTTTAATTTATTTAAAAGCTTTATTTTGCTTAGACTATTCTTTGAAACTTCTACTGAAAATTTGCGAAAAATTTCTTAAATAGATTTTGCACGTGACAAGGTTGCAATTAATAAAAGTGTTTAAAAGTAAATAATAATCTGTGAATTGCTTTTAAATTTTTTTTTGGTAAATATAATAAGAAAATTTTTAATTTACTGCAAATTTACAAAAAAGAGTAAAAAGTCCCAACAAAATTAAAAAAGTCGCAAAAGTCGCTGATAAAAAAAGTCTCACAAAAAGTCGCACACCGCTAAAAAAAAAGGGTCAAATTGCGACTTTAGTCGTATGAACGGTAACCCTGGCAGAAGGAGTGTTTTATATACTGAGTTACTCTGCTCGAATGATATTAGAAGGGCTCCTCAAACGTCTGTGCTAACTTTCACAAAGAGAGTCACAGAGAGAGACAGAGCTTGTTTAAATTTACAGATCTACAGTACAACAGACCCACTAAGTGTCGCAGTGGGTTTCTTTGGAACAGATCCTACCCCTATTCTATTATATTTCATGATCTTATTATGAGTATAAATATCTTTTGCTAGCCATCTAGCTCAGAGATGAAGCTAAGAATGTATGAAAAATAGATACTACCCTAATGTCAATACGAGTATGTACACATATGTACATATGAACAACAATAATTTATGTAGTGGTTTTAGTTGTATTTATGTAGTAACATTTTGTGTTTCTAAGATGTTATAATATCGTTATTATCATTTTCTCTTGTAACCATAAATAAACAACACATGTAACTCCGTATGTACACTTTATGTTGCATGTATTAAAATATGTATATACGTATAAAAATACTACGCACTACTATAAAATATATGTACATAAGTATATGCATAGTGTGTATTTAGAAAGATAGCAGTTCTACATAAATGTGTACATTAGGGCGGGTCGATTTGTATGGAGGCCAAAAAATCGCTCAAATTACAAGGAAAATCGTATTCTAGGGATCAAAATAAGAAACTTTGCCGAAGGAACCATACCTCTAAAATGTATTTTGATGTCCCGACTTTTGATTCGAAGGGTAAAATTTTCTTGAAGGGATAAATTTAGACAAATCTCACTTTTACCCATTCAGCTGACTGCAATTACTCCTCGGTTGTGCTCCTGTGTAGAAAGGCCCTGGATATGTTATGTACTGGTAGACAAGTACATATATTCTGGATCCGGGGACACATGGGGATAGAGGGAAATGAAATGGCCGATACACTGGCCAAAAGGGGAATTCTATTACCGGCTGAGGTAACGGTAAATATCCGAAAACCAATTCAATACCTTAAAGAGATCATACATTCTAATATGAGGGAAGAAGCGGAGAAATGTTGGCGCGCGACGAAAACTTGCAAAACTTCTAAAATCATGTGGAGCTCCTATGATCACAAATTGACTAAGTTCCTTTTATCACTAACTAGAAGCAACTGTAAGCTTCTAGTGGGAGTATTAACTGGGCACTGCTGGACAGCTTCGTACGCTGTCAAAATAGGACGAATAGCCGACGGTACCTGCAGGAAATGTAAGGAACCCGGAGAAATGGAAACAATGGAACATCTACTGTGTCACTGCCCGGCTTTAAGCCGTACTAGATATAACTATCTTGGTGCTTACACTTTTCGTAGTCTTGAGATTGTATCGAGAGTAGGAATGTGTAGGTTGCTAAAATTTGTTAAATCTGTGTGGGAGTCATTCGATACAGGCACCACGAACTAGGCTGCCATACTAACAGGTTCTCATTTCATTTGCTGGTATCGCTAAGGATCAATGCCGGTCTATGCGAGGTCTTGGACCAACCAGATAAACCTAACCTAACCTTACCCATTTAGAGTTCCTCCACTAATTTTGGAGATCCGACCCACCTATGCCAGTGGCACACCTCGTGGAACCACCCTTGCGGGGTTCCCCATACAAACATTTGTGAGTTTTTGAAATGAAAGTGAGATTTTTCAAAATTTGACCCTTCAAGAAAATTTGACCCTTCGGATGAAAAGTCGGGACATCAAAATATATTTTAGAGGTATGGTTCCTTCGGCAAAGTTTCTTATTTTGATCCCTAAAATACGATTTTCCTTGTAATTTGTGCGATTTTTAAATCGACCAGCCCTAATGTACATACATACATACATACATATGTATGTATGTACATGCTGTATGTAGTCATATAATAATATTTACTGTCACTTACAAAGTACTCTCTTTCAGCTTGAATTACATACTTTTATACACATATTTAACATATCGCTTTCGAAAATACACTTAAGTGGAGTATTCAAATTGCTTTTAATAGTTTCGGAGAATGTAATATTTAACTACATGTTGTTTTTTTTATATACAAATATACATACATATGTACATGCTTGCGGATGTATGTACTCATATTTTAGTTTTAATGTACCCTCGGAAAAGATTGTTATCACTTGTAAAGATTGTTACAACCCGGTGTGGGTTTCTACCCCCCCACCACCACCCTTATGATAGAGTAAAATAAAAAATATTGCCAAAATGCTTTTTAGCTGTCACTGAATATTCCATTCCAATAACTTTTAGAACTAGACAATTTTTAACTTTCCTCGTGGCGCTTAATGAATGCGAGTATTTTCTTGTATGTGAGATCATATTTACTAGACAACCACATGCAATCATTTGCTTGTAAATGTACAGTAAATTATAACAATAAGCAAATGCACGCAATTTCTAGGGAATCGACTCATTTTTAGCTTAAAGAGAATCAAAACATTACCCAGTGGTAAAAATATACATTACGTAATCGATGATATCAGTAATGCTTAGTAGCTGTCAGTGGTGATTCGTTTGCTTATTTTGCTTTTTAGATTTAACATAAAAGTGTCATAGGTCGCGTAAGTGGTACGCTCTCGTTTACAAAGTAAGCCACTATGTCAGTACGTGTCACTAGCATTGCGCTTACATCGACAGCTGAGTTGTCAGCGAGCATGATAATAAATTTAACCAAAAAGTAGACCAGTAGCTCCCTTCTGTATTTCTCGCATCGTAAAATTTCTCACGTGAAGTATGAAACAAAATATTCCATCGTTTCTCGATTTGTGAGAAAAGAGTTTCTGCATTTGAATATTTCCAGTAATCGAGTGTCAAATGAAAACAAAATGTCACAAAAATATTATTTCAATAACAAAAAAAAAAAAAGAAATAATTTACAAAAAAAAAGAAAATAAAATAATGAACATGAATATAAAATTTATGTAAAATGCTTGAAAGAAGTGTTTCCTATCAACTGTCTCTGCATAAGACAATTAAACAAGAAATTCTAAATAAGTATTATAATAATATTTTAGTTCAAAAATTCGTTGGACATTATTTCCATTAATTCATTTTTCATATTTTTACACACAAATTCAAAAATTCATAAAAATTTTATGCAAATTTCGTTGTTCTCTCACCAATTTAAAATGCGAGTTGTTTTGACAGTTCTTGTGAGAAACTTTTCACAAAATATTGTTACAGAAACACTTCTTCTGACATCCTTCCAATAATTGCTGGAAATTTATTTAAATGACAGATAGTTCTCGCAAAGTAAATACACAGAAACACTTAAGGCCGGGGCACAATGAATCCGTCATACGTTAAACTTCGCCTTTTTGAACTGACAGATAAGTTGAAATACATGGTTTCTTATGAGGGCTGTTACATTCAGTACGTGTCCGTCAACACAAAGTACAAAAACTGGTCAACTTTTAACTTTGTGCATACGTTGAGTAGTTTGACAGATATTGGTTGGTTTTTTTTTTTTTTTGGTATGTTCTGAATTAGGTTTTTGTGTTTTGTGGCAGCAAAAATAAAATTAAGCAAAAGAAATAAACGAAATAAATAAAAAAAATTTGAATTTAATAAATAAAATGGAGAATCAACCTATTGAAGCTGTTCAAATGCTTCCGTCAATAAAGTACTCATTGTTCCAACGTTCTCCGTCGTTGCGATAATGTCAGTTGAAAAAGGCGAAGTATAACGTATGACGGATTCAATGTGCCTCGGCCTTTATGTGAGAAAAGCCAATTTGTGTTTCAATTTATACTGGTTTTGTTACGATTCCACCGTTTCATGCAGGAAATTTTACGATGCGAGAAATACAGGAACGAGCTACAGTATTTTAATTTTGTTTTATTGCAAAATGTTTGCTTTAGACAATAGCTGAATTCCTGCTTACATCGTACTCGAAGTTATTAGTAACACATTATATGACAGATTACACGAGCATTACAATCCAAGTACTCAGATTGCAAGCTTACAATGCTACGAGGGTAGATCATTAACTCAGTGTCTTTTCGAATTTCCCGCCTCCTGATTGCTCCTGTCAAGAGGCAACTGTCATTTGACTCCTGTCTAAATTTGAACAAGCTGTGTCATTTGGCAGCTGTTGATAACAGACTGTCTCGCCTTTTGAGAAGAAACTGGAAAAAAGTGAATTTCGTGTGCTCATTAAACATTATTAAACACCGTCAATCAAACCAAGGAAAAGCGCGATAAATACTACTTCCATCGATTTCAATAGTAAAAAAGTGGGTTACTGACTTTCGTTGTGGTCGCACAAGTAGAAATAACGCTGAGCGTTCTGGACGGCCAATTCAGGTCAGTTAACCCGAAAATGTTGAAAACACACACGATATGGTGTTGGCCGATAGAAGAGTAAAAGTGCGTGAGATTGTTGATGCCATAGGCATTTCATATGGCAGTATGGTTTCGATTTTAAATGATCAGCTGGGTTAAGAAAGTTGTCTGCAAGATGGGTGCCAAACCTAAACGTGTGACAACTTCAAAGGATTATTTGGAGTTGTTTATGGATGAAACATGAATCCATTGATGTACTTCGGAGAGCAAGGAGCAGTCTTATGCCCTAATTCAGTAAGAAGATTTTGGACGTTTTGTTTGAAAATACTTTTGAGTTCTTGTTTTTGAATTCTCTAAATTATTTTCTTCAAAAATGATTGTTGTCTTTGATAATGAAAAATAAAAATATTACAATTTTTTTAAAATACTAAAATTAAATGAAAGTATTATACAATGTTTTGAAAAATATATGAAAAAATATGTGTTGGATATAATGTTTGGAATAAAATCATAAAGCAAATACACGCACCTTCTAGCAGAGACTATTACTAATAATTGTTTTATAGAATCACAATTGCTGCTTTTTCCGTGCATAGACAAGACGGCACAATCGTCGAACAGAATTAGGACATTAACTTGCTCCGAAGAAGGCCAAGGTGAGTTTGTAGGCCAATAAAGTGATGGCATTAGTTTTTTTTTTGGATGCATGCGGGATAATCCACAAAAACAATAAACGGCGAATATTATGCCAGCTTATTAGACCGATATAATGAGGATCTAAAAAGAAAACGACCCCGTATGGCCAAGAAAAAGTTCTTTTTCATCAAGATAATGCACGAGTGCACACGTGTGCAGTCTCAATGGCAAAACTCTATGAATTGGGTTACGAATTGGCACCCCATCCGCCATATTCTCCGGATTTAGCCCGTAGTGACTACTTCCTATTTCCAAACCTAAAGAAATGGCTCGGTGGAAAGAGATTTAGCTCCAAGATGAAATTATTGCCTATTTTAAGGACCTCGAAATATCCTATTTTTTTTAAGGGATACAAAAACTGGAGAAACGTTGGACTGAGTGTATTGAGTTAAAAGGATATTATGTTGAAAAATAAATTTTTGTTTTGCCAAAAAAAACTGTGTTTTATTTAAAAAGTCACGGACTTATTCATCCGCCCTCGTAGATTAAAGAAAAAATGTTGCAATGTTCTTTAGTCTAGTACAAACGTAATACGACACTCGCAATAAGGCCCAATAACTCTAGTTGTTCTAAGAAATGTTTGTGTAAAGGTTCCCTGATGATCAGCATTAGCAACAGTGAAATACGCATATGATCCAGCTAAACCCTTCAATAATCAATTTCAATGTATTTTTAATAAAAAAAAATATTTTACTGAATAAGTAAAATATACTGCTTAAAGGTTTTCTCAAATCAATCTGAATGTGAACAGTAATTTAGGAAAATCACACACGTACCCATACATACATACATACACGCAAAGAAAAAATATGGTTGAGGTAACCATAATCAAACAGCAACATACTATGATTGAATTATATGGTTGCAGTCAAATCATATTACTGTTAAGAGAAAAAAAAACTTAACAATATTATTATCTGAGTTAATTATAATATTATCTGAGTTAATTATATAATTATCTTAGTTAATTATATTATAATCTTAGTATTGTAAATATGACAACACTATTGTTAGATGTGACTAATATATAATTGAGACTCACCATACCATATTCTAATATTATATTAATATTGTTAAATACGACCACAGTATTATTTAATAAAATAACACTATTTTGTTTTTTGATCATATATTTATTGTAGAAACAGCTTTGCGTTAAATTCGAAATAAAAATAAATTAATATTGTTGAAATAAATTGTATATATAGAAATGTATACTTACACGACATACAGCCATGTCTGTACAAAATGATACATAAATGTTTATATATTTTTATTGATCTACCCTTTTGTTTATACTTTATTTATTTATTCATTTAGTTAACACTACCGATAGCTTACAAACGAAATACTGAACTGACAGATGTTTCTGAAAAAGATTTTTTTTTAAACTTAACATAGTATGGTTTTGGAGAACATTATATTTTTATTTACATCATATTATTTTTAAATAATAATACAAATTATGTTGTAGTCATAAGTTTTTAACAAAACTATATTGTTAAACTGTAACCATATCACACTTTTATATGGATGTGATAATGTAATTATTAAATTCAAACATTACTCTGTTTGTCGTAACGAAATAAATGTTTAAATGTTTCACAGAACATAATGTTGTTTTCTCAACCATTCTACAACCATATATTTTCTTTGCGTGTACATACATATCTACATCGTTCATGCTTCATTGCATCAAAAACAAATGGTGCCAAAATTACAAACAATATTATGGACAGTGTAAAACTGTGCAATTTTATTTAGAGACCACTTACTGGTTAAGTACATACATCGATTCATACTTACTCGTACGTACATAAAAAACTTAGGAGTTTTTCTTGAACATTTCTTTTTCTTACAAAATTTTTAAATGCACTTAAACGGAAAAGAGTGTCGATACAAAAAAAAACCATTTCAACAATTTCCACATTTGAAAAGCAATCAAACTTTTTTTTATTCGAAACTTTATTTCGAAGCTCTATTGTAAGCAATCGTGCAGAACGCCATAAATGTTGAAAGTAATTTTTAAACAGAAAAAGAAAAATAAGAACGATTCTCTACAACAATTTCATTTCAATTCTTTTGCTTTTGACAAAAGGTGTTTAAGGAAAAGTTTAAACATTAAAGACATAAAAGGAAGGAAGAAAAAAATAACATGAAATAAGACCTGAAGGAAAAAAAAACTAGTTTATCACGTCAATTGTTTGTAGTCACAACTTATTTTAACCAAAAACAATTTGTTAACTTTAATTTCGTTTTCGCTACTACAACACAAAATTTTATTAGTTACGAGTAGTACGAGTGTCAGCCAACAAGCAGAGCTTGCTTTAATATTACAAAGAAAAAAAGTATGCGATATTTTTTCTTTCCGATTTTGCACAGTGGGATGAGTTTTAAAGGCATTGGCCATGAATGGTTGAACTGTATTTTAAGTAGATTTTACACTACCGGATAATTCATTAGATTTTTATAACAAAGTTTTAAGATATAGAAATGCAATTGGTTTCTATGGCAATGGCTATGGCGTTATGGCGAGTCACCTATAATCAAATAAAGTGTTGCCCATAAATTTGGTACGAACAGCTGTTTTCTATGGTTAATGCTTGGAACACAATTGGGACGAACTACGAATTTCGTCCAAGTCGACGAATTCGTCGATAAGAATTCGTTGCGTAAATTCGTCATGTGAAGCGCAATAACGACGAATTTACTCATCGAATTCAGCTCTTATAATTGATAAAGTTGGTTATTGTCAGTGTGGCCATATTAGCTGATTTTGGGCTAAATTTAGCTTATTTCTTCTGGATTTAGCTTTAAAATTTTTATTAGGCTCTTGGCTTTTTTTTAGTTTTTTTTTTAAATGGATTTAGCTTTTTTAGCCTTTTTTAATACAAATTGAGTATTCTCTAAAAATATATTAAAGACATACGTGATTTAGCTTAATTTTATTTTAAGATCTGGTCGTACTGTTTATTGTGTATGTAAAGAGAGTGAGAGAAAATTGTTTTTTTCGTCGTTCGTCGGCGTACAAAATAGAAATAAATATATCTCAGAGTTCGTCACGCACGACGAATTTCGTTCTACGGCGGTGTTGTGTTCATTTTCATATGAACAAATGTGTTTTAATTTTTACGACGTAAGTTCGCACCGAAAAATTCGTCGTTCGTCCCAATTGTGTTCTTGCATGTCACGTCTTATTAAGCTATAGAGCAGCTACCCAGCGAGAAAAGTGGTTATTAATTACATAATAATGGGAGAAATAATGTATCATTTTCCAAAGCAAGACAATGCATTCCCATAGAAACGAGAGAGTAATTTAATCGAATACAATAAATTCACATTGATTACCACGTGCATTACCACATCACAGCAAAAGAAGGAATGTACGCATTAAAATAATTCATTACTTTCCTAGAACGTGTTTTGTGTTAACAGTAATAAATTTTGAAATGAAAATTATACATGCTGTACATTACCTTCTCCTTTACTATTCATTACCTTTTCACACTGGGTACGTCCACGCATACATACTCTGATCACGGCTGCCAGATTTGATGATTTATCGTCATTTTGATTATTTTTAGTGCCGAAAATAGCAAAATGACGATTTGACAATTTTTTCCTTAAAGTTGACGATTTTTTAATAGTCCAAATAGGGCAGCTTTTTATGAAAAATCTACTGTTAGAATTCATATATGAATACCCAATAAAAGATTTTGGTGTAGTTTAGCAGACTCTATCTTAATATTTTACAATTTAATTTAAAAAAAATATTTGTTAATGGTTTAGCGTTAAACAAAAATAGAATATTGGCATTTATTGTTTAAAGTTACCCTTTCAATTATGAAGTTTGGAGTTAATACTCCATTGTTGCGATAAATAAACATACATTTGCACTTACATATGTAGGCAAGTATGTAAAGGGTCCGCCAGATAACTTTTTTTTTTTGAAAATGCTATAAAAAAAACTAGTGAAGCTTCGGCTGTGTGGCACGTAGCGCCGTCCTGTTGAAACCAAATGTTGCTAATATCCTCCTCTTCAATTTTTGTGAACAAAAATTCGTTCAACATGGCCCGATAACGATCGCCATTGACTGTAACGGCCACTCCTTGCTCAATGGCCCAATTATGCCTCTGGACCAGCGTGACCGTTTGTGCTACTAAAGTATCAATTTGCTACTTTATTACATTTTTGATACTTTTAGTGACACTTTTTTAAAATCAGTTAAATCTGGTACTTTTATTACGCTTTGACCCTTTTTGCCCCTTTTTAGATATACCATTACTTGATTTAATTTGTTCGCAACAATATGCTTATTATTATTATTAGTATTAGTAGTATTAGTATAATTTCTTAAGACAGACAGCGTTGTCAACTCGGTGCTTTTCGCACCGTTTTTAGTGCTTTTTGAAATATTCGACGCGAAAAATTTTTTTGGTGCTTTTTATTTCTTGGCGGTGGCACTAAACCCAAAATTTAAAAAGTATTTTCTCTATATAATATATATATTTTTTGAAGAAGTATAACATTTAAAAAACATAAGCACTGAAGTTAATATTTGCATTTTATTCTCAAACTTTCACAATTTAAGCACAATTAATGGAAACAGTGTTTTGCCACACGACAAAGAAGACATAATGCAATAGTGTTTTAAAAAGCGGCTACTTTTGAATACTCAGTACTACTTGATACTTTTTCAATTGGGTACTCGATACTACTCAATACTTTATATATGTATGTATATGGGAAGTTAAAAATTATTATTTATACTATTTTATTGATAATGGAATATGGAAAAGAAAGATTAAATGCAAGTATATTTAAATTAATTTATAACAAATGAAAATAAATAAGTTTGAAGATTAGTTTTTGTACATAAAATTTTTTTAACGTACTCTTAACACTTCTATTGTATTAACTTTTTCTGTCCAATAGTATTTATTAATGACCGAAGTAGTTGAATAATGCATTTTATAGTACTTTTTTTTAGTGGCTGTTTGTTACACTAACTCCATGAGGTTCAGAGTCATATTTATTTGTATCAAGCTCACAGAGTTATACAATTCTGATGCATTTTAAAGGAAGACTTTCGCTTAAATACTACAAAGTGAAACCCTGAAAGTATTGAGTAGTTACTTTTGTGTATTGAGTACCGGGAAAAACTCCCGGTATTGAGTACTTAGTACTCAAATACTCAATACTTTTACAACACTATAATGCAAGTATAGTCTAATAGCGAAATATTTTCTAGTATATACAGTAAATAGAGAATAATTCACTTAATGCAATGGAGAAACTTTAAGTTCGCTATCGAGTTTTGGGCAAAAATAAAGTCTTATAACGATTCATTTGATATAAACTCGTTTCTATAAATTGCATTCCCATCAAACTTTAATGTTTAAACGCAGAAGTTGATCACGTTTTTACCGTTATTACTTTATTTAAGTCTAAAATACGTAAAAAGTTGTCCTTACACTTGGCTTTATATAAAAGCGGTCTGAAACGAGAAAATTGTGTTGCTAATAGAGCTGCCGTCTTAGGTTACATATTTATAACCTACTTCGTTCCTTTTTTTTCTAAAATAATAGTACATATAATTTAAGTTTATATAACTTGGTCAACTTGCAAATTACTTTTTTTTAATTTTGTAACTTTGTTATTATTAATATTGCGTTTGCTGTGAAATAATGTTTCCACAGCATTGTTTAATAAAAATCAAATTTTGAAAGTCTTGATTTTAAAAAAATTAACTACTACTCCCATCGAGTTCAAAATCTAATCAGCAAGTCAAAAAGACTTGCCAACTGCTGCTAATTTGAATAATTTCAGGTGATTTGTTTCTTCGTTGACGAAAAAAATTGAATTTTTTATAATAACTTAAAAAGGTTTCGTCAAATTGATTTTAGAATTCACTGATTCTCATAGGGATAAAATGCAAGGTCTACCGATTTCTATATTTTTTATATACAAAATTTTTTTTATAAACAAAAATTTTCATTTAGTGCTTTTTTACTTAAATTACGCGTTTTTTTTCTCTTCTCAATGCGTTTTGAAATTTAAAAGTTGAGAACGCTGATGGCAGACAATTTTTTATATCAACCTATACGCTTATTGCTTATTGATTTGGAAGATTGGAGTCCAACAGAAGATCTTGTCAAGAAGTATATAGCCACATTTCCAAAAAATTGAAACCTCAGAAAATTTTGCATGTATTATTTATTTAAAGTACAATAGTTTCTAATTTTATTAAACATACGTATCGTTACCTTTATATAGAAAGGCCCTAACTTGATTTTTTTTTTTAAATCGAGTTTTTGTATATTTCGATAAAACAATTACATATGTTCGAAAAAATGCATAAATTTCCATTTGAAAAAAAATGAGTTAGGGCCTTTCTGTATTAAGGTAACGATATGTATGTACTATAGCATTGCACATATACATCTGTTTGCACCAGTTTTGCGTGTTTTTTGGTTCTTGTATGAAAAAATATGTTATTTAGCGTTTCTTTTACTAGTTGTAAATGTTGATTTTTTTAAGCAGTTATTGTATGGTTGCGCAATGACCAAATGAGAAAAACACGTTTGTATGTATTTGTTTTTCTATAACAAATAATATACTTAAAACTGGTTTTAACATAAGTACCACATGGTGTGTTGAAAAAAAAAATCCATGATTGATGAATGAATGAATGAAAGCAAAATTTCACATACACATGTAAGTAAATGATACATGTACATGAAGCACATGCATGTGTAATTACTCTCAGAGCAAAATTGTCTCTCTCTCTCTCTCTGTATACTTGGCTGCGCCACAAAATAACATAACGAACGTTCGCACATATGTACATCTGTCCATCATCATGTATTTGTTTCAACAATGTTTTTTTTTCATATGTTTGTATTACAATATGTATTTTTGGGCAAAAACAGATCAAACAGTTGCTCAGCAGCAATAGAATAAGCAATTGTTATTTGTTTTAATTGTATTTTAATTTGGAAAAGCACGCACACACAATAACTCGTATACTAGTTCTGTCGCTCACACTACAATTATATGGTACATACCATGGTATATTTGTTTTGGCTATACAAACGAGTATACAAATGCAACCCTTTAGTATGTACCACATGCTTATTGTTTCGATTAAGCAACGTCTATATTGGTTTCTTTCCTGCTTAAGAAAATCATCAGTAGATTTCAACCCGAAAATTTTTTAAATAAGATAGAAAACTTCATATGGCACACCAAATAATAAAAAGTAAAATAAATATGAATGAAGCTTTTTCTTCTGACGGAGCTTTCTTTAATTTGGAAAGATTTTCCTCATACTACGTCAAATAAATATACTTCGGTATTTCTTATACATATAAGATATTCATGAATTGTTAACTAGTTTTTTTATCTATAAATTGTTAACGTTTTTATTATGTTTTTCAATTATTACTTGTAAATAAAATATAATCTATGAAAAAATTAACAAAACTAACTCAAAATCGTGTTTTTACTTTGAATTTTTGTTTCTAAAATAGTTGCCCTTCTTTGAACAAAAAAACTCCTTTTTTGTGCCACTTTTATTTCTTAAATCCCCTTTTTGTGCTACTTTTCGAAATTTCTCAACGGTCACACTGCTCTGGACCAAAATGCGCACCAAACAGTGACTCGTTTTGGGTGCGTCGGCTTTTCAATGTATGCGTGCGGGTTTTCTGTGCCCCAATTGAGAAAATTTTGCTTGTTTACATACCCGCCAAGATCAAAATGAACTTCATCTGAAAAGATGATTTTTTTGGGCAAAATCGGCATCTTCTGTAAGTCGATCGGAGGCAGCGTTGTCAACTCGGTGCTTTTCGCACCGTTTTTAGTGCTTTTTGAAAGTTTCCACGCGACAAATTTTTAAGTTAGTGCTCAGTTCTTTTTAAATTAATTTTCAGTGCGTTTTGTTTCGAGTCGGTGACACTAAACCAAAAACTCAAAGAAAAATTTCTTTAACTATTTTTTTTCGAGAAAGTCTTTCATTCAAAAACATAAGCTCTGAAGTTAAATGAAGCATCTTAAAAAAATCTACTAAGATTTTAAAAGTCTTGAATGAATAAATATGTACGTGCCATATTACTTACCCTCAAACTTTAACATTTTAAGCATAATTAATGTAAATAATGTTTTGCCATACAACAAAGAAGATATAATACAAGTATTTACTCAAATATAGTCTTATGGGGCTGTCCATATATTACGTAACGCTGTTTCCCGATTTTTGAACCCCCCCTTTGATCGTAACAAAACTGTGAACCCCCCCCCCCCCCTCCCCACAGGAATAACGTAACAATGAGATAAAAATTAAACTAAATAGTTAAAAGTTTTTATTAAAAAAAATTAAATTTAGCTTATTGCTTTAAATTCATTTGTTAGACTAGCACACCGCGTAGACAAAAATTAAATATGCTTACATATGAACGTACTCCATATATTGGCGAAATTATTTTTTTAAATTTTTTCCCAAGTGTCTTCAAACTCCAAAAATTATGGTTTTATAGAGAGCTTATTCCTAAACTGTATGTATGTATTAGTGATGTGTATTGGAATTCCAAAACATTCGGCCGTTTCTAGATATTCGTATTCGTTTGAAAAAATGTATAAAGAAATTCATAAATCCAAAACGAAATTTAAATGAATGGCACACAAATATTAGTTTGTAATAATTAAAAAAAAATTATTTTTAATTTTTTTGCTATGCGTTTTTTCCAATGACTGAGCAGTATTTCAAACATCAAGACGAGAATTGGCATTAGCCTTGCAGTCGCTTTCACTAGTTTCTATAAGTGAAGTCGTGGGGTATTTCAATAGAGCTTAAAGATGACTCCGTTTGGCCATTTTCAAATCAATCTAAAATGTGCGTGAAATAAAAAAAATTATATCTTGGATCAATAAAGGTTGACATGGTGAATTATATTTCATTTACTAAAAGAGAACATTTTTAACCCGCTTTAAACATCCAGATTGTTGGGATATCAAATGACTCAAAATGATGTCAATTACGAAAGATATGCAATTTTCCTTTTCTTAATTTTTGTCCCTTCTACAACATTACATTTTCAATAGATATTTGCCCTTAAAATTAGAGAGGCACACAATCTAGTCCTAAACGCACTGTTGTTTTCATATTTTTTTTTTAAATTCTGTTAAATAAAAATATTTAAACATTAATGGCATAAAATTATCCTTCCAATAAAGCCAAATTGATGGACCTTAAAACGATTTTCTTGTGTTTTATTTCAATTCGAAGTTCTATACCTCTAAAAAACACCCGTTATAAGTGCCTAAATTAAATCATTCCGTATAGACGAAATATCAAAACACTTGATTAAAATTTATGTGGAAATGTAGGATTTTGGTCGATATCGAGCCCATCAATTTGTTACTGTAACTCCAGTAATTGTAATTAGAATCGAAATAAAATGAATTCTGCGTGTAATTAGCATACAAATCGAAAGAATTTGTATGTATTCATGTATATGTACATGCGTATAAATATGTAGGTATGTGTCAATGAATTAACAAAAACTATTTACTATGTATGGATGCACATTAGGGTGTTCTCAAAAAAAATCCTTTATTTTTCTCAGAACCAGGTTTCAATCTTTAGTTTAGGTAAAAAAATAGGCCTGTTAAAATATCAGCTCATAATATTGATGGTGAGGTGGTGCGCATCGCACTTTTCAATTTCCCATACGATTTACATGGTATAAATTGATTTTATTCATTCTGGTTGTCATAAGTAAAGAACGGAATGTCCTACAGTAAACTTCTTGGTACGCTTTTGTAGAAAATTAAACGCTCTATAAAAAAAGTCACATAAAATTTTTTGATAAGTTAGCTGGATCAAAAGTTATTTACAGTCCAAATAAAATTTATCCTAAATTTATATGATTTTTTAAGAAAACAACAGAAATATTATGTCATTCCAGAAAATTTTACCAAGTTCCATACAAAATACAAACAGGCCTTTTAAAAAGTGCCAAAGAAGTGTTTTTCGTTATAATAGAGAAATATAAAACAATTTTATAAGTTTTTCAATTTATTTTAGCCATAGCTGTAATAAGTGAATGGAATGGAAATTAAAAATATTTTTATTTCAGATTTAGTTTAATTTTAAATTTTTTTATAGAGTGCCAAGAAGTTTACTGTAGCTTATTCCGTTCTTTACTTATGACAATCAGAGAGAAAAGTGGAAAATGTTTATTTGTTGTTTTTTTGTAAAGCCACCATTCTATCATAAATTTATATTAAAGTCAAAGGTGAAAAAGCACCAATTTCGTGTATTTAAAAAAAAGCACCTAGTTGAAAAATTCTGGACTGTTATGAATTGAAAAGCACTAAATCTAGTGGGAAAAGCACTAAATTGGCACGCTGCACACGAAGCACGAAGGTGTCGTATAAACGGCAATATTCAAAAACAAGATTCAGAGAGCGAAGCATGTGATTCAACTCGTCGTCTAAACATAGTATAAGAAATTATTCCTGATTATAAAAAAAAACATCAAATTTATATACTGTGGCAACGTTGCAGTAAATACCAAATACTTTTAGTTCTTCAAAATACGAAGTGGCAACGGGCTGCTTTTTTCTTATTTCCTAAATTATTTGAAAGCCTTTCGTCTATTCTTTTTTGTTTTATTATATATTCTGGGGGGTTATTATGAAATTCGATTCGAAACGGAAACTGTTCGAATTTGTATGCTATTAACATTACATTCGAACACATTTCCATTTCGAATCGAATTATATAATAACCCCCCTGTTTTATGTTTTTTTTCTTTTTTGTTTGTCTTGTGCCATATTTTGTTGTTTGATTGAAGTAATCATATTTCAATTAGAAAATCTGGCACCTCTAAATGCTTTAAAAGTTAGCATGAGGATAAACTGGTTGTTAGTTTATCAGTCACTTTTTTGTTTAATCTTAACTTGTAATAATCAAAAAATATTTACATATGTCAGATAGCATTCTAAATTTAACTACACAGTTACCTATATCAAATAAAAATGAATTGGATTTCGAAAATGTAAAAATTTTCAAAATTAAAGTTACAAGTGCATGAATGCCATCAAATTACCATTTAAGAGTAAAAATTTACGTGTGTGAAAAGGTGCTTTCGCAGTGAGCTAAATTTTTGAAAAGGTACTTAAAAAAAAACTTTTTTTAAAAGACACTTTTTAAAAAGGTACTTTATTAAAAAGGTACTTATGTAGTAAGCTAAGGTTTTGAAAAGATACTTGAAAAAAAACTTGTTTTAAGAGGTACATTTTTAAAGAGGTACTTCTTTAACAAGTTATTTTTTAGAGTTTTTTTGAAGTATTTTTTTAAAAAGGTACTCTTTGGAGATGTAATTTTTAAAAAGGTACTTTTTTGTATATGAATGTCCTTTTTAAAAAATTATATTTTAAACGTACTTTTGTATAGAGAAACGTACTTTGTTAAAAAACAAAATTTTTTCGAAAAGTACTTTTTTAAAATAGGTTTGTCATTCCGTGTGTAATTTCCACAATATTCACATGCGACCGTATATATATTCTGGGTTTTTATAAATAGGGAAGACGAATAAGCGATGTCCGTCTGTATGTCTGTACATGAATTCGGTCTTGGACCGGTGTGTCAAAAATGCTATATTGGTATTGAAAATCAGCAAAATCGAAAATGCGTCTTCAGAGCTGGAAAACTTAGAAATTTTTCCCATATAAAAGTAACTAGCTGAAACTAATTTTTATTTTTTCTTCTTAAATAAACCTATTTACATATATATTTTAGTAAGAATAAAATTGGTATTTTAATCCAAAAAAATTAAAAAGACGATTCCAGTGTTGGTTTCGGTATACAAAAGTAATCAACTAAAAATAATATTTTCTATTTCTCTACAAATTAAACATATTTTATACTTTTAAAAGAAACAAATTTGTATAAGAAATTAGAAAGATCTAAAAGGATGATTTCAGGGTTGGAAAATTTACGCTTTTTGTGGTATATAAAAGTAACAAGGTCTAATTTTTTTTTTAATTAAATATATTTTATATTTTAGAAAGAAATAAAATAGTATTAAAAATCACAAATATAAAACAAAATAATTGCAGGGTTGGAAGACTTAAATCTTAAAGCAGTTAATTAAGGTATTTTTTTTTTTCTTTTTAATTAAATATTTTATGTTTTTATGTTTTAAGAAAATCTTTACTAAAGATTATTTTATATTTGCTCAAATTTAATATGAAAATCGAATTTAACCATAAAAGCTTTGTAATATGTTGGTTACTGCGCTCTCAGCACAATTGTTTCAAATCGCACGTTGACAGCTTGTAACGAATTCTTATTAATTTTAAGTAAAGGGACATCACATAAAATATATCGCTAAAGACAGTCATACTCATAAATACAAAATAAATTAAGACATGTTTTATTTTATTTCAGGGACTGTTCTTTTCTGCTCAGCAAAATCGATACCGCGTTCACTTAGAACGTGCAATACTGGCAAAGGGATGTTATATTTGAGACAATAAGCAGTTTTGTAACATCAAGTTTTATTAAATACTGGAAAATGTGAATAAAGTTAGCTTAGTTGGTATAGAGGGACAACTTAGTGATGTGAAGAATTTCACTCGTGCACGTCGCTCAATACCAATTGAGAGTTTTGCTGCTGCGGCCCATAGTGTTGACTAAAACCCAGTTAATCTATTTCTCGTCGATCTTTGGAATTTGACATTCCGCAAACGGCATTACAACGTATTATGCACAAAGACTGCGCTCTTAAGGCTTTAAAATTCAATTAAGGCAAGAAAGAACTCACGCCTACCGACCATCACCATCACTCTTAAGGCTCCGTTACCCGACTGTAGAAATCGCAGATGTAAGGTAAATGTAAATGTAATGTAAATGTAAACGTTTAAGCGCTTATAGAATACTTAAAAACGTGTCATGTGTTTTCGACACAAAAAAAAACTTCTTTGTGCACACACACATACATACTAATTGCATTGTGCACAACAAGGCGAATTCACATAAGGTGATCTTAATTCGCCAGCTGACATAAATTACCTGCTGTCAAATGAACCAAAACGTTAAGAAATATTTTGACAGCAGGAAATTTTACACTAACAAATATACAAGGCGAATACGCAGAGTTGCAAATCAAGACCACCTTATATCAATTCGCCTTGGTGCACAACAAACACGCATTTTTTGATTTTAAATTGGGAGTTATTTGAAGTCAAACGCGAAAGTTCATATATGTATAATATTTAAATTCATGAATTTCATTTTGATTGAAATGTACATACATACATATTATAGCATTGCACAGATGCATCTGTTTGCACCAGTTTTGCGTGTTTTTTGGTTCTTGTATGAAAAAATATGTTATTTAGCGTTTCTTTTACTAGTTGTAAATGTTGATTTTTAAAGCAGTTATTGTATGGTTGTGCAATGACCAAATGAGAAAAACACGTTTGTATGTATTTGTTTTTCTATAACAAATAAGATACATAAAACTGGTTTTAACATAAGTACCACATGGTGTGTTGAAAAAAAATCCATGGTTGATGAACGAATGAATGAAAGTAAAATTTCACATACACATGTAAGTAAATGATACATGTACTATAGGGTTGCATTTGTATACTCGTTTGTATAGCCAAAACAAATATACCATGGTATGTACCATATAATTGTAGTGTGAGCGACAGAACCAGTATAAGAGTTATTTTGTGTGCGTGCTTTTCGAAATTAAAATACAATTAAAACAAATAACAATTGCTTATTGTATTGCTGCTGAGCAACTGTTTGATCTGTTTTTGCCCAAAAATACATATTGTAATACAAATATATGAAAAAACCACTATTGAAACAAATACATGATGTGCGGACGTTCGTTATGTTATTTTTTGGCGCAGCCAAAGTATAGAGAGAGAAAGAGACAATTTTGCTCTGAGAGTAATTACAAATGCATGTGTTTCATGTACATGTATCATTTACTTACATGTGTATATGAAATTTTACTTTCATTCATTCATTCATCAACCATGGATTTTTTTTCAACACACCATGTGGTACTTATGTTAAAACCAGTTTTATGTATCTTATTTGTTATAGAAAAACAAATACATACAAACGTGTTTTTTTTGGTCATTGCACAACCATACAATAACTGCTTTAAAAATCAACATTTACAACTAGTAAAAGAAACGCTAAATAACATATTTTTTCATACAAGAACCAAAAAACACGCAAAACTGGTGCAAACAGATGCATCTGTGCAATGCTATAACATGTACATGAAACACATGCATTTGTAATTACTCTCAGAGCAAAATTGTTCTCTTTCTCTCTCTATACTTTGGCTGCACCACAAAATAACATAACGAACATCCCCACATACATCTCCACATCATGTATTTGTTTCAATAGTGGTTTTTCCATATATTTGTATTACAATATGTATTTTTGGGCAAAAACAGATCAAACAGTTGCTCAGCAGCAATACAATAAGCAATTGTTATTTGTTTTAATTGTATTTTAATTTCGAAAAGCACGCACACAAAATAACTCTTATACTGGTTCTGTCGCTCACACTACAATTATATGGTACATAACATGGTATATTTGTTTTGGCTATACAAACGAGTATACAAATGCAACCCTATAATACATATGTATACGGACATACATACGAGTATTTATGTATGTATTAGAACTTATAAGTAAATAATATATAAAATAGATATATAAAATAGATTTTTTAAAAGATTTTTTAATAATTTCGCTGAAACGATTTTAATTTATTTTCTTTTGATGGCAAGATTTATCCTGTTGGAAAAAAACTAATTGAGTTTTTGAAATAACGCCTTTTAGAACGAAAATACGCCTAGAGGTTTTGAAAATTATTATTATTATTTTATTTAAATGAACTCAGTTATAATAATTTTAATAGCAGCTATAACGCTCAACCGTAATATTTGTCATTGTACATTACCAGAACAGGTTTTGAGCAACTTCATCGGAAAGACGAAGTATTTAGCTCTTTAATTTCCAAGAATGTGTATGCTTGCAGTAGCACCTCAATAAAATCTTTACTTTCTCGTTTTAACCTTTTCTTATTAACCTTCATAGGGTCTTTAAAATCGTTGACGTTAACGATCTTCGGGTCAAATTTGACCCAAATTGAAAATTAGTATTGGTTTCATTTATTTGTGATTCATTTATTGCCAATGAAAGAGAACATTATTTCATATATTTAATTCGATTAATATATGATAGATAAAACCGTAATATTAAATCGATATTATTATTAATTGTACATAAAGTAATGGTTTCAGAGTGCAGTTTTCATATCAAGTTTTTGCAAGTTATAACGGGTGTTTTTTTAGAGGTATAGAACTTCGAATTGAAATAAAACACAAGAAAATCGTTTTAATGTCCATCAATTTGGCTTTATTGGAAGGATAATTTTATGCCATTAATGCTTAAATAGGATTTCGGGCATGTGGCCGCCACGGCTGGCTCGAATAAAGCCAATTCTACAGGTCCAATTTTCAACCACTTTTTCGAGCATATGGGGCCGTATGTTGGCAATAACGCCACGAATGTTGGCTTCCAAGTCCCCTAACGTTTCTGGTTTGTTGGCGTAGACGAGCGACTTCACATATCCCCAAAGAAAATAATCCAATGGTGTCAAATCACACGATCTTGGTGGCCAATTGACAGGTCCATTCCGCGAAATTATGCGCTCATCGAATGTTTCCTTCAATAAATCGATTGTGACGTGCGCTGTGTGGCATGTAGCGCCGTCTTGTTGGAACCACAACTCATCCACATTCATGCCATCCAATTCGGGAACAAAATAGTCGGTTATCATGGCTCTATACCGGTCTCCATTAACGGTAGCTGACTCTCCAGCATTATTTCGGAAGAAGTATGGCCCAATGACTCCACAAGCCCATAAAGCACACCAAACAGTCTGTTTTTGTGGATGTAATGGCGTCTCAAGGGTCTCATGTGGATTCTCTTCACTCCAAATGCGGCAATTTTGCTTGTTGACCTAGCCATTCAACCAAAAATGAGCCTCATCACTGAACAAAATTTTGCGATGAAAATCAGCATCGAGATCAATCTCATTTTCGGCCCATACACCAAAATCACGACGCATTGCATGGTCTCGCGGCTTTAATTCTTGCACAAGCTGGATCTTGTAAGGTCGCAAGCCAAGATCTTTGCGCAAAATCTTCCATAAAGTTGATGAACAAAGCTCCAATTGCTGTGCACGGTGGCGAATCGATTCATTCGGGTCCTCTTCAACACTTTGCTCTACAGCGGCAATTGTTTCTTCGGTGCGCACTGTTCGACGTCTCTGCGGATGCGTATTATCACATAGAGTAAACGTAGTGCGAAAACGATCCATGGTTAACCGAATTAATTGCTCTGATGGACGATTATGTCGACCATAAAATGGACGGAGCTTGCGGTAAACTTCGCGAACTGAACCATTATTTTCGAAATAAATTTGCACGATTTGCAAGCGTTGTTCTTTTGTCAACCTGTTCATGATGAAATGGCAAACCAAACTAAATATTAATCACTTGACAGCTGACAAAATGGCCGCCAGTTAAAAAAGTGATGCCAACTTAAAGTTCTATACCTCAATAAAAAACACCCTTTAATAGTATCTAATGGTGTTTTATTTTCTGCGTTGAGGCCTAACTGGCAACGACTTCTTTTGAATCTGTTTTTACCCTCTTCAAGCATTTTTTCTTTGGATTTAGTTGAAGTTTACGGCTACTCATTTACCTCACATAGTTTTAGTGCAACTTTCTGTGAAAATACTGATATTGATAACCTCTTTTGGTTCTTTATATAAGGCATAGTAAGCTGCAATCCTAAATTTTCTAAGAAGTGTCGACGTTTTGCAAAACAGTTTATTTCCAGCCGCTATTAGCTGATGTAGATATCACAAAAGCATTGTAAGCTTATACATATATCTACCATGTTACTAACCACCATTTGACAACATTGATTAGTCTTTCTTTTGCAAGTAAAACATGATCTAACTTTGGCCAGCAAATAAACCCTTCCATTTTATTTATTGTAATCTAATCATATTTGCAGTTTCTTGTCTTGGTGATTACTAACTTTAGAGATATGATGCAAAGTACTAAGAAGGTTAGGTTAGTTTAGGAAGGGTGGTGCTTTACCGCCGCACCTCCACTTGGAGACCCAATTGGGTCCATTGTGATTCCCTTCTGTTGCTCAAAAAAGTAATATTTACCCTCCCATTTGCAGCCAGAAGTGACCATATTATACTAAGAAGATTCACAGACTTTTTTTTATCGGAATATATATAAGAAGGGTACGAGTACTATCTTTGGTAAAACAAAAATAATGATAAGCACGCATGATAATAACACATGTGCTATCTCTGGTAGTAACTCATTTATATTTTTATGTGTAGTTTGAACTAAAGTGATTTGTGATCTCAGTATTTATTGTTCAACCGATAAGATGTAAAAAAATTATCTGCAGTCGTGTTATATTTTCAAAATCGTCTGATAATATATGCAGGCCATTTTCTATTTCATTATCTTTCATTATTTTACAAAAAATACCAGACACAACACTTCCAAACTTTAAAACGGGTCAAATTTGACCCGAAGACCTCTACTGTAAAATCTTGCATACAATTTTCTTTGGCAAGTTTGCGGATATATAAGCCTACTATATCTGTTAAGATATAAAATTAAATAAAAGTCAGAAAATATGACATAGATCAGTCACTAATTTTCAGAAAAAATCAAAGTTTTTTTCCTGAAATGGGTCAAAGTTGACCCAAAGACCCTATGAAGGTTAATATTCGTGCCTACTCATAATAATTCAGTTTTATTTATAAACAATGTACATATGTATATTTTTTTTAACAAAAATACATACACATGTACATATACAGGACTTTTTGTTTGCTGGGTGTTTATCAGTATAAAAAATCATATAAAATGGAAAACAGCTGTTCGAAACATTGATGAGAGTTCAACATCTGCACATTATATTTGATTGCATGGAAAAAGTGCCAAAATTATTTAAATGGTATCAAATGGTATACTTACAAACATTGTAATGACTTTGACATTTAGTGAAATTACAATTTAAGCTTCATACCCGTATATTAGGGTTGCCAGTTTTGAAATCGCAGAAATCAGTACATGAGAAAAAAAATCAGTACAATTGAAAAAAAATCAGTACATTAATTTCTTCAATATAAAAGGCTTTAACTAGGGATGTAACTAATACCAGTTTAGCGCATGCGAATCCGAATACTACATTTTAATTTTTGCGAAAGCGAATGCAAATATTACAATACGTTAAAAAATCACATGAAAATAAATTTATATAAGAACATGAAGTTGTATTACATATGTACATGGATGTACTACATATAGCATTTTATTTAAACTGGGTCTCGCATTGAGCAAATATGTATTAATTTATTAAAGACACGAATTCATAAAACAGAAAGATACATACATATGTTTGTATATGAAATTAATGAGTGACACTTGTTTCGCGTGGAATTTACTACAACAATGACTAGTTAATATTGTTTGCGATTAAAATTGTTTGTGCGAAGTAATGAATGATGCTCAAAACATGTTTTAAAAGTTTTAACAGACTAGTCTTAAGTAGAAAATACTGCTGCCGAAAATACAATGCTTTTTCTTTTTCAAAAAATTAAATAGGTATATTTCCAAACACCGCTGGACTTTAGTTTAATTTTGATGCTTATGAGAACTTTTTTATAGAAAAGCTTTCTGATAAAGCTTTGAAGAATGCCTTACTTATAAGTCAGCTACGTCCAAGCCATGTGCACAATGTGCAAACCATGATACAATTATAACAGGTACATGCACAAGCCCAGCCTGTTAATGTATACAATACCTACAGTTGTCAAACTTTGTTTACAAGCTACAAAAATGTTAGTGTATATGTGTGCATAAAATGATTACAGTGTTGCCAATGAAATTACAAATGGATGTGTTTCCAATTACATATTGAAGAAAATTACACCACAAATGTTTTTTGTAAGTTGAAATGAAAACAAAAATAAATAAAAAATAAAACATAAAGTAGAATTACACACAGATTATATATGAATGTAATTACATGGCCTACATATGAGAGTAATTGCACACTCTGTGTAATTACACACCTATTGGCAACACTGAATGACTATAATCATTCATGAATGCCGCGTCTGCAATTATACTTTAGTTACCCTGTAATTGTTATATTTAAAAACAAAAGGCATCTGTTTCTGACAATTATACGTTTGTTTATACCAACAAAATGAATGTGTTTTTTGGTGTTGTAATTTTGTTGTAGTCGTGCATGTACCTAGTATAATTGTACCATGATGCAAACTTTTATAAAGAGTTTTTTGTGTTTTCACATCGACGAGATGACAACTTTCTTAAATAAAATTACTTGCCGGCTTAAAAATATACAGATATTGAGCAGTTGCAAAGCATGTGCAACAGTTGATCACGCATACGCAGAAAAAATTCGCAGAACTTCTGCATAAATTTGCTGAATCTACGAACATACCCTATATGTATATTTTTCATGCTGGCTTAAAATAATTTTCGTCTTTTTGACGTTTGTTAATGGCAAACTTTTTTCGTAAAAGAAGTACAAAATTTTTTTGTCTTAAATATTCGCATACATTTTAGCAAATGCAAATAGCAAAAATAAGCGAAAAATTTGCAAATGCGAACATTCGTTACATTCCTAGCTTTAACCATTCTTAAAACAAAACATGAATTCAATGTATACTTTGTAGCAATGCATATGTAATTAATTAAATAATATTTTCAAAAAAAATTTCGAAAAAGAAACTTTAAATCAGTGTGCACACTTAAATTTTTTTTTAATTCGGTAGAATCGACAAAAAAAATCGGTAGATTTGAATGAAATTCGGTAGAATTTTTTTTATTCAGAGAAACACAAAAAATAACAATTCAAAGAAACATAAAAAAATAACAAAATATATGTATGTACTTATATATAAAGGGTACGTTCAAGGAGTATCAAACTAGACAGGTTCCAAAAGCGCATTTAAAACTTCACATGTGTTTGAAAATTAAACTGCCATAAACAATGAAGCATTTCCAGTAAAAAAAAGTGTCATCCCCAGTTACATATTTGCCCTTACCCTTTATATAGATATGCTATGCATATATAAAATAATATACACAAATAACAGGAATTAATTCAGTTTTTGTACATAGGTTTTATAAAGCTAGTAAAATAACTTTTATTTGACAAACATTTGTAATTACAAATATTATATGTAAAGATCCATTTATGAATTTAAACTTTGGTGCAAAAATTATTAAATCATTGGTATTAATAAATATTTCATGGCCAAGGCACAATTCTATGGCAAATATTAGGGTACTTATAGTTTCAGTTTTTAACCGATTTCTTTGTTCTGTTTTAATGATTTTCATAACATTAAATGACCGCTCTGCGGCCGCGCTGCTATATGGCAAAATAGGCAATTTACACATATATCGACTTAAATTACTAAATAACAATATTCGGTTGATTTCAGGCCTTGTTCGGTAGAATTGGTAGATTGTTAAATTCACAAACATATTCGGCAGAATCTACCGAATATCGGTAGAAGTGTGCACACTGCTTTAAATTCATTATTTGCGTGTATCAGAAATCACTTATAGCAAATCTTTCTTGCAAATTTAAATTAAAAAAATCTCAATAAAATTAACATTAACTTAAACTAAAATTTATATGATCTCTGACAGTTTTGGCACAATTTGCTTGAGCATTATATGGAAACCACTTTGAAAATAAATTCGCCTTAACGAACGTAAAGTACAGATCACTGGTGATTCAAAGAAAATAAATAAACACTATGACAGGCTTTCTTACACATTGATCATAATTAATATATAAAAAACAGTACAAAAACAGTACATACATGAAAAAATCAGTACATTTGCGTACTGATTTGCTAGTTATGCATAAATCAGTACTTTAAACAAAAATCAGTACATGTACTGGCAAAATCAGTACGACTGGCAACCCTATTGTATATACATATTTACATTACAACGTCCCAGTTGTCCAAATCGTCCTAGACGACATTGTCTTCGACGATTCATATACGACATGTCGTCTGTAGATTAAGTTTTCTAATCGACAATTTAAAAGAAATCGGCGTTCATGACTATCTGAACGACAATGTCACACGTTTTCTCTTCAATAAAACTTTGTTGGGGACCATCTGAGCGACAGTGTCATACGTTTTGTCTTCAATAAAGCCTTGTCGAGGACAATCTGAGCGACAATGTCCCTCGTTGTGTCTTCAATAAAGCATTGTTGACGACAATATGAGCGACAATGTCCCTCGTTATGTCTTCAATAAAGCCTTGTTGATGACAATCTGAGCGACAGTGTCACACGTTTTGTCTTCAATAAAGCCTTATTGAGGACAATCTGAGCGACAATGTCGCTCATCTGGTCTTGTGTGACCTCGCCGCCATTTGTATGAAAATTTCGTCAACGATTTGTATGGAGTTGTCTTTAATATGTCTTCTACGACTTACCATTGTCTTGTACCCGTCGTCAAAGATGTCTTAAAGACGTGGCCAACTGGGGTATTAATATTATAAAAAATATTTATATTTTTATTATAATTATAATTATGTATTTTAATTATACGTACCTATTTTTATTTTTATTGTTATTATTTTTAAATAAAAATAGTTTTTTGTATGCTTGAATGTATGTATGTTTGTACACACATATGTATGTACTTATATTTTACAAATTCATACATATGTACATATACATATGTGTATGTATGTATATTAACAAAAAATAAACACATACGATTGGCAAACTCTGGTTAGATTTTATAAAAAAACTTTTTTATAAAACTAAATTTATTAAATATGCCATCTATCTACGTATACAAATTAACCACTCAAAAGCTTAAATTATTAAAAGAAACAAAAGTACCAAATCAGGGCTATTGTGCCACACTCTCATTCAATATACATACATCCCATCACTGTCTACAAATGTCACGTAACGTCGTCATGAAATTCTATTTTCTGCAGGTTCAGACGTTACATTTACGTGCCATTTCAGTCAGGTAAAGGCTCAGTTAGCCGACTGTAATGTAATGTAACTGCAACAGTAAGAAACAGCTGATCGATTTTGTTATGTGAAAAGTAATGAAAATGGTTATAGAGATGTAATGTAACGTAACCTACTTTTCATATAAAAATATCAATCAGCTGTTTTCTACGTTACAGTTACATTACATTACAGTCGGCTAACTGAGCCTTAAGCGTTTGCATAGCTTTTCATGCAACAGATTCGATCAGCTAACACATTTACATTTACAGTCGGGTAATTCTGCCTTTATATTCCTGATCCGCATTGCAAAACTGCAATCAAAAAATTTCAACGAATTCATTAAGTTCATTCTATAAGATTGTAGACTACCTACTAGAGTTGGGTAATTTTTTTTTAGCTACCCTCGTTAATCTTTACTGACCCTTGCAACAAAGTATTCAATGCAAAGAATCCTAATTCTCTACGACAAGTTTCGATTGAAGTTTAAGTGGTGAGTGGCATTTTAAAGTTTCCTTAAATGTTTAAATTATAAATAATTTTTAGTTTCCTTTTTGTTGACATGAAATACATTTGTCAAATTTTAAATTCCCTGAAGCAGAACAAATGTACTAGATTAAGTAGCTTAGAAAGGCCTTATCATGCCATTGTGCGCGCTTGCTTATATTATTGCTAGTGTGTAAGATTGAACTTGTACACCAGCAATCTCTTGTGGGGCCAGAAGAGCATGATGATGGCAAGAAAATAACAGCCCGCAAAAAAGAAACAAATCTTCAAAATTATAGAAGAGGGGCTCACAAATTGTAAAAGTTTTTTACTAAATTTTTTTCTCGTATTGTATTTCTTGTTTTTTATTTTCTTTTTTTTTTTTTTTGTATTTCAATTGTTTTGCTGCTTGGGGTTTTGGCATCATAAATAATGCATTATTGACGACAGCTTGTTACTCTATTGCTTCCTTCTGTCGATGGTACTCGTAGCTAGTGGCCGGTGATGGTGGTGCGAGGCACAAAAAGAGCTGATGGTAAATTATAAGAAAGTATTCATTTAAAAATTATGCAGTCGAGGCCTTATACAGAGCTCAGAATGATTTAAATTTAAATAGATAAACAAATGTATCTGTATAAATTTTGTTGATTGCTAATGCTGCTGCTGCTGTTGATGCTGCTGCTGCTGTTGTTGCTGCTCTTCAAGCCAAATGATAATGAAATTAGAATTAGTGCTAGGAAAGGTATAAATTATTCTACCAAAAATATAATTCCCTTCTGGCATATGAATCAAAATGTATGAACAATACAATAAAATCGATAATAATAAAAATGCCTAAAACAGGGAATAATTTAACAATAACAATTTTCTGGTCAATTGAAATTGTGACATACAAAATTAATTCAGTAAATTTTCCAAATATGTCATCCCATTTAAAGATTAAAGTTCAATGGAGTGAAATCAAAGCAAAGTGAACACAAAGCAGGTAGATTTTTACTAACAAAACAGTACATTAACAATTTAAGTTTGTTATTTCAATATTAACAACTAAAAATTAATTAGATTGACCAACGAAATTTGCTTCTGCAACTACAAGATTTGTTTGGTATATATACGATATAACATACGAAAGTGTTAACTGTCAAGTGATCAATCATACTGCGCTCATTTTTTAGGATTCTCGTACACCAAAGGTGAAAAGGAACCAGATTGTTTTTGCTCCGATGTCCGTCCGTCTGTATGTCTGTCTATTTCTCTGTTACAGGCTGTTTGTTTTTCGAGAAACCTTAGACCTACGGAACTGAAATTTTCACATAATATGTAAAACTTTAGCCTCTAGAACAACAAATGTATGAAAATTAAATATTAAAGGGATTTCGAAAGCGAGTATCTAAACATGTTGAAATCCTAATGTAATATACAGACAATTATATTATATACTTTAAATTTTCAAATTTAGTACATTTGTAATAAGAATTACCAATGAAATTAAAGAAATAGAAATAAAAGGGAATTCTATCAGTTAATGTTATTTTTGCTATGTAATTTTCACAACTTGCTGTATTATATTGGAAACCGTAAGATGAAAGCTCTTGAAACTAACAAAAACGCTAAAACTAAAATTTTTCAGAATTAAAAAATGCAGAAACGAAAAGTCGCCAAAATAAAAAAACCCTTAAATGAAGAATATCACCAAAAATAAAATAAATCGCTGCAATACAAAAAATCACCAAAAGTGAAAACTTTACCAAAAACTAAAAAACACCGAAACCAAAAAAATCGCTAAAAACTAAAAAACAATCGAAAAAATCGCCAAACCCCGAAAAAATTGCCAAAAAAAATAATAAAAAAAATGCGCCAAAACTAAGCCAAAATCAAAAAAAAAACGACATAGCGATAAGAGCGCTAAAACTAAAAAAGCAAAAACAGAAAAGTTTTTTCAATATTTTTTTTTTAAGCAAACACAACATCCGAATTTATCGAGATTTTCTATCAAAATCAATCATCACACTATCATAAATAAAATTTCACCTGGAAATTTCCGAACGTGTGAACAGCTAGTTGGTATTAAGAATAAAATGTGTTATGAAAATTTCTAGATGTTTACATTTTTTTATTATGAAAAAATTGTTTGTGTTTTTTTTTATTTATTGTATTTTATTTAATACAATTGTGAAATATTTTGATAATATATCGTCATCTTAAATGCAAATGGACATAACTACACTTTTATATTTTTTACAGGAGAAACAAAAAACGTTTGAAAATCAATAATAATAAAGTTTTCTTTAAAATTTTCTTCGAAATTTACTTTTAGTTGGAATACTTATATGTTTTTAACCATATATTTCCTTTTTTATATATATTTAAGCTTTTATGTTAATTATGTTCTTTGCAATAAAAAAAATAGACGCATTCTTACAGCCTAACCCACGATGTCGATCGACAACTCGATCGACTGACGACAAGTCACTCATTATAGTTCGTTTGAGCGTCCCACTAACTATCGACTTGCCGGTCGTCAGGCTTTACGTTGTTAACGTAATGCATTTACTCATTGTCAAATTAGCATATTGCCACGTCAAAAATTTCACAAATAAAACGCTACTTTACAAATAAAAAGCGCTGAAATGTGAAAAGTATTCCATAAAAAATGCAACTCTATGCTACTTAAAGTTTCTACACATATACAAATAAATAATAAAAATAACAACAATAATAAACATAAGACAATACAAAAAAAAAATTAAAAAGTTATTTTCAAAATTTTGTGTGTGAAATATAAATAAATATATCAGTTGAAATGTGTAGATACTCCTAAAATAATGCCAGCGGATTGTAATGAAGAATGGACGGGAGTAGCACCAATGTGACAAGCAATCTATTGAAGTGGAAAGAGTAATTTGCCTAATTTAGTGTTTAGAATTGGTTAGATAAATTGCACGTATACACATTCATACATACATATGTATATATGTATGTATGTATGTAATTGAAAAAGAATTATGTGACAAAAATGCATGTTTGTGAGTTAAATAAATAAAATAAACGCAAAAAATATTAACATTTTTATTTTTGATTTTCATAAATGTAAATTTGTTTAAAAATTTGGTATTTATGTGTACTTTTTTGTTTTGTCGACAAGCACAAACCAAGTGACTGATTTTGACATTTGTTGTCGTTTGAATTTTCATAGTGGGTACCAAATTTGTATGGAAATGGTTACGTCATCGTTCGCATGCATTGTCGATCGACTTGTCGTGCTGCACAAGTTTAGTGGGTCCCAAATCAGCTGTTTGTCGTTAAAAATGATTGCGAACGACAACGTTCGATATCGTGGGTTTGGCTGTTAATTACGTTCGTGTGTATTTCTTTTATAAAGTAGTCATTTTTGATCATGTTGTTTGATAAAATGAACCATAATCAATCAAAAAATCGATTTAGAATTTTTATGTAGTTACGTCCGTTTGCATTTAAGGTGACGATATGAAGAAATTTGTAAGTTTTCAATTTTAATGGAATTTTAATAGGAAATTTTTACATGTGGAATTCATGACAAGGCTAATAACGACGATTTTTAGCAAAATTGTGTTAATCGATTAGGCTAATTTTTGGCGTAGATAACTGGTTTGTCAATAAACAAAATTGCCGCATATCGAGCGACAATATAACCTACAGAATCCATTACACCCAGAAGAATCTTTGTTACGACTTACAAGCAGATGGCATTACATATTCAAAAATGTAAGCTGAGCTTTTGTTACGCTCAATGAAGATCGTTACCGCACCATCATCAATGATTTTTTTTTTAATTTGGACCACGATGACGCTACGCATCTTATGGCAACTGCAATGATTGTTGTTGTTGTTGCTTTTTTCACTCTCACTAGAATATTAATTTTGAAATTCAGCTTTGAATCAAGAATAACACTGAGGTATTTTGCACTGTTGGACACTTTTATCTCCGTATTATTGCGAGTGATAGGTTGGAAAACAGATATCTTATACTTCCTGGAGAATAGGACTAGTTTGGCGAGATCTCTTTTCTCCGCCCATCTTGTTAAATGTAAAAGATCATCCTGTAGGATATCTCTTAGAGAAGTGAGGAATTTTCCTCTTAGAGCTATTGCATCATCAGCATAAGAAATGATTTTAGAGCTAGATTCCACAGCAGTGGCGAAAGTACTCCTGCTTGTGGTGTACCCCTATTTACAAAGCGGGTATGCCTAGAAGCTCCTAGAGCCGAAGCTATCCTGCGGTGAGTTAAAATATTTTGAATTCACTTACATAATCCAGCATTAACCCCCAAATTCGACAATGCATCAATTATCGCAATGTCTCAATGTCCACGATTTCTCCCCTTTGATATGCATGCTGATGCGAGACATATAGACATGCTAACCCGCAACAAATAAAGCTGTTTAGGTAAAATGTATATACGAGTACATATTTTACATTAAAACTTTAAATTTAAAGTTTTTATGAATTGAACTTGCCGATTTCGATTACGACTGTAATAGCTGTGCAAACCATACCTCACGTATTCCATTTATACTGAAAAATTTTATACCAGGGCGGGTAGGTCAATTACGAGTTGTTCGTCGCTTTTCGAATTTCCTGCCTTTTAACTGTAAGAACAATACTTTTCACTGAATGTTATTGTGACCTTACAAGCCATGTCGGGTGGCGGTGCGTACTTAGTCTCGGTTCACACACTACAACTTCTGTTGATCAACTCGTGATTTAGCTGTAAGTAAGACGGAGAAGAAAACACAAATATATATATTTTTATTTACAGCTGAATTATGAGTTGATCAACAAAAGCTGAGTTTTGTGAACCAGGACTTATATATTCTTTTATGATTTCTACATTTGTAAAATTAAATTGAAGTGCCATTGTAAATAGGAAATTCGACGAAAAAAGATATTAAAAGGAAGTCATTTGCATGATGTAAAATGTTTGACTACAAACAACAGCAAACGTTAAGGAAGAAAGAACAACAGGAATCAACTTTGATATCACTTGCTGGAAATTTAAAATATTTTGTAAATCCAAAGACAACAACACACAACAAGCAAACATACTTCTCTTCTCGTCTTTCCGTATTCACCAAAAACTGATTTTTCATTTGCTTTGTCAAATCAGTCAAAAAAAAAGTTTAAAATAATTTTTTTTGATGTTGTTGCTGTTGTAATTCACACAAAGTAATTTATTTGGTTGTATGTATGTATTAAGTAAAAAAGATAGAAAGAGAATGAGAAATAGAAACAGAGTGTGGGAGAAAAAGGAAAGACTTAACAAACAAAAAGAAAAATTCACTTTTGATTGATTAATTTTTTTTGTGGGCATTTTTGTGTGTGTATGAGTGTATGTGTGTTAGCAGCTCGTGTTACAAGTTCAATTATTGGGGATGCCACAAGCCCAAACACACCCAGCTACTTGAAAACAAAAGAATTTTAATGCCAAATAATATACATACTAGAGGGATGCCTAAACAGTCTTGAAATGTAAACACGTCTTGTTTTTTTTTTAATGTATTCTCGTGGCATGTATTATACTAAACCAATAATAAATGCTGTCGTACTATAAGCGAAGCACGATGGATGTACTGATGTACGTGTTTACAGGCGATGTCGCGAAGTTTTCTTGTTCGTAACAAACACTCAAAAGAAGCAGTATTGATGCGTGTATGCTTGTTTTTTAGCATATTGTACGTTTTAGTGTAAGTGTGTGTGTAAGATGTAGATGGTAAGCTATTATGTGTTTATGGGTGGTTTTTTTAAAGCAAGCGCACAAAAATCGTTGAAATCCCAATAAAATATGAAATAATAGTAATTTCATACTCGAAAAATCGTCAGAAAAATCGGAAAAATCAAAATGTACTTTTTTTTAACATGTATACATACATATCGCTCATTTACTTCAATAGTGTCATAACTCCAAAACTGTGTTTTTGAGTTAATAAAAATTTCATATAAATGGCTTGCACTGTGACCTCCTGAGAGCAGAATATTTTTGCATATCTTCATTGAGTTGTATGTAAATTGAAAACTTAACTGAAACGTTTTGAGTTGTGACACTATTGAAGTTAATGAGCGATATGTTTTATTTTATAAATATATTTATTAGGAAACAAAAACAACAATTCAGTTTCACCCCCCCCCTACATAACTTTGTTCCCCTCAGTGGTAAAATTATGAAAAATATTCCCAAATTAGAGGGTACAAGTTGACTAAGTAGTTTTGATCGCCGAAATGTTTGAGGAACTTGGCCTTTTGCACATTTATGTCTTTTGAGATCAATACTTCGTCGGTCTCAAGTAGAAAGGCCCTAACTCAAATAATTGTAAATTTTGGCAAAGAAGGCAAAACACAATAGAAAGTATAATATCCAATATGTAACTTTTTTTGCACAATCGTTTGTAAAAGCGTTATTTTTTACACTATTGCAATAAATTTTTGTAATGAGGTGAATGTGAAATGTATTTGGAATCACTGAAAAAAATTAATTTCGTAGAAAATACGAGTTAAGCTGGGGTCACACGATTGGCACAATGTACCAATTTTCGTCGGCTCACTGCGATAGAGTCATAAGTAATAAGCCAAAATGACATTATTATTTAATTAATTCTTGAATAAGTCTTGAATAAGGCTTTATTATTAATGCAGTGTGGTGCAGTTATGTAATTATATTTCAATTAGTTGAGAAATAAGGCCAATTTACTTTGTTACTTATGAATTTAATTCAGTGAGCCGACGAAAATTGCTACATTTTGCCAATCGTGTGACACCAGCGTTAGGGCCTTTCTACTTTATACCATCGGTATTAATAAATGGTAATATTCTATTTTTATAGAAAACTGAATCATCAACAAATAAATTCTTTTTAATTAAATAATAAATTATTAAGATAGAGTCGGCAACACTGCCAACAGCTGCCATTTGGACTATTGAAAAATCTTAAATTTTGTCGAAAAAATCGTCAAATCGTCATTTTGCTATTTTCGCCACCAAAAATCGTCAAAATGTCGATAAATCGTCAAATCTGGCAGCCGTGCACACAACTAATGTCAATGCATGTGTGAGTATGTATGTATTTGCGCAGAAATATAAGAAATCATACACACAGCGTGTGTACATATATACATGCATCACGTTAGTATACGCACCTATGCGTATGAAGAAGCCAGCATCACAAATTCTTCCTTCACGAAGTATTTTCTTCTTTACTCCTATACACTGCAATAACTGAAACAAATGTCTCGCCAACAGTGTTGTTTAGCGTTCGTTTTAGAACACTTGGCTGCAGTAAAGCATTTGAATAATCCCTCTTGTCTTAAAAGTTCTTGTAAGTGGTCTTTTGCAGGGGTCTAATAAATACCTACACAATTTTTTTATGCATTACTCTAAATTATTTAAACATGTTACCAAGAATACAAAGAATTACATACATACATTATATACATATATGTACATATTAGAGAGCTGCGTAAACAGTCTTGAAATGTAAAAACGTCATGATTTTTAAATGTATTCACGTCGCATGTATTATACTAAACCAATAATAAATGCTGTCGTACTATAAGCGAAGCACGATGGATGTATTGGTGTATGTGTATATCAGTTATAACAAGCGATGTCGCAAGACAGCTTGTTTGTAACAAACACTCAAAAGAAGTACTGTTGATTAGTGTATGCTTGTTATTTTTCATATTGTACGTTTGAGTGTGTGTGTAATATGTAGATGGTAAGCTATTATGTGATTAACCGCATACAACTAATGTTAATGCATGTGTGTGCTTTGCATGTGCGCAGAAAAATAAAAGATCATACACACATACATGTATGACGTTTGTACACGCGCTTATGCGTAGAAGGAAGCTAGTATCACAAATTCTTCCGTCACGAAGTGTTTTCTTCTCGACTCTTATACCTACAATACTCAAACAAATTTCTTGCAAACAGTGTTGTTAACGTTTGTTTTATAAGATTTCGCTGTAGTAAGGCATTTGAAAAATCCCTCATGTCTTGAAAGTTCTTATAAGATGTCTTGTGCAGGGGTCTAATAAATACCTACACAATTTTTTTATGCATTTCTCTAAATTGTTTAAACATGTTACCAAGAATACAAAGAATTACATACATACATACATATATATATATATATATATATATATATATATATATATATGTATATATATATATATGTATATATATATATATATATATATGTACATATACACGTACTTATTGAAACAATTATGATGCTGACTGATATTGATAATATAATGATTACACTGATTACAGCGTGCGATTAGGGATCGTGATATTTAAAATTTGAAAATTTTTGATGAATTTATATTAAATGAAATAAATGAAATTGTTTAAATAACAGACAAAGCTGTTTTAATAAAGCAAGTGAAAAATTCAATACAAACTTGTTTTCATAAAATATTCATTTTAAATCATTTTTAGAGAAAAGAGAATCAAGCAGGAAAAGAAATATGATTCCACTTTGAACCTGCAGACATGAAAGAACAAAAAATAAAATTTCAACAAAAAATAGCAGCAACAGCAGGAACAAATGGCTAAAAAAAACAAAGATTCAGCAGTAACAACATTGTTTTGTTAGAATACATATATTCAACTTCAGGCAGCAACAATAACAGCATTTTCAGCATTACATACAACGTATGTAGCATTATTAAGACCCTGATCTGATCACCCATGTAATAGTAGAATTCTTTCAATTCGAAATATGTATTTGTTGGCATGGTTTTTGCCGTTTACTGCTAAAAAATATCCCTGCACAATGGGATAGAATGGCTGCGTAACATCCCAGCAAAAAATTAATCGAGATTTCGAAGCAATTGCTTCTAAATTGCTTATTATTAAGTTTCTTTTGCATTTTTATAGCTTCTTTTTCTGTTTTTTTTTTCTATTTTGGTTTCTTATATCCCTTCCATAAAAACATTTTGAAAGGTGTAGTTTAATATAACACAAAAACAAGCGCTTCGGAAGCACGGAAAAGCACACAGTGCATCCCCTCTGTCTTACGAGGATGCAATAACGCAAGCGAATGACGAAATTAGATAGAATAGATAGATTAGAATAGATCATCCTCTCTCGCTTACCTGTATACAAAATAGAATTGTGTACAAAAATAAATATGTGCTTCGGTAATTCAGTGGGTAGTGTTCTAGCCTAACATACGGAAATCCTGGGAAAAAAATAAGGAGCAAATTTTTTTAAGTAGACGAATATTTTTGCTGAATTCACCTCATTCCGGCAGGCATGAAAGAATCACCTTTTAGATCGACGTGGCAGAGCTTTTACGCGAGAAATCCCATATAAAAATCATGCAAAATTTCATGCATCGGGTAAGCGCTTGCATACCAAAAGAGCACTTATATAAGTGCTTCCAGCGATTACCATTTTTTGCTGGGATAGTGTGCATGATTCTTAGTGAACACTTTTTTCAGCTGAAATTTTCAATTAAGGATGTGTACGAAACATACATATTTACATACATATATGTTTGCACTTATTGAAATTAGATTTATGAGATCTAAACTATATGATTCATCTTGCCCAAAATAAAAGTTATAACTTATTTTCAAAAATTAAGGATATTTGAAAGGACATGCCTATACTTATTTCGATTGCTATGAAATTTGAAAAAGAACTTTTCCCTATAATTATGGAAATATTTATATATCCAATGTATAATTATATGACTTCTGTCCAACACATGCCTCATTTAGAGCACATCCTTTTGTGGTCGATTGGCCAATGCATCGCACTACGCATTACAGTGAAAATTCCTTTTTTAGCCGCACTGTTCGTATGTGGAATCAACTACCTGCGGAGGTCTTTCCTGCCACTACCAGCGTGGGAAGATTTAAATCAAATGTACACAGACACCACTCCCTCTATCCTCCTTCCCTATAACCTATTTTCCTAGTTCTAGCACAATGCACTGCATGAGTAGGGGTTATCCCCTGAGTGCTGGTCCTATTTAAAAATAAAAAAAAATATAAAAAAAGTGTAAAATTTTAATTTCGAAAATATGGATATATGGGCAGTAGAGCACTTTTAAGCCGATTAAAATTAAAGTCAACGGAGAATCAAGATTTCGTTGAACCAGTTATTAACTTTAGCTAAAATATAAATTAAAAACGAAGCAAATATAAAAATTACTTAGCGCCAGATGGCGGTTTTAGGAACTGCGATGAAAAAACCATTCGTTACCGACATTAAGGGCTTTAAAGATGGCTTGATATGTAGGAGTATAGCAGGGGGCCAGGGTTGCCAGACTTTTATTATTATTGTAGCCCAAGATGTGTAGAAATGAATATATGTCAAGCATACATGTTCTTGCATCGATTACCATGATATTTACAGAAGAGCTTGAATGTTTTAATTTAAGTATATATTCAACAAGCCTATGCTGCATTTTAATCATATTTTCATCTAAACTTTTATTTTCAAAACCAAGTGCATATGAAAGGTAGGCAAGTCCTTGCAGCGACTGCAAAAAAGTTTATCATAGATCTTGTCTTTATATTTATAGAAATATTTTAGGTGAACCCAAAAGAATAAATATATGGGAAGGAGGCTACGTATCTGCTAACTGATTAAATTGACCTCAACATTTTTGAGACACAACTTAATTTTCTCAAAATTAAGGATATATGGAAAATATGCATATCGTGCATCGATTGCAATAAAATTCCCGGAATATTTTAACTGCTGTTTTTTTAAGTGTTACTAAAAGTTTTTGCTGAATGAAAATCATAATTGTTGGAAAAAATTTATAAGTTCAAAATTAAGGACATATGGCAGGACATGTAATACTTGCAGTGTTTGCAATGATATTAACAGAGTACCTTAACTATTTACTTTTTCAAATAGTTATAACCTTTTTTTTACTTTCTGGTCATTATTTAAATTTAAGGACATATGAGAGGTGGGCATAGATCCTTCGATCTGTGGGCACAAAAACATTTTTTTTTGGAAGACTATCTGTGTAGTTATATTTACAACTACAAGTCAACGTTTAAGCATATTGTAATTATGAGTGTTTTAAGAAAAATTTATTTTAATATAAAGGATATGGGTAGTAATCGTATGTCCTTGCATCGATTGATCAGAAAATCGCCATAAAGCTTAACTATATGATTTTTAAAATAATTACCAGCCATTGCTGAAGTTTGCCCCGTATTCTCACTAAAGCTAAATCTATATATAGATTTTCGGTTACGAATGCAACTTTCAAACTTATATTGGTAAATCAGACATTGGTTCAAAAATTTATTGCGCCGAAATTTTAGTGTCGGCAAAAGTTTTTAATTTTCTATTTGTTCAACATTTTAGCGACCGAATTTAACTTTAGCTTTAGCAAGTTAGAGAATACAGGGGCTGGTCTGAATAAATTGGTCTGAATAAATTAGAAGCAGAATTTTAAATTTTAAAACATACAAAAGATAGGAATATCCTTTTAGAAAGTATTATGAATTACAGTACAGTGAGCATTCCTTTAATACATCTGGATTATGTTTTTCGCTTAATATGAATATTTAAAATTAAGGATATGTGGGAAGTGGGCACGTCCATTCATGTATTCAAATCAAAATTACTATAAATAAGTTCCCTGTTCTGTTCAAAAAATAATTAACAATTTTTGCTGCATACAGGCCATATTTGCAGTAATTTGAATTCAAGGATATATGGGAGGAAGGCGTGTCCTTTCAACAATTAATTATAATTCTGTTATTTGATAAAAAAAAAGCAATGTGAGTCCGATCACAGAGGAGATGTGTAAACATCTAGTAGTGAAAATTTTTTTTTAAGTTGGAAGTACTTATGCTTTTAGTATATTTTTTTTTAAATTAATAAATTAAAAGTATCAAAACTTTCAATATTGTAAATACATAGGAATTTATTGGTTTTTGTTTGTTTTATTTAACTCATTTGGGCACACTGCAGTATATGTATATGTACTGCATTAAAAATTGCAGTAAGCAGTAAATTTACTGATTACTGAACAAATTCAGTAAATTTTTACTGCTAATGAAATTTAATTTGCATTACCTGTAAAATCGTAAGGCCGTATTCATAATCAAATTGTAGCAAGTGGCAAAGTTTTTTCATTCAAATTTTGAAACTTTTGTATGAAAAACATTTAGCCACTTGGTAGAATTTCATTATTAATACTGGCATTGCTGATTACTGAAAATTCAATGCACCTCATCATATAACAAATCATTTAGGCACTTTATGTAAATTGTAAAAAAAAAAATTTTAGTAATCAGTAAAAATTTACTGGTTAAAATTTTTTTATTATTTTTACTGAAATTTTAGTGGTACTGCAGTGCTCATCTATGGTAAATGCCTTTACTTTTACTTTTTAATTCCTGTTGTTCATCGTTTAGTTGTTGCTGTTCTTGTTGTTGTGTACGCATTGCACTTAAAACAAATTCAGTAAAGTGCGACTTTGACTCGCGCACGAAGGGTTCCATACATTCGGTTTTGAAAATTTTTTTGATGTGGCGTTTTCCTTTTTTAAGTTTTTCCAGTTTAAACGATTTTTTCAGTTTTGTCGCTTTTTTCTTTTTGGCGTTTTTTTTCTCTTTTTGGGGGTTTTTTTTTGTTAATTTTCGCAATTTTTTAATTTTGGCGATTTTTTCTGTTTTTGGGGTTTTTTATTTAGGTGATTTTTTCATTTTGGCGATTTTTTTTGTTTAAGGGTTTTTTTTTAATTTTGGCGATTTTTTTTTCATTTTGGCGATTATTTTTCTGTTTTTGGGTTTTTTCATTTTGGCGATTTTTTTCAATTTGGCGATTTTTCCGGTTTTTCGCGATTTATTTTAGTCCTAGAAATTTTTTTAATATGCTGCCTTTTTCGTTTAGGCGATTTGTTTGTTTTTGGCGATTTTTTAGATTTGGCGTTTTTATAAGATTTTGATCTTTTAGTTTTACCGTTTTTGAAAATTTCAAGAGTTTTGCTCTTTCGGTTTGCAAGATATAGCAAGTTGTCAAAATTACAAAGTCAAAATGCATTAACTGATGGAACACCCTTTAATTTACATTTTTTAAAATTAATGTTAATTGTTGTAGTCTGTATAAAAATACACTAACTTTGCAAATTTCAAGTGTATATATGTACATACAATTGTATGTATATTACATGGTATTTTAACATTTTTCGTTGCTCGTTTTGGAATACCCTTTAATTTTTAACTCTCATGTATTTATTGTTGTAGCGGCCAAATGTCTACATACTGTGTCCGAATTTCAGGTCCGTAGACCTTACGGTTCTCGAGAAAATGCCCTGTGACAGACGGACGGACAGCGTAGCGAAAACAATAGGGTTCATTTTCATCTTTGGTGTACGGAACCCTAATAAAGCAATTATGTATTTACAATATTTTAAATAAGTTTGTATTGCTTCTAATGCACTCATACATAGCTCACACCGATTTGACAACGCTGTGTGCATCTCACTCAAAATTTGTGATTGTATTGTGAAAAAGATTTTTACCCCCTAGCGTATAGATGTTTACACATCAAAAATTTCGATCTTCTGTTCATAACTTTAGCTTAAATTCAGTTTTTAATATAAAGGATATATGGCAGGTAAAAATATGCTTGCGCTGATTTTCCTTAAAATTAATTTTTTTTAATGTTGATATCGAGCAGCATAATTTTGAAAGGAATTGTGCAACAAATGATATGACTATTTATAAATTTTTAATGTCCCATTGTGCATCACATATAAAATATGCTGTTGTAAGCAATTCTTGTATTGCTATACTACACTTTTAATTTGTGTTGCTGCTGGTTGTTTTCTGAAAAACATACATACTCATACATTTACTATTCACCCATCGACAACGTTGCTGTTTCATTTGGTCTGATTCTATTTTTAAATTTTACTTTTTTTTTTTGCCGATTTCTCTCTTTTTTTACATTCCAAATATTTTAGTATTATGCTTATTGTTATTGTATTGATTCAATTCAAAACCTATTCAGTTTTATTTTACTACTATTCGTTTGTATGTAGTAACAGGAAACCAACGTACACACACTTGTACGGACATGTGTATACAATATCCTTAAAATACCAAAGAGCAGCAACCAACGCCTTATTGTTGGATCCTTGCCGTACACTCATACAACACATATTTATTACATACTTAGTAATAGTCTTTGACTTAAGTATATTTATAGTTTAGTTTAGATTTTGCTTTCTATTTAATTTTTTGTTCGTCTGTTGGGGTTTTTTATAATAAAAACTATGGGTTGATGTGTATATTGTATTACCATTATTGTTTTGTTGTAATTTTTGTTTTTTAAATACATTTGTAATTACATATCTACTTACAATGTGGTACCCAAGTGGTATATTTTCGTTAAAAGTTTGTAAAAAAAAATTGAAATCATTTCTCGAATTCTGCCAAAGCATTTGAGAAAAATAATCAGTCCAATCTTGAACAAAAATTTCGCAAGATATTTTTCACTTTTCCCCTTGCTCCTATTATGTATTTGTTCTTTCGCTTTTTTCACCAAATGCGGGAATAAAAAAAAATTCCCGGGAAGAAGTAGTTATAATGAACGCAGTTGAACTTCCTTTTTGTTTTCATTAAAAATCTTTCCCTTGCAAAACAGAAAGGAGTTTAAATAAAAATACACTTAATACTTCATTAAATCAAAATTTATATAAATAAAATAATATTTTATAGTTTTTGTATTTCGAGAAACATAAATAATTCTCAAATACTTCATTTGTAAACTTGTTTTCATTTATTGTTTTCAAATTGTTGACTTTAATAATTTTATTTATGTTTGCTGCATGAAAAAAAAAGGGAGAAAACAAAATGTCAACAAACAAGCAAAACAACGAGCTACGTACTGCGGTGATGCCACGTATTACTGTTTTTGTTCCCCAGGAATTTATGATTGGAGGAATTTTTTCTCGAGAAAATTATTTTCCGTGAGAAATGAATTCCGATTCATGATTGGCTGAATATGAGAGAGATTCGCACATCCCAGCTAAAAAAAATTACATATGGTCCACAGTGCCACCAGATTAGGGGATTTGTCCCCAAAATGGGGATTTCGCCCCTAATTCGGGGACAGAATTTCGTGGGGAGGGATTTGGGGACAAATCATTTTGAGCTCTAACAATTTGCATATGTCAGGTCAACAATCGTGGATGTTGACATAATATTTTAGTACTGGTAACATTTCAGTTTTTAAAAATATCTTATCTTATTACCATCATGGTAATACCGCGAACATATATATCGATACATTAATATAAAAAGGACATAACTCAATTTTTTTCGAAGTCGTGTTTTTAATGTTTACTGGGCGACAACGTATAATTGCATCCTCCTTGAAGATCTTAGTACGTTACAGTTCAAAATCAAGGACTTATGGCAACTTTAAAAACAATTTCTGCATGTAAATGCTTTATTTTTTTCTTCAGTTTTTTGCTTCTCTTGTAAAATATCGAAAATTCGACTTAGGCCTTTTTGATATTAAGCCATCGATATATACATAGGCAAAACCGTGCTCGCAGCTGCAGAACTACCTCTTTGGCAATTAACATTTTTTTTTTCTTTTGAAAAAAAAAAATGTTGAAAGATTTGATTGTGCAATTGTTCTACGGACGGTTCTATGTACCTTAGTTATTGTGTTACGCATAAAAAAATATGTATGTGTGATTCCCAGAAAATATGAAAAACGTTGAACTTTTCAAAAAATTTGCAATTTAAGAACATTACAAAACATAAGCGGAAATCACTCTTCGTTGCACATATGCAATTTTTGCACTCATAGCATGATTTTTTGCTACAAAGCGTGAGTGTCTTTTTCAAGTCCTCAGTTAATTCTCTGATAACAGCTGATTTTAGAGTAAAGTAAAAATAAATATTTTGTTTTTGTAAATTGCTTAGACAAAAAATTACAAAAATTTCGCCATTAAGGATGTGCTCTAAAGTTTTGACAATCTATATGCCTAAACAAACTGGAAAAAACAAAATCATAAATTTTTTAATTCAAAATGCTCTTGATGAAATTGAATGCGTAGAGGTTTTAGAGCACGAAAGTAAGTTAAATATAAAGGTTCTTGCTCCAAAGGCTAATATTTTTATGCATAGATTCATTTAAGGATGAATTAGTGGATAACATTTTAGATGATGTTATTGAAGACATAATCTCTGTTGTACCATACCGCCGTGGCTTTTCGAATTTGGTTCCTAAATCAATGACGTGGTCGTTGAACATACTTACACAGTTAGATGATAATAGATTTTTGCAATTGCTACGTGTAAATCGAGTGGAATTCAACGCACTTGTTTCCCTTATATTTAAAGACCCTGAATTTAACAAACCGCATTCCTGCGAGCGATTTCCAACAGAGTACCAACTCGCAATAGTGTTATATAGACTTGGATCATCAGGAGAAGGGGCAACTTTAAAAAAAATTCCATCAATTTTTGGAATAGGGGACGGTGGCACGATTGACAAAATAACTCGGCGAATTTTTAAGTCTTTTTTGAATATGCAATCAAAATACATATTTTGGCCAAACGAAAATGAAAGGACATTAATCGTTACTGAAACTTACAGTGAACTACCATTCTGTATTGGATATGTAGACGGATCTGAAATTCCCCTTGCAGAAGCGCCAATAATTAATAAGGTATCATTTTTTTCACGAACACACAAGTACTCTATCAAGGCTCAGATGGTTTGTGACTTTAAGTTACGCATAAGGCATATTGTTGCGGGACAACCTGGAAGTGTGCACGACTCGAAAATATTTAAAAATTGCGATGTTTATAAGCAGCCAACTAAATATTTTTCTGCACATCAGTGGATAGCTGGTGATTCAGCTTATTCCCTGTCAAATAATCTTATAACACCTTACCGCATGAATTCCACTCAAATGGACAGCAGAAAACGGAAACAATTCAACAGAATACATAGCACTTACAGAGTAAGAATCGAACATTGTTTTGGAGTACTGAAAGAAAGGTTTAACAGTTCAAAGAATTTGAAAATGAGAATAAATTCGCCCCAAGGTCATGAATATTGCTGTCAGTGGGTTGTTGTGTGCAGTATTTTGCACAATATTCTTATAGATTTAAGGGGAGTGCAAATCCCTGAACTAATGGAAGAGTATCAAGATGATGAAGACCCCTGCGAACAACCAGATGGAGAACAGGATCAACATGTAGAAAATAATAAATATGAGTTTAAAAGGCAAGCACTCTACAGCTTATTATTTGATTAAAATGTGTTTTTATTCAAAAAATAAAATTTATATTCCACACATAAATTAAAGCAACTAAAAAGCTAAACAAACAAAATAAAAAATAAATAAATATAGAGGTTAAAAAAAATAATATTTTCACAAAAAAAAAAAAAACAATTCATTTAAATACATATATGTATTATGTGGTTTTGCATTTAAGGTAACGATATATATGTATGTACATTTGCATTTAAGGTAACGATATGTATGTACATATACATATATTCGTTTGTATGTACATACCCAGCAAACACGAAGTAAAACCTTTGAAATGAAATGACTTTATCATTTGATTTCTAGCACAATTCTCAAACCTTTTTCAATGGTTTGACTTTAACATTTGAATTAAAATTGAAAATAATTTTAATATAAACATTTGAGATAGATTTCAAATCATTCTTAATTTGAAATCAAAGCTTCGTGTTTGCTGGGTATATATTTTTAATTATCTAGCCTAAAGCTCCTAATAAAATACAACTGAAGAACTTGTATGAAAACAAAAATTAACTGTTTAAGGCTTTTTTGTTTTCAGTCATGTTCAGTTTTTGTTATTGGAGCAATATTTATATTTCATTTCTATTTCGTATCTTTCTATTCTCTCTTGTTTTTCTAATTCTAACTTTTTTAATTCGTATTTCTGTTTCCTTTCTTCAACTTCCTCAGCAAATTTTTTCTCGTTTAAAGAAAATTCCATTTTGAACTTTTCTTTTTCAAAATCTAATTTTTCTTTTAAATGGTTATTTCTTTCATTTTGTATGGTAGATAGCTGATCTAGGGCATTCTTTGGAGCTAAATTTTTTAGTTTTGCAGCAAATTCTTGCACGGCTTTAGTTTTTGGCTCCATTTTTAAAGGTTGTGTTGAAGTAATTTCCTGAATAAGTGGAGAAGTTCTAATTGCGTTTGTTGAGTTTGATGATGTATAATCAGCAACTTCTATTTATTACATCTTGAACATCATATTCATCATTGAGGACATCATGTGTTATGGAGGGCTCAACTACATTTTCACATAAGTCAAAGTTGTTTTCAGTTTCCATCGTGTCTTCAGAAATGAGGGTACTATTAAAAGCTATGTTACTTGTAGTGCCAGAATCAAAAACATGAAATGGAAACTCGGATGATTTTTGCCCAAAAATATTGTGTAGTTCTTCATAGAAACGACAAATTTTTCTTAACTTGTCTGGAATAAAAATTAAAATGCATACATTTGTACATATTTACATGCATATAGTTAATCAATTTATCAGAAAGCGATATCTTACCTTTTACAGATTTAATACCTTCGTCGGTTTCGAGCAAGCCTGCTCCGGTGGGCTTTCTCCAAGTTTCAGCTTTATTGTAACTTTTTGCCACCCCCCCCCCCCCCCCCAGAAAAAAATGTCTAGCTACGCCAATGATTTTAATTTAAATTCTCAAAATTCTCTTCTCGTATCTATGTATGCGTGCGTTTTTTGACACTTGATATCATAATATTGTTTTCTAAATATATATATACTACGAAAACAATATTATAATATTATATCAGGTATAGACACTATGTTACAAAACATAGATTTAATTGGGTGTATGGAATTTTTAAAAATGTTACAGATCCAAAAGTGGCATTGAGCGTATATGTAAACCAATGGAATAAAATTGCTTATATCGACTGGCGGAAACAAACAAAACAAAGTTTTCCTAAAAACATATTTGGCTTTTGGGCAATAGTATATCAGTACAAAGATAATTCCGGAAATTACTTCTTTCGTGATATTGCAGCCGCTGTGTTCAACCTGTTGATAGTGCCAATAAGTAATGCGTTTGTGCAGAGAATATTTTCATGCATGAAGACTACCAAAACCAAATTAAGGAATAATCTGCAATACGAAATGTTAGAATCTTTAATAAGAATAAAATCACATTTAAATATTTATAAGATCTGCTGCCATAAATTTGAGCTTCCTTCCTGAAGAAATGATAAAAAAGTTCAAATCGGAAAATATGTACAAGCGGGTTGTATGCGATGGAGACGAACTTGATGTCTATGAAGTTTTGGATTGGGAAATTATTTAGAATGTATGTATGTATGTAATATCTTCATAAATTCGTATTCAACCATATCGTGAATAAAACGTGAAATTTTGTTTCCATGAAATTTTCATTCCCCATGAAGGGAAATTTGCAAATCTTCAATTTCATGGGAACTTTTGTTCCCGCTATCAATGCGTAGTGAATGTAATAAAACGGGAAGAAGAGTTGTAAGGCTTCAAAATTAAGAGATACACATATTTTGGGTTTCAAATGAAATGTTATATAGTGTAAAATTGTGTTTTTAATTGTTTTAGGCGCCGTGCAAAATTTTTTTTTGTATACCACAGCCATAAAATTTACGCCATGCAAACCAAAGAGATTCATTTTCAATGAAAAAAGGTGTTCCAAGGTATTATTATTATTAATCGTGAGCATTATTTATTGATCTTGCCCTAAAAATTATAATTTATAAGTTTTAATATATAATTGCAAGTATAGTATTGAAATCACGCAGTGTATTAATTCAGTTCGCCTGAAAAAACGAAGGCAAAAGTTAAAAAATACATGTGAAAAATATTCACGATAAGGGGAATCAAGAAAGGGAACACATTTCAGGGGAAAAATTATTCACGATTGCAATTTGGGGAACAGGGAAAATATTTCGAGGGAAAAACTGTTCACGATAGGGGTGATTATTTTTTTGCTATTATCTTCTTCAGATTGTTTACTTCGACTGACTCCAATCGAATCAAAACAATGGATAGAAAAGTAAATCCTAAATTTAATTTTTATATTCTGATCTCAAAAACTAATACTCTTTTATGTACCTTCTAAAATTAAACATTAATATTAATTGGTAGTATTAATTAATAATATTGTAATAAATAAAACACATACATATGTAATTTTATGTACGTTTTAAGTTAATAAAAACATTAAAAAAATAAAATTAAAATAAAGAATTTGGTCAATCGTTCTGAAAAAAGTACAATTTTTCTTGTAACTTTGTGAAAATCTTATTTCGCATCCCTGCGCATAGGGCTTAATAATCGTTTTTTATGAATGATATATTTTTGGGGACAAAAGTTTAGGATTTTTCTGTTGAAATGGGGATTTTTGGAGACATGACGTTTTAAATTGGGGACACGCGTCAAAATTTTTCTGGCAGCACTGATGGTCCATATATTTTTAATATATGAATGTATATAACTACATATATGTATATGAATATGTATGAATTCATGTATGGAAAAGTATGGGATTATACATGGCAAAACTATTATATATGAACTAATATATGGACTAATATATGATGAAATGTATTATAATATATGAGCTCATATATGGAAATTTAATTATGAGGCTCGTCATATGTGAATCCATATATAGAAATAAGATTTAATATATGGAGCCATATCAGAATAAGATCGTTTTTGCAATCAAAAAAGCTTGATATTTTATCACTGGTGAATTGGAAATACATTAAGCCTATAGTACACGGCATGTAAAAAACCACATGCGCAAGGGGCTCTGACGTAATTTTGACGTCATTAAAAAGCTACATTTGCTTCATGCCGTGTACTAGCAATATATGTACAAGCAAATGTTCACATGATAGCAGATTTGCTGCCTCAGAAAATGTGTTCAATTCGGTTAAAAATGTTACATTTGTATTTTGGAACAAAATTTTGTATCAAAATTTTACGGCATGTAGCCACTACTAGTAATTTAAAAAAATGCAACCAACATGCTGAAAATGCCCGTGACGTCATCGCAACATATGCATGTGGCTTTTTACATGCCGTGTACTATAGGCTTTAGAAAATACATACGGTATGCAAAGTTTAAATGAGTACCCTCAACGTTTAAAAAAGAAAACATTTTTTTCAAAAAAGAACCATTCTTGTATGATTTTATACATTGTGGCCTCATTTAATATATCAAATAATCAAAAGGATAATCCAGTCATTAATTTTATCGGAAATAACAGAATTCTCTAGATAAGAAACAAAATGCATACTACTGCAAAGAATTATATTGAAAACTATTGTTAGACGAATTATTTTTTCTTTTATAATTAATTGCATTAGTTTTTAATCTGTATTTCGAAACGAAAGCAAATGCTTTTCGAACTGTAATGTGAATAATATAAAAATTCAAAAGCTTTTTCTCTCGTTTCGAAATACAGAGTAGACCCCCACATTAAAAACTAATGCAATTAATTATAAAAGAAAAAATAATCCGTCTAACAAAAGTTTTCTTAAATTTAATTATGTACGAATATGATTTTTGCCTTTTTTAAATAATTGATTCACCTTTCGACTTAAAATGAGGAATGAAATGACTTTTAGTTAGTAGTTTTTTTTAGTAGTTTTAGCAATTTAATTTATTGCACAGCAGTGCGCTTTTTGTAAATCAAGAGAGTATGAATATGAACTTTGCATACTGTAGAGGGAATATTTACACATACATGTATGAAAATGTATGAATATATATAATCATATATGCCCGAACCATATATGGGATATCATATATGCTCCATACATATTTTTTTATCTGGGATATTATAATACAAGAATTCTAATTTCTGAGCAATTGTGGAAACATAAAAGCGTGTAGCCATACTTTACAAAACATTGCGATATTTCTGATAATTTTGGAGAATACACAGAAAAAATTATTCCCACAAAATTTTCAAACAAACGTGTGTTTTGAAATATAATTTAGTTTCAGTAAATATTTTTTACTGTTCCAGTAAATTATTTGTTCCAATTTTCTTTTATGTAAAAAAAAACTGTATAGAATGAAAATTATCTATATAAAGTAAAATTTGCAAAAAAAAATTTTTAGATTTATTTGTTTATATTTAAATTTGTTATTTTTAGTTAAATTTATTTTTACATACTGTAAAAAAATTTGTCTGATTTTTTTTTTTATTTTTTCAGTTAAATTTATTTTTATATACTGTAAAAAAATTTGTCTAATTGTTTTTAATTTTTTCTACAAATTATTTTATAGATATAAAAAGCATTTTATTTTTTTTAAAGATTTTTGTTTGCGGTTTTCAAACTTATTGTGTTTGTATATTGTGATTCTCAATATAGTATTAAGAGTCTTACTATAAACATACGAAGTTTGCGAGCTAAATTAAAGAATTTTTTGGGTTGAAGTCTGCTGACGAGCGGGAACGAAATGCTTAACCATAAAAACAAGCCAATTTTTGACAGTAAAAAAAAATAGTTGAACCTTTCATTTGATTCAGTTATTTTTTTTTTTCAAATAAAACTTTTACTAATTTAAAAAAAAAAATTTAAGAATTGTTATTGATTCAGTTAATTTATTTTCTGATAATACGAAAAATTTTAGTGAATGTGTTTGTAAATTATAAAAAAAAAAATTGCTGAATAATACAAAAAAATCTGCAAATATGTTTTTCTGTTCCTATTAATAAATTTGACTGCAAATATTTTGAGTTTCAGTTAACTTTTTTCTCTAATGCCATAATAAGTTAACTAAAAATAATTTTTTTTTTCAGATAAATTTTTACAAAATTGTTATCAGAATCTACAAATTTCTTTGTAGGTGCGCATTCACACAAAAAATTTACTGATTGAATGATTTTGGTTACTGAAAACGAAATTTAGTTTTTTCTGTGTATGTCAGACATAACATAAAATATTTATTTGACACATATCACAATGGGCCCAATTGGATCCCCGAGTGGAGGTGCAGTATAGCACCACCCTTCCTAACCTATTTGAGACATCGTACTATTTTTATGTCACGTTAATTTCAGACAAAATGGACACATAACTTCAAGTAATTAAACTGTACAACAAGAAAAATAGCAACATGAGCCACTAAGTCGACAGAAAATGTTCGATGGACAACTTGTATTGAAAACATCAATAAAATAAGAAAAATTATTTTCGATTTAAATACAAGTAATCGATAGCAAATTTTCTGTCGATATGGTTGGACAGGCTATAAATGTTTTGCTCTCCTCCTCGCGTGCTCTGCATGTGATATCCTCTTCATATACCAAAGCTTGAAATTCAACTCCAACACCAGGGGGTCTACTCTATAATTCGTAACATCGAAAACATTTTCTCTAGTTTCGAATTACAGAACAAACTCCCAGATATAGCTCAAAACTTTAAAGACGCACCAGGGTTAATTTTTTACTTATTCAAAATTGGTATTACACACTCAAATCCGGATTTTATCCGCTTAAATTGGATTTCAAAATAAATAGGCATTTTTTAATGGCAAACATTTTTTTTTAAAACTTTTAATCCGTTACATCTCGGTTTAAGTATACTTTTTTGCCCACCCTTGCGAAAGGGATAAAAGGACCGCTACAGTCAGTTAGAGGGTTAAAACACTCTATGCCCGTTTGAAATGAATGAGACTATTAGGTATATATTTTTGGTCTCTTCTGCCAGAATCCGTCATTATAACCTCCTTATTTTGCAAAAGGTTTGATTTTGTTGCACAGTGTTATCAGATTTCTTTGAGCGTCCAGGAGGCAAATTACGGCATTCAATATCGAACTTATTTTCAGACAATTTTAACCGTGTTTGTGTTTGAAATTTACATCGATATCGAATGCCGTAATTTGCCTCCAGGATATCTTTGATATTTATTCTAGAAATTCAGGTTAAGTTTATTTGCCAAATGGCTGCACAAAAATAGCTGATTACTTTTTGCTTCACTTTGTTAACAAGTGCAGGCTGTCAAAAGGTATCTTTGAGTTTAGTCACCCAGATAGGGCCTTTTAAAATAAATTATCCCTGCAAAAGTGCTAAAGAAATAAAAAATGTTAGCCTTAAGAATTTTTTAATTGCCCTGTACACATAAAATAATTTTAAAAATAAGCAGGTTAAATATCGGGTAAGAGTGTCGATAGCAATTACTGATGAACAGGACATGCAAATGCATGTTTTTTCCCTTAACTCTGATAATGGCAAGAACGAAATATCTTTACGAAACAATGAATTTGCGCAAAAATGGCATCGATTTGTTAGTGCATATTTTTGCATATTTCGATAAAAATGAATATTTTTGCATAATTTATTCGTTAATGCATATTTTTGTCTCATATTTTGATATAAATGCTGATTTTGTGTCAAAAATTCAAATTTCCAAAAACGTTGCAAAACTGTTTTGGCAACTTTATTCGCTTGCATTGGGTGCATTCATAAGACGTATGTAGCTGTTGAGCAACCGTTGAGTATTTGTCTTAGAAACGCATAGTTGAGTAATTCCGCTCCACTTAACAGTTGAGTAGTTTTCCATCACAAAATTTGTTCGCTACCTGTAGTCAACATGTTGTGCTCAGCATAAACAGCTGATCGAATAGAGCTTTGTCATTTATATGCTTTGTTAGGTGGCAGTAGCAAATATTTGTTAAATTTTATATTACAAATGCAATGAAGTAACGAAATAAAGATATAAAAATTAAATTATATCCATCAAGCCGTTTCTAAGACGTAACTGTTGGGGCCAACAGTTGCTAACAGTTTCACAACTGTTGAGCTCAACAGCTACGTCTTATGAATGCGCCCATTGTTGTAGAATTGTAGAACGATTGTACAAGCACACAGACCTACCAAATTTAATGAAAATTGTAATTTTGATAATTTCAAATTGTCTGCTATTATAGCCGAAAGTAGTGAAACAATTATGCTGAAACTTGATATTGTTTTTCTAAATTAAAACGGATTCAAAAACCAAATCTAATAGCTAGTATTCAATTCATTGTAATGGTTAAGTCAAATAAATATACAACACTGTATAAAAATAAATCATTTAAATTTGAGCCGATTACATCCCCAGTCGTTACAATGCCTTTTTCAATGCACAAAAGTTTTCTAAGAACAAATTGATAGGACTTCACATTCGATAATATATATGTATAAATAAAAACAGTTTTAATGAAAATAAATAAATAACAACACTTTTCTTTTTTTATTTACGTATCGCTCCTTTACTGTAATAAAACATACATATCTCGAAAATGCGAGTTTGGCGCTAATAATGAAGAAAAACTCGTTATACCATTTTTAATCTTGTGTAAAGATTTAATATAAAAGGCTTGTACACGCACCTCTTGAGAAAAGAAAATATTTTTATGTGTTTATTTAGTGATATGTAGATTGAAAACTTTAGTTTTGAATAATCTTTTAAAAGATATGTGCATATTTAACTGTTTTTAATGCATATTTTGCATTAGTGATGTCATATTTTAGGCGCCTAAAATACCTTTTTTTAAATGCATGAAGTCCTTGTTCCTGCTGATGAAACAATTATTGTAATCTGCCGACTTATTGTGTAATTTTTAGGCCAAACCTTTTCAATAATTTAAAAATTATGTGAAACAATTGGGCTAGAGAAAAACACACCAGAGATTGGCAGAATTCTACTGTTGGAAGACTGACCGATATTCTGTAGGGAAACTCAAATAATGAAAGTTTAAAAAGGCCAACACTTCGGAACTCGGTTAGCATAATAACATAACATACAGAGTGAAGAAATCACCTGGCTCGCATGGATGTTGTTGACGATACGAATGTAGAACGTGCCAAGAAGACGATGATGAAACTCTTGAACACTACTTGTGTCACTGTCAAGTATTCAGTCAAATTAGAAGATAAGTCTTCCATATGGAAAATATACCAGATATAGAACATTTTAGGGGTTCAGACTGGAAAAACCTGACAAAGTATATTGGCGCGACTAGCTTCCTAATCTGATTAAGTTTAATAGGTTTTCATGGTTTTTGAATATCTCCCCCATAGTTCTTATCAAAAGCTCACGTCATGCTATAATAGCATAGGTGTAGTCCGAAACGGATTGGGTCAATTATTACTGCCGCTCTTTCAACCTATCCTTACCTAATCTATTCTGTAATTTGTTAAAGCTAAAGCTACATTCGATGAAATAAAATACTAAAATTTCAGTGGATTAAATTTGTAAGCCATTGCCTGATTTAGAAATATACGTTTGAAAATAACATTCGTAGCGGAAAATCGATAAAGCGGCTTTATAGGTTTTTAGCGAAAGAGATTGCGCTTTAGTGAGTTACTGGACAAGGTATGTCAGTAATTACTAGGGGACAGGATTTTAATATAATGGCATTAAAAAGCCTCCAAGCGCTGTCAGCCATTCTACTAAATGCCAAAGATAATTCTAGAGAGCTGGCAAAGTTTCCACCTCATATATAGATATATGTACACATTCCTCTAACTTCCACTGGAGCATAAGGCGCCACCCCATAGTTGCTCACAAACAACAATGGCTTTCAGTAAAGTTTTATTTGAAAAAATAAAAAATAAATACATAAATAATACAGCTTTGTCATGAAAGCTTACATGGAATTTGTTAATTAGAATTCTAAGAAGAAAATAACTAAAAACTAGTGTTGTAATTCGAACAAAAATTTTTCGAATATTCGGACAATTCTTTATAATTTTTGTTCAAACGAACAAAAATTTGAAATTTAGAATAAAAAATTATTCGAATCATTTTTGAAGAATATTCGAATATTCGAACAATTTCCTTAATTACTTCGTATAAAAAGTATTTGACATTTCATAACTTTTTAATTTGTTAACAATACGATGTTAAGTAATCAAATTACTCCGAATTAAAAATAGTTATATAAGGCCGGGTTTCCATCTGTGTGCCATGTGCCACACAAGCGTAAAAAAAGCGTAACCACTAATTAATAATGAAAAGCAGTTTGATTTAGACACATATTTATTAAGTTAAACAGTTTCATACATAACTAATAGACAATTTTATAGAATCCAACATGATTGGAAACCGTTTAAATCAATAAATATATGTCTGAATCAAACAGTTTTTCATTAGTAATTAGTTGGTTACGCTTTTTTGGGCAAATGACACACAAGAAATGCCAGATGTAAACTCAGCCTAAGCTTGTTTGTACATGTTCGCTAAACACATCTTTTACTTTCTTTCTGGGAAAATATAATCCCTCTTTAATGGAATTAGAAGGTGTCTTATAATTCCTGATAAGGAGTTTAGAAAAAATAACTGCTTTTCTACAGATCTAATCAAAAGCCTTAAGAATCGAATCAATGAAAGTCATAAAAAATCATTAATGCTTTAATATTATGCTTTAGTATGCTTTAATATTACTAATGAGCTTTCCCATCCAATACTTTTTTGTTTTCTTAATTATTTTGTAATCAAAATATCGCAAATAATCTCAGATGACATTTCTGAAGTAACTGACAAGATATCATATTTTTTTTAGATGTATTCTGTTGAAAGACACACAGTCTTTGACGCCGTAGCTTCCAAACGACCTTCTTTAATTTGGTTTTTTTTTTTCGTTTGAAAGGTGATTTATTTGTTTTTCTTGTGTAATGCATTATTTTTCGTTTGTTAATAAAAAAAAAAATTAAACTAATAAACATGCGTGTAGTTTTTTGCCAACTTTTTTAAAACTATTCGAATAAATTTTTTTATTCTTTGTTCGTTCGAATATTCGAATGAAAGTTCAAAATTATTCGTTTGTTCGAACTGAAAAAAAAATCATGAAATTTTATTCGAACAAATATAAAAGACGAATAATTAACAACACTACTAAACACCAGCTACATCAGCATAAAAATGTTTGCTGGGCATATTTATACATATGTACATTTTTGTATGTCTTAGTATATCCTGCGATATTTTTGGACTTCCTTTATATAAATGTTAGGAAAACGAGAAAAAGAAAATATTACAAAGTAAGCAGGAAATACATAATCTATCAGTATCGACTAAAAATATCCAATTCATACTTAGAAAACAATACATACGCATACACATGCACATTAGAGGGCTGCGTAAACAATCTTGAAATGTAAATACGTCTTGATTTTTAAATGTATTGTCGTAGCATGTATTATACTAAACCAATAATAAATAATGCCGTTTAATAAGGGAAGCACGATGGATGTATTGTGTGTGTGTGTGTGTGTGTGTGTGTGTGTGTGTGTGTGTGTGTGTGTAAGATGTAGTTGCCCTATCGGAAATTTGGCTAACTTTAAACTAACTTTAAGCTAACTATTTCGCAACTAGTACTGACTACACTTGGATTACTTTGCAATGTAATCAACTGACTATTTTAAAACATTGCGATGTCCTAGGCGGTAGTCAATTGTCTAACTAGGCACTACTTTAAAATAACTTCAAGTTGACTTTTTTAAATCACTTGGTAGTCAGTAAATTAAAAAAAAAATTTCTGTGGCTCGAACATGTAACATCACACGTTGTGTACTATACGCGCTACCACTCGGCTAAGCTGCCATCTAAAATAACAACAGCAAAATGTTAATATAAAACTGAAATGAGTTTTAAAGTAGCTGAGAATAAATTTGTTGGCTCTCACCAAATTCGATTACGTACTCAACTTAAACATTAATTTTGGGTTTGTTCTGGATAAATTTGCAGCTAGCTTTTAGTCAGTCTAAGAAAAGTTAACTATAAGTTAACTATTTTTGTAGTCAACCACACATTCTCCTACAGGGTGGTTAGCTATTATGTGTTTAAGGGTTAGTTTTCAAAGCAAGCGCACCCAATTAATGTCAATGCATGTGTGCGTTTTTATATGCGCAGAAAAATAAAAGATCATACACTAGGGGTGTAAAACTATCGATGGCACTATCGATACTATCGATAGTTAATTTTTTTGTGACTATCGATGTTTTAATTCTGCCATCGATTAAAACCTGAAAACAATCGATATTTTCTAGTCATTATCGATAGTAAATGATACACCACTAAAAACAAAATATGTGAATATATTGCTTTTCATAAACAAAAATAGCTGAATGACGGGAAAAATTCTTCCTCTGATCTCACTTATTTTTCAAACAATTATTTTTGTTTTGTTATTTATTAAACTGAAAAATAAAGTTTTATTTTATTTTGTGTTGTTTTGTTTAAAAATATTTTCTTTGGAATATTTACAATTTACGAGAACCATATAACTTCGATACTATCACGATAGTATCGTCGATATATCGATAGTTTTTTAACTTTCGATAGTCTGGAATTGATATATCGATAGATATTTTTAAACTATCGAAAACTTTCGATAGTGATACTATCGATAGTTTCCCACCTCTATCATACACACAACGTGTGTGCCTATGTACATGCATGAGACTTGTATACGCGCCCATGAGTATGAAGAAGCAAGTATCACAAATTTTTCCGTCACGAAGTATTTTCTTCTTTACTCCTATACCTGCAATAAGTGTTGTTTAACGTTTGTTTTAGAAGATTTCGCTGTAGTAAAGCATTTGTAAAATCCCTCATGTCTTATTAGTTCTTGTAAGTGATCTTGTGCAGGGGTCTAATTCATATAATAGAGAAATTCTTGCATACAATACATACAAATTTTTTCCAAACACACAGACACACACACACACACACACACTTACAAAACGACAAACAAAAGTTCCACCCAAACCAAATGTTTTGACTTTCTGAAGTCAGACTTATCGTACCGAATTTGTTAAGACATTATGATGGCTTGTCTGATCAAATTTCTTTCGAATACTTTTACATATTTAATGTGAGTTTCTGCGAATAATAACACAAGTTAATGAGAGTCAGCTGTTGGCGTCACTAGAAACATTATTTAATATGTATTTTTAAAGTATTTTTTAATCCAAAACGTGTGAAAATGCCAAGACAGAATTGTAAAGTTGATTCAAAGTGTTTTTGTTATGTTTGCGGATGTTATATGATAAGAAAAAGTGAAAAGTGGCAAAGTTATTAATAACGTGATCAGAAATGCATACTTTTATTATTTTGGTTTCTCCGTGGGTACCGAAATTGCTTTGTAACGCGTGTAGAACAATATTATGCAAGTGCTCACGCGGTAAAAAAGTATATTTTTCATTTTCATTGCCAATGTTATGGAGAGAGCTGAAAAATTATGTAGATGATTGCTACTTTTGCTTGATGAATGTCGTTGGTCTAAATGCAAAAAAATCTAGCAAAATATAAATATCCTGGAGTCTCATCAGTGTCTAAGCCAGTTTTCCGTGCGAGCAATGATCCTTTCCCAATTTGTCCAGGTACTAGTGCCACTTCCATGGAAACTTGTAGCTTATCACCGACGAACAGTGGAAGCGATTTTAACATGGAGGAGAAACATTTAGTTTCGCAAAGTGAACTCAATGATTTGGTTCGTGATTTGAATTTATCGAAACAAATATAAGAATTGCTCGCATCACGGATGCAGGAGTGGAAATATCTTGACATTCAGACAAAAGTCACTGTATATAGAACTAGAAATGAGCGCTTTTATCGTTTTTCAAAAAAGAGGAGAATACACGTTTCTGCTATGACATCAACGGTTTGTTTAATGCGATCAATACACCATACGATGTAAATGAATAGCGTTTGTTCATAGAAGGTTCAAAATACAGCCTAAAAGCTGCTCTGATACACAATGGAAATATAAAACCATCAATTCCGATTGCTCATGCAGTACAAACGAAGGAATGTTACGATACAATGTGTAAAATTTTGAGCAAGATAAAATATAAAGAGCGTCAATGGTAAATTTGTGGCGATTTGAAGGTTCGAAAATAAATTTCAGTTCAATTTGAAAGAAAAATGATCTATATACTATTCCAACAGGTTACTGTTCTCTTGATGGGGATGCAATCTGGTTTTACCAAATTTTGCTGTTTTTTGTGTCTGTGGGATAGTCGTGCAACTGACCAACATTATGTGAAAAAATATTGGCCAAGCTGTACTAATTATGAACCAGGAAAGCAAAACGTCTCTTCTATACCACTTGTGAACCCACAGAACATTTTCTTGCCACCTCTCCATATAAAACTTGGCCTTATCAAAAACTTTGTCAAAGCGCTCGACCGTAAAGGACCGGTTTTTGAGTAAATGAGCAAGATATTTCCCAAATTGTCGTACGCCAAAATCAAAGAGGGAACATTTGTTGAACCTGATATACGAAAATTGATGGCCGACAGAAACTTTACAAAATGTTTAACGCCCAATGAAGCAGCAGCATGGATATCATTTCAAGATGTTGTTTACAACTTTCTAGGTAACCGCAAATCCCCGGATTTTAGGCAGATAATCAGCAGTTTGTTGCAAAATTATTGCGAGATTGGAGCTCAAATGTCTCTCAAAGTACATTTTCTGCATTCCCATCTCGAATTTTTTCCTGAAAACTTAAGTGATACAAGCGACGAGCAAGGAGAGCGACTACACCAAGATTTGATGAAAATCGAAAAACGATACCAAGGATATTGGGACGAGGGCATGATGAGCGACTACTGTTGGACTTTGATGCGTGAAAAAGATCTTAAACAGTACAAGCGACTCAGTGGTACTGCTCTTCATTTCTAATTTAACACTTTTTATGAATAAAATGGAGATAAATTGTCAAAAATTTTAAAAAATGTGTTTATTTAATATCTCGAAAACTAGAACCAATATCAGAAAATGGAGTGCAGATTCGGATTTAGCGTCCCAAATAACTTTAGAAACAGCTTTTGGTTGCTTAGATCCAAAACCGTGTATACTTGTGTAATCTAAATTTTGATAGAAGATCTTCAATTAGGACATTGTCGTGAAGAATTTGAAAAATCTATAAATATTCGTAAAGTTCGTTGTAGCCTCACAGTAAAAAGTAGAGCAAGGCATAAGGATATATTTTAATACCGCAAAGGACCGACTGCAAAAGTCACTAAAAAGAAAAACGTCTGAAAACAATTTCATACAACAATCGTTAAGATTTCCTTACGTCGTTACGAATTCGGAGCATTTGGCTTGGTGGGTTAATTCATTTTTATACAAAAATTATTTGAAATAATCGAAATTGCTTACACACTCATATATTCTCTTATGCATGATTATGTTATATGTATGAATTGGTTTATACAAGCGGATATAGATAAATATTCAACATACACTTGGAGAAATTTACACACAAATATTGTTATTTATTTATTGCGGAAAGACAATTTACCTTGAACAATAAATTACAATAAAATACTCGTAAGAAAATGGGTTTTCTTTTTGAATGTAAATTATTGAACGATATTGAAAGAATGAGTTCGTTAATCTAATAAATTTTAGTTGGTGCTATTGATATAAACAATTTGAATTGTTAATGTGCTGTCTTATTAGACAAAACTTCTCAGGGTTATCTTTTTTTATTATTTTTACGATGAAGTGCTTATGTGTGTATGTATGTGTGAGAGTGTGTATGTTTTTGTGTTTGTATATGTAAGTTAGGTTAGGTTAGAAAGGGTGGTGCTATACCGCACCTCATCTCGGATACCCAATTGAGTCCATTGTGATTCCCTTCTGTTGCCCAAAAAAGTAATATTTACCCTCACATTTGTAGCCAGAAGTGACCCTATTATCCATCATTGAGCCCCTGATGTCCTCTAGTTTACAATTCCCGATATCAGTAATGCTTTCATGGAAACGTCTGCTCAGCAATCTAAGCCTACGACATAGCAGCTTCGAGCAGTGACAGATAATATGTTCAATAGTTTCTGGTTCCTCTTCACCCCCGCACATTCTACAAAAATCTGGAGTGCCCGTCTCCCAAATGCTGGTTCTTGCTCTGACCGAGCAGTGACCTGTCAACGCACCTACCATGATTCGCATCGCCTTCCTATTCATGTTCAGTAGCAGTTTAGATCTTCCTGAGTCAAGTTTTGGCCCAAAACCCTCGAGACTCTACAATCCTCCCTTCGCCATGAACTGTTGGTCCTATTTTCTACTCAATTACTTAGTTCCCTATAGTAATGACCTATCGGTAATTTCACCGATCTGTCCGGCAATACCTCATCTAACGCCAACCCTATTCTTGTCAGCTCATCAGCAATTTCATTTCCTTTAGCAGTGCTGTGGCCAGGAACCCAACATAGTCTGACACTATATTTATCCATAAGCAAGTTGAGGGCTTTCCTGCAGTCACTAACAAGTTTCGATTTGATATTGTGTCCCTTCAAAGATTTTAGCGCTGCCTGGCTGTCGGCTACATTCCTGGCCACCAGCTCCGTGGCTCTGAGGATCGCCAAGATATCAGCCTGGAAGACACTATATTCATTCGGCAGTGTGAAAGAACTACGAATGTTCGTCCCAAAGATATAGACACCAGCCCCTGCGCCTTCCCCCATTTTTGATCCGTCTGTAAATACTGCATGCACTACCCTCATATAACCTATCGGATTTGACCCAATGGTCCCTATCTGGAATTACCATTAAGGGTGTTCTACTAAAATCGATTTCAGCGACCTCATAGTCCGTAAACCCAGGGGTTACGGATTCCTGTGACCTGTTATTCCTGTCCCCACCAAACTAGTCTCAGGAGACTTCTAGTCGCCGTTCCCAGCACAAAGTCCTCTATAGGAAGTAGATGAAGAATGGCGTACAATGCAACCTAAAGTGGCGTGCTTCTCTGAGCACCTGTGATACCCATCGAGGCACATCTCTGAACCTTAGCTAGTAATCTCCTGTGACTTTTATTCCTCAATGCCTCCCACCATACCACACAACTATAGGAAATAACCGGCATGACAAGCGATGTGTAAATCCAGTTTTATACCTTTGGTTGCAGACCCCAGTTCTTTCCTATGGAGTTAATGCATGTGTAGTAGACATTGAGCCGTTTCTTGAGTGTTCTTTTTTCAAAAAAGCTGGCTATCTAGGAAAACACCCAGGTATTTAGCTCCCTCTGCTAGTCTCAGCTCCACCCCTCCCATCCTGGGCAGCACAAAGCTTTCTGCTTTATATCTCCTGGTGCAGAGGACTAGCTTGGTTTTCTCTGAGTTGACTCCCAGTCCTTTACTGCTGGCCCAGGAGGATTGATCGCCCAACGCCGACTGCATGACTTCACTGATAGTGGGAAGAAACTTTCCCGTTATCAGTAAAACCATGTCATCCGCATATGCAACTATCTTCTCTACGTATGTAAACCTTTTATAAGTTAAAAATGGCTAAACCTGATTTTGATGTTGTAATATCGTGCCAGAACCGCCAAAAAAAGCTCAAGCGACATAACTTTCGAATTTAATTTTTTTTAACAAAATCAAAAATAGTCGATTATCGTCAAAAAACAAGGTCCAAGAAATGTGTCGGCTAAGCTTTTTTGGCGGTTATGGCTCGATATGGTGCCCCGATTCGATTATGTGAATTTAAAATTTTCGAATAAGATTTACGAAAAAAAAAAATTCATAAAAATTTTAAATTACTAAGCTGATGCAATCACAAATCTAATCAGCTCTTAAGCTGAAAAACAACTTCGACTGGAAAAATTTCGAAGAAGAAGCGCTTTTGTAACACCAAAATATCTTGATAAATCGATTTTAAGAATTCATTTACTTTCTTGGAGTTTAAAAACTGCGTTGAATACCACACATTTGTTGTAAATCGGTTAAATACTTCGAGAGACATCGATATCCGGTGCTTTAAGTTTGAAGTGAGCGGGAAGCTCCCGGGATCCGTATCCCCTATTTTCAATATATTTCTCTAAGTGTAATGGTAGTAGCCACGTTACATTCCTTTTGCTGAATTTGTAGTTTTTGATTAAATTTACAGATGATTGTTTATAAAATGTTATTGGTCTTTAACTTAAATTAAAATGACCACAATAAATTTAATATTTTCCTAAGTAATGGAAGAATTAACAAAAAATAAAAATGATAATAAAACTAAATGTATTAAGATAACTTACTAGATACAATATATAACAAACGAAATCAAAGAGTTTTTTGTAAACGTTAAAGGACATAACCAAGTAATACAATATGTAATAGGAAAATGTTGCTAATAATTTTGTCAAAATGCTTAAGGAAATAAATAACACAAAAAAATTCCTTTGAAGTAAGTAGTTGGGATGCTGAAAAAATATTGGTTATACAAGCGCTCCTGCTTTCCCTTGAAAAAAAATTCCACACGAATTGTTTTGTGTTATATGTAAGTCCATTATAATAACAATATATTATGATGTAGGCAAAACAAGAAAAATAATACAACAAAAAAGAAATGCAAAACATAACAAACAAAGACATAGAATTTTAAACAAAAATTGTACTACTGGGAATTTCCAAATAAAGTTGTATATAAAGTTATCGTTACGGATTTTTGTTTTGTTAAACTTAAAAAAATAAAAAGTTATCTATATGTATTTATTATTAACACTATGGAACGAGCAAGTATGTTACGAGTATGTGTATTTATTGGCAGAAGATAAATTTCCATGTAAATACATCCCATATGACCAAGTGTTCAATGCAGATTTTTGATATATTGATATTGAGTCCAGAATTCGTGACTTAGTTTGTGACCAAAGAAAAATTATAAAACTGACTGACTCGTTCAAAATGACTGCAGCCATAGAAAAATTTGTGTTTGTATTCATGGGCACCCTGTTATCAGTTTTCAGACTACAATATAATCATTAGCCCAATTCACAATCTTGTGCAAATGGTCTTGCATCGTTGCATGTGCAAAATGGTATAGTGTATTGATACTCACCACTTAACAATTCTTAGTGGTGAGTATCAATATACTATATCACTTTGCACATGCAACGATGCAAGACCATTTGCACAAAATTGTGAATTGGGCTATTAATATTCCAACTGACATTAATTTAATGACAAGAGGAATCATACGATTTTATCATATTTTAAGTCTCACCTATGATATTCACAGAAAAAAATTTAGAAGATTAATTCAACCAACTTTAGTTTTGAAGTTTAAGGTTCATGTAAACTAGTTTTGAAATTTTAAGTGACCAATTTATGTAGGTCAATCTATCCAATAGGAATTTGTTAACCCATTTTTAGTGCGAATTGTTGCTGTGACAAATAACTTGGTTGAAATAACTAACAAAAGAACTAATTTTTTAGTGAAAACTGTCTAAACTAATTGCTACAAATTAGCATGTTATGCGACGTTGCACTTTCGCCAATTCTGGAACCGGAAATTATTATTTCTTTGCAATTATCGGTGTTATGACAATTTTTCTGCCAGTGTGGAATATTTTTGTCATTCGTTGACTTTTTTTTTGTAATTGCTTATACGGGATTTACACGATGACTTATTCCCCTGCATTTTTATTGAATTCTCTTTTATGTTGCTATCCCTTTGATCACCTATGTACCTCTCTTGTCCATAAACTCTAGAAAAGTCACGGTAAAAAGTCATAGTGTAAGTCCCGTATTAAAACTGCTTTAAATCAGAATCAGAAAATAAATGCACAAAATAAGTTTGTTTTCAGAATATTTCCCATTACCTTTCCCTTGCCTTTTGCTTATATTATGGCAGTGTTGCCACTAGTGGAGAAAGAAATTGCACAGCTGCAAGTCTAAAATAGTGCGAAATCGAATGAAATAGTGCAAAAAAAATCTCTGAAAAAAACTTTATTTTTTATTAGTTTTTTATTAAATTGAAATTTAAAACGCGATAACTTTTTTAATATATAAAAAATGCACAAGAAAATTAAAGAAATAACATAAATAATTCACAAATATTTATTTCAGCGAAGAATAATTTACCACTTTCCTATTAACATTTTGTCAAAATTTCATAAAGAAGAAAAAGGTTCTCAACCTTTTTATTTTCTTAATTTAAATTCATTTAACCAGAAGTACTGAGAGATACTTATACAGGGCTATCATGAATAAAATTCCGCGTGAAATTTCTCTCTTTTCCAATTAGAACTTTTTGTTTTCCCTATTACTTGCCCTGATACATTATTTAGTTTTTTTAAGTTTATGTACATATTTACACTGAACAATTTTTTCCGATTTCCTTTTATAATTTTAGGCTGAAAATTTGCATCACAATTTTAAAATCGATGCTACTGTGGTATCAATTTTACTTAAGTTCAGTTTACTAAAGAAAAACTCTTTCAAAAGAAGCGTTTAAGAATGGCAATATCACAAATTTTAAATTTAGAAAGAGAATATCGCCAGCAGAGTCTTTACTTTGAAAATTTTTACAACATTAAATTTCAAAACATCCAATTTATCGAATAGATTATGGTCTTTGTGATCTAAAAGTGCATATTCACGCCACTCATTGTCTAATTTTTGATAATCTAGCTTAACAAATGGAAATCGATTTTTATTTCAATGACTGTGTAAATTTTGGTTCAATACTCAATAAAATTATAAAGGTCATTATTAGGGCAAGTTTTTGTGGCACGACAAATGGTTCAAAATGGCTGGCAAAAAACATATAAAAATTTATTCTAGGTTACAATAAATTTATTTTTTTTTTCTCAATAATTGAAATAATAATAATAACAATAATAATAATAATAATAATAATAATAATAATAATAATAATAATAATAATAATAATAATAATAATAATAATAATAATAATAATAATAATAATAATAATAATAATAATAATAATAATAATAATAATAATAATAATAATAATAATAATAATAATAATAATAATAATAATAATAATAATAATAATAATAATTGCCCTGGTCTTGTTTGTTCTTTGCTTGTTTTTATTGGTCAAACGAAAATTACTCATTTTTGATGTGTAAACATCTATACGCTAGGGGGTAAAAATCTTTTGACTTTGATTTCTTGGCTGAGATTTCTATGTTTTTTGCTTTTGCTTTTGCTTTGCATTGTCAAATCGGTGAGCTATGTATGAGTGTATTAGTGTTTGAAAGAAGCAATACCAAGCAGAGAAACAAGTCGACCGGCTAGAAGCCGACGGTGCGCCGCCGCCGGTTATTTTTCTGTATATTTCCGTACACCAAAGGTGAAAATGAACCGTAAGAGCTACGGACTTGAAATTTGGACACAATATGTAGACATTTGGCCAATACAACAACAAATACATGAGAGTTAAAAACTAAAGGGTGTTCCAAAACGAGCAACGAAAAATGTTAAAATCCCATGTAATATACATACAATTGTATGTACATATATACACTTGAAATTTTAAAAGTTAGTGTATTTTTATACAGACTACAACAATTAACACTAAATTTAAATCAATGGGTGTTCCATCAGTTAGTGCAATTTTGACTTTGTAATTTTGACAACTTGCTGTACCTTGAAAACCGTAAGAGTAAAACTCTTGAAATTTTCAAATCGGTAAAACTAAAAAATCAAAAAAATATATAAAATCGCCAAATATAAAAAAATCGCCAAAACGAAAAAAAGCACCAAATTAAAAAAAATCTCTAGGACTAAAATAAATCGCGAAAAACCGCAAAAATTGCCAAAATTAAAAAAATCCTTAAACAAAAAAATCGCCAATATGAAAAAATCGCCAAAATGAAAAAATCGCCTAAATAAAAAAACCCCAAAAACAGAAAAAAATCGCAGAAATGAAAAAACCCCAAAAAACCAGAAAAAATCGCCAAAATGAAAAAAAATTGCGAAAATTAAAAAAACCCAAAAAGAGAAAAAACGCCAAAACGAGAAAAAAGCGATAAAACTGAAAAAAAATCGTTTAAACTGAAAAAACTTAAAAAATTAAGAAAGCTAAATCAAAAAAAAAATTATCAAAACCGAATGTGCGCGAGTCAAAGTCGTACTTTACTGAATTTATTTTAATTTCAATGCGTACACAACAACAAGAACAGCAACAACTAAACGATGAACAACAGGAATTAAAAATTAAAAAATAAAAGTAAAGGCATTTACCATAGATGAGCAAGCACTGCAGTACCACTAAAGTTTCAGTAAAAAACAAAAAAAAATTTTACTGATTACTAAAATTTTTTTCTACAATTTTTATAAATTGCCTAAATGATTTGTTATATGATGAGGTGCATTGAATTTTCAGTAATCATTAATGCCCGTATTTATAATGAAATTCTACCAAGTGGCTAAATGTTTTTCATACAAAAGTTTCAAAATTTGAATGAAAAAACTTTGCCACTTGCCACGGCCCTACGATTTTACTAGTAATGCAAATTAAATTTCATTAGCAGTAAAAATTTACTGAATTTTTTTAGTAATCAGTAAATTTACTGCTTACTGCAATTTTGAATGCAGTACATATACATATACTGCAGTGCGCCCATTTACTAACCAAATAAGTTTAATAAAACAAACAAAAACCAACAAATTCATATGTATTTACAATATTGAAAGTTTTGATACTTTTAGTTAATTAATTTAAAAAAATATACTAAAAGCATAAGTACTTCCAACTTAAAAAAAATTTCATTACTAGATATTTACACATCTCCTCTGTGATCGGACTCACATTGCTTTTTTTTAAATAAAATAGCTTTTATGTAATTAGACAAAAAAATTTGCACAACTTTGATTTCTTCGGCTTTTGATTTGTAAAAAAAAGCAGGGATTCCCTTTAAAACGTTAAATTAAAATTAGTTAAAAGTCCAAGAGAATATGAAAGGAGCTCCATATAATATTTTGTAGATTTTTCATCTAATGCAGAAAGCATTGATTCAATTATTTTTTATGATCTTCTAATCTTCAATATGATCTCAATACTTCATATTATTCCAGAACACTTTCAATGCAACAAGCTGTTAATGATAACATTTGCGTTATAATAGGTGATATGATTGTATGGCTCTCTAGTGGGAAATATCGTACAAATTCTCGGAGTTTGCATTACGTTTTTAATAGGACCCAAGATTACTTAGGAAATCTTCTAAATATGTTTATTATGATTTGGGCCTTATTAAAAATTTTATTGGATTTTTATTAAGACTTACAGCAATAAGCTTTTTCTAGGTTACATAGACAAATACATACATATATCAATTTGTTTTGAATGCAACCCATAAAGCAATCACTGTAAATCTCACGCTAAACGAAGACATGGGTCAACTGGGTAAACATTTGTATGAAACAAAACGTAATCCATATACACACTCGTACATGTAACTGCTTTTAAAGCTTTAATTTTTGAAATTTATGAACCAACCGGCTTGTTTTGCAATCTCATGCTTGGAAAGAAATCTTTATTTTTTTTTGGGCAATCTAAGCTTATGAATTGTTAATTTAAATATCCTTAAAACAAATTATTTACAAGTATGCACATGTACTCTCAAATATTTAAAGGATTTTCACAAAACAAACAGTATTTTTTAAGGCAAGCAAAAGCACACAGAAAAAAGTATTCACCAATTAATATTTTCAATTAAGAATTTAATTGATTCAATTAAATTTTTAATTGTATTAATTAATTTGAGTGGGAAAACTTAATTGATATAATCAAATTGTTTATAGGTGAAAATTTAATTAATTTTTTAATTGATATTACAAATATTTTAATTAATATTAAAAAATCATTCATATTACTTTTTTGTGTGCATGCTTGCACATATTTAAATTATTGGCTTAAATTAGTTAAATACTCTTACAGCCTGTTTGTAGAACACGACTCGTCAATAAAAAGCGCTAAAATGTTAGCATTATTTATTTTTTGGGGTTTTAGAACACGAGTGTTGACGATTTTTGTTAAAAAACGTAACTGATGTCAGTTTATTTGGGTTTGTACAAAACGATTTGACTCACAATAAACGTCAAGAAGGACGACTAAAAACTTGTAGTCGTAAGGTAAGTAAGCTTTCATATTAAGATTATTCTTGTTTTTATTACTTAAATTTTTAGCATCAAAACAACAACGGGGTTGGGGTTTATCCAACTGGTAGCATGGAGCAGTTTCCAGACTTGGTCACTTGGAGCAGTTCCCAGACTTGGTAACCAAACTGGGGATTGTTGTTGGTAGCAGTAAGTTTGTCATGCAGTTCGAATCGGGCACGTTGGCAAGTGAAGTTAATGTTTATGGCCCTGCAGTAAGAACTGTGGAAGAAGGTATGTATTCTTAAATAGTTTATTTCATACATACATAATATTATGTATGTATGTGTGTACACACATGCTTACAGCCTTGAATTCAGTTTATTTCAGGTCTGGAAGGATCAAGTGAATAGTAATAGTATGCAAGAAACTGATGGTGGATCTTGCTGCGTAGAGAGGGCAAAACCAAATCGCATGGAATGTATGAATGTATTATTGTCATGAATGTATTATCTTATCTCTTTATATATTGTTGTCCAAAACCATTAAACTGAACTAAAATTGTAGTTACTTATTTATTAATATTTTGGTTTTTTTTATAAAAAAATCTTTAAAACAAGCTTTACTTATTGGCTGTTTTTTATTACAGCAAACATAACAGAAGGCTTTTTAAGAAAAATTTTTTATGAAAATTTGTTCTCTTAAAATCGCTAGTTCCCCCGGCAGAGCGTAATTTCTTAATTGTTTCTCAATTATCAGATCTTGCAAATGTGACAGCTCCTGTGGCACATAGGCTCTGTCTTAATATAAAGCCTTGCTCCAAGGACATTTGTCTACGTAAAGGGTGTTCCAAAACGAGCAACGAAAAATGTTAAAATCCCATGTAATAAATATGTATGTATATATATACACTTGAAATTTTAAAAGTTAGTGTATTTTTATACAGACTACAACATTTAACACTAAATTTAAAAAAATTTAAATCAATGGGTGTTCCATCAGTTAATGCAATTTTGACTTTGTAATTTTGACAACTTGCTGTATCTTGGAAACCGTAAGAGCAAAACTCTTGAAATTTTCAAAAACGGTAAAACTAAAAAATCCAAAAAATATAAAATCGCCAAATATAAAAAGATCGCCAAAACGAAAAAAAGCACCAAATTAAAAAAATCTCTAGGACTAAAATAAATCGCGAAAAACCGCAAAAATCGCCAAAATTAAAAAAATCCTTTAACAAAAAAATCGCCAATATGAAAAAATCGCCAATATGAAGAAATCGCCAAAATGAAAAAATCGCCTAAATAAAAAAACCCCAAAAACAGAAAAAAATCGCAGAAATGAAAAAAACCCAAAAAAAACAGAAAAAGTCGCCAAAATATAAAAATATTGCGAAAATTAAAAAAACCCAAAAAGAGAAAAAACGCCAAAACGAGAAAAAAGCGATAAAACTGAAAAAAAATTGTTTAAACTGAAAAAAACTTAAAAAATTAAGAAAGCTAAATCAAAAAAAATGATCAAAACCGAATGTGCGCGAGTCAAAGTCGCACTTTACTGAATTTATTTTAATTACAATGCGTACACAACAACAAGAACAGCAACAAATATAAACGATGAACAGGAATTAAAAATTAAAAAGTAAAAGTAAAGGCATTTACCATAGATGAGCACTGCAGTACCACTAGAGTTTCAGTAAAAACAAAAAAAAAAATTTTACTGATTACTAAAATTTTTTTCTACAATTTTTATAAATTGCCTAAATGATTTGTTATATGATGAGGTGCATTGAATTTTCAGTAATCATTAATGCCCGTATTCATAATGAAATTCTACCAAGTGGCTAAATGTTTTTCATACAAAAGTTTCAAAATTTGAATGAAAAAACTTTGCCACTTGCCACGGCCCTACGATTTTACTAGTAATGCAAATTAAATTTCATTAGCAGTAAAAATTTACTGAATTTTTTTAGTAATCAGTAAATTTACTGCTTACTGCAATTTTGAATGCAGTACATATACATATACTGCAGTGTGCCCATTTACTAACCAAATAAGTTTAATAAAACAAGCAAAAACCAACAAATTCATATGCATTTACAATATTGAAAGTTTTGATACTTTTAATTAATTAATTTAAATAAAGATACTAAAAGCATAAGTACTTCCAACTTAAAAAAAATTTCATTACTAGATGTTTACACATCTCCTCTGTGATCGGACTCACATTGCTTTTTTTTAACAAAATATTTTATAAAACAAAATTATAAAACTTTTCATAAACAATTTGTTTTCATTTATGTACAAGAATAGGGTTGTCGTTTTTTGAAGCTAAAAAAAATTTTTGTATGAAAAAATATAAACTAAAACTATTTTTAACATGTTGGCAACAGTACGATTTAGTACATATCTGACGTAAGCTGCACGACAAAGTCGAGTCGCATTATACAAACGCTTTTCATTACGTAGTCGTCCATGAATTGGCTCGCCGTGAGTCGCCTTTGTCGTGTTCTACAAACAGGCTATTAATCCTTGAAATACATTATTTATTTCAAAGCTTACTAATTTAGATATTTTGCTGTTTGGAGATCAGACAGATTATATTGATATTGTGACACTTTCAAATTAGATGGAATACTATCAGCCTAAGGATTTTTATCTCGCAGAGCGATAAATCTAGCCAATTTTCTATATCTTGACTGATGATTTTGCGATATAGTTCACCTTTAATATAACAATATAACCTTAATTAAGATGTTTTTTTTTTAACAAAATATTTTATAAAACAAAATTATAAAACTTTTCATAAACAATTTTTTTTTATGTACAAGAATAGGGTTGTCGTTTTGATCGACAACTCGATCGACTGACGACAAGTCACTCATTATAGTTCGTTTGAGCGACCCACTAACTATCGACTTGTCGGTCGTCGAACTTTACGTTGTTAACGTAATGCATTTACTCATTGTCAAATTAGCATATTGCCACATCAAAAATTTCACAAATAAAACGCTACTTTACAAATAAAAAGCGCTGAAATGTGAAAAGTATTCCATAAAAAATGCAACTCTATGCTACTTAAAGTTTCTACAAATAAATAATAAAAATAACAACAATAATAAACATAAGACAATACAAAAAAAAAATTAAAAAGTTATTTTCAAAATTTTGTGTGTGAAATATAAATAAATATATCAGTTGAAATGTGTAGATACTCCTAAAATAATGCAAGCGGATTGTAATGAAGAATGGAGGGGAGTAGCATCAATGGGACAAGCAATCTATTGAAGTGGAAAGAGTAATTTGCCTAATTTAGTGTTTAGAATTGGTTAGATAAATTGCACGTATACACATTCATACATACATATGTATATATGTATGTATGTATGTAATTGAAAAAGAATTATGTGACAAAAATGCATGTTTGTGAGTTAAATAAATAAAATATTTGAGTTTAACAATTTACCACAATTTTTGAAAAATATCGATGTTGTATCTAATTTTAAATCAAATCTTAAAACTTTTTTGGTAAATAAATTGGAAATGTTTTTAAATTAGTATATATATATCTAGGCGCACGGGAGTGCGCCAGGCCAAGTTCTGGCCAATGCACGCAGTGTGTATATTTACACGAAGCCATTCGAGCTGTTTTTACCCCCCTCATAACTTTGTTCCCCGCGACCGTAAAATTATGAAATTTAAATCAAAATTAGAATATATTTATATAACCTCATATGCGAAGTTTGAAAGTTTTACAATGAAAGCTTCCGGAGATATAGAGGTGCAAAAAGTGCATATTTTAAGACATACTCACTGACCACTGACACACTCATCAAATTGATGAAGCACTTCCGCTATAGCTAGAGAGCTAAAATTTGGTACACGAGAAGATCTAGGTGAACAATGAACCAGAAAAATCTGAAACCCCTAAAATTTTAAGCAGGAGGGCGGGGCTACGCCCATAAAAATTAAAATTTGTGCTATTGAGCTGAAATTCGATACAGAGCTAGGTCTAGGTGAGAAATAAAATAAAAAATCTGAAAACCCGGAAAGTTTAGCCAGGTAATGCAAGGCTATAAATTTTTCATTAAAAAAGTGGGCGTTGACACGCCCATACAATTTAAGCATATTTAGATATACTATTTATCTAGCTATTATTATCCGTTTGTAACGAAACTAGACACGAATAATAAGCACTGACCCAAAAAAATTTTGACTTTGGAAAAGTGGGCGGGGTTACGCCCATAAAAATTAAAAATTAAAAGTTGCGCTAAGGAGCTGAAATTTGATATACAAGTAGGTCTAAAAGAGAAACAAACTAGAAAAATTTGAAAACCCAAAAACTTTTACCAGAATATGCGGGGCCACGCTAACATTATTTTGAACTAAACACTTACGGCCTTTTTCACAATGTACAATGAAAAGCTAACAGGGACTTTAACAGCAAGTTTTGTATGGAGAACTGTCAGTTAAAGTTCACGTTATATCTTAATCATACATTGTGAAAAGGGACGTTTAATATACAGCTTTTAATTCAAGCCAATTTAGTGAAATCTTGCATCACCTTAAAAATTGGGCGTGATCACTCCCATAAAATATTAGCCTTGTGTTTTATCTACATCGGTCTAGCATATTTTAAAAGAAAATTAGCATGAATTTTGAGTTAGGAATAGTGAGGAGAGGTAATGCTGATAAAATCTAAAGATATAATTTGCGCTAGAGAGCTGACATTTTATACACTAGTAAGTGTAGCTGCGTAAGCCAACTGGAAAATCTTAACACCAAAAAGTTTTACCCGGTATGCGGGGCCACGACGTTAAAACTCCAATTAGCACTAGCTATCTTAAATTTGATATAGATAAGAGATCACTAAGAAAAATCTGAAAACCCAGAAGTTGCTATGAGAGGGCGGAAACAGGCACTTCAAATTCAAAATTAACATGCATTTTATTAAAAATTTTCATAACATTGCACTTATCCAAAAAAAAAATCTCTATTTTGAAAAGTAGCCGTGACTTCACCCATAAATCTTAGCTTTTTCGTTCAGGTACTTCTGCTCAGCAGTTTTTAATTTAGTACTCAGGTATTTCTTATTAACTTTTTAATACCAAACTTTGCATGAACCATAAGCACTAGCAGATATAAAAGTCAGCGGGGCCAGGCTCATGAAAATTGGGCCTAGATAATCTGCTAACTTGGCAATATTTTTTCCTTTCTAAAAAAGGAGAGAATAATGTATAAATGTTTATTTCTTTATATTGATAAAAATGTTGTCAAGATGGCAGATTATCTAGAAATTACGATTACAAATTTATATCATACATAATATATTTTTGTGTTTTGGTATTGTGGCAAAGAAGAACTTGGTCAAACTTTATATCTCACAGCTTTTAATGGCCGAAATTTTGGATAGGAACTTGGCCGTTTTTCACATTTATGTTTTTGTGAGGATATATTTATACACGTATATATTACATGTTTTATTTTATTTATTTTTTTTTTCTCTTTTCTTGAAGTATAATATGTAAACTTAATTAATATTATAAACTTAATTTTATTAAATTTTTAAATAGAATGGCAACTCGCCTCAATAATGCCTTGTGACGCTGAGGCACCAAAACTAAGAAATTAAATATGTTTTAATAAAATTTAAATATTAAAAATAAAAAAAAAAGTTTGTATAAATATTTGGATCGCATACATTTTTCTATTGAGATTGACAATGTAAAATTATTGATGGGTTTTCTATTAACTTTAGTAAATTGAGGGCCTGTACCACGATATCGACAGCGTTCGACTTGACGATTTTTTTGTTTTGAAATTTTTTAGTTCTACTGTTTTGGAAAATTTCAAGAGTTTGCCTCAAGTTGTCAAAATTACATAGTCAAAATTACATTAACTGATATAACAACCTTTAATTTTGATTTTTTACATTTTAGTGTTAATTGTTGTAGTCTGTATAAAAATGCACTAACTTTATAAATTTCAAGTGTCTATATTTTAACCATAAACACATTGCAACTCATTAGTCTTACGAAGCTTTGTGATATGTTGCATACTATGCACAAATGCAGGTGTGTAATTAGTTTAGGGTGCTTGCGGATATTTTAAAATACAAATTTGTTTCACTACCACTTTGGATAGTAGTGAATATAGTAAAGGCTGGGGAAATTTTTAACTTATTTATATATATATGTACATATGCAGAGATGTTGGTTAATAAATTATCGTTACAAAATGCTGATCTCTGTTAGTGTCCTCTCTAATAAATTTTTTTTTTTCATTCAAAAAGGGAAAACATTAACATTAATACAAAGTGCAGAATAAAATATTCAAACATTGCTAATATGGAAAATAAAATCTTTGAGTCAAATTCTTTAGCCGAAAAATACCCATGATGTATTTTTCTCACAAAACAAATATATACGTACTAGCTACTCCCGGTGTGCTTCGCTACCCCCATCGTGTTATCGAATGATGTAAATATTTTGTAAATAAACCGTAAACTCGGATTTTTTAATGCAACATTTCGAAAGTTTTAAAATTTTGATATTGGATCATTATTAACATAGGTTTTTTTGTAAATATCTTCGGAACTACATAACCGATTTAAGAGTTTTATATCTCGTTTTGAAAAACATGACAGCTATCAAAAAATAAATAAAAAATAAAAAAAGCAAAAAAAAATTAATATAGGTTTTTATTCTCAAATTAACGCTTTTTCGATTCAAATTCAAACTTTTTCATATCAAACTCAATTTTTTTTTAAAGTAATTTAAATTTTATTCAAAATAAATTAAATTATTTTCAACACAAATTAAACTTTTTACAAATCGTATTGAATATTTTTCATTTCAAATTAATTTTTTTTTCATTTTACATTAAATTTTTTTAACTTCAAATTAATTTTTTTTAATAAACTAAAAATATTTAAAAAACTATTTTTATTTATAGAAAATTAAATTTAAAATAAGCTTCAATTACTTGCTATATAAAAATTTCAATGTAGCGGTTCTCCAGTTGCAGCTAATGACAAATTCATAGTCATATCAACATAATAATTGTTGCAATCTGAAGGTGTTACGGGTTCTACTGATCGGTTAATTATGGCGACCAAGTCCATGTTACTCTCTGGATCAGCTACCATATTACGAGCACAGAGCTTGGGTTGGGTTTAGCATAGGGGAGTATGGAGTAAGAAAAACTAAAATGTGACCGGACTCAGCAATTTTATCTTTAAACACTTGCGTTTTGTGTATCTTTGCATTGTCAAGGATCAGCCAAGCACCTGTGATGTTGGATTCAGCTAATTTATCGAATAATTCTTCAAGGAAATGTGTGAAAATCTTGGTATTAAACGAGGAATTAGCAATTACTTTTTTATGTAAAATGCCATGTATGTTCATAGCTGCAATAAGGGAAACATAGGGTCTCATGCATAAAACGTGAGCTTGAGCTCGGACTCGATTGTTTGAGTAAAAGGTGCTTGTCGTATGCATAATAAAATTTGATGTATTTGCTTTTACTCACTGCTCACGTTTGATCTCGTGTTGCTCAGTGTGAACTAAGTTAGATGAGCTTGTGCTCATTTTCATATGCATAAAAACAAGCTTTTGCTTTCTTTTGTGAGCTCTTGCTCAAATTTTGTTGAGCCTGCCTTATAGTTGACTCGCGTACACTAAACAGGAATCATGTGCCACAAAGAAATACAATATGTTATCAACAGCGTAAAAAACTTTGACAAGTGAGGATAAAAAAATTATACAGGTTTGTATTCTTAATTATTAATTTTTGATGTGTAAACATCTATACGCTAGGAAGTAAAAATCTTTTGACTTTGATTTCTTTGCTGAGATTTCTTTGTTTTTTGCTTTTGCTTTTGCTTTGCATTGTCAAATCGGTGTGAGCTATGTATGAGTGTATTAGTGTTTGAAAGAAGCAATAGCAAGCAGAGAAACAACTCGACCGGCTAGAAGCCGACGGTGCGCCGCCGCCGGTTATTTTTCTGTATATTTCCGTACACCAAAGGTGAAAATGAACCGTAAGAGCTACGGTCTTGAAATTTGGACACAATATGTAGACATTCGGCCACTACAACAACAAATACATGAGAGTTAAAAACTAAAGGGTGTTTCAAAACGAGCAACGAAAAATGTTAAAATCCCATGTAATAAATATGTATGTATATATATACACTTGAAATTTTAAAAGTTAGTGTATTTTTATACAGACTACAACAATTAACACTAAATTTAAAAAATTTAAATCAATGGGTGTTCCATCAGTTAGTGCAATTTTGACTTTGTAATTTTGACAACTTGCTGTATCTTGGAAACCGTAAGAGTAAAACTCTTGAAATTTTCAAAAACGGTAAAACTAAAAAATCAAAAAAATTTAAAATCGCCAAATATAAAAAAATCGCCAAAACGAAAAAAAGCACCAAATTAAAAAAAATCTCTAGGACTAAAATAAATCGCGAAAAACCGCAAAAATCGCCAAAATTAAAAAAATCCTTAAACAAAAAAATCGCCAATATGAAAAAATCGCCAAAATGAAAAAATCGCCTAAATAAAAAAACCCCAAAAACAGAAAAAAATCGCCGAAATGCAAAAAACCCCAAAGAAAAGAAAAAATCACCAAAATGAAAAAATCGCCAAAATGAAAAAATCGCCAAAATGAAAAAAGATTGTGAAAATTAAAAACCCCAAAAAGAGAAAAAAACGCCAAAACAAGAAAAAAGCGATAAAACTGCAAAAAAATCGTTTAAACTGAAAAAAACTTAAAAAATTAAGAAAGCTAAATCAAAAAAAATGGTCAAAACCGAATGTGCGCGAGTCAAAGTCGCACTTTACTGAATTTATATTAATTGCAATGCGTACACAACAACAAGAACAGCAACAACTAAACGATGAACAACAGGGATTAGAAATTAAAAAGTAAAAGTAAAGGCATTTACCATAGATGAGCACTGCAGTACCACTAAAGTTTCAGTAAAAACAAAAAAACAAAATTTACTGATTACTAAAATTTTTTTCTACAATTTTTATAAATTGCCTAAATGATTTGTTATATGATGAGGTGCATTGAATTTTCAGTAATCATTAATGCCCGTATTCATAATGAAATTCTACCAAGTGGCTAAATGTTTTTCATACAAAAGTTTCAAAATTTGAATGAAAAAACTTTGCCACTTGCCACGGCCCTACGATTTTACTAGTAATGCAAATTAAATTTCATTAGCAGTAAAAATTTACTGAATTTTTTTAGTAATCAGTAAATTTACTGCTTACTGCAATTTTGAATGCAGTACATATACATATACTGCAGTGTGCCCATTTACTAACCAAATAAGTTTAATAAAACAAACAAAAACCAACAAATTCATATGTATTTACAATATTGAAAGTTTTGATACTTTTAATTAATTAATTTAAAAAAAGATACTAAAAGCATAAGTACTTCCAACTTAAAAAAATGTCATTACTAGCTGTTTACACATCTCCTCTGTGATCGGACTCACATTGCTTTTTTTATATAATTAATAATAAAATAATAAATACATAGGTTTGATGATAGGAGGTGTCAGAAGAAACACGTGGTGGTGCCCTCAGCAACATTGATAAAATTCTACTGTATTTAAGATTTTGTATAGCTACAGATATTGCAGTCCATTAATCCACTGTGTCGCGAACTATTGCAGAAGTTGCGAAACTTATATCTGCCAAAACAAGCGAGTGGATAAAATTCCCGAAATGAAATAAAAGATGCTCCAATGACGCAAGTTTCTTTCCACAAGTTTTTCTTGCAAAATCTGCATTTTTGAAGGAATCATCCAACTTGTTTTGCGTTAACAAAACAAGCCTCTGCAGACTTTGAAAATTCAACTCCCTTGTCTCATCAGTTTCATATCGACTCAAAACTGCTGTTGGCTTTTTTTAACCTTCAAAAATAAACTACATATAGCAAAATCTAAAATAAGATTGCTTAATTTCTGTTACACATGTTTCTATTATTTGTTTTTTATTATTTTTACGGCCTGTCCCACGATGAAACTAAAAATCGTTCGATCGAATACTTATATTGAAAAATTTTCTTATGTTATTGTTTTTTGCAATACAAGTTGTCGATCGAACGATTTCTGGTGACATCGTGGGAAGGGCCATAAATGCTTGGTATTTGACCTTTTTCTAGTAAATATTTATTTTATTTTTTCTACTAAAAATTTAGAAATGTTGTCAGTTTGTATTGTATTATTATTATTATTTGATTCTACTTCTACTTCACTTTCACTTGGCGACATTTTTGCACTTCAATAACCATTAGACGTTTGATCTCCCTTTGCTCAAGTACACTCAAAAAAAAGACATATACTATTATTAAGGAAAAAATTTTTCTAAATTAAAGTAAAAAAAAATTTCTAACTTTAAGTAATTTTTTCTAAGTTTAAGTAAATTTTTACAAAAATCTAGTAAAAATTACTTAATATGAGTAAAAAATAAAAAGTTCATATTCTCAAAAGTAGTTCATAAAAATTCTCACATTCAAGGTCAAGTTTAGTGGTTTAAAGGAAATATTTATCAAAAATTGGAAAATGGTTTAAAAGTTTAGGGAAATTGTATCCTAAAAAGTAGTCAATCTCGTTATAGATCAAAAAATAAATTTTAGGACATGACTTACTCCTAATTAGTTGATCAAATTTGACTAACTCGAAAGATATAAAAAGTTATTCTAAATTTTAGAAATATATTTACCAGTTTTAAGTATTTTTTCTTTAAATTATAGAATATATTTTTTATTTGCATTAAGCAAAAAATTCAAGTACATTTTTCATATATCCGACGAATATTTGAACTTGAAATAAATTTTTTTGAAAATAAAATAAAATTTTAAAACACAAAAATTTCAATGCTTATTCGGGCTGCCTGTTAGGCAATTGGTTAGAGTGCTTGCCTATCAGTCAGAAGGTTGTTGGTTCAATACTTGCCCCCTCTCAAGGAATTAATATGTATGTATGGTGAATTAATTAAGAATATAATATGAAGATATAATAAAAAACATACCATGTGGTATAGAATTTAATTAAAAACAAAAAAGTACCAAAATTAAAGACAAAAAAAAAACTTTGAAAAATTTACTAAATTTGAAATAAAAGATGAAAAACCTTTTTTGCAATTCTCCGAATTTTATGGAGAAATTTGACTTAATTTTAGAAAAATTTTATTTAAATATAAAAATATAATTACTTTAAACTAGTTCATTAATGAACTAAAAATTTAGTAAATATTTTACTGGTTTCGAGTAAAAAACAGCTTTGGCGCCATACGACAACTTTTTTTTACTCAAATTTAGAAAATTTTCCAAAGTTTTAGTTAGTTTTTTTTTTGAGTGTAATTGCAATTGGTTTGAACTCATTTTTATGCATACGAAATTGAGCAAAAGGTGTTGCTGTTTGATCGAGCTGAACTTACGAGCAATTGCTCACCTGACTCAACTCAGCGCTTTTACTCGTTTTTGAGTTTTGTGAGTGAAAGGGCTAACCGGCGTTTAAATTATTGTACTGAAAATATATATGTTCCAGTACTATAAATAACACAATAACAGAAAAGGAATCACGAATAAAAGAAGAAAAAAACATGTTTTTAAATCTTTCTGTATTGAATTCGTGGAAAAATCAATTTGAAGTGGAAAAAATTGAATTTGAAAAAAAAAATTTGATTCTAAAAGAAAAAAAATTAATTTGAAATGAAAAAAAATTAATATGAGTTTAATTTGTTTTGAATAAAATTAAAGTTGCTTTGAAAAAAATTGAGTTTGATTTGTAAAAAATTTAATTTGAATGGAATAAGTGTTAATTTGAGATTATAAACCTATATATACATACATATGGCAATGGTGGTGCAATATGAAAAATCGATTTTGCCACGCCCCTCCACCCATAGGCCGAAAATCAGACTTCACAGTGTCACCCGCCTGAATATTCTGAAGATTCTCTGAAAATTTCATCTAAATCGGCCCAGCCGTTTTGGAGTCCATACGTTACATACATACACACATCCTCTTTTATACATATAGATATACTATGTATGCATGTATGTATGTATGTATCTACGCAGTTCTGTGAAGGGTATATGTATAAGATTCGGCACAGCCGAATATAGCACTCTTACATGTTTTTATTGATCTTGTCCCTGTTCCAAAATTTCGGACTTCTAATCCATGTACCAACTATTGTTACGTAATTAACGGTGCTCTGTTAAGTGCAAAACATGCTAAAAATTGGAAATTCTGGTGTATGTCTCTGCTAGGGATTCCAAACGGAAATTCCGAATCTCGAAATTTTCGGGATTTGGCAAATACCGATTCCCGGGATTTGTAAAATTTAATCCCAGGATTTCCTTTTGGGATTTCTTAGCAACAAATTTATTCCCTCTTAATTCTATATTATCAGGGCAAATAATCGAGAAAACATCAGGGAGAAATTTCTTCATAATTGCAGTGTATCTATATGTGGACTTCTCAACGTTTTAAAAAAAATTAGCACTTACATACACTGAAAAAACAGTTTTACATCAATTCAACGAACTCATATTCGTTGATTTAAATTCATTAAAATTCAACGTACTATACGTTGTTTCAAAAATATATTCCTTGAATTAGTGATTTTTTATGGGAATTGTTACAATTTAAGCTTAAAATTTTTAAACGCACTAATAATCCCAAATTAATAATTTACTTATTAAGTAAAATATTTTTTTTAATTAAAAATACATTGAAATTGATTATTGAGGGGTTTAGCTGGATCCTATGCGCATTTCACTGTTGCTAATGCAGATCATCAGGGAACCTTTACCCAAAGTTTCTTAAAACAACTAGAGTTATTATGTTATAAACTTTCATTTAAACAAATGAGAAGCTTAAAACAAATAACAAAGTTGAAACAAGAACTCAATAAGTCCCAAATCACACTGTGCAAGTCTTATTGCTAAGCTGATTAGTTTCAGGGAGAGAGAGACGAGGGGAACAGCAACGTTTCTTTTCCCCTGTCTCTCTCTCCTAATAAACTAATCAGCTTAGCAATAATACTTGCATAGTGTAAATAGGGACTAATCAACATGTTTTTTTATTTTCTTTACCATTACTACATTGGCTGAATTTTTTTCAGCTTCAAATTGTAGTCGTAAGAGTATGTAAAAAGAAAATAAATGTAAATAACAACAACAGCTATTTAAGAATAGAGTGTTGCCACACAAGTATTTTTTGACCTGGTGCAGTCAATTTAATAATTAGTGATTTTTTATGGGAATTGTTAAAATTTAAGTTTAAAATTGTTTAAACGCACTAATAATCCCAAATTAATATTTTACTTATTAAGTAAAATATTTTTTTATTTAAAAATACATTGAATTTAATTAAAATGTATTTTAATTAATAAGTAAAATACTAATTTGGGATTATTAGTGCGTTTAAAAAAACTTAAACTTAAATATTCCTTGAAATTCAACGTAAAATTTTATGTAGATATGAACTGAACCTTGAAACAATTCCTTGATATTATTCTTTGAATTTAACAACGAACTAGTTTATTGATTTAACGTATAATACGTTGAATTTAAGAAATACGTTCTTTCTTATATACATAAAAGAAAAAAATTTAGTAAATTTCAAGAAAGTGTACTTTAATTCAAGGAACCCATTGATTGATTTTAAGTAATGTATGTACGTTGAATTTGACTTAAAGAGGAAGAAGAAGATGTTTTATTCAATGAACGAGTTCTCTGATTCAAGGAACCATCACTTGAATTTTTGGTTTGGTTCCTTGTTTGATAACGGGAAAAAGACATACTAAAAAGAAAAAATAAACACAAGGCAATCAGTTATTATTCTTCGTTTACCAAATAAGTTTGTGTACAACTAGAAAAGAAAATTTGGAATAAAAAAGTGTCAAAAAGTAAGTAAATAATAAAGAAGTGAATATAATTAATTTTAAAGAGTACAAAATACATTGTTTTCATTGCAAAAAGTTGTATAAATATATTAGTTGTATAAATATATTAATTCATCATATAAGAAAATCGCACGAGTTTAATATACATATATCGATGTTATGAATATAATTGTGCATTAGTTTTTATCGATTTGTGTCGATATAAAAGGCATATAATACAAGCGCACGCTGGTGTAAGTCAAAGATTGAAAAACTCCAGTATATGTGAAAAAAGCAGTAAACAGAAAAGTATTTCACCAAAAAAAGCAATTTGTTCAAATAATTCTAATAATACATTTGAAACTGCAGCAGTGTATGTAAACGCAAATGCTGAAATAAAAAAAGCAATGTGAGTCCGATCACAGAGATGTGTAAACATCTAGTAATGAAAAATTTTTTTAAGTTGGAAGTACTTATGCTTTTAGTATCTTTTTTTTAAATTAATTAATTAAAAGTATCAAAACTTTCAATATTGTAAATACATAGGCATTTGTTGGTTTTTATTTGTTTTATTAAACTTATTTGGTTAGTAAATGGGCACACTGCAGTATATGTATATGTACTGCATTCAAAATTGCAGTAAGCAGTAAATTTACTGATTACTAAAAAAATTCAGTAAATTTTTACTGCTAATGAAATTTAATTTGCATTACTAGTAAAATCGTAGGGCCGTGGCAAGTGGCAAAGTTTTTTCATTCAAATTTTCAAACTTTTGTATGAAAAACATTTAGCCACTTGGTAGAATTTCATTATGAATACGGGCATTACTGATTACTGAAAATTCAATGCACCTCATCATATAACAAATCATTTAGGCAATTTATAAAAATTGTAGAAAAAAATTTTATTAATCAGTAAAAATTTACTTGTTCACATTTTTTCTTATTTTTACTGGAACTTTAGTGGTACTGCAGTGCTCATTTATGGTAAATGCCTTTACTTTTACTTTTTAAATTTTAATTCCTGTTGTTCATAGTTTAGTTGTTGCTGTTTTTGTTGTTGTGTACGCATTGCAATTGAAATAAATTCAGTAAAGTGCGACTTTGACTCGCGCACATTCGGTTTTGATTATTTTTTTTTTTATTTAGCTTTCTTCCTTTTTTAAGTTTTTTCAGTTTAAACGATTTTTTTCAGTTTTGTCGCTTTTTTCTCGTTTTGGTGTTTTTTTCTCTATTTGAGTTTTTTTTTATTTTCGCAATTTTTTTCATTTTGGCGATTTTTTCATTTTGTCAATTTTTTCTGTTTTTTTGGGTTTTTTTAATTTTGGCGATTTTTTGCTGTTTTTGGCGATTTTTTCATTTTGGCGATTTTTCCGGTTTTTCGCGATTTATTTTAGTCCTAGAGAATTTTTTTAATTTGGTGCTTTTTTTCGTTTTGGCGATTTTTTTTTTGTTTTTGGCGATTTTTTTATATTTGGCGATTTTATATTTTTTGGATTTTTTAGTTTTACCGTTTTTGAAAATTTCAAGAGTTTTGCTCTTACGGTTTCCAAGATACAGCAAGTTGTCAAAATTACAAAGTCAAAATTGCACTAACTGATGGAACACCCATTGATTTAAATTTTTTAAATTTAGTGTTAATTGTTGTAGTCTGTATAAAAATACACTAACTTTTAAAATTTCAAGTGTATATATATACATACATATTTATTACATGGGATTTTAACATTTTTCGTTGCTCGTTTTGGAACACCCTTTAGTTTTTAACTCTCATGTATTTGCTGTTGTAGTGGCCAAATGTCTACACATTGTGTCCAAATTTCAAGTCCGTAGCTCTTACGGTTCATTTTCACCTTTGGTGTACGGAAATATACAGAAAAATAACCGGCGGCGGCGCACCGTCGGCTTCTTTCAAACACTAATACACTCATACATAGCTCACACCGATTTGACAATGCAAAGAAATCTCAGCAAAGAAATCTCAGCGAAGAAATCAAAGTCAAAAGATTTTTACCCCCTAGCGTATAGATGTTTACACATCAAAAAAGAGTTCAAAGCCGAAGAAGAATTAAAAGCGCTTAAAGAAAAATCATTAAAATTTTGCCTTTATTTACATTCAAATAACAACTTTTCTAGAAAAGACGTGTATGAAATTCAGCAATTAGTTTCAACATTGATTGTCATTCCAGTTCTAAAAATATTTGACCAATTTGCAAGAGAAAAAATCAAAGATATATCTATTGTAAATGAAATTGTTAGTGTTTGTAAAAATCCATTTCATTCGTTTGGCACCGATTATCTCTTACAAAAAACTCTTATTACTAAAGGATACATGTGTAATGTTAATGAATTTATTATCAATGTTGATCTTAAACCTATATTTAGTAAGGGTCATTTAAAGTATGAGGAAAAAATCACAAAGTACCCCTACTTTTGCCTCTACGTTTTCAATTTAAAAAATTTTTTGAACACGTAGACTATAGTCAAGATGCTGTATCATATGAGAGCATTAAAAAAGAGTGATCGTTTTACTAATTTCATTCAAGGACGACTGTGGGAAAAAAAAATTACAAATGTATCCTAACAAAATACGTATACCATATTTTTTATATGCAGATGAATTTGAAATTAATAATCCCCTTGGGTCACACTCCAAAACACATGCAATTTGCAATTTTTACTATTCATTTCCATGTCTGCCTTTAAAAAAATAATAAAAATCGACGGTTAATTGACTTCCGTATAATCCAGGTTCATCTGTATAATAATTTGAAATTTATTTGCTAGTGGTTCAGCGTTGTCTATATATTTCATTGTTGCTGTAACAAATCATCAGTTGACTTCAACCACACATTTTGAATAGTCACAAACCTCTTATCTTATACACAGACTTTCAAGAACTATTTGAGAATTCACAAATAATAGTATTTTTGAAAATCACAAAAGAAAAATAAGCGTAGTAGGCTTAGAAAATAATACAAAAACCCAGCAAATAATTTATATTCGATATGAATCTATTTTATTTTATTACAATATAACTATATTTCAGATTGACAAAGACTTCAGCGTTGCTTTTGGGAAACGTGAAGGAAATTTCTTTAAATTGCCAGAACGATTTGCGAAGATAAAAAACTTTCTTCTATCAGAGAACAACGTCAAAGATAAAGCTTTGATAGAAATATTGAACAATTTGGATGAGTCGCAGAGCAATGACGGTAAATGCAATTTATTACTTCTCAAAACTTGTTTATCTACAATTTAAGTTTGTTTTTTATTTTTAAGACAATGCTGCTGTAAAACTGATGTGGTGTCTTCATGGATACTTAATACCTACAATCAAGGTTACAAAAAATAACAACAACAAAACCTTCATCAAATACACAATGAGAAATTCTCAGGATGCGTTATGTTTGTTGGGAATAGCACACAAGAAGTAACCGAATATGTTAATAACTTAGGGCTAATAAATCAGTGCAAGTTAATCTCCATTTTTGGTTTAAAATGTGATTAAACTAGCAAACCTATAAATCAATACAGTATTTAAACCATCTGTAAGCGCATAAAATTGGGCGTTTAAACTACCAATACAGGCCATATGATTTTATTACTTACAGACCATATGTTTTGCATTGAACGAGCTTTCAACTTTTTTCTCAGCCTCCACTTTTTCTTCAGATCTTGTTTGACCTGTTTTCTTACACTCTAGTATTCTTTTATACTATTCTACTTCGCCACTCATAAACATAATTCCTTTCTTGGTACAATTTGGCGAAATATAATTGAAATTTTCTTAACTTTTTTGTCTTTTTGATTGTACAATGAATTGATAGCCTGCTGCAAAACAGCTGTTTTTTGACATTTATTCTAGTGCTGCCACAATATTATTTTTTCAACTACACATAAAGCATGGTTCACTAATTTACTCCTGTTTAGTTTAAACTACAAATAAATTAGGGTTTAGTTTAATTAAACCAGAGTTTAAACTTTGACTGACTTATTAGGCCTTAGCGTCTAAAGAAGTATTCGTTCAACCCTTCATTTTAGCTATTGGAACTATGAAGTTTACCTCATTCGAAAATTTCTTAGTTTATTTAGACGGAATATCTTTCCAGTTTAGCTCTTTTTTGAGGACTTTAGATATATGTTTTAAATGCTTTCATTTATTTAATTTAGAGTATCCTCCAGCCTGCATTCAATTTTGGCAATTTACTGAGTGCAATTTTTATGGTTTTGTAAATACAAACAAAACACCTTCAAGAGTTTCTGTAATGACAGAGCAACTCAAAGAAACCAAATAAATTTACTTAAGTTTGTTTTATTGTAAATAATTATATTATAAGTTAACGTTCTAATTTATAAAAATTATTAAGGCTTTATAAAGTTTTTGTAAGACGGATTTTCATATTAAGCCTTTATAAAGCCTTAATAATTTTTATAAATAAGGCAATAATTATTTTGTAGACTGTAATATTACAACCAAATTTCTATGTACAAATATATATATATATATATATATATATATATATATATATATATATATATATATATATATATATATATATATATATATATATATATATATATATATAGACATATATCAATATATCAATTATTACATGAATTATTAAATAAAATACTCAATTTAATACGAACTTGCCTATATTTATTTAAAGTGAAATTTTGAGTGTATAGTGCACTGGGTCAAGGAACAAATTCATAAAATTCAATAAATAGGTTCGTTGGGTCAAGGAATAGGTTTCTTAAATTCAAGGAACTATTTCATTAAATTTATAGTATGTATACGTTGGGTCAAGGAATATATTCATAGAAATCAATGAACGCATTCATTGCGTCAAGGAATAACTTCCTTAAATTCAAGGAACTATTTCATTAAATTCAAAGTACAAATACGTTGGGTCAAGGAATAAGTTCATTCCTTTCAATATTTAGGTTTAATGAATTTACGTAAGGTTTCAACGTATGGATTCTTAACTTCAACGAACTGGTGCGTTGAATTCAACAAGTCAAGGATTGGCATACGTTGAATTCAATGAACATGTTCCTTAGGTGAAAAATAAGGAATAAATTCGTTGAATCAACGAATTTTTTCCTTGTTTTTATGTACCTTTTTGGTTCAGTGTATATACTTGTCGGTAACAATTGAGTAGTATTGACAGCTCCATACAATTCAAGTAGAATATGATACAAGACAAGTGCAAACTTTTTGTTCTCGGGTTGACGTAAAAGCGAAAAATATTTACAGAATATTGCGGAGTATTTTGCCTAAAAAACTGTTCGAGTTTGTATGTATGTTTTTTACATTGCAGTTCAAAATTATTTTCGTTTTATTTAGACCGTTTAGGTCGTTTTTGACACAAACTTATGATCAAATCCATTTAAGGTACATGGGTTTGATCAAAGGTTTGAGTCAAAAACGACCGACTGAATGAGTTCGACCCAATTATAGTTTAATTCAAATTGCAGAGTAGAAGGCCAGCATACTAAGTCCCAATAATCAACTTCTCAATTAAGTGTCATTTAGCTAATAGCCACTTAATTTTAAGTTGCACTTAATTGCAGTTTAATTTTTTCAGTCGTAAAATTAAATGATCACTTAAATACTATGAAAGTGTGGTAGCACTGTGAAATGTTGATAGTTCTAAAAGAAAACAGATGTTTAATGTAAATAAGAAAGTTAGGTTATCAACGTGTAGAAAATTAAAATTGCATAAAAACACATTTTATGAAACAAAAAAAGAGCATCAGAACGCATTTTTCTATTTATTTATTCCATTATAAGATAATATGCATTGTGTATGTTATATATTTATGAAAATTAAACGAAATTCTTTTTAATACAACCACATGATGTATATGTACATGTTTTCAATAAACACACACAAGCACAATAACATATGGTATGCTCGTAAGACTTAAGTGTGATTTAAATATATTTACAAGGTTGGGCATTTAAATGGCTCTCAACTTTATACTGAAAAAATGAATTCGGTACTTAAGAGGCACTTAAAGATAAATGACACATAATTGAGAATTCAATTATTGGGCCTAATAAACCATACTCCCATTAGCGTAGGAATACATATGTATCTGTTGAACTTGTAGAAAACAACTTATGTATGAATTTAGAATTTTTCAGTAGACCAAAAATACTGTTCAAGTGCTCAGGCAAACTTTTAAAAACGTGATCATTAGACGTAATTAATCGAATTTGATTAGAATTATGTATTCATTTCTTTCAGTTTTTCGACATGTTCAGCCATATTATAGTTGTCATACTCGTGACGAAATCGATAAAAAAAAAAGAGACAATGCTTCGATATGCAACAACCGTGTTGGTCAATCGCAATTAAAAAACGTTAATAAATATATTTAACAAAGCAATAATATTTTTGCAACTGAATTTGTATGAAAGTAAATCTGAAAAATTTTCGTAAATCAACTTAAGCGGTAGTGCCAAAAATTCCACAGATATGTACATTCGTTTTGGTGTAGATTATAAAAAATATTTATATTGAAAACAAAAACTGATTTTCATATTTAGTTATTGTTTTAAGTATAAATTCTCTAACATCAAATGTGATTAATCAACTTAAAAATACATGAGAAAAATTCGTTTGATTTTTATTTCATACTCGTATTAGGAAATTGTTAATGATATATTATCAACATAAAACCTTTTAAAATGCATAAAGAAAATTAAATTTGTTATTAAAGTATATATTTATATGTATATATATATATATATATATTAAAATAAATAATTTATTTTACCAAAAAATTTTAGATCCCAAAATCTCGAAAATCCCGAAATCCTGGAAAATCCCGGGATCTCGAAAAATCGCGATTTAGAAAATCCCAAATCCCGGGATTTCCGAAAATCGATCCCGATTGGCATCCCTAGTCTCTGCTAATTAAATTTAAATTTATGTTCTCACACACAGCGAAAGTCTATCAAGTCACTTCCTTAATATTAAGCTACATATATATCGTCGCTGTTTTAACTAACCGACCTAACTGACATTTTTTTTTAAAAATGAGATAAGTCCACTACTAGACTTTATAACTCATAATACACATTGTCTACAATTTTCATGACTGTAAGCATTACTTTTGTGCTTATATAAGTAAAAAGATTTCTGAAGCAGCCATAAGAATGAATGTATAAAACAACCATAAAAGCTGCTCTATTGTTAAATTTTTAAAATGTTAGTTAGGTCAGCTAGTTAAAATAGCGACGATATGTACGTAGTACGTGCATAGTAGGTATTACGTACTTTATGAAAGCTGCAATATAAAATTAAAAAAAAACCAGGGACAGAAAATAACTGTTATTTTTAAAAATTTACATCAAAAAAGCACACATAAAAATGATCGTAGAAAATTTTGGTTCTTATCATAATGATACATAGCTGGTGTACATGCAAATTTATTTATGACTTTTAAATTTGTGCCTTTTTTGATAAAAGTCAAAAAATAACTTTTAATTTTGACTTTTATTTTTTAAGGCAAAAATTAAAAGTTATTTTTGACTTTTATTATTTTACTCAAGAAATAAAAGTTATTTTTTAACTTTTAATATTTTAAGGCAAAAATAAAAGTCATGAATTAAATACTGCATAGTTATACGCAAGTATAATTGCTTTCAATGCTATAAATGATAAAACATCCGTTATCACAATTTCAAGAGTATTGCAAAACATAATTCTCTTATTTTGTTATTAATAATTATTGTTGTCATAACTACATCACTGTTAATTCCTTCACTATATTTCTTTCAATGTGAGTTTAATATAGAATAATTGAAGTCTTTTATTTTTGCCTTAAAATATTAAAAGTTAAAAAATAACTTTTATTTTTTGAGTAAAATAATAAAAGTCAAAAAAAACTTTTAATTTTTGCCTTAAAAAATAAAAGTTAAGAAATAACTTTTATTTCTGCCTTAAAAATAAAAGTTAAAAATAACTTTTTTTTCTTGACTTTTTCGATAAAAGTCATAACAATTACGGTCCCTGAAAAAAAAACATATAAAGTTGTTGAACATTTATTTTAATTCTCTCTGAACTGCATATCGTCACTAACAATCCATATTTTTTTTTTCTTCTTTTTTGAAAATCATTATAAACAGGGACATAACAGTTATAAGAGAAATGACAAAAAGGTTTTATTTAACCATTAAAATTTATGAATTCAAATATTGGTTATAATCAACGATTATCGTAAGATATATTTCATTTTGGTTATTGTAACCAGTTAAAGTGAGAAATATCGTTTTTTGGTTACAATTAACTATTATAATAAGCAAAAAAATTTTTTGGTTACCAATAACAATTATAAAGAAGAATTTAAAAATTTTTGGTTATTGCTGTCCTAAATACGGTGTTTTAGATGAAAAAAATTCAAAATAATATTTGGTACGAAAATGCAAAATTATGAGAAAATTATTAAACGGCTTCGAGCCCTTTTAAAGTTCTAGCCCCCTTATGCAAAAACGTTTTTTAAAGTTAAAGCATGCGTTAAAACCGGCTTTGCCATACAAAATTCGTTTGTTAAACCAACTTTAAGTTTAATAATCGTTTTTGCATAAGGGGGTAGTAAGGCTTTAGGATTTATTTGCAAATTTCAGTAAGTTTTGCGAATCAGGTAATTTTAAATAAAACTTGATGCTCTTGTGCATAACTTTAATTTGTTAATTTTAATCTGATTGCAAATTTTAGCGAATTTTTCCGATTTTTTGGCATTCATCATAATTTTACCCAAACAATTTCGGGTTTGTTTGCAATTGTGTGCCAATTTTAGGGATAAAAGTGATTTTAAGCCAAACCTTGCCATTTTACCATTTTAGCGATTTTTAATCCACGTAAATATCTATGCGAATTTTTATAATTTTGGAATTTTTGCAGTAAAAGTGGTTGTTCACAATTCTTTGTCTTGTTGCAGTTTTACTATTTTTAATAAGTATGTAAGTATCAGACTTGGATGTATTTTTGATGTTACCAAATTTTTGCGAATTTTCGTAATTTTGCGAATTTTTCAAGTTTTTTGCATTGCTTTTAATATTGGCGTTTAAAAAAATTTTAAGTTTTTTTTTAATTAAAAAATTATTTGCGAATTTTCGCAATTTTTTGCACATGATTATCTTTGATTCTTAAAATATATAAATATATGAAATATATATTTTTGCAAGCTTTCTCGATTTACATATGTGTTGTGAGCCTATTCTCGAGTTATTGACTTTTTTGCGGTCTATATAATCAGTTTTTGGAGATATTTTCCATTATTTTAATCCCTTGCGAATTATCATATTTTTTTGCAATAAATAATGTTTTGAAATTTACTAAAGTAAAACGTCATATATTTGAACAGAATTGGACATTTTTTCGAAAAGAAAAGTAAAAAGCAAAATAACTAGTTTAAATACCTCAATTACTATATTTATGAAATTTATAAATATTTATTATAAAACTGCCCGTTTCGTCAGCTTTGCCAAAGATATTTAAATTTCTTGTCCTGCATATCCCTTACAAATACTTCTTTTACATCTAAAATACCGTATTTTAGGCAGCAATGATCAAAAAACTTATATTCTTTAGATAATAGTTATTGGTAACCAAAAAAATTTTTTGGTTGCTATAATTGTTATTCGTAACCAAAAAAGAAAATATTTCTCACTTAAATTGGTTACAATAACCAAAATAAAATATCTCTTACAATAATGGTTAAAAATAACCCAAACCAAATAAAACACATTTTTCAGTAACCTTTTCATTTCCAATAAAAAATAACAATTATTTTCGGTCACTGATTATAAATATTACAGTATTCAGTTCTTACTAGCATTTAAAATTCCTTTGGTCTGTATTTTAGGGAGCTACGCAAAAAATTCTTTAAACAGATACAACAATAAAGAAGACAATTTGGAGTTTTGATAACTTACTCCCTTTTGAATTTTACATGACGATATTTTTAGTAGTATTATTAATAACTTTTGTTTATTTTAGTTTTTTTCTGGTCTCTGGAATTTTAAATCAATGAAAGTTGGCACTGTGTGCATTTTAACTTTTTTTTCGCACAGAAGGTGCTGTTTTCCAATATCGCCGAATTCCGCGCCTCTTGCAAGACAAAAATTTTTAAAAGTTGATGATAGTTTTTTCTTGGTAAAGGTTTAAATGTTCTGTGAGCCAACCGTGTGCTGTTATTCGATTTAACGACTTTTGACAGCTAAACCAAAATATTATACAGATCCCCAGTGAATTAGATATATGTATAGGGTGTTTTTTAAGAGGTATAGAACTTCGAATTGAAATAAAATACAAGAAAATCGTTTTAATGTCCATCAATTTGGCTTTATTGGAAGGATAATTTTATGCCATTAATGTTTAAATATGATTTCGGGCATGTGGCCGCCGCGGCTGGCTCGAATAAAGCCAATTCTACAGGTCCAATTTTCAACCACTTTTTCGAGCATATGGGGCCGTATGTTGGCAATAACGCCACGAATGTTGGCTTCCAAGTCCCCTAACGTTTCTGGTTTGTTGGCGTAGACGAGCGACTTCACATATCCCCAAAGAAAATAATCCAATGGTGTCAAATCACACGATCTTGGTGGCCAATTGACAGGTCCATTCCGCGAAATTATGCGCTCATCGAATGTTTCCTTCAATAAATCGATTGTGACGTGCGCTGTGTGGCATGTAGCGCCGTGTTGTTGGAACCACAACTCATCCACATTCATGCCATCCAATTCGGGAACAAAATAGTCGGTTAGTCGGCTCCAATTGCTGTGCACGGTGGCGAATCGATTCATTCGGGTCCTCTTCAACACTTTGCTCTACAGCGGCAATTGTTTCTTCGGTGCGCACTGTTCGACGTCTCTGCGGATGCGTATTATCACATAGAGTAAACGTAGTGCGAAAACGATCCATGGTTAACCGAATTAATTGCTCTGATGGACGATTATGTCGACCATAAAATGGACGGAGCTTGCGGTAAACTTCGCGAACTGAACCATTATTTTCGAAATAAATTTGCACGATTTGCAAGCGTTGTTCTTTTGTCAACCTGTTCATGATGAAATGGCAAACCAAACTAAATATTAATCACTTGACAGCTGACAAAATGGCCGCCGGTTAAAAAAGTGATGCCAACTTAAAGTTCTATACCTCAATAAAAAACACCCTTTACATATGTGACTCCGTGGTTTGGTAACGAAACTGATCTGCTGCGATATCACCGAGTTGAAGATTAAATGTTCATGTCATTAAATACACGCGCTAAGTGGCTTTAAATTTCTAAACTTTGCTACCAAATTCTTCTACTCACAGATAGTAATTTACGAAATATTTACGAGTATAAACATACACAAATAAAATTAAAAAAAAAAACAAAAACTTGAAATTTACAACTTTTTTAATTTAAATATCATTCTATTTTTTCAGGCCATCATACAACATACTAAAATGTATTACTAAGAATTTCACACGTTTCATTTAATTATTTTATTGTTATACATACGTATGTATGTACATACACAAAAACCATAAAAATGTTAATGCTTGTAAGATAAAATTAAAGACTATAAAAAAGGTGTTCAAATAATTTTTAACAAAATGTAATTGTTACACTTAAAGAAACTGCAGCATCCGAAATGTCGGGTATTAAGGGGAGATCGTCCGCTCTAAAAAATAAAAATTAAAATAAAAAAAAATTGTTTCGGATCTTTTTCCGAGTGTGTTTTATTACAGTTTTATTACATACTCGTAAAGATTTTTACACTAGCCTATTTTATCAATGTACAATAGAACAGTGAGTGCTATTGTTGGGGTGATCACATTTTGTGATTAAATTTAAAATTAGTGTTCTGTTTATGCAAAGTGTATAAAGAGGGAAGAGTTTAAAAATAATTGTGATTATTGTTAACCATGCACATAGTTGTAAGCATATTGTATATGACTTTGTTCCATAAACACTATTAGTTAAATTAAAATGAATATCTGATACAAGTCTCCCTACGTAATATTTTTTATTTAATCCAATTTTAAAAAAATATGATAAACTATCAAAAGCAAGAGTTTTAACTATACAAACAGTGGCAATAAAAACATTTGCGACTATAATTTTACTTTTCTATCAGGGATCTGTTAATCACATTTTTTTTTCTTCGCCTATAATAATTCTGTGGCGAAAAGGAAAAAGGGCTTAAGTCGAGATAAGCTGATTTTGAGTTAATGGTACCTCCGTAATCTGCATATTCAAAAGTACACCTGGTCAAAGTCTCAATTAATTTGTGTGATTTTTCAGGAAGTTATAGCCCTATGACTTGCGAATTATCTTTTTAATACTTCTTCTGATCTCATTTGGAATAATAGCTTAATTGAGGTTATACTTTTGTATATTTCAACTTAAACGTATTACTTATGGTGTGTACAAAGATGTTTGTAAATGAAATAAATTTCTTAAAATCGACTTGAAAGCTTAAAAGTGCTCTCCTGCAAAATTGTAAAACATGAGTTAAGCACTTTTTCCTTATTGCCACAGAATTAATTAAATTTAAACGCCAGCTTATATGAGCAGCCTTTTTATTATACTTTAGCATCACTAGTATGTACTACTGTTGTCGCTGGAACAATAATTATTCGAATATTCAAATAATATTTTTTAATTTCAGTTCGAACGATCAAATATTTTTAAATTTAAATAAAGAATTATTCGCATAATTTTTGTCGAATTTTCGAATATTCGAATAATTTCCTCAACTACGTTATACAACATATATTTTACATTTTATAGCTTTCACAGTGCAGCACGAAAAAAATATAGCCGTATACGGAAACCACTACGTGATAAAAGACAAAAAAAAAAGACCCGTGTCTCCCTGTTTGGCTCCAAGTCATGCACTTTTTTATGGGCCCCCAAAGATTCAGGGCCTCGGTGTAAAGTTTGCAAAAAAAAAACTGATTATTTTCTCATGCTCATATCTTACAAACCGTTCAGAATTTCGATTAACTCTCTGACGCAAAGTTGTACCTTTTGTCATAAATAACATATAAAATCGAAAAAACTTCATCTTCAAGATCAAAATCGCAAAAAAATTAAAAAAATTCAATTTTTGATGTGTAAACATCTATACGCTAGGGGGTAAAGAGCTTTTTCAGAATACAATCACAAATTTTGAGTGAGATGCACACAACGTTGTCAAATCGGTGTGAGCTATGTATGAGTGTATTAGTGTTTGAAAGAAGCAATACAAACTTATTTAAAATATTGTAAATATGTAGGAATTTGCTGGTTTTCGTTTGTTTTATTTAACTTGATAATTGCTTTATTAGAGTTCCATACACCAAAGGTGAAAATGATAATTGCTTTATTAGGGTTCCGTACACCAAAGGTGAAAATGAATCCTATTGCTTTCGCTACGCTGTCCGTCTGTCCGTCCGTCTGTCACAGGGTATTTTCCCGAGAACCGTAAGAGCTACGGACCTGAAATTTGGACACAGTATGTACACATTTGACCGCTACAACAACAAATACATGAGAGTTAAAATCCCATGTAATATACATACAATTGTAACTATGTACATATATACACTTGAAATTTGTAAAGTTAGTGTATTTTTATACAGACTACAACAATTAACAGTAAATTTAAAAAATTTAAATTAAAGGGTGTTCCATCAGTTAATGCAATTTCGACTTTGTAATTTTGACAACTTGCTAAGATACAGCAAGGAAACCGTAAGAGCAAAACTCTTGAAATTTTCAAAAACGGTAAAACTAAAAAATCAAAATATTATAAAAACGCCAAATCCAAAAAATCGCCAAAAACAAAAAAAATCGCCTAAACGAAAAATGCACCATAGTAAAAAAAAATTTCTAGGACTAAAATAAATCGCGAAAACCCGTAAAAATCGCCAAATTGAAAAAAAATCGACAAAGTGAAAAAACTTAAAAACAGAAAAATAATCGCCAAAATGAAAAAAAATCGCCAAAATTAAAAAAAAACCGTTAAACAAAAAAATCGCCAAAATGAAAAAATCACCTAAATAAAAAACCCCAAAAACAGAAAAAATCGCGAAAATTAACAAAAAAAAAAAACCCAAAACGAGAGAAAAAAAATACCAAAAAGAGAAAAAAGCGACAAAACTGAAAAAATCGTTTAAACTGGATAAACTTAAAAAAGGAAAAAGCTGCATCAAAAAAATTTTCAAAACCGAATGTATGGAACCCTTCGTGCGCGAGTCAAAGTCGCACTTTACTGAATTTATTTTAATTGCAATGCGTACACAACAACAAGAACAGCAACAACTAAACGATGAACAACAGGGATTAAAAATTAAAAAGTAAAAGTAAAGGCATTTACCATAGATGAGCACTGCAGTACCACTAAAGTTTCAGTAAAAACAATAAAAAATGTTTAACAAGTAAATTTTTACTGAATACTAAAATTTTTTTCTACAGTTTTTATAAATTGCCCAAATGTTATATGATGAGGTGCATTGAATTTTCAGTAATCAGTAATGCAAGTGGCTAAATGTTTTTCATACAAAAGTTTCAAAATTTGAATGAAAAAACTTTGCCACTTGCTACAATTTTATTATGATTACGGCCCTACGATTTTACTGGTAATGCAAATTAAATTTCATTAGCAGTAAAAATTTACTGAATTTTTTTAGTAATCAGTAAATTTATTGCTTACTGCAATTTTTAATGCAGTACATATACATGTACATAGACATACATATACTGCAGTGTGCCCATTTACTAACCAAATAAGTTTAATAAAACAAACAAAAACAAACAAATTCATAAGTATTTACAATATTGAAAGTTTTAATACTTTTAATTAATTAATTTAAAAAAAGATACTAAAAGCATAAGTACTTCGAACTTAAAAAAAAAAAAAATTTCATTACTAGATGTTTACACATCTCCTCTGTGATCGGACTCACATTGCTTTTATTTTTGGCGATTTTTCGAGTATAAAATGACGATTATATTATAGTTTTATAATTTTATCTGGCCACCCTGAACACGACGCTCACATCGAGGCATTACACAGCAACAAAAATTATTATGAAACAAAAAAATTTATTGTGAAATTTTATTCGAATATATATAAAACACGAATAATTAGCAACACTAGTATTTACTGATTTCCAAAAATTTTTTGCCACGCTTTATCATACCGATGTCTCAAAATTACTTATTTTCATTGATTACGGAAACCAAAAATCAATTAAAAATTTAACTGTATCCATTAAACTTTTTAGTTAACTGAATTTTTAAGCAAAAGCTGAGCTTGTTAAATTAAATATCATATTGTCGTCATTTTAATGTACACATTGCAACCACAGCTTTCTTTGGGGATATTTCAAAGAAAGAGTGTACGTTAACAAACCAAGAGCCATACTCCAACTAAAAACCAACATTCGAAATGGCCATTACACCCGAAATTTTGCGAAAAGTTATGGAAAAGAGCACGTATGTATGTGCGAAGCAGAAAATGCACATCACATACAGGATATCATTTTTCAAAGCTAACTGCAAAAAATTCCCCAATAATAGACTGTATTTAAAAAAAAATTATAATAATCACATAAATAAATAAGTTATAAACCATTTAAGCCATATAGCTCATTTTGCGCCACACTGTACATATGAGTACGTACTTGTAGATGATTATGCACATACACAAATTACGTATGTAAGAATCAATTAACTTTACACATTGCCTTTAATAATGAACAACTGCTATGGACATGTTTAAGGTACATATGTACGTTCTTTTAAATGTCCCGGACGTCCTTCTTCCTCTTTATCAATATGAAGAGTTCGCACATCCATTTATTGAAAAACCTGCCTAAGTTGTGAAAAAAAAAATAAATTGCCATTAGTGTTAATTAAAAGTTATAAAATTTGTTACTGTTCAACAATTTTAAAATGAATTTAGGGTATTCGCATTCTCTACCGGTACGTTTAGTAAACCATGGATGAGTACTTTGAACGATGAAAACTAGTTATGCATTAGCACAAGGACATCCCGGCAAAAATAAAATCAATGAATTTGTGTATTGAATGAATATGTATATCGTTACCTTAATATAGAAAGGCCCGAACTCATAAAATTTTGAAATCGAGATTTTTGCATTTTCCGATACATAAGATGTTCTTCTATCAAAATATACAAAAAACTCGATTTTAGAAAATAATGAGTTAGGGCTTTTCTTTATTAAGCTAACGATATGCATGGATGGATGTATGGCAAAATATGCTAAAAAATTTTAAAAAACAATTTTACACACATTAGGCTGCAGAGGAGCACACCCGAGAGCGCTATTGTAAGGCATAGATTACGAAACTTTCACTTATTCAACATTAAAACAACGTATGAATAATAAATTTCATTACAAACTTATAGCGCATAACAATGCGTGCAGAAATATCATGTAATATGTAAGCAAGTTTGCAAGCTCTCCACTAGAAAAACTTTTCTTTATGGGCCCTAGAAACGATCAAAAAAGTCCGTCAATTAGTGTATATGTGTGAGTGTTGTATGATCCCAGCGGGAAAAAGAGGAAGTAAGGATGTCTTCTAGAAGGCCTCTATGGTCCATACCATACTTATATCTTTTTTACCCGCTTTGTCATTGCGAGGTACGCCTTCCGCACTCGATTTTTTTGCCAGAGATTCTGAAAAGCCTCAGAATTAATGGATTTTACTTTTTACTCCTTCTCATAGAAGGGAGTGTGGCATGTGTATCTTATCTTTTAAGCGAAAGGGTCGAATCCTTCTATAAATCATTCTTAAGCAGTTAGATTAGAATAATAACTTAATCCAAAAAATTCCAAAGCAGGCCTTTAATAAGACCTGAAGTAAGAAAGCCTTCTGAGTTTGCACGGTGGTATTGTCCCTTAAAAGAAGACATATACATATGAACACATCAATCACCGTTTGCATTTGACTTGTTAGCGCAATATTAACTTTTGTTGGTTCGTGTTCTTCTCCATAAGCAACATGAATCACATATTGAAACTGATGTTTTTTTGTTGCCAACTAGGCAAACATTGCCAACAACATGTCCTTGTAACCGGAAAAACAACGATTGCAAGCGCACAACTGTTTGATTGATGACTTTATTTGATCGTTTCCAGGGATCAGTGTTGATAATTAAGTAACTGGTTAAGCTGGAGAAAAAAACCATTTAGCATGCAATGCCACCTAATGGGTAGTAACTACTAGGACACTAACTACAATATGTATTGATTAGAATTCCTAAATTGAGTTTGTGAAAATCCCTCAGAGGAATGTTTTACCAAATGTGACTTTATATGAGCTGTAATTTTTTTCACAAACTCAATTCAGGAATTGTAATCAATACGTATTATAGTAGTTAATCCCCATTAGGTGACATTGCACGTCAACCCTTCATTTGGCCACTTTGGCCAAAATCCCTCAAAGGTCATTCCTATGGCCGAAGGCGACTTTTCCTAAAACTTTTCAGAAAACTACTTTCAGAATGGTAGGTATAATAAATATAATCACATTCCGACAGAATTCAACAGAAAAATGTGGGAAACCCTTTTAAATGTGTGTTTTTCATACAACTAGTTTCATACAACATGTCGTTACGTCATAGCATACTTATGTATCTTCACACCTAAATATGTTGTAACGTAAGTCTTTAAGTCGAAACATATTTAACTCGGCATATTTATCTTTACACACATTGTTAATTGTTCCAATGAGACCGTCCATGCGGAATCAATCCCGTAATTACATACATATCTCTGGCAATAAAGAAAAAGTATGTATGTGCTTAAAGGGCTTTGGACACGATCAAAATGCTTGCTGTCAAGTTCGTGTACGTGTGCTTGTCGGCTTGATGTTACCATGCTTGATGACCCACCAAGCATTCATTTTTATTCTGATTTTGTGCTGTTCGTTTGGTTGAAAAAAATATATATAAAAATGTTTAAATAAAGAAATTCAATAGCAATAATGGCAGCACTGTTTACAAAAACAAAGAGAAAAGCAAAATAACTCTTCGTTTTTCTTCACCAGTCAAATTTATGTTTTTCTTCTTTTAATTCCGATATTTTGGGCAACCGTTCACAATGAAAATATAATTATAATGAAAATTTGTTCGTGCTGGACGGGTTAACACATACACGTATATAACAATTGACAACAAGCATGCCAAAAATCAAAATTTTTTGATTTTCCATCAAGCATCGTTGGTGTCACACATACTAACAAATTTTCACTCATACTATAACCAATCTCAGCAAGCATTTTGACCGTGTCTAAACCCCTTAAGTCATATTTTACTTTTTATTTTGCAGGAGAGCACTTTTAAGCGTTCAAGTCGATATTCAGAAATTTATTTCTTTTACAGTTAAATTGGGAAATTTTCTGTTAAGCTTTATTTTTTCAAGCAAACATCGTTATACACACCATAAGTAATAGATTTTAGTTGAAATATACCAAAGTATAACCTAAAAAATTGTATAAACACATATGTGAAAAAAGGCCTAATTCCTAACCAAATTCAAAATTTGGACCAAGTTCAACACATATCAGAGCTGCGAACAGAGAGAAAACTGAGAGAAATGTACAGGGTGGCTCAGAAAGATCGAAGTGGTGTGAATTCCTTATAACTTTTTTATTATAATTTTTTTTTTTCTTTTCAGTATTTTGTAAAGAAGACTTGGACAATTTATAATGGAGCAATACACAACTGAACAACGTGCCCAAATCGTTGAAATTTACTTTTCAAATCAACGGTCCATTGTGTTGACTCAGCGTGCATACCGTCGTCAATTTAATGTGCGGGTTGTAGCCTCTCAGTCAACAATAAACCGTCTGGTTGCAAATTTTCGACAACAAGGAGCAGTAAGGAACCTTCCTGGTTCCGGCAGACTACGAACTGTCCACACATTTGACAATATTCAAGTGGTACAGGCGAGTATTCGGGAGGATCCAGTAACATCAACCAGGAGACGTTCGACACAACTTGGCCTCTCAAGAGGGTCGCTGCAGCGAATTTTGCATACCATAAGAATATTTCCATACAAAATTCAACTTGTCCAAGAATTGAAACAGACAGATTACCAGCAACGACTTGACTATGCAATTTATTTCCAGCAAAAAGCACAAGAGAATCCTAATTCTATTCATAACTTAGTTATGAGTGACGAAGCCCATTTCCAATTAAATGGGTTCGTTAACAAGCAAAACTGTAGGATATGGGCTACGGAAAACCCGAGAGTACTTCATCAACGACAATTACATCCAGTTAAGTGTACTGTTTGGTGCGGTGTTTCTTAAGAAAGGATCATTGGCCCATATTTTTTTGAAAATGAACGAGGTGTCGCCATTTCCATCAATGGTGATCGATATCGGGCCATGTTGGAAAATTTTGTAAGGCCAGCCGTGGAAAACCACCCGCAAATATGGTTCCAACAGGATGGAGCCACAGCGCACACTGCGAGGGCCATAATGGCTCTTTTACGCGACATCTTTGGTGAAAGAATAATTTCGCGTAGAAGCAATTTTAATTGGCCTCCGCGTTCCCCGAATTTAACCGCTCCAGACTGTTTTCTTTGGGGTTGTTTAAAAGGGAAAGTTTATGTTAATAAGCCTAGGACTATTGAGGAATTAGAAACCAATATTCGAGACGAAATTAACAACATAACACCGGAAGTTTTGCGAAAGGTCATGGAAAATGTGTTGGAAAGAGCACATTTGTGCGAAGCAGAAAATGGCCACCACTTGCGGGATATCATTTTTAATAACTAATCTTAAAATATTCCTTATAAATTTACTGTATTTAAAAAACAAAAAATAAAAAAAATATGTCTTAAATAAAAAATTATAAGGAATTCACACCACTTCGGTCTTTCTGGGCCACCCTGTATAAGCGTATGTGTATACATTGGTATGAAAAGCCGATTGATGTTCAGCATTCTGATGCCAGTTTGAACAGCCTGGCATTATATACATACATACATACATTTGTCATAGCCAGGATGATGAAAATAAATTTATTATTTAATAAACTGCAAAAAAAAGTTATTCGTATGTTGAGAAATAAGATACAAATGTATGTAACTTAAAGAGGCTTTGAAAAATCAATACGAGCTAACTTTGCAATACCCTTTTCGCGTTTTTATATGCTAATGGTATACTTTTAAAGTGTAATTTGATATGATTGTTAATAAAATGACTAAATAAATTATACATAAATATAAAAAAAAACTATATTTCCCTTGCCATCCTTGAGTGAAGGTTAAAGTTTTCTTTGCTTTCGGAAGATACAATTTTAAATACACATTCATACATACACACATTCATACACAAATACTTGGTAAATATCAAGGCCGATTGGATACACATACAGATGTAGTTTGATGCAAACAGCTGATGGATTGGAGTTTGTTGCGTAGAAAAACTTTCATGTTGTTTACAAAATACAAACACATCCAGTAGCAAACATTTGACAACAATTCAGACAAAATACTCGCAAGCCGACAATTTATTATGTCTTCTATCCAACAAAATCATTGTTTACATCATCAAACAAGTTTGTACCATTCATACGGCCAGAAATACAAAATATATGTGTATACTAGCTACACCCGGTGTGCTTCGCCAACCCCATCGTGTTATCGAATGATGTAAATATTTTGTAAATAAACCGAAAACTCGGATTTTTTAATACAAAGTTTTAAAATTTTGATATTGGATCATTATTAACATAGGTTTTTTGTAAATATCTTCGGAATTACATAACCGATTTAAGAGTTTGATATCTCGTTTTGAAAAACATGACAACAGCTTTCAAAAAAATAAACTAAAATAAAAAAAGCAAAAAAAAATATATAAATATATATACATATACATATGTTTATGGCATATAGGGTGTCATATGAAAAATTGATTTTGCCACGCCCCTCCGCCCGCAGACCGAAAATCACAAATCAGACTTCAGTCACCCGCCTGAATATTCTGAAGATTCCCTGAAAATTTCATCAAAATCTGCCCAGCCGTTTTGGAGTCCATACGTTACATACATACATACACACATCCTCTTTTATATATATATATGTATGCATGTGTGTGTATTCGATTAATTTTTTATAGAGTTTCGCTGTATTTATACTTGATTTTAAATAGTACATAACTATGTACACATTTGCCCAGAACTATGAAAGTGTTCCAAGATAAATTAAAAACAAAAAGTGCTTATCAGCTATTTCACGCTGCTACTTAAAGTTGAGGTTTAAATTTTATTTTATTAAGCCTCTACTTTAAATTTTGCACAGTTTTCTTTTTAAAAACAAAGAAAAACAAAAAACAGCGGACTAAAAAGTATTATCATAATTAAAATAAATATTATGCCGTAAGCAAATTATGATAGATATATATATATATGTATAATGTACAAGAAATAATTATTTAAAAGTAATAAAGAAAAATTATGACCTTGCTCGCGGAGCTCGCGCTTATTTCAAACTTCATTATTTTACTGCGAATTCATCAATTATTTTTCTTTGTTCTTTGACAAACAGGCAGTTAGTTTATGTGATGTTTGAGACAAAAAACATATGACCAAGACGAATCGATACCAGGCTTCAAATCGTTACATACGTGATCGTATCGGCAATCGTACGAAAACAAATTAAATGATACGTCAATCGTATAAACTGAATGGGATTTCAATACGTTTACGGATGTAACGATTTGACCCCAGGTTGTCTCCATTTGCAACTGTGCATATTCGCCTTGTGTATATTTGTTAGTATAAAATTTCCTACTGTCAGAATATTCCCGAACGTTTTGATTTGATTTGACAGAAGAGAAGTCAAGTGGTGAATTGAGATCACCTGATGTGAATTTGCCTTGCATATGACTAATGAGCACATACATACACATGTATTTATAGGGATATCAATCAGCAGGCAATTTAATATCATCTTATAAAAATATCGTCTTCTATTGTGTTTGCATCCACAAAGATTGACGTTCGTAAGGAATCTTCACAACTAAATACATGCATGTATCTCGTAGTTGTGAAAATGCGACTCTTTTGTATAAATATAGATACATATGTAGATACAAACTTAGATACATACATTCATATTTAAGGGCATGTACAGCTGTATTGACATCAGCGTTGCCAAATATGAAGATTAATGTACGAGTATGTTCCCCATTAAAAACTTTTAGAGATTAGATGTAATGATTAGTATCCGTTTAGTGGCTTATGGTGGCTGACAAAATCTGTAACATAAATGAAACATGTTGCTGTCTATTTAATATGTATCATAACGTATGTGAGGTAGAAATCCACAGAAAATAGGTTTTTAAGTGAACTTCTCTCTTACATACACATACACACACATTTATAAAGCAAAGAGAAACACAATAACAGCTGACACGTTCGCTGGCAACCTCAGGTTTTTACTAACTAATACCCCTTTTACACACGGAAAGTTTACTTTGCAAAGTCCCAATTCAGCTGTGAGAAGGACAGAAAGAGAGAGTACTCCTCCCTCTGTCTATCACCCAGCTGAATTATGACTTTGCAAAGTAAACTTTCCGTGTGTGAAAGGGGGTGTAACATGCAGAATTAAACGATACGACCACTTCAAAAGTAACACCATTCGATTCGACTAATTCTGCCATTACCAAGTAATGAGTAGTACTTATTTATTAAATTATTTTATATTTCTAATGAAAACTTCACCATAATGAATAAAATAAGCATAAATAAGTACTTATGGGATTTACTTTTCTGGAAAAAATGTTACACTTATTACACTTTTCAATGAAAATTCGCAATAAAATGATCTTCTAAAATATACATTTTATTAGAAATTATTGTATCATTCTTTGCGAACTTCAAATATTTCTTTAAACGAACGCTGAATTGTATATTTTTTAATAAAAAGTTAACAAATGTTACACTCTTTCCAGAAAAGAAAACGCCATTAATTCAGTACTTTACAATTACACAAATTTATTGATCGTGAAAATTTGACAACGGACTCCTACCTAAATTTTCAATAGATTAACTTTAATCCAATAATTTTCGGATATTTGTAGGTAAAATAATAATACATTCATGTAATCCTATAATTGCACTTTTTGAAGGTAGATTTGTAAGGGGTACCCTACATTTTTTGAGCTTCTCACACAAAAAATAATAGGTTGTTCAGAGAAATTGTAAGCACTTACGAGTGGAGAGTGCTTTTTTACATTCAAGTAAGCAAAGTTTTGCTTGTCTTCAATTCGTTTTTTTTTTTTTGTAACATTGATTACTGCATATTTCAGTTTTTGTTGAAAATATTTCCTTTTTAGGGTTCCGTACACCAAAGGTGAAAAGGAACCCTATTGTTTTCGCTACGCTGTCCGTCACACGGTCTTTTCTCAGTAACCGTAAGAGCTACGGACCAGAAATTTGGACAGAGTATGTAGAACCTTGTCCGCTACAACAGCAAATACATGAGAATTAAAAATTAAAGGGTGTTCCAAACGAGCAACGAAAAATGTTAAAATCGCATGTAATATACATAGATACAATTGTATGAACATATGTATATTGAAACTTGAAATTTGTAAAATTAGTTTATTTTTATACAGACTACAACAATTAACACTAAAATTTAAAAAAATTTAACTTAAAGGGTGGTCCATCAGTTAATGCAATTTTGACTATGTAATTTTGACAACTTGCTATATCTTGGAAACCGTAAGAGGCAAACACTTGAAATTTTCAAAAACGGTAAAACTAAAAAAACCGTAAATTATAAAATCGCCAAACCAAAAAAAATCGCCGAAAATTAAAAAAAATCTAATTAAAAAAACACTAATTAAAAAAAATCGCCAAAACGAAAAAAATCGCCAAAATTAGAAAAAAATTTCTAACACTAAAATAAATCGCCAAATTCGAAAAAATCGCCAATATGAAAAAAATCGCCAAAATGAAAAGAAAAACGCCAAAAATCGAAAAAACACCAGAACGCGAAAATGTCACCAAAACAAAAGCAAAATTTTTATATTAAAAAAAATTGCAAAAATAAAAAAAATCGCCAAAAATAAAAAAAAATCGCAAAAATGAAAAAACGCCAAAAACCGAAAAAATAGCCAAAACGAGAAAATAAAGTGTCAAAACTAAAAAAAGAGCCAAAACTTAAAAAAATCGCCAAAACCGAAAAAACGCAAAAAACGCCAAACAAAAAAACCGAAAAACCCCCAAAAACGAAAAAAAATATATAAATATATAAATATATAGGATGAAGTTTGTATTAAATTACATATCTAGTGTTCGTACGGACGTGCGCGAGTCAGAGTCGCACTTTACTGAATTTTTTTTAATTTTTGTAGCTTTAATGATCAAACAGAATAAGTCCGCAATTTCATTAAAAATCGCTGTCAAATTAACAAAGCCCATAATAAAATCTATGGCAGTAACTTCAAATGCTCTCTATTTTTTGTTAAATTTTCTTTTGTGCTTGTTTTATTTTGTAGTTTTGTTCAAAAAATGTATAAAATTTATTGAAAGTATGGTAGCCTTATTGAGAGAATGAGTAATTATATGTGAGAGCTGTGAAAAAACGCTGTCAAAATAAAATATATTTTATACCTCGACTGCTTTCTGGTGTTTCTTTTTTTGTGTCAATTTGTATGGAAAATGTGTTAATGAGCAATTCTGTTTGATCATTTAGTTTGGTATGTCCTAATTTACACTAAGCAAGTCTTAAGTTGATTAGTTTGTTAGGAGAGGGAAACGTTTCTGTTCCCCTCGTCTCTCTCCCTCAAATCAGCTTAGCAATAATACTTGCTAGTGTAAACTAGGGCTATATGGGTATTTCCAATGTGATGAAAGTGACCCTGTGACTCACATTTTTTATAATTCAAAAATGATACATATTAAATTTACTTGAACTAGAGTGAATTTTAGTTAAAAATAATTTTTTAATCGGGATTAAGTTCAGTATTTTCAATTCTTATTGAATGAAATATGAAAAATTAAACTAGACCTTTTTAGCTGGGAAAAATGCGAAGTTTTCTGCGCAGTCAAGCAATGAATCAGGACCCATGTCTATTTATTTTTCTTCTCTTCTTCAGAAAGTCACATTAATTTATAAAAATATTTCATTCAATAAGAATTGAAAATACCGAACTTAAGATCGATTAAGAAATCAGTCCTGATTATAATTAAAAAATTATTTTATGCCCTAATTCATTAAGAGGATTTAGGACGTTTTTGTTTGAAAATTCTTTTAAGTTCTTGTGTTTGAATTCTCTAAATTATTTTCTTTTAAAATGGTTGTTGTCTTTGATAATGAAAAATATAAATATTATTGCCATGTTTTTAAAAGAAAAAAAAATAAATTAAAGTATTATACAATAGTTTGAAAAATATATGAAAAAATATTTGTTGGATACAATGTTTGTAACAAAATCATAAAGCAAATACCCGAGCCTTCTATCACAGACAATAAATAAAAATTGTTTTAAAGAATCACAACTGCGGCTTTTTTTCGTCCATAGACAAGACGATACAATCGTCGAACAGAATTAGGGCATTAAAAAAGGGTTCGGTTCCAAAGGATGTTAATCTTTAATAATATGAAGATACATTAAAACAATGATTTCTGCTCAGAAGGGTGTTACGGGTGTTACCTTACAAATCTCAGTTTTTACAAAACTATTACTTTTAGAAAATATTATTACAAATATTGTGTAGAACGCTTACAATAATTTTAATGTAGTAGATTGTTCAGGCTTTTTGATTGCATTAAATACTTACTGCCTGAAAAAATCTAAATTTTCTTAAAAGTCTTTTTGGAAGATGTAACGGATGTGACCGCTTTATATGACGGCTGTGACCTACTATGAAAACTGCAAGAAAAATTCAATTTCACCAGCGGAATTTTAATTCTTATAATTATTGGCGACTCCAGAGATTTTGCGGGGACTTCTTTGAAGAGTTGTCTAATATCAGTAATTCTTTTTGGGGTTCCGTACACCAAAGGTGAAAAGGAACCTTATTGTTTTCACTACTATGTCCGTCTGTCTGTCATAGCCTATTTTCTCGAGAACCGTAAGAAATACGGACCTGGTTTTTGGACAGAGTGTGTAGAACTAAAGGCTGTTCCAAAACGAGCAGCGATAAATGTTAAAATCCCATGTAATATAAATACATACATACAAATATATATATAGACACTTGAAATTTTCAAAATTAGTGTATTTTTCTGCAGACTACAATAATTAACACTGAAATTTAAAAAATTAAAATTAAAGGGTATTCTATCAGTTAATGTAACTTTGACTATGCAATTTCGACAACTTAACGTATCTTGGAAACAGTAAGGGCAAACTCTTAAAATTTCCAAAAACACTGAAACTAACAAAATCCCAAAATTAACAAAATGCCAAACCGAAAAAAAATCACCAAAATTCGAAAAAAATCGTCAAATTAACAAAATCGCTAAAACTAAAATACATCGCCAAAAACCGAAAAAATCGCATAAATTTAAAAAAATGCCAAACCTAAAATATCGTCACAAAGGAAAGAAAGCGCCAAAAATAAGAAATACCTCCAAAACTAGAACAATCGCCAAAAACCGTATAAAAAAATTACCGGGCAATTAAATTTTTTTTTAAATGTCTGCATCAGGTAAGATATCTATTCCATTATATAATGTTTTTAATGTTGTGTTTTTTATTGACTTTTGGTATTCTAATTTTTTCAAGTCTTGGCAACGCTGACAGATGTCTACATTAAAGTTTTCACTCTCAAATACAAACAATAATCAGGCACTTGCGCATTAAATGAGCGAACGACGTTAGGTAAATTGAGCACCAAACCCCAAAACAACTCACTCAATATTTGAGTGGCTAAAAGCAAAACTATAAAAACCCCGCATGGCAACCGGCCGGAATAGTAGCTTTGTAGCACTGCTGGTTGTCGGGAGTTTAAGTTTGAAAAGCAAGTTATGTACTTGCAAGAAAATAGATTGTGGACAATTGTGTAAAATTTAAGATCTACCCACATCCATAAAAACCAAGTACAATTAATTAAATTGTAAAAGACGAAGCTTTAATAAGGAAAATTGTTGCAATATCAAAAATTTAAATTGTTTTATTTTTCGCTTTTATGGCAGTGTTTTAAAGTATTTAATGTTTTTACATTCAACTGGAAAATATATGTATGTACATAATTAACCTTTTTTTTGGAAAAACAAATTTGATGAAAAGCAAAGTAATTCATACTGAACAAAATACTTACATATGTATGTATGTACATATTGTAAAGTGAAAAACATTTACATACATATGTATGTATGGAAATATGTAAATGTGTATAAGCAGATATTAGTGATGACGATGTTTTGATACCTACCTATACCTATAGGTACTGAAATGTGTGAAGAAAACGAAGAGAAAAATGGAAATTGTGTGAAAATATTTGTTACTAACTGCATTTTTTTTTTTTTTTTTTTTGTTAGTTTTGTAATTCTTGCAACAATTGCAATAGACAATCGTAGGTCGGCCCTTAGCAACAAACAAAAACGAATAAAATTACTTATTTTTGTTTTTGTCAAGTACAATAACAGCAAGCAGAATAACTATACTTACAGATTTACATACATACATATGTACATACATTCATACGTATGTAAGTATGTATGTTTGTAGAAAGACTGGAAACGTTTTCCCTATTGTATTTTCATACAAAACCAAAGAGAGTGAAAAATATAGTATGTAAACAAATTACACGCGTGAGTGCCTGCAGTTAATGTCACAAATTATTGTTTCGCTGTGAAAAAAGATGAAATTAATTTTTATGTATGTATGTAAGTAATTTTCTAGCGGTTCACTCCCTAGTACGGAAAAGAGAATTGAATTTCCTGATTACAATTTTTCAAGTCAGCCAAAAATTAACAACGAAAAAAGTATACATATATGTATTATCATCGCTGTCAGAGTGCAAAATTGTTAAAACACCATTCAGCAGAAACAACATTTATAGAACATACATACATACATACATATGTATGTACATATGTACATACCTACACATGCACATGCACGCACTCAAACAACGTGCTGTAGTCGTTCTACGATTCTACACATAAAAGCTCATTTTGTAAAACAAGTTAATCAATTTACTCATGTAAAAAGAGCTGTAATTTTTCAATTACATTCATATATAAATATACACGCACACACACACATACTATGTGCATACAGGAAGGATACTAAATTTTTTAATTAAATTTTATTGTAAAATTTATCAATATTTTAATTTTTCATACAAGCTTTCGCTTGTTAAAAACAATTCAAAGCTTGTTTAAGTAAAACTAACTGTCAACACGTTGCCACCAAGCCCCTCACTTGAAGCTGCTGTTGAAGCAACAACCATTGACAAATGTCGCCTTAACATAAATCACTGCTGTAGTGCTAATTTCCGTCCTGTTAATACCACAACATTTTCATTAGCTTCAGCACAAGCTTTGCCACCCACCGCCAGTATCTCAGTCGCACAGTCTGCGAGCAGCCCTGCTGACACTAGCTTTCTAACGCATACACCATTGGCTTCCACCCGTACCAGCGCCGCAGTAACAACGAATTTATCATCATCTGCTCCAGCATCGTCACGTAGCAGCAGTAACGTTTTGATCGGTTTGGATCACATCTTTACATCATTCCTAATGAAAATGGAAGTGTTATCGGTGCAAAATCATCACATTCAAAAACAGTTTGGTGTTATTGGAACAGCAACGGTTAAGAAAGGTGAGTCTTCTTTTTTTTAATGATGTTATGCATATTGAAATTGCGTCACTTATTCTGCTGCTGTGCTAGTTGTCGTTTTATGTTAATTTATTTTGTAATACAAAATTGCAAAAAAAAAAAAAAAATATAATTCGACCGATATATATCGAGCCTTATTTTAGATTTTAACGTAAGCGACATGTTAAGCGAAACTAGACTTTTTTATTGAAATTAAAATTGTATGCATCTACCCATTGTTGATAACTTTTAATATGTAGTACGTTTCCACTATGAGCAAAACAAGTTGTTTTTCTCAGAACACTTGGAACTGTTTCCATTATGCTTTTTTGTGTTTTGGTTAAACGAGTTTTGGAAATCAATTTGATTTTATTATCAAGGCGCAAACCGATTAGTAAATTCTTCACTCATTTACATATAAACAGCAGATAAATACAACTGATGTGGTTTATGTAATTGCTTAAAAAATTGAATATTCTGTATTAGTGCCATCTTTTATCAACATATTGCGGCTTTTGTCAAAGTTTCAGCTGGTAACGCAGTGTTGCACTAACAAATTTTTTCATGTTTTGGAGGAAAACAACTTATTTGAGGTGTTTTGCTGATGTGAAAAATGAATGGGAAAACATGTAGCGAAACATTGGTTTTTGAGCAAAACAAGTTTTCTGATCCAAAACACTTATATGGAAACGTACTATAAGATACGGGCTGTAAAATTTTATCGTAAGTGATAATTTACGTATGTACTCGTAAAAAAAAATTTGAATATTATAAAAAAACCTTCTCCTGAAAACTTTAATTTTTGTCGCTTACGATAAAATCGAAAATAAGGCTCGATATGCAATTTTTCTTGCACAAAGTTTTAATTTGCTGGGGTAGACACATTCTCTTGTTCGTTAATTTAACCCAGTTGCCTCATAAGTTGAGTGCTCATCCCTACCTACAATTTTCAGTCAATATTAAAAAAAATTCAAAGTTATAATAAAAAATTTAAGCAAAAAATATATATTTTTACGTAAAAATAGCACATTTTTTTGTTTAAAATAAAAATCAAGAAAAATCGATATTTTAATTCTCAAATAGTTTTTGAAAGTCTGTGCATAAGACAAGAGTTTTTTGAAAATCACTAAAGAAAAATAAGCATAGTAGAATTAGAAACTCATACAAAACGTAGCGAATAATTTATATTCGATATGAATCAATTTTATTTTTCTACGCATTTATACAATTAGTCTACTGATGATTTGGCAAAGCACCAATGAAATATATATAGACAATGCTTAACCACCAGCAAATAAATTTCAATTAAAATAAACTTATGACAATATGTCAAATAATAAATTTCTTACATATCGTATAATATTTTAATTTAACTTTTATGGTCCAAACATATGTCAATATTTTTCTTTTTCATTATCAAAGACAATCACCATTTTTGAAGGAAATGATTTATAAGGCATTTACAACTGCACAAAATCTTAGCAGATTTTAAGTAAACTGCTTATGAAAATCTATAACGTTTACATCAAGTTTTTTTTTTACATTTATCAAGATTTTGTATCCAAAACAAAACCCATTAACTGAAAATTTTCCAAACCTTTAACCAAACCAGTGCCACCAGATTAGGGGATTTGTCCCCAAAATGGGGATTTCGCCTCTAATTTGGGGACAGAATTTCGTGGGGAGGGATTTGGGGACTTTTGAAATTGCAGCCGCTGTGTTTAACCTGTTGATAGTGCCAATAAGTAATGCGTTTGTACAGAGATTATTTTCATGCATGAAGACTATCAAAAGCAAATTAAGGAATAATCTGTAATATAAAATGTTAAAATCTTTAATAATAATAAAATCACATTTAAATATTTATAAGATCTGCTGCCATAAATTTGAGCTTCCTTCCTGAAGAAATGATAAAAAAAAGTTCAAATGGGAAAATATGATGTGTGTGAAGATAAATTTAAATTTAACTAGCAGAGACAAAACCCAAACAATTTTACAGAGCTCATTTTAGAGTTAACAGAGCTCTGTTAAGCACTTAACAGTCCTAGTAAAATAAAGAAATATTATTTCGGTGGCGAAATTTAGGAATAGGGACTGATACTATAACCAAAAATTAATGGAAAATATGGTCCGAGATCTGAATAATGAAATTATGCTAATGGAATATACAACAGATACAACAATAACACAGAAACTTAATTTTAAAAAATTTCATATTTTGGAACGGAAATTGGTCATTGTAGGAAATAGGAGATGAGTACATATATCCCACTATATAGAAATGGTGCTCCTGATGGCTCGATAAAGTGCAAATTAAGTGGCTAATCTGTAACCAATTTGGGACTTTAGAAAAATTAAAATTAAAAAAAATCATATTTCTGGAGAGGATTATTGGTCATTGTAGGAAATAGGAGATGAGTACATATATCCCACTATATAGAAATGGTGCTCCTGATGGCTCGCTAAAGTGCAAATTAAAAATGGCTAATCTATTTCTGTTCCAAAATATGAGATTTTTTAAAATTAAGTTTCTGTGTTATTGTTATATCTGTTGTATATTCCATTAGCATAATTTCGTTATTCAGATCTCGGACCATATTTTCCATTAATTTTTGGTTATAGTATCAGTCCCTATTCCTAAATTTCGCCACCGAAATAATATTCCTTTATTTTACTAGGACTGTTAAGTGCTTAGAGCTCTGTTAACTCTAAAATGAGCTCTGTAAAATTTTTTGGTTTTTGTCTCTGCTAGTTAAATTTAAATTTATCTTTACACACATGAAAATATGTACAAGCGAGTTGTATTGGACGGAGACGAACTTGATGTCTATAAAGTTTTGGATTGGGAAATTATTTAGAATATTTCGATTGCAAGAATGTATGTATGTATGTAATATCTTCATAAATTCGTATTCACCCCTATCGTGAATAAAATGTGAAATTTTTGTTCCCATGAAATTTTCATTCCCAATGAAGGGAAATTTGCAATTGTGAATTTCATGGGAACGTTTGTTCCCGCTATCAATGCGTAGTGAATGTAAAAAAACGGGAAGAAGACTTGTAAAGCTTCAAAAATAATTGAAAATCAAACAAATTAATTTTAATAATAAGAGATACACATATTTTTGTGTTTTTAATTGTTTTAGGCGCCGTGCAAAATTTTTTTTAGTATACCACAGCCATAAAATTTACGCCATGCAAACCAAAGAGATTCATGTTCAATGAAAAAAGGTGTTCCAAGGTATTATTGTTATTAATCGTGAGCATTATTTATTGATCTTGCCCTAAAAATTATAATTTATAAGTTTTAATATATAATTGCAAGTATAGTATTGAAATCACGCAGTGTATTAATTCAGTTCGCCTGCAAAAATAAAGTGAACAAAACGAAGGGAAAAGTGAAAAAATCCATGTGAAAAATATTATTCACGATAAGGGGAATCAAGAAAGGGAACACATTGCAGGGGAAAAATTATTCACGATTGCAATTTGGGGAACAGGGAAAATATTTCGAGGGAAAAACTGTTCACCGTAGGGGTGATTATTTTTTTGCTATTATCTTCTTCAGATTGTTTACTTCGAATGACTCCAATCGAATCAAAACAATTTATGGAAAAGTAAATCCTAAATTTTAGTTTTATATTCTGATCTCAAAAACTAATACTCTGTTATGTACCTTCTAAAATTTAACATTAATATTAATTGATAGTATTAATTAATAATCTTGTAATAAATAAACTTGAAACTGCCTCTTTATTAATTGTTAAGTTTTAACACACATATTATATATGTATGTAATTTTATGTACGTTTTAAGTTAATAAAAACATTTAAAAAAAATAAAAATAAAGAATTTGGTCAATCGTACTGAAAAAAGTACAATTTTTCTTGTAACTTTGTGAAAATCTTATTTCGCATCCCTGCGCATAGGGCTTAATAATCGTTTTTTATGAATGATATATTTTTGGGGACAAAAGTTAGGATTTTTCTGTTGAAATGGGGATTTTTGGGGACATGACGTTTTAAATTGGGGACAAGAGTCAAAATTTTTCTGGCAGCACTGAACCAAACTACTACAATGTAGCCAATTCACACACATTTTAAGCAGACCGTAGCTAATTCAATCATCTTTTATATAAATATGTTTTACAGTAGAGTGGTTCGTAAAAAAATGTTGTGCCAGTCACCTCCTAGGATTAGAGATAATGTAAAACAATTCCAAAAATATTTTTTTTGCCACTTTCGTTTAAAAATATTTATCATTAGGGTGAGTACCAACCGATTTTTTAAAAGTCATGACTAGAACATGACGTGGTAGTAAAAAAAACTATTAAGGACAAAAATGTAGCCCTTACAGAGCCATGAACTCGGGTATATAAAATCTTATGATCGGGCTAAAAATGGCAACACAGTGAACAAAATACTAAAAGGGCGGTATTTTTAGGCGTGGCAAAAAATATATATATTTTTGGAATTGTTTTTACATTATTTTAATCCTAGGGGGGGACTGACACAGTTTTTTTTTTTGTATGGAAGGCGAACCACTCTATTATATTAGTAGTAAAAAATAATATAAAATTATTAAATTTTTAGTAGATTTCCTACAAACTATTTGAAACTATCTAAGCGATTTTGATGAAATTCAAAACAAAGATAGATCTGAGTATAGGAAAGAACATAGGCTATGGACTTCAAAAATAGTAGCACTAAGAGGGTTTGGGGGCAATTTCTGCCTTTTTGAAAATATCTAATCGATTTTGATGAATTTCAAAAAATTAATAGATATGCGTCTGGAAGGGCACAAACGCTATATATATTATCAAATATATTTATTATCGCATACGAGGGCATTTATTATCGCATACGAGTTCGGATCAATACGTCCGCGACTGCTTGAATTAAACGCAGTTTTTTTTGCAAAACAAAAATGTACTCATGCATTATCTTGATGAAAAAGAACTTTTTTCTTGGCCATATGGGGCCGTTTTCTTTTTTAAATCCTCATTAAATCGGTCTAATAAGTTGGCATAATATTCCCCGTTTATTGTTTTCCCTTTTGAAGGTAATCGATGTGGATTATCCCGCATGCATCACAAAAATTTGCCTACAAATTCACCTTGGCAGGTTCACCTGTAGAAACCCATTGTTTAGACTGCTGCTTGGTCTCCGGAGTACAGTAATGGATCCATGTTTCATCCACAGTTACAAAACGCCGCAGAAACTCATTCGGATCCAAACAATCCTTTGAAGTTGTCAGACGTTTACTTTTATGGTCAATTGAGAGCAAACGCGGCACCTATCTTGCGGACAACTTTCTTAAACCTAGCTGATCATTTAAGATCGAAACCACACTGCCATATGAAATGCCTATGCCATCAACTATCTCACGCACTTTTACTCTTCGATCGGCCAACATCATATCGTGTATTTTTTCCAACATTTTCGGGTATACTGACCTCAATTGGACGTCCAGGAGTAGTATTTATCGAGCTTTTCCTTGGTTTGATTGACGGTTTTTTTTCCAAAAAATAATGTTTAATAAGTAAACGAAATTCACTTTTTTCCATTTTTTTTCTCTTAAAAAGGCGATGTAGTCTGTTATCAACGGCTGCCAAAAACAAACTAAATGACACAGCTTGTTCAAATTTAGACAGGAGTCAACTGACAGTTGCCTCTTGACAGGAGCAGTGTTGCCATTTCAATCAAGAGGCGGGAAATTCAAAAAGGCAATAAATAAATGATCCACCCTCGTATTTTTGGTTTCTCTTTTTCTCATACTTAAAATAATTTAAATAAACTTAAGTTCTGCGTGAACTGTTTCTCTTTAACTTGTAAAAACTTCTTTGAAAACTCCATATGAAAAAAATAACTTTATGTACATGACTTAATGAATATGGTTCTAAAGTTGTTATGTTTATGCATAATAAATCCTTGTTAAAATACCACTAAAATAAATTAAATGTTCGTTCTTAATTAAGAATTCTTAGTATACATACTCATATGCATATTCTTTCAGCACACAAGCCATAAAAATAAAAATGATGTTTGCTTTGAATTCACTTGTGTAAAGGAACAATAAAATGTATTAAAACAATTCGGAAGAGGTCATAAATTTACATGTCAAAAAAAAAAAATATTGAAAAATTACTATCAAAGATTTGTAAATGTTTTAATAATTTCACTTGATTTGAAAAGGTCATTCATTCTCAGTACAAATTTGTTACATATACACTTCAGTCATGATTACAATCAGACAATATGCACTTAGAATCAATCCACATAAGTGGTCTTTAATTTGGGTTCCTATTGAAGATGGTAGCGAGAGTTATTTTTCACTCACGATCGTGAGTCTCGTGTTCCTGTTAGTTTTTAGGCATAAATAATTATCAACAAAAAAATAGACGTAAAGTAAATATTTACGCAGAAATTAGTTAGCGGGGCCACGTGTGAGACTAATATATATAGTGCATATACGTTAGGGTGTCTCGCGAAAAGAGTTCGCCGTACACAACCGAATATAAAGTGTTGCTGCAAGGCAGTTTCGAAAAAAAAATATTTTTGGCGAACGTAGGGGTCGCCAAAGTACATTTTTCATTATATCTTCGGCATTTATAGTCGGAATAAAGTGTGATATATGCATGTTTTTGAGATCTGGTGGGTAAATACTAGAACGGGGTATTTGAGGTCAATGACTATTGAAGCAAAACATTGGTTTCCTCGAGACAAAAATATAATATATCACACTTTAAATGCCGAAGATATAATGAAAATGTATTTTCCCGACCCCTATGTTCGGCAAAAAAATCGAAACTTCCTTGCAACAATACTTTATATTCGGTGGTGTACAGCGACTTTTTTTTGCCGGCAATAATAATATACACATTTTTGCGAAGTAGGTCTATGTAAGTAATTTGTATCCAAGGATGAGGGATCACGCCCATTAAAGCTCAAAATTAAAAATTGGTTTTAAACGTTTTGCACGCTAGAGATTTGTTTTTTTAGAGGTATAGAACTTCGAATTGAAATAAAACACAAGAAAATCGTTTTAATGTCCATCAATTTGGCTTTATTGGAAGGATAATTTTATGCCATTAATGTTTAAATATGATTTCGGGCATGTGGCCGCCGCGGCTGGCTCGAATAAAGCCAATTCTACAGGTCCAATTTTCAACCACTTTTTCGAGCATATGGGGCCGTATGTTGGCAATAACGCCACGAATGTTGGCTTCCAAGTCCCCTAACGTTTCTGGTTTGTTGGCGTAGACGAGCGACTTCACATATCCCCAAAGAAAATAATCCAATGGTGTCAAATCACACGATCTTGGTGGCCAATTGACAGGTCCATTCCGCGAAATTATGCGCTCATCGAATGTTTCCTTCAATAAATCGATTGTGACGTGCGCTGTGTGGCATGTAGCGCCGTCTTGTTGGAACCACAACTCATCCACATTCATGCCATCCAATTCGGGAACAAAATAGTCGGTTATCATGGCTCTTTACCGGTCTCCATTAACGGTAACTGACTCTCCAGCATTATTTCGGAAGAAGTATGGCCCAATGACTCCACCAGCCCATAGAGCACACCAAACAGTCAGTTTTTGTGGATGTAATGGCGTCTCAAGGGTCTCATGTGGATTCTCTTCACTCCAAATGCGGCAATTTTGCTTGTTGACGTAGCCATTCAACCAAAAATGAGCCTCATCACTGAACAAAATTTTGCGATGAAAATCAGCATCGAGATCAATCTCATTTTCGGCCCATACACCAAAATCACGACGCATTGCATGGTCTCGCGGCTTTAATTCTTGCACAAGCTGGATCTTGTAAGGTCGCAAGCCAAGATCTTTGCGCAAAATCTTCCATAAAGTTGATGGACAAAGCTCAAATTGCTGTGCACGGTGGCGAATCGATTCATTCGGGTCCTCTTCAACACTTTGCTCTACAGCGGCAATTGTTTCTTCGGTGCGCACTGTTCGACGTCTCTGCGGATGCGTATTATCACATAGAGTAAACGTAGTGCGAAAACGATCCATGGTTAACCGAATTAATTGCTCTGATGGACGATTATGTCGACCATAAAATGGACGGAGCTTGCGGTAAACTTCGCGAACTGAACCATTATTTTCGAAATAAATTTGCACGATTTGCAAGCGTTGTTCTTTTGTCAACCTGTTCATGATGAAATGGCAAACCAAACTAAATATTAATCACTTGACAGCTGACAAAATGGCCGCCAGTTAAAAAAGTGATGCCAACTTAAAGTTCTATACCTCAATAAAAAACACCCATTACTAATACAATACCTATTTCTCATAAATTTTCTTTTGTGTGCCATCTCAGTTGTAAACAATTCCCTTGGCAATATTTTTTTTTTTACTTTTTATATACATACATATGCCAAGGATAATGATGATTGATGATTTGAATCAATGCGTCATAATAAAATTGTCTACTAAAAAAAAGCAACCCATAACTGATAAATCGAATGCCAGAGAAACGTGCACTCACGGAGAATAATTGCATTTCTGTACGTTAACGTAATTGAAAAAAGTAGTCATTACTAGTCTGCACTTGTGCTAAGTTTATTCCATAAGCTGTTGACTGCTGAAGTAGTTAGTATTTCAGCCAACAACATCCCCAATTCGAATCCTGGGGGTTTACTCTTTAATTCGAAAGGAAAGAAAATGCTTTCGAATTTGCAGGTAAATAACATAAAATTCGAGAGTATTTGCTTTCGTTTCGAATTACAGAGTAGGCCCCCTGGCCAGACCCGGTCATATCCACATTACAGATTTTTCTAATATGCGTTAGTATTTATGCTAATGTATATCGCAGCTCCCCCCTTTGTAGATATTTGTAGCAATTGGTCATGATTGAAGTAAAATAACTTACAAAATGGCTACATAACATAAAGTAATACGCCTATTTAACACCAGAGGCGCAGCAAAGATGCTTTAAAAATTAAAAACGCACAATAGCAGAATGATAAAAACGAAAAATTAATTAAGCTTCTCTTATCTCTGTCTATTTTTTACTTCACCATCTGTACTCTCAAGCAGTGTTACCATATGTGAAGATTTATCTTATTTTTGAAGTTTTTAGACATGTTAAAACGACCAAAAAAGATTTTTTATTTAAAAAAAGATTTTTAAACATTTTAGTTTTGGTACTTTTAATATATTATTGAGGAATTTTTTGACTAAACTACTTACAAATTGTTTGATTTGATTCATAATTATCTTACACATATTCTATATAGTAAATATTTTGTGTTATTTGGCCTTACTTTTAATAATTCACAGGAAACAAAATAAATTTGAACTCATTTTCATTCAATAAAATCTCAAAAAAGATTTTTGGTAACACAAAAAGATTTTTTTTTTTTTGCCCAACTTGAAGATTTTTGAAAAATAAATATGGCAACACTGCTCTCAGCTAACATGAAGATACCTGTTATTTGGACCCGAGTGAGCTGAAAACCTACTTTTTCTTCTCAGCAACCTGCCAATTTTACCTTACCTAACCTATGTGAATACATACATATAGTTGAAACGCAATAGCTATTCTGCACTGTCCACTTAATATTCACAATCATTTATACGAAATTATGAGAGAAAACCCGCGTTACATGTTGTGTTCTTTAAAATATGAGTTTGTCGTTATTTTTGCTTACATCTATAAGTCAATTCCATTACTCTTTTCCGATTCATTTAATATTTATGCAAATTGTATTAAATATTTCGGTATTTTTTTCGTTTCATTTGTACAGCAATAAAATAACAACCCCTTTTTTGTCATAAAGAAATTTCCCCATTTATAAACGTTGGGCACGACACATTTATAAATTCGGAATTGTTGGTAATATGTACATACAGCTACGTGCAACTAATTAAGAACAGTTCTGTAAAACATATAATGAAGGTTTAGTGGCCTTCGAAAACAGCTAGTTGTTCCGTTCAACTATGTGTTTGTCAAAATATTTACAACTAAATTTGGTGTTATTTTTTCATTAATAATTATTACATGTAATTTGGTCTACAAAACGGTACAAACTTTAGCCTGATCAAATCATAAATATAAAAATATAATTTTTATGTTCTGAAGTGTTAAGATCTTAAAAAAGCAAATATTAATAAATTTTCCGGTAAAGCAAATATGGCACTAACATTTTTCAACAATTGTAATACAGCTTTTCATTGTTACTTCTTTCTTGTAGAGTGGTTTAAAAGTCTGTATCGTGCATATAATTAAGGATAGAAAATATTTGTATACTTTTGTCATTTTTTGGTAAGGTTGAACCATTTCATAAAGGTTTCTGATATTTAATTAATAATATTATGCTGGTTTTTTTTAAGTTCATAATGGGTAGAAATAATTCATGTGGCATCAACACTCGAAAATTTATAATGCAGATGCATCTGGATGGACATTCATACCGTCAAATTAAAAATATCTGAAACAATGACAAACAATGCTGTGAATTAGAAGAAGTCAAATTACACCATTATGTGAGGACAAAAAAAAAGTCCGTACAAATTACTGAATGAAATTAGTACCACTGCCCGTGGTTAAAATGCGTCACAACAATCTATAGACACCATTAAGAGGCATTTAAGAGAATCTGGACTGTTTAGGAGAATAGATCGGAAGAAGGGGTCAGATTTTGTATACATATGTGCCCTTAATTATGAAAGTGGTCTAAGTCATATGCATTTTTGATTCGAAATATTAAATAAATCTAAAAAATAAATAAAATATATTAATAAATATTTATTAAACATGAAATAAATTTGTATTAATCGACACTAGTACAAGCCTAAATTAAAATGTTGCATAATATAAAAATAATTTTTGATTTGCTCAAATGTAATCTACTAAATATCTCGACCAAAGATTTATGTGACTTAGACCACTTTCATAATTAAGGGCACATGTAATTATAATACAGTTACTTAAAACGAAGTTTAAATTTTAGTTTTGTTGAAAAAAAATATTTATTTCAAATAAACTTAACATCAATATGGTGTCCCTAATTATTTGTACGCAGCTGTATGCATATAAACATAATTCTGCAAAAAAAAACCGGCTTCAGTGCAAAGATCTGATAGAAGATAAGAAGAAGTACTTAAAATGTAAAACTAAATTTGAATGGGCGTGTCTCCGCCTATTTTTTTAAATCCAATAGTGAGCGTTTTTCAGAGTTCAGGGTGTGTGTTAAGTTTTGCAAAAATCGGTCAAATAAAAAAACTTAAAATAAAATATTATATTTTAATGGGCGTAACTCCGACCATTTTTCTAAATGGAAGATTGTGTCTATTTTAGAGCTCAAGGTAAATTTCGTAAAAATAGGTTAAGTGTGTAGGTTTCGCAGCAATCAAATAAGTAGAATATCATAAAATCAAATAAAAAATTTGTGGGTGTGGCCCCACCCACTTTTTAACAATGAGACCAATTGGAAGCTATACCCTCTCAGACAAGTAAAATACTTTTACAATCGGTATAAAACGTCCCGAGTTATGAAGTAACAATGTCAAAAAAAAAAATAAATACAGACGAATTGATAACCTCCTCCCTTTTTTGAAGTCGGTTAAAAAATATAATAGGATACATGTTTCGATTTTTTAAATTTATTTTGTTGAAAAATATTTTCAGAATTCCATTTAGAGTATATGTATACCTTCAAGACTTTCATGTCCAACAGGACTTATGTTACCAGGTTAACATACATATGTAATTAGCTCTGTTAATGCATTTGGTTTGTGTCTTTGGTTTTAAGTCTCGAAATTTATCTTCACGCACGTAAGTATGAAATCTGTGACTCTTGTTTTTCAGCACTGCCAGATAGACTTTCTTATCATTTTTTTCTCTTTAACTGAGATTAAAGAAAAGGCTAATAAAGCTAAGTGAGTTTAAAAAAAGCTAAAAAAAACAAGTAAACGTTATATTCTGCTGTGTCGAATCTTATATACCCTTTTTATAGCCTTTTCACACTTACTCACATCTTTCATCTTTCATCAATTTGGCAAGGTGATAACATTTTCCCATAAGAATTATACAGGGCTGAATGTTCAACATCTTTCAACATCTTTAAAAGATGTTCCTATCTCACTTTGTTCCGTTCAACATCTTTCGATTATTTTAGTGTCATCACTAGAAAAAATGTATGCAACTATATACATACATGCATACATACTATAAAAATATATACATATGCATGTATGTTTGTATGTATATTTCCATATGCATGGACATATTTACATACATTCAAGGCTACATTTTGGAATATCCTTCCCAAAAAAAAATCAGTAATTACTCTAAGATTTTATTATATACATACATATGTATGTATATGTATGCATATAATAAAATCTGTTATATGTTTTCCAAATCGAAATAAATTACATAAAAGTAGTTGCAAATATCTACGCGAAATCTTTGCGGATAAAGTTTGTAATATTTTTTCATTATCATTGTCCGCTGGCATAATTTCAACTAATTCTGCACATTGTAGCATTATTTGTTTCTGCTCCTCAGGAGCCAGCAATTAAATCAATTTCTACTGAATTTTTAAATTGCATTTTATTATTTAATTTTTAGTAGCTCACATTCGTAAAAATAGTATTATAATACATGACAGATGAAAGATGTTGTAATGTGAACAGGTTTTTTCAATTTTCAACATATTCCACGCATTCCTCAAAGATGTGAGTGAGTGTGAAAAGGGTATTACCGACCCAAGTACGAATATGACAAACACGAAACAATTGGAAGGGAAACATTTAATTTGATAGCACTTTACGGGTGGGAAAGAGAGAATCATTTTTGTGTTAGGTAATCTGCGACACGCTTTGTTTTCATATTCTTTGCTACATATACACACATACATGTACATTCTTGCATGTAGAAATATGCTTGTTTTTTCCAATAATATTGGAATGTCGCCGGCAGTGTTACCATATGTGAAGATTTATCTTATTTTTGAAGTTTTTAGACATGCTAAAACGACAAAAAAGATTTCTTATCTTAAAATAAGATTTTTAAACATTTTAATTTTGGTACTTTTAATATATTATTGAGGGATTTTTTTACAAAACTACTTACAAATTTTCTGATTTGCTTCATAATGATCATACTTATCTTATATACAGTAAATATTACGTGTTATTTTTCTTCACTTTTAATAGTTAACAGGAAACAAAATAAATTTTAACTCAATAAAATAACAAAAAAAAATTTTGGTAACAAAAAAGATAGTTTTGCTCGACTTGAAGATTTTTGAAAAATAAATATGGCAACACTGGTCGCCGGCAACATTTTCGTCTGTGTAACCGCGAAATAAACAACAAAAGGAAATTGCAGATGTGTTCCTTTCAAATGTTCGTCCGTCTAAAATAGGACTATGTAGTAATGATCTGCACGAATGTGATTGAAACGCTGTTCAACACATTCTCAAATTTTCAAACAGTCTTTCTATTCTCATTTGTAAAAGCGAAACGAGCAATGGAACTAAGAAAATGTGTGTTGCTGTTAGAGAATGGAAACATGAGAGAATGGAAACTTGAGAGAATGGAGACATTAGAGTAATGAAACATGAACAGCGTTGTCAACTCGGTGCTTTTCGCACCGTTTTTAGTGCTTTTTGAAATTTTCGACGCGAAAAATTTTGAAGTTAGTGCTCGGTGCTTTTTTAAACTAATTTTTGGTGCGTTTTATTTCTTGGCGGTGGCACTAAACCCAAAATTCAAAAACAATTTTCCTTATATAATATATATATATATATTTTTTTGAAAAAGTCTAATATTTAAAAAACATAAGCACTGAAGTTAAATGGAACATTTCAAAATATTTAATAAGATTGTACAAAACTTGGTTGAAGAAATACGTGCATTTTATTCTCAAACTTTCACATTTTAAGCACACTTAATGAAAACAGTGTTTTGCCACACGACAAAGAAGACATAATGCAAGTATAGTCTAATAGCGAAATATTTTCTAGTATATACAGTAAAAAGAGAATAATTCACTTAATGCAATGGATAAACTTTGAGTTCGCTATCGAGTTTTGGGCAGAAATAAAATCCTATAACTATTCATTTGATATAAGCTCGTTTGGGGCATTATCGAAATTGCATTCCCATCAAACTTTAATGTTTAAACGCAGAAGTTGATCACGTTTTTACCTTTATTACTTTATTTAAGTCTAAAATACGTAAAAAGTTGTCCTTACACTTGGCTTTATATAAAAGCGGTCTGAAACGAGAAAATTGTGTTGCTAATAGAGCTGCCGTCTTAGGTTACATATTTATAACCTACCTCGTTCCTTTTTTTTTCTAAAATAGTAGTACATATAATTTAAGTTTATATAACTTGGTTAATTTGCAAATTACTTTTTTTTAATTTTGTAACTTTGTTATTAATATTGCGTTTGCTGTGAAAGAATGTTTCCACAGCATGGTTTAACAAAAATCAAATTTTGAAAGTCTGGATTTTAAAAAAATTATCTACTACTCCCATGATACAATTATACTAGGTACATGCACGACTACAACAAAAATACAACACCAAAAAACACATGTATTTTGTTGGTATAAGCAAATGGAAAATTGTCAGAAACAAATAAATGTCTTTTGTTTATAAAAATAACAATTACAGGGTAACTAAAGTACAATTGCAGACGCGGCATTCCTGCAGGATTATAGTTATTCAGTGTTGCCAAACTGTGTGTAGTTAGACAGTGTGTAATTTCTGCTCACATGTGTAGGCCATGTAATTAAATTCTTGTATAATCTGTATGTAATTCTACTTTGGGTTTTATTTTTATTTATTTTTGTTTTAATTTTAACCTACACAAAAGATTTGTAGTGTAATTTTCTTCGATGTGTAATTGGAGATACAGCCATGTGTAAATTCATTGGCAACACTGTAATCATTTTATTCACATACATACACTAACATTTTTGCAGCTTGTAAACAAATTTTTACAACTATTCGTATTGTATACGTTAACAGGCTGGACTTGTGCATGTACCTGTTATAATTGTATCATGACTACTCCCATCGTGTTAAAAATCTAATCAGCAAGTCAAAAAGACTTGCCAATTGCTGCTAATTTAACTAATTTCAGGTGATTTGACGAAAAAAAATTAAATTTTTTATAATAACTTAAAAAGGTTTCGTCAAATTGATTTTAGAATTCACTAATTCTCATAAAATCAAAATGTGTATCGGATGCTTCAAATTTAAAGTTTTAGGGCTAAAATGCAAAGTCAACCGATTTCTATATTTTTTATATAAAATATTTTTTTATAAAACAAAAAATTTTAATTTAGTGCTTTTTTACTTAAATGACGCGTTTTTTTTTCCTGGTTTCAGTGCTTTTTGAAATTTAAAAGTTGACAACGCTGAACATGAGAGATCGAATTGAATATAACATCACTCTAGTTGTCGTTTGTTTCGTTCAAAAAAAGCGAAACAAACGAAACATGCATGTCTTTGCGAGAATGACAAACGAAACACACATTTACTCTCATCTTTCTAAATTATTATGGAAACATTCGAATGTTTTGGTTTGAAAAGGAAACAAAGGAAACATTCACGCATTTATTTTGTTTTTCTCTGAATCAGTTACTTGTGTGCAGTGTGACCAGATTGTAAAATAATATGAAGCTAAATCAGGTTTGAAATAGAGCTAAAGAAGGAATTTTAAAGCCAAAAAAATAAAATTAAATTTTTTATAGCTTTGCAATAGCAACTTTTCATCATTTCTATATTTTTATAGTTTAAATTGTGTTTATGTAGGTATAAATAATATAAAAATATATTTTTGGTTCACTTAAATAAAAACATTGAATCAAAAATAACACAAAATTATTTATTAACTTGAAAGGCAAAAATTGATCGTGTAACCCCCAAGTTAATAAATAATTTTATGTTGTTTTTGATTCAATGCTTTTTATTTAAATGAACCCAAAATATATTTTTATTTTATTTATACCTTCATAAACACCATTTAAACATTGATATAAATATAGAAGGTACTTCCATGATACAATAATATAAAGGTACAACCACATTTGACGTATAAAATTAATTCTGACTTTTTCCCCGATTATTTGATTACTGTTTTTTTGTAAACAGAGAGGAAAGCGTTGCCACACACATATAATGACAACTTTTATTTAGGAATGCTTTTTGAAATGTGTAATTTGAGTTTAGAAATTGTAGTTTAACACATATTTTTTAATGTTAATTGAACATGAGAATAACGAAATCTGTGTGTAATAAGACCTACAAAAGCAAATATTTGATTAATTATTTAATTCAATAGATAACAAAAAAGCATCACGGCTTGGGATGCAACTTCGTTCTTAAAAACATCGATATAAAGAAACGCTGTAAATAGAAGCGATACATCGATGTTTTATTAGCGGAATTCACGGTTGTTTCATACATATAATACACATTCGCATATACTTCGTGCGCAAATTTATTGCTAGTTTACATCAAGCACAACACACATACTGCGACATTTGCATTTGAGGTAAACACCTTTCAAAGCTCTTAAATTTGTTCCTGTTTCTTTGCAAAGTAACAGCAAGCATTGTTGTCGCCTAAATCTGGTTGAGTGTTGTGCTCTCGTCGGTGTGAAAGTACAAAAAGCTCTATATAAAAGTTTGCACATTGTGCATATGGCTTGGACGTAGCTGAATAAGAGTTAATGCTTTATTGATATATACAACAAACACTGTTCTTCTTTTTGGTTTAATAATATCCTTAAGAATGCTACAACCCGTTAACAATTTCATCCGAATAATGTAAGGCAGCTACGTCCAAACACACATACTCTAATATATGTATTTCAGATAAACAGCTTTGTTATTATTTCTTTGCAAAGACCAAAGATGTCGCCGAGATCTGGGGGCAAATCGCGGCACTCGTTACCGAATTACGAAATATTTCCACATAAATTCTATTGAAATATTTCGTAATTACGTTCAATAAGGATTGCCGCGATTTGCCACCTGCTTGGATGTTGTGCTCTTATCAGTGTGAAAACACAAAAGGCCTTTTGTAAAACTTTGCACATAGTACGTACACCTTGGACGCAGTTGATGTAAGGCAATACACCAGAGAGTATAAAGACAAAGTTCCGCCTTGATTCCTGTTGTATCCTGCTTGCTGCCGTTGTTGGTGTTGCTGTAACTTCTTTGCTGATTATTTTTTATAATTTATGAAATAATTAAAATATTTTCCATTATTTTTAATTTAATAAACAAGAACGTCAAAAAATTAATAAAAAAAAACTCGGATTTCATAAATTAATAAGGTACCTAAGTACTTTTTCCTAGAAAAACTTTTTTGCTAAAAAGGGATTTTCCAAAAAATTTGTCTAAAAAGTACCTTTTTCAGAAAGTACTTTATTTAAAAAGTACATTTTTCAAAAAAGTACTTTTCCCTAAATGTACCTTTTTCAAAAAAGTACTTTTTAAGCCTTTAATGCCAATGATTAGCAACACACTATATTGTTACGTTTTTCTCTCTATAAAAACGCCTTTCCGTAGATCCGAAGATTTGCAAATGAATACAAGAGCCGATTGTAGTAATTAGGGTTAAGAATGATACAAGTTTTATTTACAAATACACTTATACTAAATTACTCAAGAGCTTAAATACACTAATACAACTTAAACTAATAAATTACACACAGATATTCACAACTGGTTACCACTGCGCCTTCCTCGCTGTAGTTTACGCACGTTTCTTAGCTGGATGCGCAAGTAATCACGTGACACCTACGAGACTAACTCTGCCGTCACTCACAGTAGATACACCAATACTTCTTTGTCTGCTGCTTGTCACACACGGCACTCACTCTGCCAACACTCACAGTTGATACACCAATAAAGACTCACTGGCTTTACTTACACCCTTATACACGTCTATTCGCTGCGCTGTTCCCTTTACTCCAGTCGACACGATAGACTCCACAATAATCTCAATTCCACGACAGACTATTATCAATTCACAACTTAATTATCAACTGACTAACGAGTTCTTAACTTCACTACTTTCTGATTAGCACTAACTATGACTGTTCGCGACTGACTTACAACTGCAACTAACTTCATTGGATGCGTCACCTCTATTTATATTTCACACAAATTCCACTAGAAGTTTCAAGCAATGTCTAGACGATCATTATCATCTTATATACTGCCTAATTAAGTTCATGTGGTAACTATGTACATACATGTGTATATGCGTACGTGTGTACATCATTAACTAAGCAACACACGGTGGTTGTTTATCTTTTGCTTTTCGTTTGAATTGGAATGTATGTATGTGTACAAATATGTGAATCTTCTTAATAGCAGACGCTTTTTGTTGTTGTTGCTTTTGCTTGTTTAATCAAGCTAGGCATGCTTATTTAGTTGTTGGCTACTATTCTAGACTATTCTTTGCTTTGACCCTGTAGGAATATTTTCGCGTAGCATTTACATTAACCCTGTTGGAATATTTTTGTGTAATGCTGCTTAAACCTGTCGACGGCTATTTTCGTAACAATATGATTAACTCAGATTTAAAATGTTTCAATAATATGAATTACCCTGAATTTTAAATTTGTTAAGGCCGTTTCCCGCATTTACCCTTTTTAGTACCTCTTCTTGGACTCTTCGAAAAAAACATTAATATTCTCACCTCAGCTTCTACTGAGCGGTTTGAAATATAAGCAAAGTATTTTTACATGTATGTATATTTGTACATTATAATTAAGATAAAAGTACCGTAAACGGGTAAAATTTTACCCCTTATAGTCGCAAATGTTCAGAAAGAGTCAAAACTTATTCGATATTTTGTACAGAAGAAAAGAACGCCCAAAAAGCTTTCTGCTAAATTCACTAATTTAGAAGATATTTCGTGTGCAAAAAATGTACCAAAATTTAGTTTTTACCCCATTTTAATCACTAACAGTACACATATTGAAAAAGTACTAGCACGTGTCGGTTATTTTTTATAAGCATTCGTATGCTTTTAGAATTTTTAGTCTATCCGAATTAAAAAGAATAATTCTTTACAATATTGAAAATAAAATTCGTTCAAATTAAATTCGTTTGCGAAAGAAATCAATTCGAGCACTCTTCCTACCCTGAAATAATGAAAAGTTGCTATTGCAAAGCTATAAAAAAAATTTAGCTTTATTTTTTGGCTTTAAAATTCTTTCTTTAGCTCTATTTCAAACCTGATTTAGCATCATATTATTTTACAATCTGGTCACACTGCACACAAGCAACTGATTCAGAGAAAAACAAAATAAATGCGTGAATGTTTCCTTTGTTTCCTTTTCAAACCAAAACATTCGAATGTTTCCATAATAATTTAGAAAGATGAGAGTAAATGTGTGTTTCGTTTGTCATTCTCGCAAAGACATGCATGTTTCGTTTGTTTCGCTTTTTTTGAACGAAACAAACGGCAACTAGACTCTAGTTACTAGTTACTTATATTATATTATAGTTATATTCAATTCGTTCTCTCATGTTTCATTACTCTAATGTCTCCATTCTCTCATGTTTCTGTGTGTTTCGTTTCGTTTCGATTGCTTGTCTCCAGTGATGGTATTTTGGTGCGTTTCGGGTATTTTTTGGTGCTTTTTGCCTTTTCATAAACGCGAAATTTTGGCTAATACCCTTTTTTAAAAAGCGGGTATTTACAGTGCTTTTAACAATTTCTTACAGTGCTTTTGGTGCTTTTTTGTTAAATAAAAATATTATTAATTTACAAAACTAAAATACTTTTAAGAGCTAATATCAGAATATTTTAATTGAGGCTTATTAAATTGGTTTTAATGACAATAATGGAAACTATGTTAAAAACAATCTAGAAAACTTTTCATAATTGGGATTAAAAAATTTAATTTTTTTGGAAAATAAAATACGGAAGTAACTGGAAAGTACCACATAATTCTCTGCATAATAATTGATTGAAAGTAGTATGGAATAACACATTTGTTAAAGCTTACACAAATTTTTAATCATACTATAGGGTGGTTAAATTTTAAGGGCCGATTTCGATTGAAAGCATGAGGTTATCAATAGCAGTCAGTTGTTTTAGACAGCGCGTAGCCAACCCCCAATTTTTTCATATCGTATTGACGTGCTGTCAATGTTGACAACTGGAATAAGGGTGAATATCGCAAAAACAAAAACTTTTAAGTTAAGAGTACTTAAGAAAAGAGTGACGCTTTGAATGCATTCTTTATGTGTAAATGATTTTTCAGTAACATACATATCTTAATCTAAGCCTAAGTTTCACCTACTATTGTATGTACATATGTATGCGAGTATATGCTACTATATTCGGGTATGTTCTGTATTTCACGTGAAATTAAATCGTTCGGAATTGCCATAGCATTGTTGTTGTAAATACATATTTCCAACAGCAATTCTACGGCAATTCCACACGTTTTAATTTCACGTGGAATGCAGAACATACCCAATTATTTGACTCATTTTTTTATTATGTGTTTTCACATACTTATTTTTATTAAATTAAACAAGATTTTGTTTTAATTAATATGTTAATAAATTCTGTTATTACATCTCAAATACTTTGTTTATTTCGAAGCAAAAATTTTAAATTATATTTTGAGCTTTTACACTCTAAACTCTCCTTTTTAAATGGCTTAATGTATTAAAATTAAAAAAAAATATTTTGGTGCTTTTTTACCCTCTTTTTCGTATTTTTTTGCGCTTTTTACCCTTTTTGCAACAGTTTAATGTGCTTTTGCTCTTCGTAGAGATACCAACACTGCTTGTCTCCCAGCGAATGGAGTAAATATTCGTTTCGTTCTTTAGATGTATTCTCAATTAGAGTTCTGTTTTCGCTGCATTCCCAATAGACAGAAAATAAAAACATTCATGCAGCTCTTTACTAGGTAGTATACAGATATGTATATGCTAGTGATGCAACGAATGTCAAATTTTGATATTCGCAAATACAAATACGAATATTATGTGTGAAAACTTTAGACATTAAATTAAGGTCCTATTTACGGCTACAAAATTATACATGAAAAATTTTTTATGAAAAAAAAATCATACTCCTGGTCGCGTACATTTAAGTAAATAAAAACTGCTCGTATATACATAAAATTGTAATGGTCATCAATAAATAGTATGTAATTAGTTTTTAAAATTCTGTAAATTCATTAATACGGAAAACTATAGCAGACTATTTGGCGGAAAACGTTGATCATTTAACATGGTTCAAACTAAATTAGATAAAGAAGAGGATTTTTAGTCAGTGTTGGTGTTGGTTTTATTTACACACCTCATCGTAATAGGCTTGATGGAGAAAAATTTTATTACCTTTTATTTTTGAAGTAAAACATTCCTCTCTTTAGGTGAAGAAAAATATTTCCACTTTTTTAATGTTAATTGTACAAGAAGTTTGTGTTGTTTGTTTTGAATTGTCTTCTTTGTTTTGAATTATTTTGTTTAAATTGAAGTAAATTTCTTTTTTTTTAGTTATGTAATACAAACTAATATAAAAATATGTCTATGCCATTTTTTTAAATTTCGTTTAGGATTTATGCATTTATTTATTTTATTTTTGGGAAAAATTATTCGTATTCGCCTAAATTTGGAATTCGAATACGAATGCGAATATTTAAAAATTTACTTATATTTGGGAATTCGAATACGAATACGCTTCTTCGTCCATCACTAACACATTCATACATACATATGTATGTACATACAAAGATATTTGTTTTGTGAAAAAATGTATCATTTTTTGTTATAGTGCAATTTTTAGTAAGTGACCTTTCGGTATTTTTTTGACTAAAAAATTTTATTCAAATATTTTATTTTCGATATTAGCAATAGCTTAATATTTTATTCTTCACTCTGTATTTAAGAAATATTTTACATTCACCTTTATTCCAGTTGTCAACATCGACGTCACGATGTGTGTGAAGATAAATTCAGCGAGTTAAATTCATTTTTCAAAAATATCGCATGCGATATTTTTTTTAAGAATTTTGTTGTCGATTTGTTGTCTTCATTTTTTACTAGGTTTGTTTCGCTGCGGAAGAAGGGTTTCACTCATAGAACTCGAAAAATAAGATTTTTTAACTAAGTACTATTTTTTTTCCAAATTTTCTTAAAAGTTTCACAAACACAATTCAGATATACTGTAAATGCAGATTATTAGTATGATTCGATGTCTTCATTTTTACTAGGTTTGATTCGCTGAGGAAGAAGGGTTTGGATACAGTGGGCATTTCCATCATAGAACTCGAAAAATAAGATTTTTTCACTAAGTCCTAGTTTGCACTTTGCACGTCTTATTGCTAAGATGATTAGTTTTTTAGAAGAGAGAGACGAGGGGAAAAGAAACGTTTATATAATTCAAATTTTACATCCGAGGGTGGGTCAATAAGTCCGTGACTTTTTGATGAAAAACAGGTTTTTACATAAAAAGTTATTTTATTTTTCAACATATTCTGCTTTGGGTCCTATACACTTAGTTCAACGATTTTCCATTTTTTTATACCTTCTGAAAAATATGATTTGTCAAGGTCCTCAAAATAGGCATATGTTTGTGAGATGATCTCGTTGTTGGAGTCAACTTTCTTTCACCGAGCCACTTCTTCAAGTTTGCGAACAAGAAATAGCCACTCAGTGCTAAATCTGGAGAATAGGTCGGATGGGTGAGCAATTCGCAGCATTATTTGCCATGGAAACTGCACATGTGTGCAAATGCAACACCCATCTTGCGGAAAGGTTTTTCTCATACCCAAGTGATCATTCAAAATTGAAACCACTAAGCCATGTGAGATGCCTATGGCATCCACAATCTCTCTCACTTTCAATCTTCGATCGGCTTAAACCATATCGTAAATTTGTTCAATTGTTTCGGGTGCAGAGACCTCTACTAGGCATCTAGAAACTTCGGCATCTTCTATGCTTGTACGGCAATAAAAAATGCTTACTGCTACCACTATTTTACCATTGAAATTGATAGTGAAGAGTTTCCATATATTTATCAAGTTTAGCCTTAGTTTGAGTGATGTTTTTTTTCGCAAAAAATAATGCTCAGTGAACACACGAAATTCACTTTTTCTTCTCAAAACGCGCGGGAGTCTGCTATCAACGGCTGCCAAACACAAACTATATGACGCACCTTGTTCAAATATACAGAGGAGTCAACTGACAGTTCCCTGTTGTCAGGAGCAGTGTTACCATTTCAATTAAGAGGCGGGAAATTCAAAAAATCCCGGACTTGTTGACCTTGCCCTCGTATCATAAAATTTGTGAAGGTAAACACTAGGTCCGCTTGTTTACCCCAAAATGTGTGCAAATTTGTACTGGATTTTACTGAAATGCGTTCGTTTACACATAAAATTGCAAAAGAGAGTGCCAATTGAGAGAGTAAATTGACTCAGAGTCTGCAAATTTTTTTTACTGGACAAATTTTTGCCAGTAAAATCCAGTAGATGAGAAAAACATATGATTCAATAAAATAAACAAAAGTAAGCAAATACAAAGTAAAATCTTTTTAATAAAAACATTTAAAAGAAGAAAAAGTTGAAGTAAAAGTTTAACAAAAAAAAACTGAAAATTTTTATATTCAAGATGAAACAATTTTTTTTTTATTATTATTATTAGTATTAAAAATACTTTTACAATATACATATGTACATGATTTAAGCTTCCTATCATTATAAATCAACATTAAATCTTACAAAATTAATACATTTTTTTTCTAAATATATTCTCGTTATTTTCATTTTTCATATTATTTGGTAGTGTATTATACAGTTGTAAGCCCTTGTAAAACAGTGATCTCTGCATCTGCGTTGACATAACCCTGTTTAATCGAAAATCGTTCACATTTCTTAGTCCGTACGGTTGGCTTTCTCCTACATATCTTATTTGTTCACAAAGGTATCTGGGTGCGTCGCCTTGTTTCATCTTTTTAATAAATCTAAGGGTATTGAATTGAAGTCTCTGTTTCACATTTAACCATTTCAGGATATTCAGCATTGTATTTATTTCAGTATATCTATCACATTTTAATATTATTCTCATAGCTTTATTTTGAAGTTTCTGCATTCTTTCTAATTGGAGTGTGTTGCTACATGTATATAAAATAGTAGACCCGTACTCGAAGTGTGGTTTTATTATGGTATTATATATATTTATTGCGGTAGTTTTCGATATTTTGTTTCTGATTCTTCCAAGAAAACTGATTTTTTTACCGATTTGTTCAATATGTTCATTAAATTTTAATTTTTTATCAATTATAAACCCGAGGTATTTTATATGCTCGACTTTTTCAATTACCAAGTTATTTATTTCAAATGTTTCATTCGAATTGATGTTAATTTCTATTATCTTCGTTTTGTTTTCATTAAGTTTAAGTTTATTCATTTTTAACCAGTTATTTATTTTATCTATATTATAAGTTATAATTTCTCGACATTCTTCTTCCTTGTCTGCAATGGTATATATTAAGGTATCATCTGCGTATAGGACTATGTTACATCTTTCTAATATAATATTTGGCAAGTCATTAATATAAATAATAAATAGCAGTGCGCCCAGTATTGAGCCTTGTGGAACTCCAAAGTCATTCACTAATTCCTCCGATACTGAATTATATTTACCTTAGTTGTCTGTATTCTGTTTTCCATGTACGATTTCAACCAATTCATCTCTTTTCCTCTTATTCCATACATATATAGCTTTTCTAGCATTATTTCCCTATCAATGGTTTCAAATGCTCTTTTGAAATCAAGAAAAATCGCAATCATTTTCTTATCATTTCCTATCTCTTTCCATTTACTAATGACATAGTTAACGGTCGTTTCACATGAGTGTTTTTTACGGAATCCTGATTGATATTTGGATAGTATATTATGTTCCTCTATATATATCTCCAATTGTATTTTTACAGCTGTTTTCAGTATCTTTTCACATGTTTTTAAAGTGTTAATAGGCCGATATTCTTCGCATTTATTTGTGTTTGCAATTCTTCTAATTGGCGTAACCATTGTTTTTTTCCAATTGTCCGGAAAACAGCCAGTCTGCAACGATGTATTTACTATTTTTAACAATACGCTACCAATTGCATTCCAGTTGTCCAATATAATCTTTATTGATATTTTATCGTAATCAGTTTTATTTTTCATTTGTTTCACTATATTATATAGTTCTAAATTATTTGTTATACGAAATGTAAAAAAATCAGTTACATTGTATGCTATTCTGTTTACATATTGCACATTGCCTATCGATTCCCGTACATTACTAATGCTGTGTATAAAATAAGAGTTAAATTTATTAGCGATGTTATAACTATCATTGTATTCTACATTGTCAAATATCACAGATTTGATCATACTTTTATTATCATGAAGTACTAGATTTTTGATTTCCTTCCACATTTGTTTCTGGTCCCTTGAGTTACTAATTTTTCTGTTTATATAATTATTCTTACTGTTTTCAATTTGTTGTTTATATTTATTTCTACTTATTTTATATTCTGCCCATTTTTGATTAGTGTTTTCTGCTTTAGCTTGCAAATATCTCATTATTTTTTCTCTTTTCATCAACCGTAGTTCATCAGTAAACTAATTGTAAACATTTTTATTTTCACGAATCTGTTTTTTAAACGTGCATTTTTGAGCAGTATTTTTAAAGCATTCATCAAAAGCCCCTCTACATTTTTATTTATATCTCTGTCGCTATCGTATTTTAAGTTATTATATAATTCATTATTGAAAATTTCTTTATTATATTTAAATATTTCGATTATTTTTCTTTCATTTTGCATTTCTTTATTCATATTTGGGACAGTTATATTTATAATTTCATGGTGTGAGATCTTATTTTTTTCATTATTATTTACTAACGTATTAAAGTTATTCGATATTACGTAGTCTATTATTGTTTTTGAATTTTCTGTTACACGTGTGCATTCATTTACTAATTGCTTTAGACCGTTGTCATGGAGCAGACTCTTAATTCTATTTTTATACGTATAGTTTTTCATCCAATCTATATTAAAATCACCCGTTATTAGAATATCACAGTTGTTTAAGTAATTATCACAGATTTCCTCTATTATTTCTTCAAATGCAGTACAAAATACAGATTCGCAATGACTAGGTAATCTATAAATTACCCCAATTATAAAGCTAAAGTTTCCAAATGTGGCTCTGCAAAATAAGATCCAGTACTTCATATTATCCACCTTTTCAATTAATTTAATAATATTCCAGTGACTCCTAAAATATATTATGACACCTCCAGTTCTAGAAGATGTAGATAGCACATTGATATATTTGTATCCTTGCAATTGTAATTCTGATTCCTCAATTTCTTCAGTTATATGAGTTTCCGATAAAATAAAAAACTCCGGTCCTTCTTCTGCTACAATAATTTCAAGTTTGTTATAGTTATTAATAAGCCCTTGTATATTTGTATACATTATGCGAAACTTCTTTAATTGTTATGATAGTAGGCCAATATTTCTCATTTTGTTTTTTTATTTTGTTTTGATACACCGGACATTCTCTATCATTTGTAAAGTGATTTTCGTCCAATCCCATGTTTAGTTTGCTGTTTACCTTTACGCAATTGATGCATTTCATTATTCGGTCTTGGCTTTCACAATCTTTAGTTCTATGCTGTCCATGGCATTTTAAACATATTTCTTGGTTCTTATATTCCCTTGCTAGATGATTGTATCCTCTGCATTTTAAACATTGTGTGATTTCTGTTCCATCATATACTCTGCATTTTTCCCAACCAATATTTACTCTTCCTTCCTCTATAATTTTGTTATATGATTCGCTATCAACATTTAATTTTACAGTATATACTGTTTTATTATTTCTCTTTACATTATATTTTTCGATAAATTTAAAATTAGAGTTAGCCAAATTATAATTTTGTTTTTTTATTTTCTCAATAATTTCATTCTCACTATATTCAAAAGTCATGCCTGTAATTTTTATTTTGTACTCTGATGTATTAGGAACCTTAATTTCGTACTGTTCCGATATTTTATCTTGAATCGTACTCTTAATTTTTTCCCGTTCTTCGCCATTTTCACTTTGTATCACTATTGTTCCGTTTGTCTTACTTATAACGTTTGTTATTTTTAAATCAACTGGATTAATTTTATTTAACTCTTCTTTTGTTTTAACCGCTGATTGCTTTTCCCTTGGTTTTACAATTAGGGGTACTTGTTTGCTCGTACCTGGTAACACTTTGTTTCTAACTGCTTCTGCATATGTTATTTTTGTACTTGCCTCATTTATCGCTTTTTTTATCTCTTTACATATATTTGCATTTTTTTCTTCTATTGTTTGATACAGTTTTTTGTTGTTGTTTTCAATTTCGTTTACATTACCAAATAATTTTTTTAACATCTTCAACATTTTTTTCACAAGATTTTTGTAATTTAATCATTTTATTAATTCTTTCTTCATACCGTGTCTCAATAGCTTCTAATAATTTTTTCATTTCGCTTTCATTCTGTTTTAGTGATGTTTTAAACTCATGTTTATAGTCTATTAGGTGTTGTTTATTTTCGAGAACTCCATCTTGAATTTCTTTTATTACCAAATCAATGTTTTGTATATATTGCATGCAATCATCACAAATATATCTTATAAATCTATTTTCATCCATAATTTTCGCCAAGTATTGGTCTATTCCCGCACATTTTTTTGTGATATGGAATACTTTGCCACACACTCCATTGCAACTTATTCCACTTTCACCCCTTATTGCTGATCTGCATTTATTCCATTCAGCCATATTATTGTTTTTAGTCCACGAATAATTAGTTTTATTGTTTTTTTTTTTTTTTTTTTTTTTTTGTTTTCACTAATTATCAGTTTAATATTATTTGTTTTAAAAGTGTTTATATGTTATAATAACACCTTTATTTTATATTTTTTTAAATTTTTACAGAGCTTTGATATTTTGCTTGTTTTCTCACTTTCTGAAAGCTTGAAAAAATTAAGGAATAATAATCGTTAAATACCTATATCAGTTTTTAAATTTAATTTGATTTTGTTATTTACTTTAATTTTTTAGAGATGTAAGGTTTATGTATATGTGAATACTTATTTCTGCATACTATTCAGGGTACCGACTATCAGAAATCAAATATTGATGTATTTTCCTACGCCATTTAGCCAGAATAAAAACTAAAAACCAAAAACAAGCTAAAGCTTTCACAGAACTTCTATTTTAGAAATACATACATATGTACTCGTATATATCGCTTCAAATTTATAATTATAGAAATTCATGCATCAATTACCAAAAATTTGTATTTGGTGGGTAGGAAAAACAACAAAAACAAGATTTTGATTAATCTGCGAATTTTTGCAATTTTTCCGTTCGCGTACTTTTTTGTGCAAGAGATATGCTTGAGAGTAAAATTTTCAAATTACCCAAAATTTACTCAACTACTGGATTTTACTGGAAAAGCAAACAAACGGACCTACTTTGTAATCGTGGGTAGGTAGACTTGTGCAAGTTACACCAGCGATGCCAACTATTTATAATCCAAACGAGCTACTACCCTTCTTAAAACGCGCTAGAACGCGCTAAGTTACAGCATTGCCAAATATTTATAGCAAAAACGCGCTATTTTCTACGCGCTAAATTAAATTTCAATAAAAGTCGATGTATGTATTAGTACTCGTATCACAATTAATTTTTCAGATTTTGCAATATTGCTTCCTCGACATTATGTTTTAATAAACTAAAATCATTTAATACAGAATCAGAATCGCCTTCCAAATAATCGAAATCCTTCGTTTTTACTTTTAATTTATTAAAACTTTGTAAAAACATATAAATTGTGGAATAGTTTTGCGATTCAAATGCTTTTTGTACTTCAGCTATAGTATATGATTTGTAATTTATGCTAATTTCTTGGGTCATTGTATGCAGTACATATTTTTAGTTGTAAAATTTCAAAATATTTGCCATTACAGTATTAAAATGAGTTTTTAATTCTAACCAAGGTCAAGCGAATTTTGTTTGCAACAGCTGAATCATTAACTAATTTAAAAAAAATTATCAGAGTTTTTGATATTAGAAAATTGTTAAATTTATACAAAAGAAGTTAAAAGATATGGAACTGAAATGGTATTATTGACTTTATTAAAAACGCGCTAATTTAGCGCTTTTTTTTATTAAACGCGATAAGACGGAAAAAAGCGCGCTTGGCATAGTTAAAACGCGCTAAATCTAGCACGAAACGCGCTAAATTGGCATCGCTGAGTTACACAACTGACTAAATCAACATAAGTACATACATACATATGTACATATCGTTAACTAAAATGCAAAGGCGTAACTAACAAAAATATCATTTTACAAAACTAAACAAACTTGTACTTAAGTCCTCTTGTTGTTTGTTAATAATAGCGTTATATTTGATTGCAGAAGTGTAAAATTTTGTCAACACATGTAGTTTAATTTCATTCATAATAATCAATCAAAAACTCGATTTTGAATTTTTTGTTAGTAACACCTTTTGCATTTCAGCTAACGATTTAGTATTAATAATAGTTTTTGATATAAAACTATAAAATAATAGTATTTTAAATATTGTACTTTGTGTTTGTCGGAATAGAAGTGATGTAGCTAGCCTGCACTGGAAAATGAAAGAATATATAATTTACCTCGTATACGAGTTTGACTTGGCAGCAATAATATAGCCTACTGCTGTCATTTGCACAAATATATGCATAAATATAGGGTGTTTTTTTTTAGAGGTATAGAACTTCGAATTGAAATAAAACACAAGAAAATCGTTTTAATGTCCATCAATTTGGCTTTATTGGAAGGATAATTTTATGCCATTAATGTTTAAATATGATTTCGGGCATGTGGCCGCCGCGGCTGGCTCGAATAAAGCCAATTCTACAGGTCCAATTTTCAACCACTTTTTCGAGCATATGGGGCCGTATGTTGGCAATAACGCCACGAATGTTGGCTTCCAAGTCCCCTAACGTTTCTGGTTTGTTGGCGTAGACAATTGTTTCTTCGGTGCGCACTGTTCGACGTCTCTGCGGATGCGTATTATCACATAGAGTAAACGTAGTGCGAAAACGATCCATGGTTAACCGAATTAATTGCTCTGATGGACGATTATGTCGACCATAAAATGGACGGAGCTTGCGGTAAACTTCGCGAACTGAACCATTATATTCGAAATAAATTTGCACGATTTGCAAGCGTTGTTCTTTTGTCAACCTGTTCATGATGAAATGGCAAACCAAACTAAATATTAATCATTTGACAGCTGACAAAATGGCCGCCAGTTAAAAAAGTGATGCCAACTTAAAGTTCTATACCTCAATAAAAAACACCCTATACATATTTAAATGTTTTTGTGTATATTCAGTTTAGATATGGATTATACAATGTCCTGTGCTTCATCCTTTCATTATGTGTATGCATGCATGTATTTATTACGGATGACAGGCAATTTTGAAAAGTAATTGAGTCCTTTAGGGTTTCAGGGGTAAAGTGGAAATAGAAGAAGATAATGATAGCTCCATTGATTTGCATATGAAAATATAGAAAAGAAACAAATAATCATAGACATAACATTATTTCCAATTGCTTATTTCCCATAATTCCATTTGCTAATTCTGCTTACAGAAACAGAAGCTGTAACACTTAGGGCCATTATTGCAACTTAAAAGTTAGTTAAATTTATGATTTTATCGGACGTATGAAAAGTTAATCATTAGTAAACTTTTGGTTTAACATAAAGTGAACGATAAGTTAAAGTCTAGTTTATCCTACATACTGCAGGTAAATTTTCATGGTAAATTAAATTCAGTTTGTAATAATGAAAAACTTTCTTTTATACATCCGATAAAATCCTGTTTATAACTAAGGCCGAGTTTACATCTGGCACACATGTGCAAAAAAGTGTAACCACTAATTACTAATGAAAAACTCTTTCATTCAGACATTTATTGATATAAACAGTTTCCAATCATGTTGGATTCTACAAAATTGTCTATTAGTTATGTATGAAACTCTTTAACTTAATAAATACGTGTATGAATCAAACAATTTTTTATTAGTAATTAGTGGTTACACTTTTGTGGGCAGATGTATGCCAGATGTAAAGTCACATTTGGGATGTCCTAACACTCAAATGGATACGTAGTGTGCATTAGTAGGACGTAAGAACGTCAAATGTAAACATTTTCTATTAACTCAAACCAGATTTAACGTACGGACAATTATGTACTTATTCGCGGTATTTGCATTTCATATTACGCTTTATAAGTCAAACAAGTAAATGAGATACATACATACATACATAGATATATAATAGTCATAAGAAAAAGAATATAAACAGGCCTGTTCTGAAAATCACGGTGATTTAGATTTACGTGATTTCAATAGTAAACTAATAATAGCCGACTTGCAAGTCAGTGGAGATAGTGGTTTTTTATCGTATTTTAAGTTTTTGTCGTAAAGAAATTCCTTTAGTTATAGAGGAACTGAGATATTAAACTACCGCCATACTTAAAGATATGCTGCACAACATTTCAAAACTAATTTGAAAAAATATTGATGAGCATCAAGTTTATTTTAAGATGTACATACCTACATATGTATGTACCTATACAATGTATATCGGAGTTGAAGATATTTAATTATAAATTGTGACCATAATCTCAAGTTCCGAGAGCCAAAAAGAAACACTCACGAGCACATTTCTAGTTTTTACAGATCTCAACTTCTTCGAAGCGAGCAAGGCTTTAACATACTTTAATAACAGATATAAGAATATCTCTTATAAGATAAAAATTCATATAAGAATAGATAGAAAAAGCGCGATGTACTTTTTAGTTCCTGCCAGTAGAAAATTGTTTACAGATGTTTAAATAAAAACTTTAGGAAAAAACTAGTGAAATAACTTTGAAATTTATTTGCTGGTGGTTCAGCTTTGTCTACATGCATTTCATTATTGCTGTAACAAATCATCGGTAGACTTCTAACGAAATAAAGTTTTAAAAACTTAAGATGACAAACATATGCAAGGATGTGTTATTAAGGGCCATTATTACAACTTAAAGTTAGTTAAAAGTAGGATTTTATCGGACGGCTTTTTATCGGCTTTTCATTATTGCAAATTAGATTTAACTTTCCAGGTAGGATAAACTTGCTTGTTACTTATCGCTCACTTTAGGTTAAAGTAAAATTTTGCTACTGATAAACTTTTTATACGTCCGATAAAATCCTACTTTTAACTAACTTTAAGTTGTAATAATGGCCATAAAAGATTTTATTGATTACCCAAACACGATGCTGTGTTTCTCTTTTTGTCCCGTAAACATGGGTGAATTGACCTTAATAATAGATACATATGTACATACATATGTATATGAAATATCTTTCCTGGCAAATTGTTTCCACGTCTATGTTAGGATGTACGGATAATTGATTATGTTCAAACTTTTCATGGGCTTACCTGATAAGATGCTGCGAATTTGATTAACTCCATAGAAAGTAAACGTATGGTGTCGAATCACATAAAATATGACTTGGCTTTTCCATCAGTATCTTTTAAGATGAAAGAATCTGACTATCAAGGATTTTAGCTAGGATCATAAATATGTAACGGAAAGCACACATTATCATGCCGGAATAGTTATTGGTATTCGATGAACGCGAGAACACTGCATTTGTTGCAATGTTTTTCACAGTTAAACAATGGCACATAAAATTAATAGCCCCACGAGTCGTACCAAACGACCGAAGCCGATCACGGAAGCGCACGATTATACCAGAATTGTTTCTGGTCTTCCATTAACTGTTCTTGCTTTATTAGAAAGTTATGGTGTTAAATTATACGACCGAAACCAATACCGGAAAAGGGATATTACACAAGAAAGTAAAATTATCGTCTTCACTACATAGACCTGCGCCGATTGGCGAAGTTCCGGCTAAGCCGACCTGCAGAATAGCTTGAACAGCCGCCGCCGCCGATTATTTTCGGCGGGAAATTAGCCGCGGATTAATATAATAATTTAATATATTTCGGCTGAAAAACTGTTTTTATTTATATTTTGAAAAGAATTTTTACTTTTGTATTAATTTAAATTGTAAATTTTTCACTTATCAATGCAATGTTGGAATATTTCTTTATTTTGATGAACCTGCTGCAGACCTGCTAAATGCATACAGTGTTACCATAAGTTTATAAAAAAGTATCCAAATTTTTTAAACAGGTCACAGACGAAGGAACAAAGGCATAAAGGAGCCCATACCACAAAGTACACAGAGATGTCACGAGACGGAAGATAAAAGCGAATTCTGGACGTCTCGTTCACACAGTACCCGTGTCTTCTTTAAGCTTCTTTCGTAGCTGCGTTGATTTAATGTTCTTGCAATATATACTTTGTGTCCTTATTCGCTATGCGATTTTTGAAATTAAAAGGTTAATATTAATATATATGAATGAAAAAGCTTAAAGTTAAATCAGAAATTATCTGAAAACAAATCTTAATCACTTTTTTAATACTAATAATCATTTTCACACTCTGTTTTTTTTAATTCAAGACAAAAAATTCCTTAGTTTAATTTTGTACAAATGTTCACTTGTTGAAATGTATTTTCATTTTATTCTTTTATTTCTTTCTTATCACATAAGGTGTGTTTTTTTACTTTTGCAGTAAAATTCTGTAAATGAGTAGTTACTACAAAAATTTTAAAATTTGCTCTCAAAAGGAGTTGTTGCCGAAAAAAGTACGCGAACGGAAAAATAGTAAAAATTAGTAAGATTATAGAAACAGCTGACTTAAACTCCACATAGTGTTAAAAAATATATAAACTTTTGACTATTCAACTCTTTTAATTATTGGTACTCGATGAAATATTTTTATAACACGAACAATCTAAGAATAAATTTTTTAATTTGCTTCATGTAGTATATGTAATTAATTTCTTTTTGATTTCCTTGTCTTGTTGTTTGTTAAATAAATAAAAATTACATGACTAATTGTTAATGTTACTGATTACCTTAAAAGCAAGTGTGATACTAAGTACCCAGATACTTTACAATTTTACAACTCGGAGTAATTAGAATAATTTGCAAAATAAAAGGATTAATAAAATAAGTCACAAAATATGTATGTTAGCAAATATTATTAGGTCTGTTCCAGATGCATAACAAAACAGTCCAAATTTGTACAAAGTTATCCAAAAGCGTTCCAGATAACAATTTTTGTGGAATTTTGAGAGCGAATGAGAGAATAATTTTTTTTATTTCCTGTACAAAGTAGTACGAAGTTTTTCTTCTGGGTAAGTTCGGACAAGAATTAAATAATCAGCTGTTTTTTGATTACATATGAAACTGAAAAGTTAATCAAAAAATTTGCAAATATAGGAAAAGTTTTTACATATAAATTTAAAAAAAAAAATTTAAGGTTTTTTGAACAAAATTGAAGTTGTAAGTACATTTGTTCATAAATTTCCGTTTCTTTAATATAAAAAATGTTTTTTTAGTAATTCACATAGCTTTAACTTTTCTTTTACAACTGTTGCCAATGATGCAAAACTTTAGTTTTTATAATCTTATACGTTTTAAGCGACTTAAATTAAGTTTAATGTAAAAAGTAAGCAACATTAGTATTTGAAGATGTGCTATTATGGTTTTTTGCGTTCCAGCAATTTTGGATAACTTTTGCATATTCAGAGAGTAATTTTCTATTTTATCTCATTAGTCTGAACTTGAACGAAATCTAGTGGAACACACCTATTATTATGCTTTATAAATTAATTATTTTTTAATGACTTTCACAATTTTTATTTATCTAATCTTTTCTCAAATTTTTACACTTTTCGCTTGCTTATTTTCATTTGTTTACATTTTGAATCATGTGTTTTTATCTTACTAAACTTTACTACGACAAATTTCTGCAGTAAATATTTGCAAAACACTCAGTCAAGAATTGTCAATTTACTCTCTCAATATGTGTTCTAATTTACTGTATTTTGGGTAAACGAACGCAATTTAGTAAAATGCAGTAAAGTTCAGTGAAAATTTTTAAAAACTTTTGAGTACGCGAACGCAATTATAGTTTCACAAAGTAATTGTCAAAAAATTGTATGCACCAAGCAAAAGACAAAAAATTGTCCAATGGATTCATCGTTATAAACTTGTAAGCAAAAACTGAGCTGAAGAGAATAGGTGCATTCATAAGACGTAGCTAATGCATAGTTGAGTAATTCCGCTCCACTCAACAGTTGAGTAATTTTCCATCATAAAATTTTGTCGCTACCTATAGTCAACGTGTTGTGATCAGCTTAAACAGCTGAATGAATGGAGTTATGCCTTTTATATGGTTTGTTAGGTGACAGAAGCAAATATTCGTTAAATTTTGCATTACAAATGCGATGGAGTAACGAAATAAAGATATAAAATTAAATTATATCCATCAAGCCGTTTCTAAGAATGCGTCCAATAGTTTTTGGTTGGTATAGTTTTTCAACCATCTACAACCCCGCATTAGCAGCAGAAAACCAATACACACATTTTTGAAAACAGCAAATATCAAATGAATACAAAAAACGCACACAAAGCTATGTATACGTCTACATTTTATGTCAGATAAACTAGTATCGTGTGTTTTGGAAAGGAACAAAAATCGTGCAGCCTAAAAAAGTTTTTCACTTAAAGTGGGGTACACACTATCGAACATGAGTGACAGTCAAAAGTTCATCAGTTTTGAATGATAGTGTTGGCTGTTCAGACTATCGATCAAGGCGAATTCACATAAGGTGATCTTAATTCGCCAGCTGACATAAATTTCCTGCTGTCAAATGAACCAAAACGTTAAGAAATATTTTGACAGAGAGCCTTGCATTTCATAAAAATATGTAAATTTCTTTCTTTTCCGCGTCCATCTTGTGTTGCTTATGCTACAAAAATATCTCTTGACTGACGCTTTTTGGTACACACTAAGTCAAAAATCAATATGGCTACTAACTGTCACTCAACCACAAAATATTCTGTGGTTGACTGTTGACTGATGAAATTCATGTTCACACTATCGATCAATGCAAAATTTGAGCAAAACTGTAACTCATGTTCGATAGTGTGCACCCCACTTAAATATAATATGGGTGAAAGTCTGTTATACCTCCATGAAAAATTCATCCATGATTTTTGACCATTTTGGATTTGCCCGATTTCCTGGAAAACGGCTGGACAGTTTTTTTGCACGGTCCTCTCATTTTGTTCTAAGTGTGCAGTTTAAGACTGCATGACCGTTGCGCAGTGCTCCTGGGAAAATTCATCCTCGATTTTTGTTTTGTTCCCCCCCCCCCCCCTTGAATTCCCAAAATCAATGCTAGTTTGTTGATGTATTATATAAAATACCCAAAAATACTCCCCACTTTTTCCCGGTTTTTTTTTATTAATCAAATTCGATGCTATCTCTCACACCCTCAAACGAAAACAGCTGTTTTTTACGTACATGCGCTAAACGATTTTGGAGACTTGGAGACCAACGGTGTTGAACAAATTTCAAATAAAAAATAGAATGTGCAACTTAATTTGATGTAATTATTAGATGTTAAGATGATAAGATATTGGAAGTTCTTAAAAAATTAATAAAAGCTATTAGCATGCAATATACATAGATACTGAAGATTTTATTTGTTCTGTTTACAGATTGGACAAGTTCCCTTACACCACCATCATCGAGAATAAATCAGTCCCCATCAAATCTACAACCAACTCTTACTACACCATCATCAATCACTGCATCTGTGTACAACTCTCTCCATAGTCCAATAGAACATTTTGACGTTGTTGATGGTCTTAAGCCGCAACATAATCCAGATTATATTAGCACTCACACAACTTCCAGTCAATCTCACTCCCAAGATTTGGTCATGGAAACAGCAACTGCAGTCTCTGCAACACAAAAACATTGCATTGAGGCACCTGGCATTGCTCATTACACCTACAACAATAATCTTCTTTACTGTTCACCCAATACAACAGTTCACACCACCGCAACAACAGCTTCGAATCATACATCGTATCATTCACCACTGAACGGCATACCTATTACCGCTTTCACACCCTCGCCGGTTTCTTCAAATCTGTCGACACCCACCGAAGCCACAGAACATTTTGGCATGGCACATGATAACGATGTGGATGCAACTGCCGTTAATGAACTTTCGCAGCGTTTGCAGTCTGAGTTGCGCGCAGCTAAGAGTCGGCATTTATCATGTACCGAAGTAACCTTGCCTTTGGATTTAACACCTCGTATAGCGGCAAATATTATTAAAACATCAGAAAGAGAACCATGTGGTGTTCGTGGTTGTGCTGTTTATATCGATTTTGAAGATGGAACAGGCAGTGCCAGGTAAGATTTAAAAAAGTGCGTACATATATATGTATATGGATGTAAATACACACAGCCATACATACATCTGTATGCATCCAGTGGGAATTTGTGTTAATTCAAAACTTTGCATGTAGTGCATATGGATGCATGATTTTGCGTATGCATGTGTGGCTGTGCGTGCATACATGCATACATAAATTTGTGTGTATACAGTGAAACCTCTCATACCCGGGACAATCACCGTCGTGGTAATTTTGTCCGGTTATTAGAGGTGTCCGCTTATGAAGAAATTTGATTTTTGGACATACGCTGTTATTAATAAAAATCACAGATATTAATACATACATATCGATGGTTTACTAACGCAACCTCGTAACTTAAAAACTACTACTTTTCAGGAGAGACAAAAAATGATTTATAACAAGTATTTAAACATTTTTAATATATGTTTTTTTATAATCTAATTACTTGGATGATTTTTGTTAAATTTTCAATTAAATACTTGTAAATTTTCATTAAATACTTGTTATAAATCATTTTTTGTCTCTCCTGAAAAGTAGTAGTTTTTAAGTTACGAGGTTGCGTTAGTAAACCATCGATATGTATGTATAAGAATATTATTTTTATTTTATAACAAGCACTTTAAAAAAAAATGGAGTTTTTATTTTAAAAATAAAAAAGAAAATTCTTCTGTTTCATAAACGTTTCATTTTAAAATGAAAATGATTTTTGATTTTAAAACTTTTTTTGCATAAATATATGCATATCGAGTGCAATTAAGGATTCTATTTTATATATTATATTATATATATATTTTTTGCTCTTTTGACGGGCTTTAGACACGTTCAAAATGCTTGTTAAGGTGGTTGTAGTAGGTATGAGTAAAAATTTATTTCAGCCTTTTTTGGAGATACGTGAAGATAATTTTGGGACGACGGAATGTATTTTTGTATTAAAAATGTCAAAATTTCTTTTATTCTGTTTTATTTTTTATTATTATTAAAATTATGTATGTATGTATTCGAATTTTGACGCTTTTCTTAGGCTGAGCTTACATCTGGCATTTCTTGTGTGTCCTTTGCCCAAAAAAGCGGAAGAGGCCGTTTAGATGAAGGGAGGCCTCGCTGCGACACGTCGCCTGCGAGTCTTGTTCTTAGGCGAGAAGTGAGGAGAAGCTTGCGGGGTAACAAAAGTCGCACGTACTGGGAATTGAAGCGACAATTTTATCTCCTCTCTCACAAGTTTTTTTCTCTCGTATTTTTTGTTTGCTATGTACAAACAGTGTTGCCAGTTAAGCGGCCCATACACTACAACAGCATGCATGCGCAATCAAGTGTTTGTGCCAGCGGTTTGGTCGTGTATGGGCGTTTTGTGTGATTGTACGGTTTGCTGTAGCGATGTCAAGTAGAGTTTGATATTTTGCTGATGGTACCAGCTTGCTTGTGTTGTATATGGTGAAATTAGCTCAGTTGAGCAAAGTTGTCATGAAGTAAACATGCATTTAAGAATTCTAACTTGTTGAAACATAGTTTGTTTCAATGGAAAACAGAATTTTAGCACTTAAGTTATACTAGCTGCTAATTTTAACAACATACCAATAATAATTGCAGCAAAAACTGTGACAATTCATAACCTCCCTTCCCGCAATTTTATATGAAATGAATATTGCACCAGCTTGCTGGTATGTTGTATGGTTCGAGCATGAATACTCAATCGCTTGATTGTGCGTGCATGCTGTTGTAGTGTATGGGCCGCTTTAGACCAATTTTTTATAACATGCATCAAAGAAACAGTTATAATATAAAAATTATAAACAAATAAAGTAAGGAGAGAAAAGGAATTATTGTATTTTGGTGGTAAATTAAAAAAAAAAAATATGTGGACATATTAATTCTACATTTCTCAAACTAACAATTAGTTCCGGCAACACTGCTACGAATGAACGAATAAAAAGCATTGAACAAATTAATATCAAAAAGTCGCCTGACTATTGCGACAAAAAAGTCTTCATGTAAACGCGCGTGGATTTAACCCTAGACACATAACCTTCGTCGAAACGACGAACACCGGACGAAAAAATAGCTATTTCTTTTTAACACGTGCACCGATCGCCGCTAAATTTCTTGCCAACTTAGTCTTCGCTGAGCTTTTGCAGGAGACAACCAAACTCGGCGCGTAAGCACGTAATTATTGAGATATGATAAACTTGTTCGTCGCTTCGACGAGTGTTGGTGAGCATAAAGTTGATTTCTGCACACAATGCGCTTCAAAAAATTAATTTTATATATTTTTTTAAATGACAATAGTGTTATAGTTAAGTTTTGCCAAAGAGAAAAAGGCTTTTTTGTTTTGTTTATTTATATAAATTTTATAACAATGTGATCTCAAAAAAAAAGTGCTTTTTGGAAAAATGGATTATAATAAATATCCTTGTAACAGAATAGAAATATATAGTTGTATTTATTAACAAAGTACTTGCTAAAGGTATGTATGTGTTGCAAGTACAAAAATATATATGTTTAGAACCGATATTATACGCCCCAAAACGTGCTCGTCGAAACGACGAATGGTTAGGTTTAGAAGGATACGTTCGAGGGTTATGTGTGCAGGGTTAAGAAGGGACTCCAAAAGAGAACGTAAGCGTTGTCGCAGCGAGGCCACCCTTCATCTAAATGGGCTCTAACCAACTAAATACTAATGAAAAACTATTTGATTCAGACATGTATATATTGATTTAAACAGTTTGCAATCATGCTGGATTCTATAAAATTGTCTAGTAGTTATGTATTAAACTATTTAACTTAATAAATACATGTCTGAATCTAAAAGTTTTTCATTAGTAATTAGTGGTTACGCTTGTTTTACGCTTGTGTGGCAAAGGCACACAGATGGAAACCCGTCCTAAATGTAGTCGTTTATATATACAATATATACAAACTTCAAAATATGATACCGTTTTTGTTATAATATCGTGCTTTGGTTTATTGCGTTTATAGAAAATTAAACTAAAGTAAATTAAAACACAAAACCGCTCAAGGCCTCTCTCATAATAAACACTTTACAAATTTCTTAAATTATATAAAATGTTATATTTTCTTTTACAGGCGCATTGCTTCCTTTAAAGTTGATCCAAATACAGTTTCAACTTTTGAATTATTTTTAACATTAAAGCAGGACAAAAGTCGCTGGACTTCTTTATTGCCACAGTTTCTCAAGTAAGTGAATAAATAACAACTTTTTTAATTACTTAACAGTGAAAAATATTCCAGCCGTATTAAAAAAAAAAAAACGATTTGGTTTGAAGTGCATGTTAAAACAAAATTTCCATAAAAATTTCGACTAAAGCACGCGTAAAGTACAAATTGGTTGTTTATTTTTAACTACGGCCGTTAATGTTTTGTTACCATTCAATCAAAAATGTTTTTTAATTGAATTATTTGATCTTGAGATGTATCTATTCTTATTTTATTCCTTTGCAGAAATCTTACCCGCAGTAGTACAATATTAATAAGTCCACATTTTACATTAACTAAACATAAGCTATATGCCTGTGAATAGGATTTTTTAATATAAACTAAAACAAAATGAAGCTAACAGGAGCAACGTAAGAACAAAACAAAAATCCACCTAAAATGTACAAATGAAAGAGAGAACTGAAATCAGAAATCATTACAAAACAAAATTAAAAACAAAAACAAAATATAAAGAAAAACTAAATCAAACAAAGTTTCGAAACAATTAAAAAATAATTAATAACAATAATAATAATAATAATAATAATAATAATAATAATAATAATAATAATAATGATAATAATAATAATAATAATAATAAAAATAATAATAATAATAATAATAATGATAATAATAATAACTAAAATGATGAGCTAGGAAAGAGGCATTGTCAATTGTGTTAAATAATATTATAATATAAATATGTAATGATATTGTTAATGCTAGGAAATAGTTATTCCCTCCGATTAAAATGAGAATGAACAAGTTTTCGAACATGATAATAATGAAGTTGAACAACAATAAATGCTTTTATTTTTCCTTTTTACCCTTCCCTCCCGCGTCCTGTCTCTGTTATAACCTTTTAGTCAAATTTATATTATTGTGACAATGTCGTCATACAGAAACAATACAAAAATCTTACAATACTGGAAATCTTCGGACCACATTTTCACTAACAATCACTTGCTGATTTCTCTTCATATATCAGGAAAAAAAAAACTTCTCGATGAAAAGAAAAACTTCTCAACTCAATTGTTAAATACAAATATTGAAAAATATACATATTTATTGAAAGAAAAATCATATTATCTTTACTTTTTTACTATACCGAAAAAAAATTACATAACAACATAATTACTTTGGAAAAACACACCACTAAAAAATAAATACTATACTTCTTTTACACTCAACTTTAGTAAAATTAAATAAACACACAACAACAACAACAACAATAACTGCTGCTAAAACGCAGACAATATTAAATAACAAAAATTAATATAATACACCAAATATTACAATTTTAGAAAAATAGTAAAACAAAAATTTGACTGACTTTTTGGGGAAAAAGTATAAAACCAAAATGAAATAAAAGCAAATTAACAAAATTCTTTGTTTAACAAAGTCATGCAAAGAGTAACAATAACAATTTAGAGAGTAAAACAATAAAAAAAAATAGTATTTAAAATTTAATACATGTTCTATATTATTTAAAAAAAACAACTACTTCTACTTCTTTTTTAAGTTTCCCATTTATTGAAAACACCTTTAAACCCGCAAATAGCAACCAAACAACTAAAAGGAAACGAAAATAAATACAAGTTTCAAACAGCAAAAGCTGTAGAAATTATTTCTATGTTTCCTCCTTCACATGAAGTTCTGCTTAACTTCTTTCTTAATTTAACCAAAATGCAAAACAAATTCTTAAACCATAAATAAAATAAAACACTCTATTTTAGCCAGTATTAATAACATATTTTTTAACATGAATATAATATTATAAAATGGAAAAAAAAATCCACTTTAGTATAAAATACAAAAAATTGTTTTCACAAATTCCCACAATATTAACTAAATAAAATATGTAGTAGATATTAAGCAAAAGAAAAAAATGAAATAGCGATTATGTGTTAAATAAAACTAAAACCTTAATTTGTAGCTGAGATCATACTCAAATTAACTGATGATAAACAATTCATAGAAATACAAACAAAAACAAAGTTGATGTGATATTAAACTATAAATAAAATTAAAAATTGTAATATTAATAATATGCATAAGTAATTTATATATATAAAAAAGCAAATCTCGAATGTTAAAAAAAGAAAAAATCTTACCTGCGATTTATGTTAACTTCTTTTTCATTTGTTTTAAGTATGTATTTTCTGTTTGTTTTCCTTAAAATTTATTATATATGTACGTACTTTATAAGTTAATTCCTAATTTCTTCCATGTATTTATGTATATATGTGTGTTTTTTAATTAGTTTTTCTTTTAAATATATAAATTTATAAAATTACTTTTCATTCCCTAAAATATGTTTTTAGTATTTGGTATTAAATTTGCTAATCTAAGACAACAAAATTATTTTTTTAACGACAAAATTAATGCGTCAGTGAAATAATAATGAATGCATTTTTTTTTTGGTTTTAAACTTTTCTCTGCAATAGTTGATTTTGAAATTTTTATATCTGTAAAAAACAAAAGAAGTTAAAAAATGCATTTAAAAAGTTTTCAAAGCTGTCCACTACTTTTTTTCTATATTTACATACATATTTGAGTTGATACTGCTTATCATAACTTTAGCTACTTTTTCAATAACCGATACCAAAGTTTATGGTAATCTGTATAACTTACTAAATACATAAGAGAATAAATATTCGGCCCTGCTCTGTAAACCGATCGATTTGAAACCGCACGATTTTAGAAAACTATTTCCGACAATAGAAATATTTTTTAGATATTTTAATTTTTTTTTTTATTATATACAGGCATGTTCTGAAAATCACTTTTTGTGAAAGTGATTTGAAATCACAAGAAAGGTGTTCTGTACACAAAACTTTTTTAATTTTTGTGATTTTAAACCGGCCAGCTTAATGCCTGACGATTTGAAATCACTTGGTTATTTTTTCAATCACTTCGTTTTGAAATTCGCAATAAATTAATTAAATGAATAACTTAATATCTTTTTTATTGATTTTTATAGTAAAATTAGCAATTTTCTATAAAGAATTTATAAAATGATGAAAAAATTGAAGACACTTTCTCTTGCGAGAAATGTTGTTATTTGCTTTGTGATTTGCATTTGTGATTTTGCATTTACAAAAGAAAACATCAGCTGTTTTCTTGTGTTTTTGAAAGGGTGAAATCACATCGAAAAGTTAAAACTTTTGTTATTTTCAGAACACCATCAAATCACAATTGTGGTTTTAAAATCACAAAGTGATTTGAAACCTTGTGATTTACCGAACATGCCTGATAGATTCCCAAATATCATATGTGAAACAAAATTATCGTGTACGATTTTAAACAGGTCTGCAAGACCATTATTAAGTTTTTGAAAACAAGAAATTTACTCGAATTCGGTTTACAGAAGAAGGCCGATAGTAGTAGAAAAATTAAGCGCAATAGATTAAATTAACTACCTGCTTTTAAAAAAATTAAAATCAAATTACATGTGCAATTTATGTACATACATATCAATTATATTCATTTCAATTACAATTACATGTTATGGTAATTGAGATTTTTTACAATTACAATTACAAAAATATAATTGTAATTGAAAAATATAATTACAATTACAAAATGTAATAGTATTTGAAAACGTTCAATTACAATTACTTGTGTTGCAATTAAAATTGCTTGTAATTGGGTATATTTCAATTACAAATTACATCTGATTTTATTACTCTTTTAGTGCCATTATTACAACTTAAAAATAGTTAAAAGTAGGATTTTATCGGACGTATAAAAAGCTTTCCATTATTGCAAATTGGATTTAACTTACCAGGTAGGATAAACTTGCCTGTAATTTATCGCTCACTTTAGGTTAAAGTAAAATTTTGCAAATGATAAAGTTTTTATACGTCCGATAAAATCCTACTTTTAACTATCTTTAAGTTGTAATAATGGCCCTTAGTGCGACAAATTCAATTACATTTGTGTAAAAATAAGTTTTTATTTTAATATACTTTTTTAAATGTTTAGTGGACCAAAAATTATTTATACATGTATGTATGTACAATGTGTATAATAGAAATTTCAGTCCTTCATATGATTTCGGTGAATCATGATGGCAGGCTTGAGTAATATTTTATAATGAAATTTTTAGTGAGCTTGTGTGAGAGTTTTTGTTTTAACACCCAGGCGATAGCATTTAACAGATGACAATTTAAAAAATTGGTTTTATTTTTATTTTTTTTTTTTTTTTGATTTAGCAAGACATGTAACATATTAGTTAATTATGCAAAAAAGATTTATGAAGTTTATTATTAATTGCAATTGAATATTTTTGTAATTAATTTTAAAAAAAAAGTAATCCCCCTTACTGTGATAAGCGATTTTATGGCGAAAATCAGATAAGGCCCAATAATTACACACATTTTCTATAATTATTTTTTACGAACAATTTTTCCAATTACATGTAATTATTCCAAAAAATTGTAATGGATTTTTTTTGATGCAATAACATGTAATTGTAACTGAATTTTTTAAATTACAAATAAATGTAATTATAATTTAGATTTTTCCACCTTAACTACTTTTAAATGTAATTGTTTCTTTTGCCTTCATTTTAAATTACAACATAATTTAATTGTTATTGAAAACATTAAATTTCAATTACGAACTTCTTTGTAATTGACATGTAATCAATTACAAAATGTAATCACGACTGCCAAAATTGGATACATATGTACATATGTATATTGAAAACAAAAACAAATCTTCCTGTTCTTTTCAATACTAATACTCTCGTCAAGTTTTCTTTTCATTCTTTAAAATCAAGCCACAAAACATACAGAAGTGTCACGAGACGGAAGATACGGGTATTTTTCAGTTTGTCTCGTTTTCCCTCAAATTTTGTCGTCGGTTTTGTTTTGCTACGCCTTTCTAGTGCAATACATTTTTATTAGCTGTGTTAATTGGTAAGTAGTAATACACTACAGTATAAAATACACTATACTTTTCTCTTTCTTCCATGAATTTTAACAAAAACCCGATTGGAGCTTGTTTTACCTGTCACTTTCTTCACTTCTGTGTATTCTGTGATCAAGCAGTAAGGCCGACTTTTTTACAATATTTCATACTATTTGTTGTATGAAACTTTTTATTAGATTTGTTAATAGGAGCAGTAGAAAAAGAAATTGGATTTTCATTTTCTTATAGGCTTACGGTCTAATTCATAAAAAATATTGTAGGTTTATTACAGGTTTATTTGACAAATTTGTCATAGAAATATGTCAAATAAGCGCTTAATAAATCTGAAATATTTTTTATGAATAAGGCAGTTATAATATAAGTTTCTCTGTTTATGATTTGATTAGGCGAAATAAAGCTAAATTACATGTAATAATTTTTAAGGGAAGTAATTTAGTAAAGATACATTTCAATATATTCGAAAGTTCTTGTGTTTGGTCCACTGGGTGTGGTGTCAATTGATGTAAACTTCAGTTCTATATACATATTTTTCAAAGCAAGTAGAATATATGATTTTTTTTTTTTTTTTTTTTTTTTTTTTTGATTCATCATATTCCAATTTAATTTATAAATTTCAAATAAATTCATTATTTTTCTTGTTTATTCCATATTAGCTAATTCAAAAAATATTGCAGCTTTCGAACTAAGAGAGGAGAGATAGAATAATCATAAATATTTGAAGAGTTGGCTACAAAATATAATTTTTAATGTGAATTTTAATCAGGAAGACAAATTTCTTAATCAGGTTTAAGTTTAGTATTTTAACTTCTTATAGAATGAATTTAACTTCTTATATAATTAATGTGATCTTCTAAAGAAGAGAAGAAAAATTAAACTAGACTTTAGCTGGAGGAAATGTCGATATTTTTCTGTGCCGCTACACACTTCATCAGCACAAATGTATAACTACTTGGTCAGAGTTTGTTGTTAAAATCAGCTATTTAACATGAAATTTCAATGAAATGGATTATGAGAAATGATTATATTGTGTGTGCAATTTTTGATTTACTATTGGTAAATGAAGTTTCTTTTTTTTTGTTATTTTAATTTTTGTGTTCAGGTTAATTAATTTTTTTTAATTGGAAGCTGTCAAGGATATGAAAGGATATTTTTTAAATGAATTTTTTTTAATATGTTTTTTTTTATTCAGAGTTAGTAAAATAAACTAAACTTTAAAGAAAGCGGAAGCCAAAATAAAAGTGTGTTAAAAACAAACAAAAAATAAAATCGCTCTGAAATTAGAACTCACGATTCTAATTCCGAAGTATTCGAATTCCTCGTGCTCTAATTTACGAGCGTCTACTGTATAATTAAAGTAGGATTGTAGCTTTCTCACACAATAACAAAAAGCCTTTATAACATTTATACTATGCAATTAAAAAATAAATAAAATAGATTTATTGATGATTATGAGTTAACTAACCAAAATCGTTTACTTTTCCCATATAGCCGTTTCTAAAAAAACTAATTTTATAATTTTATTAACGAAGGTTGGACTCACTTGGAATTTAGGTGATGATATGTATGTATTTTTAACCGACTTCGCCTGTATGTATTTTTTTAACTCAATACAGCTAAAGTTATGTTATCGACTGTAATTTACAAACATATACATATGTATGTATTTATTTTTATTTATTGAAAATACAAAATGCTGATCTCTTCTAAAGGTACGATCAGATGAGATCACTAAATAATGTAAAGTTAAACAATTTTATATATAAAATAAAATAATAATTTACCAAAATATTTGATCGCACCTCAATTAGCTGTTAAAACAAAAGTGAAGAACATTTTGTCTATTTAAGAACACTGCTAAGCAAATTCTTAAATATTTAATAAAATTATTGTCGTTAATTAATCGGCCCAATTATAAATATTGTCAAAGAATTTATATCTCAGGGAAAATATTTTTCTCAAAAAATATTCCTCTAGTGTTAAAAAATGTGAAACAAAAACAACGAAAATATTTCAAAGAATTTGTTTTGAAAGCAAAGGAAAGAGGAAGAAAATAGTGAGAAATATTGTGTGATTTTTATTATTATTATTATTCATAATTGGGCTTAATAACAAAAACTTAAACAAAATGCTTTTTCAAATATGTAAAATGAACAAAGACATCTGTGTTATAAATTTAAATTTAAGATATAAAGAAGCTGAAGAAAAACAATTGAACAAATAATAAATAAGCAAAAATATATTAACATACTTTTTATTTTTAATAAACACTTTTTTTTTGTTGCTTAACTTTTGTTTGTTGCAAATTACATACATATGTATGTGACCTTCTCCGAGAAAAGGGACCTAGTGTGTGAAAGTGAAGTTTTGTGCAAAACGCATTTAAAGTTTCATAACGGAATATCACTTTGAACACACCTTCAGTTGGGAGATGCGATTTGGTAATAAATAAATTTTTATCAGAAATCTAACTCATTTCATCATATTATATACCCTTTTAGGAATCCACTCTTAAGTCCAAACCCGTTTTTGACACACTAGGTCCCATTTCTCGGAGAAGGTCACATTTTTACATATTATTTTTGGTGTATATATAAAAAAAGCTTTGGCCATTTTTTAGTGTTGCAGTTCAATTTCGAACTTTGCTATATTGAGGTGGTTATAGCAGATTTTTACGTTTACAATTACCCCTATCGTGAACCTTTTTCCTCCGAAATTTTTACCCTTTTCACAAAATTGCAATCGTGAATAATTTTTCCCTAGAAATGTTTTCCATTTTTTTTTTGATTACCCTTATCATGAATATTAAAATTTTTTGTTTTCCCTATTACTTTCTATTAATTCGAATTGTTCCCCAGGAAAAATTTCAGGCGGAATTTTATTCATGATAGCCCTGTTTATTTTTGCAGGCGAACTGAATTATTACATCGAATAATTTCAATATTTTCCTTTGAATTATATATATATATTCTTACTAATTAGTTAAACTTAGTTGAACATACATTTGGGTTAACCAAGAAACAAATTTAAACGGGGTTTAACCGCCCATGCTGTTTCTCAGTGAATTCTGAATTTGTGCAAAATAAAAAAATAAATAATATGGACTTAAAAAATAGTGACGCTTCAAAAATAAAATGAAAAAAAAAACATAAAATTTTAAATCCAACGAAATATAATTTCTTTCCAATTAATTCTAAAATCATCATACACGGACCTCTTGGTTAAAAGAAATCTTTGCAAGAACTTCAATTCATTATACACATAAAATATGATTTGGACGTGTTTTAATCCCTTACATTTTTCTCACAATTGTCCTATCCAAGTTATTCTGGCTTCATAATTATTAAAATCTTCGTCGTCATAACAAACATCCATTTTATATGTGTATGAATTAGAGATGGGCGCCTGTCGAATTTTTCCAACACGACACGCACGAATACGAATTCCATGATATTCGACACTTACGAAACACGCACTCGAAAAATTTTCCCAACACGAAACTGCACAACACGCACGAAATCAAATACAATCACCCCTATTCTGCGTTTCGATTCGAATCGAAAGTTTCTCCGTTTGGCAACTTTGGTATTCTGCGTTCCGTTCTTCGATTTCTCTTTCGATTCTATGTATTCTGCATTTCGATCGTAACTACGTTTTTTACGTTATTTTAGTGGCGGAGCGTTTTCAATTTTTGTTTGTTTAGCTTTAAAAAGTGATTAATGCAAAAAATAATGCAAGTATTAAATGAAAGAAGGTTTAATTAATGAACTAAACAGTTTGTTTTGTTTTTCGTACTGAAATGCGATTTTTATTTAGTTTATTACAGGTAGAACAGTTCACATACCTATTTAATGGCAACGAAAAACGATTTTGTCTACGGATTTAATTAAATTTAAACAAATAAACTTTATTTTTGTGTTACAATTATGTGTAAAAAATTAAAACATCACCTCCGGCGCGACAGGATTCTTCAGACTGGAAAAGTTTGGCCACAAATACCTATTGCTTATCCCGTTTTTTTAAACTCTCTGTACTTAAATTTGCAAGAGTTTATTTAATGAAAATTTTCACAATATTTAATTATTAATTGTTTTAATGGTAAATCACTGTTTTTTTTTTGCACTAAATTTAACTTTTTGCTAAAAATTTTGCAAAATTGCTTAGTTTTACTGTTCCTATTTCGCCCGTTTCAAAACAAAGTAGCAGGTTTAAACATACTCTTCTCTTCTTCTTTTTCTTTCGATTCATTTTTTTGCAGAATACCTCTTTTCGATCCGTGCGTAACTGAATGCGGGAACGTACTCGAAACGCAGAATAGGGGTGAATAACAAAAAATCGTTTTTAATTAGTGTTTTTTATGGGAATTGTTACAATTTAAGTTTAAAACTTTTTTAAACGCACTAATAATCCCAAATTAATATTTTACATACTTATCAAGTAAAATATTTTTTTTTTATTAAAAATACATTGAAATTGATTATTGAGGGGTTTAGCAACAGTGAAATGCGCATAGGTTCCAGCTAAACTCCTCAATAATCAAGTGAAATATTAATTTGGGATTATTAGTGTGTTTAAAAAAATTAAAAAAAAACGTTTTTTTTTATTTTATTGTTTCATACGTTTATACGTTTGCCATCGCAATCAATGGGTGCATTCATAAGACGTAGCTGTTGCGCAACCGTTGAGTATTTGTCTTAGAAACGCATAGTTGAGTAATTCCGCTCCAATCATAAAATTTTTTCGCTACCTGTAGTCAACATGTTGTCACAAAACATACAGAAGTGTCACGAGACGGAAGATACGGGTATTTTTCAGTTTGTCTCGTTTTCCCTCAAATTTTGTCGTCGGTTTTGTTTTGCTACGTCTTTCTAGTGCAATACATTTTTATTAGCTGTGTTAATTGGTAAGTAGTAATACACTACAGTATCAAATACACTATGCTTTTCTCTTTCTTCCATGAATTTTAACAAAAACCTGATTGGAGCTTTTTTTACCTGTCACTTTCTTCACTTCTGTGTATTCTGTGATGTTGTGCTCAGCATAAACAGCTGATCCAATAGAGCTTTGTCATTTATATGCTTTGTTAGGTGGCAGTAGCAAATATTTGTTAAATTTTATATTACAAATGCAATGAAGTAACGAAATAAAGATACATATAAAATTAAATTATATCCATCAAGCCGTTTCTAAGACGTAACTGTTGGGGCCAACAGTTGCTAACAGTTTCACAACTGTTGAGCTCAACAGCTACGTCTTATGAATGCGCCCAATGAGAGACAAATTCTTACAAACATCGCTTCTGGCTTGGTCTTTCGTTACCAATTGGTATTTTTCATAATTTCTACGAATAACTTCTTGAATTTTATTTTTCATTTTGCTCCCAAAAAATTAATTACTTTTTTCAAGCGCAAATTTTCAAACAGTGGTGCCAAGTTGGCACTGTTAACAGCTGATACTATGTAAGAAACTTTAAGCTTAAAAGTGCCATACCATGGCTGATGCTTGCGTGTTTGACGATACAAAATAGGCATTATATTTTTTTCCTGGAAATTCATGCATACATATTTTGCAAGTAAAATCGTTTCGTGTCAATGTTGCTGAACACAATACGAAACTAACACGCACGAAATCAGATTTTCTGACACGAACACTGCGTGTTGAATCGTGCGTGTTCGTGTCACGTAAAAAAACACGACACGCGCCCATCTCTAGTATGAATATACATATTTGTTTATTATACTTTTTAGTAAAACTGTTTTTTTTTAAATTGCGTATTATTTACATATGTCATACATTTATCATTTGACAGTTCTAACTAAAGTTTAACTGAGCAATGTTGCTCGGTTAAACCTAGATTATTAACTACATAATCTTTATTTGAAAAACGAAATTTTTAAGTTTAAACTACAGTTAACTGACAAGCAGAGTTTATCTTTATGTTAAAAACTTGCTCTCAAAGTTATAAATATTTATTTTTAGGACAAGATTAGTAAGTAAAGTTCATGATACTTAACAATAATTCTCTGCAACACCTTTTTTTCATGTAATATGAATCTCTTTGGCTCATACTAGACCCCTGCACAAGACCACTTACAACACCTTTTAGGACGGGAGATTTTTCAAATGCTTTACTATAGTGAAATTCTCTAAAACAAACGCTAAACAACACTGTTTGCAAGAAGTTTGTTTCAGTTATTGAAAGTTTAGGAGAAAGAAGAAAATACTACGTGACGGAAGAATTTGCACGCATCAACACCTTCTTGCCTTTTTTACATTCACTGGGACTGAAAGCGGGGAAAAACTTCACGGGAGATTCACGATAGCATTTTTCCCTTCGAGGAGAATGAAAATTTCGCGTGAATAAAAATTACACTTGTTATACACGACAGGGGTGATTCTAAATTAAAAATGCAAAGAACGAAACGTAAACTTTAAAAATGCCGATGGTACACGCATATATATTTTAATCTCCTCTGCCATAATTTGTTATAACCTTGTTATATTTTCTGTGTTGCGCAGTTTTTAATTGGTAGAACTTTCTCGAGAAAATTTTTATGATTTTGCTCTCGATTAAGACAAGCCACGCTTATTTAATCAAAAACCATCTAACTCGAAATATTACCGGTCATATTAGCAAGCAACAAACAAAAGTTAATAAAACAAAAGATTACAGGCAAATCAAACGAAAGCTTCATGCAGAAGAAGAAAATATGTTGTATGTATGTTCTCGAAAAATTATGAACAACATTTAACAGGCAGATTATATAACATTCGTAATTGTATAATAAGCCTGAAAAGAGAAATTAAACTCTGACCATAAAATAAAAAAAAAGAAATAATTACTCCCTTTTTAAAAAACTGAAGTATGTACATATGTATGTTAAATTAATATTCCATAACAATGTATTATAAAACTCTTAAAATATGAAGATTTTAATAAGGTTTAAAAATTATTGTTGCTGTTACAAATTAATTTAAACACTAAATAAAAAAGCAATTTAATTTAACTTATTTACACCATGAGTATTTCCTATGACTGAACATTTTGCTGCAGAACGCAACAGCATATCGCTCATTTACTAAAATAACGTCATAAGTCCCAATTTACACTATGCAAGTCTTATTGCTAAGCTGATTAGTTTGTTAGGCTAGAGAGACGGGGGGAAAAGAAACGTTGCTGTTCCCCTCGTCTCTCTCTCTCCCTGAAACGAATCAGCTTAGCAATAAGACTTACATAGTGTGATTTGGGACTAACAAGAAAACAAAAAAAGTATTCAATGGGAAAAAGATAATTTTAATTTTCTCAAGAATTGAGTATGCATAACGTGACCAGGTGGCATTGGCGTAGCTAGACATTTTTTCCCGATGGGGGGGGGGGGGGCAAACACAATTTTTTTTAATTAATGTTTTTTATGGGAATTGTTAAAATTTAAGCTTAAAATTTTTTAAACGCAGTAATAATCCCAAATTAATATTTTACTTATTAAGTTAAATATATATTTTTTATTAAAAATACATTGAAATTGGAAATTGAAAAAATATATTTTACTTAATAAGTAAAATATTAATAAGTAAAATTTTAATAAGTAAAATATTGGTTTGGGATTATTAGTGCGTTTAAAAAATTTTATACAGATTTTTTTTATTTAACATTTTTTTTTATTTAAGTTAAAACATAAATTAACTGTCCAGTTTCAATAACAAAAATTAAGTTATAATTAAAACTAACAAAACATTCAAAACAAAAACAATATATAGACAAAAAGTAAAGTATGTATTAGAAAAAAACTAAATAATAATAATAATAATCTAATAATAATAAACTAAATAATAATAAAATTAATATTCGTTTCCAACAAGTTTATATGTTCATATGGAAAAATTATTTATGTATATACTATATTTGAATACAATATTTTGAAAAGATACAAGCAAGAAATGATTTCATTCATCATTCATGATTTCATTTCTTAATAATTTATTATTTAATTTAAAAAAAAAAAATTATCTGTTGGTGCTAAATAAAAATAGAAAATTGCCATTTATTATTTAGTTACCCTTCCAATATTGAAGTTCTGAATCAATACTATATTGTTGCGATGAATGAACATACATACATAAATAAGTACAAACATATGTATGCAAGTATGTATGTATACGTGTTCAATTGAAACAAATTTTATGTGCATATATATACATGCATACATATCGATAGTTGAGTTTTTCAGTGATTTCAATAAATTTCACACTAATACACATCACAAAAATTTATTGCAATAGTGTAAAAAATAGCGCTTTTACAAGCAGTTGTACAAAAAAGTTACATTTTGAATATTACACTTTCTATTATGTTTTACCTTCTCCTGTAAAGTTACAATTATTTGCGTTAGGGCCTTTCCATTTGAGACCAACGATATATTGACCTGTGTAAGTTGATATCCTATCAAAAATTTCGGTCATCAAAAGTACTGATACCAAAATTTGGACCTAGGAATATTTTTCACAAGTTTTCCACTAGTCTAACAGAGTTGTATATGAACATGAATTGTTTTGTTTTGTTTTCTAATAAAAATAAAACATATGTACACATGTTTAAAGAGGAAATTTTGATTTGTTCGATTTTCTGACGATTTTTCGGACATGAAATGACGATTATTTTATATATTATCGATATTTCGGCGATTTTTCCATCATTTTATCTGGCAGCCCTGGATTGAACCATAAGTGTGCATACATACATAAATACATGTGTGTACGAGTACATATAGAATATAAACATATACAAGGTATTTGCAGATCATAATTTTTCGCTATTTATTTTTAATTTTACTCTAAATAAAAATTGGTGGCTATTGTTACAATTTGACAGTAGAAAATCTTAAGAACACCTTAAAACAACTTGTCTTGCTACTAACTGCGTACACTAACACAATTTTATTAAGAATTTGTTGAAATCAGCGTTGTCAACTCGGTGCTTTTCGCACCGTTTTTAGTGCTTTTTGAAATTTTCGACGCGAAAAATTTTGAAGTTAGTGCTCGGTGCTTTTTTAAACAAATTTTTGGTGCTTTTTGTTTCTTGGAGGTGGCACTAAACCCAAAATTTATAAAGAATTTTCCTTATATAATATATATATTTTTGAAGAAGTCTAGCATTTAAAAAACAAGCACTGAAGTTAAATTTCAAAATGTTCTAATAAGATTGTACAAAGAAGACATAATGCAAGTATAGTTAGTCTAATATCGAAATATTTTCTAGTATATACAGTAAATAGAGAATAATTCACTTAATGCAATGGAGAAACTTTGAGTTCGCTATCGAGTTTTAGGCAAAAATAAAGTCTTATAACGATTCATTTGATATAAACTCGTTTGGGGCATTATAGAAATTGCATTCCCATCAAACTTTAATGTTTAAACGCAGAAGTTGATCATGTTTTTACCTTTATTACTTTATTTAAGTCTAAAATACGCAAAAAGTTATCCTTACACTTGGCTTTATATAAAAGCGCTCTGAAACGAGAAAATTGTGTTGCTAATAGAGCTGCGTTTTAGGTTACATATTTTTAACCTACTTCGTTCCTTTTTTCTAAAATAATAGTACATATAATTTAAGTTTATATAACTTGGTTAACTTGCAAATTACTTTTTTTTAATTTTGTAACTTTATTAATATTGCGTTTGCTGTGAAAGAATATTTCCACAGCATTGTTTAATAAAAATTAAATTTTTAAAGTCTTGATTTTTTAAAAATTAACTACTACTCCCATGGAGTTCAAAATCTAATCAGCAAGTCAAAAAGACTTGCCAATTGCTGCTAATTTGACTAATTTCAGGTGATTTGTTTCTTCGTTGACGAAAAAAAAATAAATTTGTTTATAATAACTTAAAAAGGTTTCGTCAAATTGATTTTAGAATTCACTCATAAAATCAAAATGTGTATCGGATGCTTCAAATTTGAAGTTTTAGGGATAAAATGCAAGGTCAACCGATTTCTATATTTTTTATAAAACAAAAAACTTCAATTTAGTGCTTTTTTACTTAAATTACGCGTTTTTCCTGGTTTCAGTGCTTTTTGAAATTTAAAAGTTGACAACGCTGGTTGAAAGCTACATACACACATAGTACATATCTACACACTAAAGGGTTGCATTTGTATACTCGTTTGTATAGCCAAAACATATATACCATGGTATGTACCATGTAATTGTAGTGTGAGCGACAGAACTAGTATAAGTGTTATTGTGTGTGCTTGCTTTTCCAAATTACAATACAATTAAAAACAAATAACAATTGCTTATTGTATTGCTGCTGAGCAACTGTTTGATCTGTTTTTGCTTAAAAATACATATTGTAATACAATTATATGAAAAAATCATTGTTGAAACAAGTACATGACGGACAGATGTATGTGCGGACGTTCGTTATGTTATTTTGTGGCGCAGCCAAGTATAGAGAGAGAGAGAGACAATTTTGCTCTGAGATTAATTACACTTGCATATCGTGTGTCATTTTTTTGTATTTGCAGCTCATGTGTTTCATGTATATGTATCATCTACTTACATATGTATGCGAAATTTTGCTTTTATTCATTCAACATCAGCCATGTATTTTTTTCTCAACACAACATAAGGCACTTACTCATGTTTTAGACTCGGCAGTTTTTCTTGAAGCAAGTCTGAGTTTATGGGAGAGAGAGGAAAGAAGAAAGAAGAGGGGTACTGACTTGCTTGTACAGAAAAGTTACTTCAATTCTCTTTTGTTCTTTCATTCGCAGCATTAAAACAATAGGAAAATTGAACAAAAAACCGTCCGAGTGTAAACAAACGAGCAGTTTTAAAAGAGAATTGAAGATAATTGCTTCAAGAAAAACTGCCAAGTCTAAAACATGACTTACGGTAAAAGCAGTTTTATGTATCTTATTTGTTTTAAAAAAAACAAAAATAAATAAATGTGATGTTTTTATTTGCTCATTGCCCAACGATACAATAATTGCTTTGAAAATCAACATTTACAACTAGTAACAGAAAACGCTAAATAACATATTTGTTCATACCAGAACCAAAAACACGCAAAAACTAGTGCAAACAGATGTATCTGTGCAATGCTATACTACACACTTGCATTATAAATTCACATAGAGTTTACTATTTGTGATGTTTTGAAGTGCTGTAAACTTATAGTTTTTTGTGTATTTGTTATCTAATAAAAGTATGCATATTTAGCGATTATTCGAAAAGTTTGTATAAAAATTACTGGTGATTTTCATTAGTAATTTTAAAATAAATAAAATATTGAATTTTTAATATTACAGACAAAAGAATATGTTTTAAAAAGAAGGGCAAAATCAAATCTGGGGGGAGGGACATTGCCCCCTCCCAGAAATGCCTAGCTACGTCTATGCCAGGTGGTTTTTGCAAAAAGCGGGATATGATTGATGAAAAAGCGGGATTTCAAAATAAATATCTTTTAGAAAGCGGGATGTAGAAAATATAGTTTTAAACTCAAAAGAAACGCATTTACATAAACAAAAACATTTATAAACAAGATTGTTTTTCTACATAAATAAAAATCAAATGCCGTCTGTTGGTAATCGCATCAATTAAGAACAGCTGCATCGATTTCGATTTCACTCCCACTTTTTTTTTAATTTATCTAAAATCGGTCCAGCCGTTCTGGACTGAATTTTAAAATTTTCTTAATATTCGTAGTAATTTAAGAAATAGTATTAAGTAGTGGACAAGTGGGCTGACAGCTCCATTGTCTTTATAAGCTCTTCAAGAAGAAAACTTCTGAACAAAATAAAAGTGGACGTGGCACATCGAATATATATGTATATATTTTTTAAATTTTGGAATAGCTTTGCATGTAATGCAGCAAGAAACGTCCTAAGTAAATTAAATATTAATTTCTTAATACTCGTATCTTTGTATCTGCTAAAAGCACAAACTTGAAATTCCGCTGATGATGGAAAATAATCGGCATTTCACAGGGGAGCTTGGCTCCTCTTAAATAGAGAAAATGTTTGCTTAACAAAATATCTTGGAAAAAAAAATGCAGTAAGTAGTTTGAAACTCTTCAGGACTATTTATATTAATAATGAGAATTGTATTCTACAAAATAATGAAGATTGAATCGCAAGCGTGGACTTTTTTCTTTTCATCTCAAAACATATTTTTATGGGGTGTAGCGAGACACACAGGTTTTTGGCTAATTAACCATTAACGACATTTAAAAATAAATATTTCGAATGAATTTTTATCAGTTACATTTTAATAAAGATCGAATAAGAGATTGAAAATTTCAAAACTATAAAAAGCGGGATAAAGCGGGATATAAATTCGAGGCGGGATCGACCTGTAAAAAGCGGGATGTCTGGTCAGGTTAATTATGTAAGATTTATTTATGTGAAATGTTTACACAATATGAATAAGAAGTTTAGGATTAATTCTGCATTATTTGAGTTATTACGTTGTTTTAATAAATGAGCGATATGTAATTCTCCAATTTACAATTGAAATCGAAGTATCACCTTTCTTTTCGCTTGCTGGATTGTTTAATTATATTTGTTGTTTTTTTTTAATTTTAAAATATTACAATTTATGAAAAAGAAAAACTGTGAACGAGTCCAATAGGATTTTCTTCGTAAAGTTTTATTTTAACATATCAAAAAAATAAAAAATAAATAAATAAATAACTATTTTATAAAGTTAATGAGATTAATGAAATTTTTCATAGCAAAAAAAAAAAAAATATTACCAAAAATGTAAAAACAACAAAACAAGAGAAATTTCTATTCAAATTAAAATAGTATAATGTCAAGAATTATTTGTTAAATAAAAGGTGAGAAGATTTTTATTTTTTATTTTAGTTTCGATTCGTTTTGCAGTTTTATTGACGCCCTTATTATGAGCGACTTTCGATCTTCGACTGTAATCGGAAGTACTGATCGAACGAATTTTAATTTGGTATTATGACGAGCATTCGACAATGAACATAGTTATTGTGAATAAAATCGATAAAAAATATTTTACAATTTGTGCTTGTGTACTTAAAAATAAATATTGTTTAACACTTATGACCATTTTTTCAGTTGGTTATCAAACTGTAATTATTTTTAAGTTCTAATTAAATACGAAATTGTGTTTTTGAGTGTGTTAAATAATAATTAAATGCCCAACCTTGCGAAATTAAACACTACTTAAGTTTTATGATTTTACCATATGTTTTTATGCGTGTATGTGTTTACTGAAAACATACACATGAGCATCATGCGTTCGTATTAAAAAGAATTTCGTTTAAATTTCATAAATATATTTTTCGACCTTTTGAGATCACCTTTGTACCTATTACGTAATACTTTATAATTGTTACAATCTTCCATCCTTCCTGTGAATTTCGCCCTATTGAACAATCTTCTTACCGAGAACCTCAGATCTTTGGTCCACCACGAAGGTTGTGGGAAAACCAATGGACAGGGGGTCTGCTCTGTATTTCCAAACGAAATGAAAAGTTTTCGAAGTCTAATGTTAATAACATACAAATTCGAAAGCATTTTCTTGCTTTTCGAAATACAGAGGAGCCCCCAGCATTGCTCAAAACATTTCCTACAAGTATTAGTGAAATATTCCACCTCCTTTTCCATTCCTCTTTGTGTATCCACATCCTGTGGAGTAATATTAGACGGAAACTAATTTTTTAAAATTGTGTCCATTTAAGTCGAATCGAAAAATAACCGGTACGCGCTGTTTGTAAAGCTATGTACAGACGGTTGTCAGATCTTACAATATTGCCAGTAAAATGTGCTTAAAATTTCTTACGACCGTGTGAACTGGCAATTTTTGTCAGACGACGTTGCAAGAAAAAGCATTGTCAGTGCATTGCAAGACTAGCAGCTGACAACAAATTGTCAGACATCTTACAATCGTGCGAACACATTGTAAACTTATTGCCAGGTATTTGTCAGACATTTTAATATTGTCAGATGTGCGAAGTTTATGCATCTGACAATGGAGTCATTGTAAGAGAATTCTTTTTATGGGCAACACTGCACACGCTTGATTTCAAAGAAAAAATTTATAATAAAATATATGCAGAAAAAAATCATTTCAATTGCTTCTTTATGGTCCATAATAATTTATACTTTCACTTTTTACATTTAACACAAACACAAACGATAAATATTTAACAATTTCTAACAAATGCTTTAAGTCTGGCAACGCATAACAACAGATCTAACAATGTGTGCATATGACAACCGTGTGAACTGACAATTTTTCTACTGACGATTTTGTCAGATGAATTTATTGTCATACAACCGTCTAGCAAAAAATTGTAAGATTTTCTGACGACCGTGTGAACTGACAAGGAATATTGTGCTAGCAATTTTCGATTACCAGTACGTTGTCAGCACATTGCCAGATCTGACAATATTGTAAGATCTGACAATCGTCTGTACATAGCTTAACCAATGTTTTCAAACAAGTGAAATACGAGTACTGTAATAGTAAGAACAAAAAAAAATAGTTTTTTTTTTGTAAATTTACACATAATTGTTTATATTTTCTCGATGTGAAAGTTTCTCACAAGTTGCAGAAATTATAGAAAATATCAACAACCGTTCCTGTTCTGCAAACTGAATCCATTTGAAATCGTGCGTTTTCCAAAATGAATAATGGTCCTGCAGACGTATTTAAAATCATATACGATAATTTTCTTTCAGATATGATATTTGAGAATCTATATAAAAGAAAAATAAAAAAAGTCCGATAAAATATTTCTATTATCGGAGTTAGTTTTCTAAAATCGAGCGATTTCAAATCGATTCGGTTTACAGAACAGGGATCTAAACGTCGCTTTCGATAACAAGCTTATTCGGTCACGTTTTTCAGTTTGAGATTATGGCATTCGTTATCGAACAATTTAATAATATGGTTCGATAACGAATGCCATGATTTCAAACTGAAAAAAGTGAACGAATCAGCTCGTTGTCGAAAGCGAAAACTTGTATAATTTAATGGTTGTTAATTGTAAAGTTATTATTATTTTTGTTTACGGCAATAGAACAGTACATAGCTACATAGTACATAGCAGTAATCATACTGATTATTAATTTGATTACTTTTTTTTTGAAAGGTGAAGTAATGATTAAATTACGATTATAGTCAGTTTCGCACCATTACTAATTGATTACGATTACTGATAATAAAAAAGTAATCTGAATTACTTGAAATTACAACAAAATAATAAAAAAAATCAAAGTAATCAAAAAATAATACGATTACATTAAAAGATTACTTTTAATTCCTTTTGATTATTTATTAATAATCAAAAGCAATCTTTGAAAGTAGTCGGTTTATTTTTTGATTACTTTTGATTATTTTTGATTATTATGTTGTAATTTCTAATAATTCTGATTACTTTTCGATTATTAGTAATCGTAATCAATTATTTATCAGAAATTCCTTAAAGGGGAATTATATAATCGGTACAATTCTTGTTAAAATGTGATCTACTTGATTCCTAATCGTAATCGAAATTTAACAGGTCTGGAACAGTATGTTTGATCTATTTAATAAAAGCAGGAATACATTTGTGTAGAAAAATTAAAGCTTTTGAGGTTTGCTGTGATGTTAACAAGTTTTGTCCCTTAATGCATATTATTCATACATGAGATGTAAGGATACAATTGTTAATAAAGCTTTTTGTGGAAGAAAATATGAAGGTTCCTATAATTGTTGCTTTGAATTACTTTTACAATCATTCAGTACTTTAAAATATATATTCCAAAGCTTTGTAAATCGAGTCGATTTTGAAACGAGCGGTTTTTGAAAACAGTAAACAAACATCATATGATTATCAGGAATTGAGCCTAGAGGCTCGATTATGAACGACAACCTATTTTAAGTTACCCTGTCAACTGGCAGCGCAACCGAAATTAAAACTATTCTCCAGCTGCCTTATGTAATTGCTAAATTTATTTGCCAAATTGATATATATTGGCTGATATTCAAAAACGTATCAATACAAAGTTTTTATACGTTTCTCTCCTGTTGTACAATACACAAGTTTGTTATTTTAGAAAAAATCAGTTTGTCTTATTTTGCTTTGTTAAATAAAATCTTTTGGCTCGGCAATAATCGATAAATTGGATACAATCCTAGACGAGACCTTACAGAGATACATTCTTATTACCTTTTAACATTTATATTAATTAAAAACAAATTGTATTTTAGAAATACTCGTGTATGTATTCAAATCACAATAGTAGTTAATAAGTTAGTCGTTTTTTTCCAATTTTTAATATTTAGATGTCTATTGAAAGAACATAAAAATCAAGTTTCCAAAAAAAAGTCAATACTTTTAATAAGAAAATAGATCAAATATTATTGCTTGAAATTTGTATATATGTACTTGAAAAACAAAAACAATAATTTGTTTAACAATCACGAATAACTTTTTTCTAATTCTAAAATCTTAAGTAGCGCTTACCTTGTTGGTGAAGTAAATAGAAACTGAGATGAAAATGTAAAAACAGCAAATTAAATATAAAGAAAAACAAAGTATATAAAATAATAATAATAATTTAGCAATTAAAAAATTCTTCACTTAAGGAAAAATAAATAAATTAATAAATAAATTAAAATTTATATAAAATATGCGTCGTGTGTATGTGTCTGTTATTACAATTAAAGAAAAATGCTATTTTATTCAAATATTTATAACAAAAGTAAAAACAAATTTTCATATAAAAAAAAAATATCAGAAAACGTGAAAATAAATTTAAAAAAATATATATGAATATAAATGAGATTTTTTTTAATGATTTCAAAAAAGTAAGTACATACAAGACGAGTTTTTGCATGTTTTTTAATAAAAATACAAATCAATAAACACTTACATAAATATATACATATACACATCGCCCATTTACAGAAACCCAGTCAGCATGTGGAAGATTGTTTCACCAAACTGAGTCTCTTTCGACTGCCTTAAATGATAAAAAACTGATTAATCAGTTCTGCGCTTAAAATATGATTCGAAAATGAATCCCAGAAACTCTTAGAAAGTGATTTGTTTGAAAACAAAAACAAACAGCAAGCTCGTGCAATAAAATCAAGAAAATATAAAAATATAAAAATTTAAAACAAAAAAAAAACTGAATGTAAATACTCACAAACTGTTAGTTAGTTAGTTAGTTAGTTTTATTGAGGCTTCATATTTTTTCATTAAACAAGAATTACCAACATAATTTTTAGAGTACTTAAAATTATAAAGTATTGTTCTAATTACATAACTTATTTAAGTGAATGCATCTTGCTTTTTAAATATAAAAAGGAATTAAGAATTACGAAAATTAAAAAATATTACTATCGCTTAAAACAAAGCTTGCTCCCGGCTTTTATCCTCATTGGTAGAGTTCCATCTACCTTAAATAAACTTAACACTAAACCTAAAATTAAACCTTATAGCTAAAGGACTAAAATTAAGGAAAAATAAAAAAATTAAAAAAATAAGAAAAAATATTAACCCCTATGAACGCCAGGAGTAATACTTGAGTAGAAGTTTTGACCAGGAATATCATTTGATTCCTCATGTAAAATTCCTATACTAGAAATATATTGGGTGTTTGACCAACTAAACATTTGTTCATTAGATAAAATATCTTGAATAACACTGCCTTCAAAATTTGACAGTTTTTCCACAAAACCTCGCATTAAGTCAAGAGCGTAAATGGACAACGGACGTAATTTTGCCTTTTCGTATATGTATTTATTCGAAAATCTTTTAAATAAGGATTTATAATTCTTCTCTGTGCACTTCCGTAGGATATGTCTTTCGAATATTTCCATTCTTTTCATCATTGTTTTTGAAATAGTAAACCATATTGGAAATGCATAGAGAAGAATTGGTCTTATAAATACTTACTTTGTACAAAAGGAGTTTAGTTTTGATTGGTAGAAATTTACTGTTAAATAACTTAGAGAAAGCACCTTTAACATGATTGCATCTATCTAGGTTATAAGAAACATGGTTATTGAATTTCATGAGCTTATTGAAATTTACACCAAGATATTTAATGTCATCCCTGAATTTTATTTCGTTGCCTCTTAAAGTTAATTTTAATTTTTTGGATTCAGGCACCACAGTATATTTACACTTTCCGGAAACATTTCTTAAACATATTGCATTGCTTTTTGATGCATTTATTCTAATGCCCCAGTGAGAGTAGTATTCATTAACAAACTTAAGATGAGATGAAACTCGATTGAGTGCAACTAAAGGTGACTCATCATGAGCATAAAGAAGCGAGTCGTCTGCATAGAGAATTCCCTGAGAGTTATTAAAATCGTGTGGAAAATCATAAATGAAAATGTTGTATAAATGAGGCGCTAACACGGAACCTTGTGGAACACCGCATGAAATATTCCCCAAAACAGATAACGAATTACCAACTTGAACGCAAAATTTTCTGCAGTCGAAAAAGCTTTGAAAAAGTTTTACAATGTAGGGGTCGAAACCGATTTCTATCATTTTAAACAAAATGCCATCATGATACGCTTTATCGAAAGCTTTTTCGACGTCAAGTGAAACAGCTACTGTGCACTGGCGTTTTCTTAAGTTATGAACTACATCGCTCTGAAATTTAAAAAGTGCATGGACCGTAGAATTACCTTTTTTAAATCCAAACTGTCTTTGGGGAATATATGAGGTATTCACACCAATTTCCATTTTTTCACGTATGATTCTTTCAAAAAGTTTTCCTAAATTGGACAGAAGTGAAATTGGTCTGAAGTTGTTTATATCAATGTTGCCTCTTTTTTTCTGAATAGGAATGATCTTAGCTTCTTTCCATGTGCATGGAAAGTAACAATTATTTAAGCAATTGTTGAACAGTATGGTCAGATATTCAAAAGCTTTTATTGGAAACCTCTTAATTATAAAATTTGATATGTTATCCAAACCACTCGATTTTTTATTATTTATTGTTTTAATAAAGTTCAACAAAGAATTTAAGTCTGTTAACTTTAAGCATCCTAAATTATTCAACGATGTGTTTCTTTCATTAAAAGTTACATAATTGCAAGCTCCAGAAACTGTGTAATTTATTGTCCTTTCTATATTGGAAGTATCTCTATTTGGAGGAGCGCTTTGGAAAACTGTTGAAAAATGATTCTTTAAGACATTTAATTTTTGGTCCAACTCAGTAATTTTAACACCATCAACAGAAATATCCTTCATTCCAGGTCGGTTTTTGTTACCTATTATTCTAAAGATTTCCTTATATGCTCTAGGTCCAGGTCTAATTTTTTTCAATCTGCCATTGAAAAAGTTGGCCTGCTCTATTTCAATTTGTTCTTTTATTAAAATTTTAATTAAATCAATTTGCTTCGAAACAAGTATATATTGAGGGTCATTTCTATTAAAGGTTCTTGAAAAAATTGATTTCAATTCGTTCTGCCAATTATATTTAATTCTCAAAATCTTTTTTAATTTATCCGAGGGAATAAATTTCTTCTTCTGATATTCAACATTCTTAGAATGCATTTGTGATACAAAATTAACAGAATTATTGAATTCTTCAAGAAAAGAGTCTATCTCTTCGTTAGACAGGTTTCTAAATTTAGAAGGAAAATGATGTAATAAAGTGTTTGCTAGGTCAATCTTAAACCTGCTCCAGTCTGTGTCCTTATAAGAAACAAAGTAAGAAGGAGTTTTTAATAAAAAGTTAAAGTCCGAGAGAAATATTTGCAATCCTAGTGGAGTATGGTCAGAAAATGTAGGAAGGATTTGAGTTTTATAATTCGAATGGTCATTATTTAACAAATCATTGCTTATTATAAAATGATCCAAATGCGAAGAACCACGGGGAAAAGATGGGTATGTATCACATATTCTAGTGACTGAAAAAGATTCATTCTGAAGCCAAGTTGAAAGCACTTCACCGTTAAAATTGTTTACCAAGTCACCCCAACAAATATGTTTAGCATTTAAGTCACCGCCCAATATAAGACCGTTGTAGTTGTTAGAAAAATACAAAATTTTAGAAAGTCCTTCACAAATATTTCTACGATTGTAGTTGCATTGAAAATAAATGGAACCACAAAGAATTGTTTTTGTAACACCATTAATTGAAATTCTAATTTCGAGAAATAAATTTGGAAAGTGAAGGCCAGGGATAACTATTTTTGTGTAACAAACTGATTTTCTTAGGGCAATGCCGACACCTAGTGGGCTTAAGTCACTCAAAACATTGAAATCATTGAGATATATATTTAAACCTGTAGACAAATGCATTTCTTGAATAAAAGCGATATCAATATTAAATTGATTCAATAACAAATTTAGTTCTGTCCTTCTGCTTGTATGGACGAGAGAACCAACATTGAAAGTAACTGAATTAAGGTATCTACGGGCCATATACATCTTGAATGTCTTTTATTAATTTCAAGCATTCTGTTCTTGCCTGATCTTTTGACAGAGATTTGTAGGACTTCATAAAATGAAGAATCCTATCTTCCAATGTTAAGGGATCCGGAGCGCACAATGACTTTGCAATCCTCATGAATTCTTGTACAAAAGCAGGTTTTTCCTGTTTACTCTCAATTGGAACCTCATTGAAAAGACTGGCGAACGATTTTTTGGGAACAATATTGGACTGAGTTAAAGCTCTTGCGACATTTTCAGCAGCCAACTCTTTTCTATTCTTAGCCTCCTCATGGGACTTTTTTCTATAAGACACATACTTTTTATAAGCAGGACAACCCCTATAATTTGACGTGTGACCACTTTCATTGCAGTTGACGCAAAAAGGCAGTGTTTTATCATCGCTAATAAAAGAACATTCACCCGGACTGTGCTTCTCACTACACTTTAGACATGCGAAAGGTCTACTACAATTTCTGGAGTAATGACCCCATCGCCGGCATCTCCAACATTGCGGTACTTTAGTACTTGATTTCGGACGTTCCCAAGAAACTATCTGGTTAAGAATAAACCTAACTCTGAGCAAATCGTTCACTTTCCGACCAGACTTAAGTATAACTAAAAACAAGCCAGTATCTATTCCATGTTTCCTTGCATAATCAGTAGAAAATTTCGAAACAGCCTCTACTGTATCTGGCAAAATTTTGTCTATTTCAGACTTTATTTCACTAATGTCCGATTTGTAATACAAACCTCTACAAATCACACTATTACGTTTAAACTCCTTGGGTGTATAAGTATAAGAGGGAATTTCCTTATCCTTTAACAACTGTTTCATTTCCGAATGTGCATTTGAGTCTTTCAAATACAATTTACATTTGGACTGCGATTGATTTTTTACTTTAAATTCAACATTCTTCGATTTTAGTTGATCAATCAATGATTTTACGTTCACATTCTCCAAAAATATAGGAGGACAAAAAGAATTCCTGGGCTTTCCAAGCGACTCATTATTAGTATTACAATCCTGACCTTCTAAATTTCTATTGCTGGCCGACTCTTCGGCTTCTAAATCCAAATCCCCCAATATTGAATACTTATTACTACGATTAACATTTTCATTATAATCATCACTTTTCTTAAAGTTAAGGTTTGATAAATTTATTTCTACGTCACCTTGAAATTTTCTTTTCTTGTTTTTTGTTACCTTGAATTCGTCATCTATGGAGGAAATTGAATACGAATCATCTTCCATATTGGTTTGCATCAAAAAATTTGAAATTTGAATAATTTCTATAATGTTGACATTGTTTGTCTCTGAATGATTTTGAAAATTATTTTTTGCTGAGGATGGCTGTTGTGCAAAGACTGCATCCAATAATTGCTTTCCAAGCTGTGAGCTATTGGAATCTTGATTTTTTAAAACATCACTGGTGCTTACGAGATTTGGTTCTTTATATTGTTGTGAAATTGATTTTCTTGCAGAGTCATCATTTTGGGATTTTGACTTATGCGTTTCATTGCCTTTCTTAGCATAATTCTTTTTTTTATCATTAGGAGGGCGTCCTCCGGACTGGGATAATAATGGGTTTATATCCATTTTAAAAATTTATTTCAAATAACCAATAAATTTTTTCAAAGCAATTGAAAAAAAAATTATTTTTCAATATGAACTAATTTTTTTGACAGATAAAAATTTGAATTAAAATTTTTTTTCCAGAGAGATTTTTTTACGTCTGCTACGTATCGCAGTTGACAGCAAACTCCAATGACTCACAAACTGTCTCGAAAGTGAATCGAAATTGATCAGAAATGCGAGTCATAAAAGACTCTTTTAGAAGACTCGCGGCTAGGGTACCATTTTCTCCCGAATGAAAAGTCATTTTCGACTCGAAAACGAGCGCATAAATGCTTATTTGAATCGTGCGGGGGAGTCGAAAAAGAGTCGAATATGATCATTAATTTCATAAAATGCTGACTGGGAAATGAAGTCCATGTCATGAAGTATTAGATTTTTATTTATAAAAAATATATTGAAAATTTGGCTTGTTTTTATGGATAAGCAATTTTATGGTTAAGCAATTTGACTTCAAAAAATATATTGATTTAAAAGAAATTTAGGAAAAAAGGACATACGAAAATACTGAATCAGTTAATACTCGCATGTATTAAAAAAGAAAATTTCTTGCAATGACAAGCCTATTAAAAAATCATTAGAAATTATCAAAATTTGCACTACTTCCGGATCACAAGTATTGACTTCATTGAAAGCTGTTTGTTTTACTGGGAATTGGTGCCTTTTTTGGAATTGTTACAATTAAGCCTTACATTTGTTAACGCACTAATAATTTAAAATTACATATTATTTTAATTATTAAGTAAAATATTTTTTATTAAAAATGTATTGAAATTGATTATTTAGGGTTTAGCTGGATCCTATGTTCATTTCACTGATTCACTGTTGCTAATGCAGATCATCAGGGAACCTGTAGTCTGCAATACATATCGCACACTAAATCATAAACAGTCACAAATCAATATGATAATTTTTTTTTTTATTTATAACCCAGTTAATTAAACAAATCTATAACGAAAGCAATAATTTATTTTGCAATACAATGTTCTAGAAGAATATAAAATACCATTGTGCTTGTTTTTATGATACATACTTGCGTCATTTTGAGTTGTGACTGTTTATGATTTAGTGTGCCATATACATACATTCATGAGAAGAAACATCCTCTATACTGTTTTTTTTAAACAAATTCTACCAGAATTTTTTAAAAGTTGAATGCTTTATAACTGATGAAAATTCAAAAATGGCAACAATAATTAGCATACGTTGTTGATTTGAATTTGAGTAACTTTTACAATTGCATACACTTAGGCTGAAATATACACATTCATTTAATGTAAAATAGTATTGCATGGTGACTATAATTCGATTTCGGAGAGAGGAAGTGTACGTTCAGTGGTATAGTGGTGAATATAATTAAACAATTAAATTAAGTATATTATGTTGCATAACCTTAGGGCGTGTGCCAAACGGTAGAAAGTACTATGGTGAAAAAATATTTGCCTGTGGGGAAAAACTTTCATTTTTCTGCTGTGCCAAATTATATCTTTTTTGACAATGCAAAATTTTGACAAATTCGCTTTAGCATAATTTTAGCAAAAAATTTGACTACAAGCCGCCGACTACCATCAATCTTTTTAAAAGAAAATTTTTATAAAAAACAATATTCTTTTATATACATAAATGATGCAAAATTTTTCACAAATTAAAATAAACAATTAATTTTTCACAGTCTAACTACATTTAAGAGACGTAAGAATGTATGCAAAACGCGACGGCGGTGGTTTTGCCTTTTATGATACTATGCTTCTTATTTGCTGCTTGTCAAAAATTCATCTGTTGTGTCAAAAATATTAATAATATTATATATATGATGCAACATTTTTCGCAAACTAATATAAACAATGATTTCACAGTCTAATTAAAATTAAAAGACGTAAAAATCTTTGTATTGGGCGACGGCTCGAAGCGACGGCGGTGGATCTAAATTTTATGATACCATGCTTTTTATTGCAGCTTGTCAAAAATTTACCTATTGTGTCAAAATTTCTACTAGATCCCAGGGCTAGTGAAATTTTATTCACCTCAGAAGTGTCAAAAATTTACTTACACTAGTACCTTGCTACCGTTTGGCACAGGCCCTTACATACCATTTACAAATGCCACTATAGTGGCATGCCATTTCGAAAAACTCAATACACTCACGATTTTTCACTAACACACTCAAATTTTTCGCAATGGCAGCGCCAGTGGCAGCAAAATTTGCATGCGAGTGAAAATTTGGCAGTTGCATGCCATTGAATGTCAAAACGAAGAAAAGTGTTACCCTGTTGTACATTTGATGCAAATTTATTGGATTACTGTGAAAATTAAATTAATATTTTAGCTTGTTAAATGTGTTATTATGATTTATAACTTGATTTGTGTATGAAAAACTGGAGTTTGTTAATTATAAAGAACTAATATTATTAAAATAATAATAATAATAACAAGTGTTAAAGTTTCCTCAAGAATGTGCCTTTGTGACGTACTAGGTAACTCTATTCTATAAACAAAAGGAAAAGTAAAAATGGAAGCGAGACTGAGCCAGCTCGCTTTGACGACATTCTTAAAATGGAGTGGCAATGGCATGTGTAAACAGCAAGGCAAATGGCAAGAGATTCGACTTTTTCGAAAAATTTTTCGTCGATAATACGTACACAACACTGGCATGCCACTAGCGGCATGTGTAATTGCAGTGTTAGTAACGTTTTTTTCCATGTTTTAGGTTTTTTGTTTTTTCTACACAGAAAAAAAGATTTGTTAATGCAATTAATTTCTTATTATTAAATAAGTATGTAATTAATTTTGAACCCACAATGAATTTGGGAAATAAAATTACAAAATTGTAAGTTAAAGAAAAATACGAAAAATATTTTCAATTAAATCAACAAATGCATAGTTTTTTGAATTTTTTTTTCATCATCTATTTTTGTCAGATTTTAAAGTTATTTCAATTAAATTTATGGCTCGATATGTATATGAAACATGGTTGATTTTCTACGTTTGCCCACTAAAGTGGAACGAAGTTAAGTAAATAAATTCTTAATAAGATGAAGCTGTGAAGTTGTTTCGATATACAGCCACTTAAAGAGATTTTGTGTATTTGCTGTAAGAAACTGCAATCAATTTGCATTGAAATCAAAGCGATTTTAAAAAACTAATTTCATTCTTTGACTTCAAAATAATTTCCGATTTCAAAATGAAATCTTGTCAAAATTGCGATATTTTATATTTGAAATCGTTTTGAAATGAATTTATACACTTAATTTGTTGCCATCAATTCGATTGAAATAAAATTTTTAGTGAAATCAATTCCCCTTTACAGCAGGTTTTTGGAAAACATAAGCCCTTTCGATTTTCTATTTTTCGACGTCACTTTTTGTTTGTTAGCGAACGGGGAGAGAAGAAAGAGGGGTAGAAAAAATTACTCGATTTCTGTTTTCCATGGTTTTTTTCATATTTCTCTTTACATTGCTCTTGTTGTTATTGTTGTTACGTTTCAATGTTACTCTTCTATCTTATTGTTATTTTTTATTGCTACTCTTCTAGCTTATTGGCTATATGAGTAGAGAGAAGTAAAATTAGACGTCCAAAAAAAAAACATCGTGTGAATGCAAAGAATTTTTGGTAGCAACTTCAAAAGAGAATTAAGAAAAATAAACGTCATAAATTTCACCGTGTGAATTAGCACTGAGTGTGTTGAAAATTGAATAGAGTTGAAAGTCAAAAATTAAACGTGTGGCCAGGGTGACCGATGACATTTTTCGAAAAGTGGCACCAAAAAGGGGATTTTTTAAAAAAAGGGGCAACATTTAAAAAAATTAAATAACTGCAATAAACTTTTGTTTTTAATGTATTATGTTCAATTTATTTAAAAATAAAAGTTTACATTCCATGTAATATCTATATTATATACATTATGTTGAATTTATTTCAAAATAATTTAATACCTACATATCTACATGCATAAACAACACATACATACATATCGGTCATTTACTTCAATAGTGGCACAACTCAAAAAACCAGTTTTGCAGAAAACGCGTTTTAAGTTTTCAATTTGCATACAACAATGGAGAAATGAAAAAATAATCTTCTCTCAGGAGGTAATGGCACAAGCTATTTCTATGAAATATGAAATACGAAATGCCGAATCTTTCTGCATTATTAACTCAAAAAAACTATTTTTTGAGTTATGCCACTATTGAAGTAAATGAGCGATATGTACATTATGATACCTTAAAGATTTATATCTATATGTATTACATATACATATAGTGTTTATATAACTACTAAAAATACATGTAATTTTATTAATTTAAAAGATATGGTTTTGTTTAGTTTATTAAAAATACCAAAAATATAACATATCGTCGCTGTTTTATCTAACTGACCTATCTAACATTTTAAAAATTTTACAGGAGAGCAGCTTTTATGATTGTTTTATACATGTATTCGTATGGAAACATCTGAAATATTTTTACTGTTATAGGCTCAACAGTAATGTTTACAGTCATACAATTTGTAGACAAGGTGTATTATGACTCATAAAGTCTAGTAGTGGACTTAACTCATTTTTCAAAAAAAAAGTTCAGTTAAGTCGGTTAGTAAAAAGCGACGATATGTATGTACATATGTAATTATAAACTAGGATGGCCCCGTGGTCTCATTTCGACCACTTGACTCGATTGTGTACATGTGTACTTGGAACTACAAAACATATACGAATTAGAAAGTTGTTTGCTTTCAAGCGAATTCAAAACGCGATTTACAAATCTTATACTGAGAATTAAAAAAGCAATTTCATATATTGTGCATATCTACGAAAAAATATGTATCTTTTAAAGCAATATTGGTAGACGATAAGATACTGAAAAGTGTACTACAAAAAGTATGTGTCGTATTTATATAAGATATTATATAACCAAGATATTATCTGTAGTATGTATAATATAAAAATATATAAAAATAATTTTTGGTGTTTGAGGAACCTTTAAAAGAAATTTTAAAAACTGATTATACCAATATTTAGGGTGCTAACATACATATATGTTTATTTCACAAAAATTAATTCGAAATTATACCAACAAGAATGTTAACAAGAAAATTAAAACTGCATTGGACAAGTTATGTTACAGGCATAAAGTACATATCGTACATCCAGTTCAATAGTGTCATAACTCAAAAAAATAGTATTTTCAGTTAATCATGCAGAATAATAATGCATTCCGTAATTTATCTTGTGCAAAAATTTCATATAAATAAAAAAGTACAATTGAAAAAAGGGGCAAAAAGGGGCAAAATATCACAAAAAGTAGCAGATTTAGCTTTAAAAAAAAAAGGGGACAAAAAGTGGCAAGGCAGTCGAAAAAGTGGCAAATTGCCACTTTAGTCGGTCAAACGGTCACGCTGCGTGTGGCCCCCAAGTTAAAGAGAGAGAAACGTGTTGAAATCCTCACGTTTATTTCTTTTCATTCAAATGTATGGTAAATAACAAAAATTAAAAATTTTAAAAACCACCTTATATATCTAGAGAAGATTTGATATCTTCTAAACGGCTGCACCGATATTTTGTAAAACACATCTAAGAACCCTCTCGATTAAGTCACCTTTCAAACAGAAAAAATTGATCCAGCCGTTTGGTCTGTACGTGGACACGGGCAGGCACACAGATACACAGATGCACAACAATTTTTGAAAATTTGTTTTTATTTTATTGAAAATCTGTTTAAAAAACGTTCTATTGAAAATTTGAAATAAATTCATTTTAAATTTTATGAACAAAGGGGAAAGAAATTTTATTTTTAATTGGTTCTAACATTCCTTTAGAAAAACAACTAAGTTTTTTTCCTATAACTTATACTTTATTTTGACTCAATGCTAAACATTTTTGTGATTTGCTTGAAAGTTAAATTATGAAAAATGAAGCAAAAATTATTTGTTTACATTGAATTTGGTGTTGATTATTTGACAGAAAGATAACAGTAGCATGGTAAATATATTTTCTTTGTACGGAAGTCGAGATTCGTTTATGTGAAAGTTAAGGTTAATCCGATTATGGAAAAGTCATTCACATTTTCTCGTTTATTTAATTTTTTTTTTTTGTAAGTTAAAGTAAAAAATAAAAGAAAAAATATTTTTTTACTGTTTTAAGTCGGTTAACATTTTAAAATTATATTTTAAATAAGATTTTCGTTAAAGTCAAATGAAAAATATCTAGACCGATTTTTAATAAATTTTACATACAAAATTTTATGAGCGTAGAAAACCTGGAATTTCTTTTGTTGTCACTCACATGTTACATGTCAATGTTACAAAAACGTAAGCATGGCTTCGTTCGTTATGTTAAAGAACGTATGCACTTATTTATTTTCGAACAGGCTGATAATCTTAAGATGAAGTAAATAAATTTATTTACAAAATACAATTTCTTAGCATATGCTAAGTCTTTTATTGTAAAATTTATATTTTAGCGTGAGCGTACGTGATCTTTCAAAATTATTCCCGTCCTGCGTGTGTGAAAACTTTTAAATCTTACCGTGAGTGAGCTTAATTTTACTCAACCGCACATCTTTGCTTCAGAGTTGGAAATTCCGCTAACTTTAAACTTACTTTAAGCTAATTATTTCACAGCTAGTACTGACTGACACTTGGATTACTTTTCAATGTAACCAAGTGATTATTTTAACATTGCGATGTCCCAGGCGGTAGTCAATTGTCTTACTCTGCATGACTTTTCAACTAACTTAAAGTTGATTTAAAGGGTGGTTAAATTTTAAGGCCGATATTGATTTTGAATAAAACACAAACTATTAAGAAATCATTGTTATTTCTTTTTATTATGATAATATGGTATGGTTCGATTATGTGTGGAACAAAATATCGGCCAAATGGCCGCCGCGACTTCGGCGGCACACCTCTATCCGATGGTCCAAATTTTCGATGACGCTGAGGCATAATTGAGGTTATATACAGTTAATGTGCCGAATTATTTCATCCTTTAGCTCTTGAATTGTTGCTGGCTTATCGACGTGCACCTTTTCTTTCAAATAACCCCAAAGAAAGAAGTCCAACGGTGTCAAATCACACGATCTTGCCGGCAAATTGACATCGCCACCACATGAGATAACACGGCCATTGAGTTTTTCGTGCAAAAGAGCCATTGTTTCGCTAGCTGTGTGGCAAGTTGGCACCATCCTGTTGAAACCACATATCGTCCAAATCCATATCTTCCAGTTCGGGCCATAAAAAGTTCGTTATCATCTCACGATAGCGAACACCATTCATTATGGAAAAAAATACTGCCCGATGATGCCGCCATCCCATAAACCGCACCAAACAGTCATTCTTTGTGGGTGCATTTGTTTTTCGACAGTCACTCTTGGATTATTATTCGCCCAAATGCAGCAATTCTGCTTATTGAAGAATCCACTGAGGTGAAAATGTGCCTCATCACTGAAGATGATTTTCTTCGAAAATTTATCATCCACTGTTGCCATTTCTTGCTACCATTCCGACCACTGACGACGTTTGGAATGATCAAGAGGCTTTAGTTCTTCAATTTAGTCAATTGCACCTTGTAAGCTTGTAAATGTAAGTCTTTAGGCATAATGCTCATCAACGACGAGCGTGAGAGGTGCAATTGTTGGGCACGACGACGAGTTGAGGTGGACGGCTCTTCAGCCACACTATCGCGAGCAGCAGCAATATTTTCTGCAGTACAAGCTGTACGGCAATGCTGTGGGTAGCCGAGAAAACCGAGGGAAATGTATAAGCGTATGTGCATTCATTTGTACAAAAAGCCGATTGATGTTCGGCAATCTAGCGCTTCTCTGGCCAGCAGTGCTGCACGAGCATGCACTGGCGTTTTCACATCTACTACAGACCCGGTTTGCTCAAATTTTTGCACGATTTTTCCGATTGAGCGCACATTTGGTCGATTGTGCTGACCGAGAAAATCACGAAGTGTACGATATGCATTTTGATTTGAACGCCCATTTTCATAATAAGCCTGAATAACTTTAACGGATTGCTCGATTGTGTATGTTTCCATGGTTCAAATTGAGTTAGTCTGAAATTGAGAAATGTCAAAGGAAATGTAGAAAAAAAAACTTGACATTCAGGTGTGGTTCATATTCTACATCGGCCCTTACAATCTAACCACCCTTTAGCTGAGAATAAAATTTTCGGCTCTCGTCAAATTCGATTATGTACTTAACTTAAGAATTTATTTTGGATCTGTTGTGGATGGCATTGAATTTAGATTTTAGTTAGCCTAAGAAACGTTAACTATAAGTTAATTATTTTTGTAGTCAACTACACATTCTCCGACAGGTACATACCAGTCATCAAATACATATGTTATATTCATTATGGCATATATTAAAAAAAAGTAGACAAATAATCCTACTTGCTTCGATTACGATTATTTTGTTCTACATTAAAAAAGTGATGCCGAAGTCTTTAATATCGCACAATAAAGCTGGGGCCTAATTCCTGCACTCGTGATCGGAATTGCATTCGAATAGAAATTAATTTCGATGGCAAGAAATTTTCTGATGATGTCACTCGCTACCAAGCGAATCGAGTTTTGGTTTTAGTGTTGGAAAAAGGCAAATATATTTATATATAAATTCATTTCACAACACTGAATAAATTGTAAGCAAAAGCATATGTTTGTATATATGTATGTATGCAAAAACATATGTATGTACGTACATACACACGTATATGCAGAAAAAAGAAACGAATATACATAAATGTTTTCATTTTAATTTTATTAATAACTTAATAATAATAAATTAGTGTAAAGTTAGAGAATAGAGCACTAGCCACATGTTCGATTGTTTTATTGCATTTAATTTGTTATTTAGGTGCTCCCAGAGTTGGTTGATTTGGGCAAAACATTATGTATTTGCCAAACCAGTGTGTTTTGTTATATTTAAAATCAACTACATAGATATTTTTTAATTTGTATTTTTTATACGTACATTTGTGCATTCATTCATTTTTAAATAAATGAGTAAAATATTGAACATACATTTTCTATTTCTTCTTTTTTTTATGTTAAAAATGATTTCGAATGCCTTTTTGCTTGCGAGTAAAAGCACGAACGGTTGCATTCGAATGTATACACGTTATCGAATGCTGCCATTAGAAATTTCAATATGTGTTACTCGAAACCGAATGCGAAAATCCCAAAAGTTAAAAAACTCGCACATTCGAGTAATAACTCGCTCGCAATCGAATGCGTGAACTAGGCCCCTGGATTCACCCATTGTTTCGGAACAAAATTTTTGTCCGGACAAATTTTTTTTTTATATGGAGTTTGACGTTTCTCTTTTTGAGAGAGAGAGAGAGAGAGAGAGAAGAAGAGAACAAAATTTGTTCGGAACATTTTCTACTTGAATTGGTTTAACTTTAATTTTTGTCCGGACAAAATCGAACTGAGCTGTCAACTATTTTAAATTTTCAGCCAAAGTTGAACTGAGCTGCCACATCATATTATATGAATAATAAAAGAACAGAGTATACTTGTATTTATTACAATAGAAATAAAGAAAAATTAAGAACAACATATCCATATGTATGAAGTTGAACGAAACCATTGCAGTAAACAATTAAAAAGATGTGTGTGACACGGAAAATTTTAATCATTTGCCGCTGTGGTGCCACTTGTAAAATTAATACGCATCGTTTACACACGTATTTCATATGGTAGCTTTGATTTTCCAGACAAAATGTTCGAAATGGATGAATCGTCTTGCAAAAAACTCTCAGTAAAAAAAATTTTCTCCAGACAAAAATTTTGTTCCGAAACAATGGGTGAATTCACCTTAATATTCAAGTAGAAATAAGTACACGAACCACGATAAGGGATATTAGTCCCAAATCACACTGTGCAAGTCTTATTGCTAAGCTGATTAGATTCAGGGAGAGAGAGACGAGGGGAACATCAACGTTTCTTCCCCCCCCCCCCCCCCCCCCGTCTCTCTCTCCTAATAAACTAATAAGCTTAGCAATAAGACTTGCATAGTGTAAATAGGGACTTAATATCTGTTAAAGCTCTAATTACAGAAAGTGCCATTTTTCATTCGAAACTGCGACATTTTTTATTGAAAAAAAAAATAAAAAAGTTTGTTTTTTAAGTTTGTAATAGAACAGTGATGTTTTTATTATTCTTTTTTATTTCATTTTAAAGTGTTTTTAAAAGATTTTTATTTCATTCATTTCATAGTTCAAAGAAATTTTATTTATATAATTATATTTTTAGTTGAAATCAGACTACTTCTTTTTTTTCAATAAAACTTTTATTGTTATTTGTTTTTTTTTTTTTTTTGATATTATACTTTACAAAGGGATTTATTTGGAGATCTTTTTTCAATTTTCAGGGCACCGGTTATTTGTGAACAATTATTGTTTTTTTTTAAATCCAACTAAGATTTATTTAAATTCATAATAATAATTTTTTTCAAACATACTTTTGCAATAAGAGCATGCAATGTTATATTTTTATTTTATTTTTTTTTTGTTTGAACAATAAGAAATAATTCGGGTCTGTTCGTAAATGCATCACTGTACTGCAATGTAACGATTGCTATTGAGGATGGAAGATAATGGAAACGGGGCTACCGATTAATATCGGTCGTGCTCGTCGCTGGGGGGGGGGGGGGTTAATTTTGCTCCCAATAAAGATAGTTAAATCAAAATTCAGTCGTAATAATGAGATTTTAAAAATTTAGGTAGCTAATAAACAAGGTGATAATACAGAAAAATAAACAAAAGAAAAAAAAGAATGTAGATGATTGATGTGTAACTTATGGTGTTAATCGCTACACATATTCTAACCCACCCACCTTGCTGACTTAATCGATTTTGTCTATTGTCAGCCCAATCCAAACTCTACCTTTACTTAAACTTTGTCCATATGTATAACTTCACCTTTCACAATAAAGAAATGTCAAATTAATAACCCATTTTCAATTTTAAGATTAATAATTTAAATGAGTCACATTTATTGTTTTTAATTTTAGAAATTAACAATAAAAAATAAAAAAATAAATGAATTAATATTTCGTTTAAATGAAAAAATTTAAAATTTTTTTTTTATAAAACGAAAAGGTAAAACTATTTGAAAAAAAATGTATATAAATGTTGTCAAAATCAAAGAAAATTCAATTATAAATTTGAGCTAATGGTCACTTGAATAAATTAATATGTTTAAATTTCTTTTCATAAATTGAAAAGTAACTTATTCAAAGTTTAACTGATTTTATAAATAATATGAGTATATTTATATTTTAGTTTTTTTTTTTGTATTTCAATTATGTTGAACTTGATATTTATCAACGCAACGGATGTATAGATTCGCAATGTATTTAAAAGAATGTAAATAAAAACTTACTGTTTATTTATCCCTCGTAGTCGACAGGCGTCCGGCGCCGACGAAGAGAGTGTCTGAAATAGATATTTAAATTTGTGCCGGAATCGTGCTTAAAAAAAAAACCAATTGCAGTTAAATTAAGAATTAATATAAAGAAAAGTTTATAAGACAATATTTAAGTGACCACTGTTAATTTATGAAAGGTTAATATTTAATTTTTGTTTTAGTTTGCAAAAGAATATTATATGGAGATAAAAAAAAAAGTATATTACTAATTACAAAAGCAAAAACTAGTTAGAACCAGTAAAAAAAATAAAAAATATCAGGCAATGGTCACTTTACTAGTCTTTCGCACATTCATATTTTCCATATTCGGAACTCCAAATTCGGGAACTGAACTTTATGTCTGATGGTTGTTTCTTTCATTTGTTGAAATCTTTAAGTCAAAAGCTGTGATGAAAAATAATTTGAAAATTGATCGTGATCTTCTCCAGAGTCGTGTTATAGGAACTTGCTTCAAGAAAGGATTCTCATTTGGATCCCAATCGGTTGCCCACAGAGTCAAAATTGGATTTCTTTATGATAAAAGATTCATACTTTTTGAGAAAACGAGTCAAAAGGGCAGAAATTGCGTGATGTTGTTTTCGCTTATAATTTCTTTTGTTTCACAAATAAATTTTTGTTTATAACACAAATGTAGATTAATAAAGAATTTAGTTTTATATACATATATTTATTTTTATTCTTGTTTTCAAATTTTTAATTTCATATAACTATGACTTTCTTTTTCAAAAAAAAAAAAATTGTTTATTTTCCTCTTCAAAGAAAATTTTTAAATTTTTTTTTATCATAAAAAACATTGTCTAGTTGATTATAAAAAATATCTTTTTAAGGAGTTGAAGTTGTTCAAGTATATACATAAAGGGTGTTTTTTATTGAGGTATAGAACTTTAAGTTGGCATCACTTTTTTAACTGGCGGCCATTTTGTCAGCTGTCAAGTGATTAATATTTAGTTTGGTTTGCCATTTCATCATGAACAGGTTGACAAAAGAACAACGCTTGCAAATCGTGCAAAGTTATTTCGAAAATAATGGTTCAGTTCGCGAAGTTTACCGCAAGCTCCGTCCATTTTATGGTCGACATAATCGTCCATCAGAGCAATTAATTCGGTTAACCATGGATCGTTTTCGCACTACGTTTACTCTATGTAATAATACGCATCCGCAGAGACGTCGAACAGTGCGCACCGAAGAAACAATTGCCGCTGTAGAGCAAAGTGTTGAAGAGGACTCGAATGAATCGATTCGCCACCGTGCACAGCAATTGGAGCCGACTAACCGACTATTTTGTTCCCGAATTGGATGGCATGAATGTGGATGAGTTGTGGTTCCAACAAGACGGCGCTACATGCCACACAGCGCACGTCACAATCGATTTATTGAAGGAAACATTCGATGAGCGCATAATTTCGCGGAATGGACCTGTCAATTGGCCACCAAGATCGTGTGATTTGACACCATTGGATTATTTTCTTTGGGGATATGTGAAGTCGCTCGTCTACGCCAACAAACCAGAAACGTTAGGGGACTTGGAAGCCAACATTCGTGGCGTTATTGCCAACATACGGCCCCATATGCTCGAAAAAGTGGTTGTAGAATTGGCTCTATTCGAGCCAGCCGCGGCGGCCACATGCCGGAAATCATATTTAAACATTAATGGCATAAAATTATCCTTCCAATAAAGCCAAATTGATGGACATTAAAACGATTTTCTTGTGTTTTATTTCAATATAAAGTTCTATACCTCTTAAAAAAACACCATATATATATTTAAAATGAGTATATTAAACACTAGGCCATGTCACAGCAAATGGAAATTTAAATGTTTTAAACTGTTTCACTGAAATAGATAACTCACATATAAATGTCAAATATGGTGTACAAAGATGATTACTACTAAAACAGATTATCAGTGAACTTGGATTGCATTTTAAATAAAAGTTTGCACGTATGATGCAGAGCAGTGATGCATTTACGAACACACCCTTCATCATTTCTTTTCTTTGAAAGTAGGAGTGTGGTTGTTGCTTTTTAGTCGTTTTCATTTTTACTTAAATAATTTTTTAATTAGTTTTTATTCTATTATAGTTAAAACTAAAAAAAAAGTCTGCCTATGTATCCATGGTCATAAGTAGAAAGGCCCTAACTTGTATTTTCACGAAAATTAGTGTTTTAGTGATTCCTATACATTTCACACAAATACACTTAGTCACAAAAATTTATTGCAATAGTGTAAAAAATAACGCTTTTACAAGAAGTTGTACTGTTTATTATTATGTTTTTACCTTCTCCTGTAAAGCTACAATTATTTGAGTTAGGGCCTTTCTACTTGTGACCAACTCTATGTGTATGTCTAATTAATAACAATTTTTTTCAATAAATATAAAGCATTTGAAGTGTTTAATTATTTGTATGTATGTACGTATGTATGTGTGTGTGTGTGTATGTCTTTATTTGTTAATTTGTTTTACTGTTACCCTGCAGGAAAATAGGCGATAATTGTCTAAAAGCTATTAGTATAATTACTAGAATAGCAAGAACTAGTGAAAAATGGGTTAAAGTTGTTGTGTAAAATTACTAGTCCTGATGAGTACTAGTATATGAAGTAGTTCCAAAGCACCACATTGCAAAATAAATTTTAACTGTCTAACAGAGCTCTTGCACTGTATGAAAATTGGTACCATATAATTACTAAAATTTTAGCTTGATCTAAAAATAGTTGTAATTAAATAATTATAATTACCCTTTTGTATTTCTGAATTTTGACAAATAACGGCAAATTTAAACTAGCGTTGTCACTGGGTAACAAAAGAATAAAACCACCAATTTTATAGAATTTTTCTTTACAAAAGAACTGGTAATAAACTAGTCCTAAACTAGTACCAATGGTACTAGTAGTTTTCTAAACACACTCACTGCTAATTTGAGCATTAAGATAGTATAGGAAGGGTTACAGTTGGGAACTAGTGGTGGTGATTTCAGTACTACTAAAACACTAGTTGGGCACCAGTTCGTTCTCCTGCAGGGTACTTACAGATGTATATATACATATGTACGTGTACCTATGTATATAAAACAAGATGTGTAGTTTAATTATTTTATATTCAATAATTTTTTTTCTTTCTTTTTCTTTTTAGAATTTTATTAATCAATAACTGGAAGAGTTTAATTTTTATTTTTTTAAAGACTGCATTTACACCAAGGCATGGGCGGGCAAATGGTAACAGGAATAAATCTCCAGAGAGTTTTAGTTTGTTAATTTTAATGTGAAATTTTTCTTTAAAATATCAATTTAAAAGTTATAAAGCGCAATTCTAAAATTTAGTATCTAAATATTCTCCGAGATTTAATTCCCACGGAATTGATTGTTTTCCAAAAATAAAATCCATCCAATTTGAGGGAGAATTTCGAATTTCCGAAGTCAGTTTTTTTCCAGTTGTTTTATTTAAACTGAAATCTTACAAATTACAACTCCAGAGATGTTATTCAGAATAAGGCCGATAATGATTTCCGAAAGGTACTAGTCGAGAATAGTTTTTACACCAATGTCAAATTACTGGGATCTTTCAGAGTCTGAGTTCCGTTTCCGTTCGCTAAAATTGAGTTCTTTAATAAAAATTAAATAAATAAAAATCAATGCATCTAGAGGTATTCCATGTAACAAGTAGTATCTTGGTGCATTCCTTGTGTACATAGCACTTCTATATTAGATTTTTTAGTTAAAATTTGGAAAATAATCCTTATTTGCGGTACGTCGTAATAATTATTTACCATTTCATAGTATTTTGAGTTAAGCTCTGTTATTTACACTTTTTTGATCGAGCAGTAGATTCGATTAATATATATAAATATATTCAATTAATACATTTTCAAAAGGAAAATAAACTTTTAACTAGTAAATCCAAAAGAGCATTTATGTAAGATTTTTTTTTTCGACGAAGTAGACTTGACCGTTGAAAATTACACACCTAATACAGTGTGTCGCCAATGTTAGAACAATCTCATGGCATGGTTGAGTGAAGGCAAAGATAGTATGCCTATAGATACGGTGACCATTCATTCGTTCTGTATTATACAGAACAGTACTGTATTTGAGAGTCCTGTTTTTAACCCCCGACTAAAAAAGGGGTGTTATAAGTTTGTAGTGTGTGTCTGTGTGTCTGTGTGTCTGTGTATCTGTGTATCTGATGGTCTGTCCGTGTCCACGTACAGGCCAAACGGCTAGACCGATTTTCATTTAGTTTTTTCTGTTTGATCGAGTGGGTTCTTAGCTATGTTTGAAGAAAATCGGTCCAGCCGTTTAGAAGATATAACATCTTTTCTGAAAAAAGTCGGGGGTTTTTAAAATTTTTAATTTTTGTTATGTATAAATTTTTTCATTAGGAAAATATTTTTAAATGTTCTGTAATTTATTTACTATTCAGTATTTATTCTGTATTTTCATGACTCAAATTGCATTAAAAAAAAATTAACATATTTTCTGCTACAATTGATTTTAAAAGTCCCCAAAATCAGTCTAATGTAGTTTCTCTTAATATGTATTTGATAATAAATTTGTTTTTATTTAACTCTTTTTTTAATATACATTTTTATTAAATAATCATTTAAAAATTCACCAGAAAATCACCAAAAGGAAAAATAAAATCGCCAAAAATTGCTTTTTGTTAAATATTTCTCAACCAAATTCAAAACACATTCACCCCTATCGTGAATAAAATTTTAAATTTTTGTTCCCATGAAATTTTCATTCCCCATGAAGGGAAATTTGCAATCGTGAATTTCATGGGAACGTTTGTTCCATCCATCAATGCGTAGTGAATGTAAAAAACGGCAAGAAGACTTGTAAAGCTTCAAAATGAATTGAAAATCAAACAAATTAAGTTTAATAATAAGAAATACACATATTTTGGGATTCAAATGAAATGTTATATAGTGTAAAGTTTTGTTTTTAATTGTTTTAGGTGCCGTGCAAAAGATTTTTTAGTATACCACAGCCATAAAAGTTACGCCATGTGAAACAATGAGATTCATGTTCAATGAAAAAAGGTGTTCCAAGGAATTATTGTTATTAATCGTGGATATTATTTATTGATCTTGAACTAAAAATAATTATTTGTAATATAATTAATATATAATTGCAAGTATAATATTGAAATTGCGCAGTGTATTAATTCAGTTCGCCTCCAAAAATAAAGTGAACAAAACGAAAGGAAAAGTGAAAAAATCCATAAGAAAAATATTATTCACGATAAGGGGAATCAAGAAAGGGAACACATTTCAGGGAACAAATTATTCACGATTGCAATTTGGGGTAAAGGGAAAATATTTCGAGGGAAAACTGTTCACGATAGGGGTGATTAATTACTATAATTATTATGAGAAAAATCATCAAAATCAAATCGTTTTAATTTCTTGCAGACAAGTTTTTGTAGGAGCTATTATTTTAAACTACTCCTAAAACAAAATATTTTCTTGAATTACAAAAATTTTTATGTTCAATTTTGTTAAAAAATAAACAAACAAAAACAAATTTGTTTATCGTCAGAAAAATCATCAAACCAAAAATGTGGACGCCAAACAAATTTAACAACCGTGGCGGCGAGAAATCGCCATATCTGATAGCCCCGGTGACGAGGTGTATTTATGTGAAATGTATTGGAATCACTGAAAAAATCCATTTCGTGAAAATACGAGCCTACTTGTGACATAGAAACACATATTAATTTGGAAATATTCTGTTTAAATATTGATAATTCTTTTCTATGCACTTTCGCACAATATGCCATTCGAAAATCTCTCCATTTTGCTCATAATTGTCTTTAAGGTGCTGAAGCATATTGGAATCGGTCTACTGCAAGGCAGCCCAAAAATGTTTTGCAGCTGCTGCATTGGTGAGAGAATTTCAAGTCCAGTGATACGAAAAATTAGTCACAAAGATTTTATTAAAATATAATCACATAATGTAAAAAAGGTAATGATAACAAAATGTATTGAAAATTTTTCGACTTTATCGAATAAACATATAACAAATTCCTTAATAAAAAGTCCATCGGTAAACGGTCTACCTCACATTTCATTTTCTTAATTTTTGCTCATCATTATACGAGTACCTAATCAATGTGAAAGGACTAATAATACCTCTAAATAACATTTTATACTGCCTCTTATATCGAGCCATAACCGCCAAAAAAGTTTAACAGAACAGACGCATTTTTTGAACATCGTCTTTTTGACAAAAATTTATCATTTACAATAGCAAATAATCGATCTTGGTGAAAAAGAATTAAGTTCGAAAATTATGTCGCTTAAGCTTTTTTTTCAGGTTATGTCACTATATGTTTGATGACATAAAAGACCTTGGGCATTATGCAAGGAATTGTATATCGAAAAGTATATTTACATATAAATACGGCACACATTTTTTGGTCATATACTTTTAAGTATATGATCGTCCACCAATATTAGTGCAAAATATATATAGCTTAAAGGGTATTTTTGTGTACATATGCACAATATAAATGTTTTTTCAAATTTATTGGCTCAAAATTTGAAAAAAAAAACGATTTAAATTAGCTTGAAAAAAGGCAACTTTATTCTTTGTTCTTGTTTTGTACACATTTGCTAATATAAATAATGACATACTAAGTGTCAAGTGGTCTAATTTAGACCACCGGACGAGTAGTGTAGTTGGAAAAATATCAAGAAAGCCGCTAAGCATGTTCATTCGCTGCTGTCTCGTGGACGACACAATTAAAAAGTGCATAAAATAAAGTGAGATGTGGCTTCTAAGCAATTGTTTGGTGAAATGGGCAGCGTTGGTCTAATGCTAACCTTATACAAAAGCCGATTTGGTCTAACTGGTAAGAACTTATTGTTAAATAATTTTCCAAAGGCTCTAATTGCTCTACCGTAGATTGTATAGAATGGGAATATTAAATTTTATTAATTTATTCAAATTGAACCCAGGGTATTTGATGCTATCTTTAAATTGTATTTCATTACCACTCAATGATATCTTAAAATCTTTGCTTTCCGCCACCACAGTATGCCTACACTTTCCGGAAACATTCCGCCAACAAATAACAAAACTCTTTGTGACGTTTATTTTAATCCTCAATGAGAATAAAATTCGTCAACTACCCTGATGTGGGAAGAAACACTTTGAAGTGCGCTTTGTGGAGACTCATTATGGGCATATAGCATACAATAAACTGTATTGTATTATATTCTTATTGTCTTATCGCCAGCCCATTACTGATTTGACCTACCGACCATTAAAAAAACGAGTTAGGCATGGGGGGTATATATATATTTTTCGAATATACACTTTCTCAAAACCAATAATGGGCTGACGTTATATTCTTTTTTTTAAATCTAACTTTGTAATGGTAGCAAAATATTGCTTATACATAACTACTACTGTTTCTTTCGGTTATACGCTCTTCCATAATAATTAAACCAAATGTGTACACTAAAAACTATATTCAAAGAACTGGAAATGAGATTTAGATTTTTGCCAACATATGGCTTGTAATCATATTAATAAAAAAAAACTGTATACCCAGCTAAAAAATATGTATGGAGCATATATGATATCCCATATATGGTTCGGATCCGAAAAATGAGGGTATATGGGCATATATGATAATATATATTCATACATTTTCATACATGAATGTGTATTCCCTATATAGTATGCAAAGTTCATATTGATTCAACAAGCGCACTGTTGTGCAATAAATTAAATTATTAAAATTATTTTTTTGTAAAATTTTGTACAGAAAGGTTGTGTTTAATGAAACATTTGTTCGAACAAAATACTACAAAACGAACTAAAAGACATTTCATTCGACATTTTAATAGAAAATGTGAATCGATTATTAAAAAAAACACAAAACACATATTCGTACACAACATATAATCAGTTTAAAAACTTATGCAATTATAAAAGGACAATTAATCCGTTTTTATACTAACACTAGTTTTTAATATTATTTTTTTGCAGTTATATGAATTTTGTTTCTTAAATATATCTGAGAATTCTGTTACTTTTTATAAAATTAATGACTGAATTATCTTTTTGATTATTTGATTTATTAAATAGGCCCACAAGTAGGATTTTTGAGTTTATTTTTTAAACCTTGAGGCTCTACGCATATTAACTTTGCATCCGCTTATGTATTTTTTAAGACTTCCAATTCACCAGTGATTAAAAAGAGGGGAAAAAGATCAAATTAATAAAATTTAATCTTTTTTGATTGCAAATGCGATCTTATGTGATATATCATGTATGCATACATTTTTATATGTCACCATATATAACATCTTATTTCTATATACGAATCATATATGAAGAGCTTCATAATTAAAATTTCCATATATGAGTTCATATATTATAATACATTTCATATATTAGTCCATATATCAATTCATATATAATGGTTTTGCCTTCTATAATCCCATACATTTCCATACATCAATTCATACATATTCATATATATTTATATACATTCATATATTAAAAATATATGGACCATATATAATTTTTTTTGCTGGGTAACGCATTAAACTATGCTCCAAAAGCATCAATATGCTCTAAAAATTCGCTAAAATGCTAAAAATATGCGTGAAAGGCTGAAATATGCAAAAACATCATATAAAGGGTAAAATATGCAAAATTATGCACCAATAAATCGTTGCCAAAATTCATAAAATGTTTTAAAACGGATAAATATATTATCTCCGAATTTATAAATCACATAAGAAAAAACATGCAATTGCATATATGCGGTTTCCCTGTAAATTAGTAATACTTTAATCTATTTTATGTCGTGTAATTTAAATTCAAAAAATAATTTCCAAAAATACATTTCTTTAAAGAAAAAATACAAAGCATAAATATACTAAGAAACATTTGCATAATATTAAATTAGACAACAATAAATCATAATTTTGCCCACAGTGAAATTATCAGAGAAATTCACAAATCTAAAAATAAATAAAAATACTACCTTTCCTAGCTTCCAAGGAGAAGGAAAGTAGCAATTCAATTCAAGCAGTTGTTCAATAAAATTGTCAAATACTCAAAAGCCTTAAATGGAAATATCTTTATGAGAATATTAAAAATGTTATCCAAACCATAAGATTTTTGGCTATTGAGCATTTTGGATATGTCCAGGCCAGAATTCAAAGCCATAAATTTGGTTTTCCCTGAATCATTCAACGATGTATTAGCATCAGGAAATACATTGGCGGTATTCGATGTCTGATGCAAATAGTCTTGAATCAGTGTAAATGCGAAATGTCGTAGCTTTTCTTTAAAATCCAAAGAAAAGCTACCATATTTTGCATTTGCACTTATGCAAGACAATTCGCATCAAACATCGATTACCGCCATTATGAGATGCATAAAGAAGCGTATCATTAACTCCCGCGATGTCACCAGCAAACGTTCGATCGACAAGTTGTATTGCAAACAACAATAACATTAGAAAATTTGTTGTTGTTTTCAATATATATAAGTATTCGATCGAACGATTTCTAAATAGTGACATCGTGGGACAGGCCGTAAATCGAAAGAGTTAAGACACACGCGGATTTTTGAGGAATTGTAATAAACAAAAAAAAAACAAAAAAAAATCTAAGAAATAGGGAGCCTAAAAGTATGTATTGATATTTTTGTTTTTACCATCATTAACAGCGTTGTCAACTTGGTGCGTTTCGCACTATTTTGGGTGCTTTTTGAAAATTTTTGTGCGAAAAATTCCTTAGTTGGTGCGTCGTGCGCTTTTTTTAATTTCGGTGCGTTTTTAAATTTTTGGTGGCACCAACGGAAATTTAACACAACAGTGGGTTAAAACCGGAAAATTCTTGTGAAACTTACCAACATCAGTTTCCTGATGTTTACAAAATATCACAATTTGAAATGAAATTTGTTTTATGGCCCAATGATAACAATAATCATGAAAATATTAGCTTTATTTATTTGGAATAATTAATTTTTGGTCTGTTTTTAAAAAGTTTTAAACTATATCTATAAAATTAATATACAAAAATGTATCATTTTGTACAAATGAATGTAAAGATATGTATGTGCCCTTAATTATGAAAGTTGTATAAGTGTTACATTTCTTTGGTCGAGATATTTAGTAGATTACATTGGAAACAATCCAAAAATAATTTTTTTGTTATGCAACAGTTTAATTTAGAGTTGTACTAGTCTGATCAAAACGTACTATATCGAATCAAAAATGGTGTGACCTAGACCACTTTCATATGTACACTATGTATGTACAAATTTGTTTAGTTTTTTTTTTTTGTTTTTTAATTATGTACATATATTGTAAAAGGCGTTTTGTTTTTATTGTTATATTTTTAATATGGATTATTAAACTTCTGATAAAAAAAATTTTAAAATATTTGAATAAAATGATAAATAAAGAACTTTTATTAGTTTTGAATCCTTTCTATTAATCGTGGAGCTCTTTAAAAAGTTTTGTACAGAATTTATGATATTAAAAAAAATTATTATCTATGTAATACGAATGAATATTTTTTTTGCCAAGTTTTTTTAGGTTTTATTTTTTTTTTTTAACCCTGAACTGTAAAATCCTTTTTTAGTGTTAAATTTTTAACACAAAAAAATAATGTACTTTTATGCAAAATTATTTCAATAAAGATTTTAAACTAAAAAAAGAAATTCTAAGATTGGTGCGTTTTTTTGTAAATGGCGCGTTTTTTTCTCCATTTTGGTGCGTTTTGAAATTTCCAAGTTGACAACGCTGATCATTAACCTTCCCATGTCCAACGTTGCCAAGTAGGCAACATTTTACTTATTTATATGCATCTGGCTCGATTATGAATGGCAATCAATCAATGGTATTGCGGATGGCAACTGACCACACATTTTCAGTTGCTGCTAGTTTTTAAAGGAAAACAGTGAAAAAATTAACAAGTACAATATGTGATGAAAAACGATTTAGACATAAAACTAATTTGAAAACGATGAAAGGTGTGATGTGTTTGCCATAGTCGTTTAGTAAATCATTTTAAATTTTGTTTTTAATAGGTTTTTCAATAATTTTTGATAAATTTCTTTTTGCAGCCCTATTCTATTATTTATATTTTATCTTCAAGTGTACTTTCAAAAAGTCCGTATCTTACGATTAAACAATAAAAACGTTCGTTTTCCACCACATACCTGATTATTTTGATTTTTGAGTTTCTTCTTTGTATTTTGAAAGAAAATATTTTTTTAATCTAAAAAAGAGATTTTTAAAACTTATTTTAGGCAATTACATTTACTCCCAGTAGAGGCGTTAATTCTAAGAGCAAGTTTGAAAACCTCAATAATTTCGAAACTTTTTTTTTTTAAATAAAATTATACTTTTGGCACACTAAACATGAAAAAAAATTTTGAGTTTCTTTTAATAATTTTGTAAAACTACTGTTGCCTATATTTAAAGGAAAACACAGGACTCTGCGACCGAAGTAGATCTATTGTATCCCTTGCCAGGTGCTAGAGCACCTCATCTAGACGTACTCTCCTGCTGAATCTCAAGATTATTAGTGGGTCTAGTGTTGGCAGTTCTTACTGCCAGTTTATAGAAGCCATGTAAAAATTCTCGGCTGTCTATTTATAATGAAAACAAAAACAAATTTTGAGTGCTTTGTTTTTGTTTTCAATATAAATAGCCAGACGAGAATTTCCACATGGCTTCTATGAACTGGCAGTTAATCCTTCAATTGGTGCTTGCACAATTGGCTATATTTTTTATTATTTATTATGGTAATTTATAAACGATGATTAGTTCTTTATTCTTATTAAGATGCGTTTAAGAGGACTTACACAGGCAGAGATTGAGAAAGTGTTTGATATATCTATCAGAGATCTGTATGATTACGAATCGAACGGTATAATTTTGCATTTTTTAAATGAATATTGAGCTAGCACTTAGCATTAAAAAAATGAATCATGCTGCTGCTACTGTCGTTAGTAAACGCATTCCACTGCTTGCAATTTCTATTCATTCATATGATTCACTAAAGCAATGAATCATTACGATTGTTTTGAAAATTTCTTAAAACCTCTTCTGACAAATATACTTTTATGCATAGCCGTTAAGTAATGATTATTAATCGTACTGATTACTAATTTGATTACTTTTTTTTAAAGGTGAAGTAATGATTAAATTACGGTTATATTCAGTTTCGCACAATTACTAATTGATTACGATTACTAATAATGGAAAAGTAATCTGAATTACTTGAAATTACAAAAAATAATCAAAAAGAATCAAAAGTAATTAAAAAATAATCTTATTATTTTAAAGATTACTTTTAATTCTTTTTTGATTATTTATTAATAAGCAAAAGTAATCTTTGAAAGTACTCGGTTTATTTTTTTATTACTTTCGATTCTTTTTGATTAGTTTTTGTAATTTCGAGTAATTCAGGGGGTCTACTCTGCAATTCGAAACCAAAGAAAATGCTTTCGAATTTACATGTTATAAGCATACAAATTCGAAAGAATTTTCTTTCATTTCGAATTACGCAGTAGACCCGCAGATTACTTTTCGATTATTAGTAATCGTAATCAATTGTTTATCAGAAATTCTTTTAAAGGGAATTATATAATCAGTACAATTCTTTTTAAAATGTAATGTAATTGATTACTAATCGTAATCGAAATTTAACAGCTCTGCTTTTATGTAATATTACAAAATCAAAAAGCTAGCTAGGCACATTTTATTTTACAAATTATATTAATACGAGAAAAACTATTAATTAATACGTAATGTTTTTTTAACTTAACACTTCATCTAGTCAACGTGCTTTTGTGAGTTATTTGATTGCTATACAAAACAATCAAACAACAGTAAGAATTTTTTATTTATTTTTACTAACAGCACTCAAAAAAAGAGAGTGGGTGAATGACAGTCAGTTGTTAGAGAGGTAACTCTGCAAGCAATATCATTAGTACATATTGATGTTAAAGAACAAAACAAAAGCATTGTAAAAATAAGTGGAGAGCGAAAGTGAATCGACTCATTCAGTTCTCTGATATGTATATATTTATTTCATAAATATCTTACAAAGTAAATTTGTAAGCTATTGTTGCACAAAAATTGGCGAAGTGAGTAGACTATATCACTCATTTACTCAAACACTGTCATAACTCAAAAAACCAGTTTGCCAGAAAACGAGTTTTAAGTTTTCAATTTACTCACAACTTAAGCATTAAACACATAGGCCACAGCAGGCTACATTGCTACACGACTACAAGTGCCGCTGGCAACAAATGTTGCCTGGTAGCCAGCTACTTAATCATTTTGAAGACGGCAGCAGCACCATAAATATATGTTTCAGTAGTGCCGCTTTCAAATATTTCACATTAATAAAAATAAAATAGTTTGTTCAAAAATATAAAACCAAATCAGTTTATTTCTTTATATTTTTTTTTGCGAATTTTACTATTTATAGGATTAGTAATTTCTTCAATACATTTAGCAATTTTTCACTAACTTGCGAATATTTTCGCGTTTTTCGAGTTTTTTTTCCAAACTTTTTATATTTTAATGGCTGTCGCGATTTCCAATAAATTTTAGAGTTTGCTTCCGATTTTCGCGATAAAAGCGACTTTTTGGAAGTGTTTAGATTCCTAAAAGTTTTGCCGATTTTTAAACAGTTTTAGACTTTTTTATCATCCCGCTGTTAATAATTTTTTGCAAATTTTCGTAATTTTCGCGATTTTTGCCGAATTGCCATTCCTTAAAATTTTAGCGATTTTTAATCAAAATTTTTTAGAATTTTGCAAATTCTCGCTATTTTTTGCAAACTGCGCGATAAAAGCGACTTTTTGCAAGTGTTTAGACTCCTAAAAGTTTTGAAGATTTTGAAACATTAGTAAACTTTGTCGTCAGCCTGCTGTTAGTAATTTTTTGCGAATTTTCGCAATTTTCGCGAATTTTTTGCATTCCATCCATTTTTATAGATTCTTAATCAATATTATGGCTTTTTTATATATTGAAATTTTTCGCGAATTGTCTTTTTTTTTTTTTTTGCTTTTGAAATGAATATTAAAATTTTGTAACTTTCCTTTTTTATTTTGCAATAAAAAATATTTCTTGGCAATAATTTATTTTACATATTTTGCTATATTGTCAACACTGTTTTTGGTTTGTAGCCATAAAAAATAGAAATTAGTTTAATTTGACTACAACGACAAATGTAGCACGGGCAACAACCTGTAGCCTGTTGCCTTCAAAATAATCATTCTCATATAAACATGTGTATTTTATTTTTGACATTTTGTAGCATAATAGCTACTACATGTGGTTTATCTGTAAACACCGATTAATCAACAAAATATTTGAAATTTTTAAATCAATTTCTAAATTTCAGAATGAAAATTAGGATTTGTTAGACATGGGACTACGGAAATATAGCGAAAGAAGTTTGGTCGGCCAAATAAGGATTACGATAACGTTCAATGCAAATGTAATGTAATGCAAAATGTAATAATACTAAACTAACACTAATATACAAATGGGGATGTGATGGATCATCAGTATTTTCAGAATATAGACAGCCGAGTGCATACGCCACATGCACATGTGGCGATGACGTCACGGACATTTTCAGTATGTTGGTTTCATTTTTTAAAACTACTAGTAGTGGCTACATGCCGTAAAATGTTGATAAAAAATTTTGTTCCTAAATGCAAATGTGACATTTTTAATCGAATTGAACACATTCTCTGAGGCAGCAAATCTGTAATCATGTGAATATTTGCATGTACATATGTTGCTAGTACACGGCATGTAGCAAATGTAGCTTTGTAATGACGTCAATATTACGTCAGATCCACATGCGCATGTAGTTTTTTACATGCCGTGTACTATAGGCTTTAGTACAATTAAGGCTTCGACTACATAATGAAATGCCTTAGACAATTAAAAACTAATTTAAAGATATGTGCATACATACTACTCCAGGCTCAAAGTTTTTATGCCGACCAATACGTTTTTAATATATCAAGGAAAACAGAGAAATAAAAAAAAAATCTGGTTGATAGTACATATATAACATGAAATTTCTAACATGGAACCCATTGACGTTCATATATTAGGACGAGTAATAACAGTATCTTGCAACACAGAGAAAAAACTACCTCATAGAATCAATAAGATTTTCTCTATGAAACGTTTTTAGGCTAAGGGGTATCCCAGCAGAAAGAAGCGAAGATTTTTTCATAGAGATTCCTTATTGTTTTTATGTGGTAAATCTTATTAATTTTATTAAGAAGAAAACCACATAAAATCAAGAAGAAATCTTATTATTCCCAACTTTTTTTACTCAATTTCCGTTATTTTTGGCACCAAAAAAACAATCCATAGAGAAAAACTTCTTGATTGTTGCCTTATTGATGTTTTTAAAAAGGTTTTCTTCTTGATTTTATTAGGTTCCTATATGATTATGTGTAAAGCATCTTATTGATTTTTTTAATAAGGAAATCTTCTTGATTTTATGAGGTGTCTTGTTATTTCATATCTATAAATAGACACAGACAATTTTTTTCATGGTCTTTTTCGTTTTTGTATAAGCATGTTTGCAAAATTATTTCAATGGCTATTCAGACTGCTTGTTAGCATATTGGTTAGAGTGTTTGTCTATCAGTCAGAAGTTTGCTGGTTCAATACTTATCTCCTTTCAAGTAATAATATGTATGTATGATGGTGACTTAACTTAATTAATTAAGAATACAATATAATATGTATGTATCTATGTAAGTATGTATGGTATGTATAGTATAAATAAATAACATCTACATTACTATATACATACATAAGTATATGGTATAGAATTTAAATGAAAATACATAAGCAAAGCACAAAGAATAAAGAAAGACATATTTGTTTTTTATTTTATGAGGTCGCCTCATAAAATCAAGAAGAAAACCTTATTAAAAAAATCAATAAGATAACCTCATAAAAACTACAAGATTTCTTCTTGATTTTTTCAAAAAGGTTTTCTCTATGAAATTAATAAGATTTCCTTATTGAAAAAAACCATAGAGATTTCTTATTAATTTTGTTCTATTTTATGAGGTATTTATTAGGCACTGTTTTCTCTGTGAAGCCTTATATATATAACAATGATAGATGGAAAATTTGCAAATGCAATAACCGATTCAAAATCTTATTCGATTTGTAATTAGAATTTTTCTTTTTCCGCACTTTTTTATTTCCCGAGAAATCGGGATTGGTTTTTAAATTTCCCGGGATCCAGGGAATTCCTGTTTCAAGCAAATAATTAGAAAACTAAGAACTCAACAAATAATTTACAAAAACGAATAAAAAGTAAATAAAATATAAAAAGGAACATTCATTGACGTACTATTGTCAAACGAAAAAATTAAGCGATTTCAGTTTGATTATTATTTGACAGTGGTGTACGAGTATGTTCTAACTTCCAGATCGTTTTCACATTTTTTCTTGTGACTACGGATGTTAAAACACATGCTACGTCTTATTTTATATTTAGAAAATAAAAATTAATAGTATGTGTTCTAGCATCCGAATTTAGAAGAAAACAGTTTGAAAATGAATGATTTAAATTTTTTTTTATTTTCCTGTTTCTTTTGCATTCACAAGACTGTTAACAAGTGAAAATAATACGACTTTTTTCGCTCAAAAGTGAAAACGAAAAAATCTAAAAGTTTAAAATTGTCCATTTAAAAATAAATTGTTTCCTTCTAAATTCGGATGCTAATTTGTATTTATTTTATAAATTTCAACTTAAACAGGCGTATTATGTGTTTTAGCAACCGAAATCTCAAGAAAAGATGTGAAAACGATGTGGAAGCTAGAACATATTATATTATATTGGTTTTTAAAAACTACAGTGCATTAATTGATTCCTCAGTCATCCTTCGATCATTTATAGACTTTTCCATGCATGCAAGTGTTTAAGTACATATATCCTATTTTTATAAAAGTCTATTCATCCATAATTAGAGAAAATCTGCAATTGGTTTTTAACTGGGACTCAATATTTTGTTTGATTTCATTTTTGTCATAAAAGTTTTCTAAAATAAGTTTTTGCACATCGCACTCTGATTTTGGTATATGAAAATCTTTGAGTAAAAGCTCTTATAAATAAACTTTTTCTGGAGTTTTTTCATTAGGTTCAACGCCTTTTAATTGCTTAATATGTATTCTCTTTAAATGACGAATTAGACCACTTGGGTTCCTTCCTTTCCAAGTAATTGTTTTGGAACACAACGAGCAAACTGCAGGATCAGGTATTTTGCTTTCAAAATAGTCTAACAAATAAGATTTGTTATTTAAGTTTAAAATTTTTAAACGCACTAATAATCCGAAATTAATACTTTACTTATTAAGTAAAATATTTTTTTTATTAAAAATACATTGGAATTGATTATTGAGGGGTTTAGCTGGATCCTATGCGCATTTCACTGTTGCTAATGCAGATCATCAGGCAACCTTTACCCAAAGCTTCTTAGAACAACTTGAGTTATTATATTATAAACTTTAATTTAAACAAATGAGAAGCTCAATAACAAATAACAAAGTTGAAACAAGAACTCAATTATCATTTTTAATTTTTTCGCAAATTTTATTTCGCTTAGAAGCATTTTTTTTATCAAAAGGAACAGTAAAAGTATTATTTGAGTCTCTACTTAAAACATATTCCGGCGCACAAATTTAATTCAAATAATAGTCCTTGAAGTTATATTTACTTTTCAAACATGACACAAAATAAATATAAGAAGACTTTAATTCTATTTTTGAATTCTACAACTTTATGCTGGAAAAATTAGTTTTTGATTATTAATAGTTCAATTTCAGTGCAGCAATAATTTTCTTCCGTTGGAAGGTGGTGAGAGTTTCGATCTATATTGTCAACATGAAGATCATCAATATACATATTTTTTGTTCAAAAACTTTCGACATAAATATAGTCTCACATTTTTAGATTGCATTTCGATAATTTACTTTTTCAAGGACATAAGATAAAAATATAAATGCATTTTGCTTATATTATCCGTTAAACTATTTAATTTGAATAAAGTTTTATCATTGCATTATGACTGCAAATTTTATAATGTGAAGAAATATTTCAAGGGCTCCCACTAATCAAAGAGTCTATCTGCAACAACTTGACGAGGCAACCAACGGTTTGGGGAATACCTAAGAATTTCATAAATTTCAAAGTTGAAATATTTCTAAAAATTTATAAAATCATCTCTACGACATGAGCTGTTACAAACAAATTTATATATTCATTTTAATAGATCGTCAATGTCTCTGTGCAAATCGTTACTTTTAACTATCAGAACCGAAGAGTTATCAGCGTAGACTACTAAGTTTTCATTACTTAAAAACGTAAAAAGTACAAAAAGAGTACTTGTTATTGCAATAAAAAAGGAGCGAGAGTGCCACAGTGCCAGGCAACATCCAATAGTGCCAAAAATGGCACAATCGTGCCACATTTGCCATCACTGATATCACCACTTCATGCTCGAACTCGATTCATGCCGTATATTTTGCATCTCTCTTATGACAATAAATATCGCAGAACGTTATAGTTGCGAATAATTCTGTTTTAAAACAGAAGGTTGAAGGTGCATTCTATACAAATAAATTAATTAAAAAATTTATAGAATTGTAAAACTTCTTAACTAGTGAAAATATAGAAATTTTTAAGTCATTTTCAAATTCGGTTTTAGGATAACAAACACATATGGGCTATTCACAAGGGTGTCTGTCCTAAGTGTCATAAAGTCCTAACATTTTAAACCAGTTTAAAACTATTTTTATTTTCTTTCATATAAAAGGAGTACTATATTAATACAATTCTTCACTCTATGTATTTGTTACTGTCAAAACCAGGTAAACCGCAAATATGAAATTGCCTGTTTGTTCTTGCGTGACGTATTAATGCGAGGACAAAATATTTATCCGTTTCAGAATTTTTTATGAATTTTTGCATCGATTTGTTAGTGCATATTTTTGCATATTTTACCATTTAAAGCATGTTTTCGCATATATTAGTCTTAAACGCATATTTTTAGCATATATTCTAACTTTTAGAGCATAATTTACGCTTTTAGGGCACATCTTGATACTTTATGAATTTTTTATATGCTTACAAGCTTATCGGTTGGTCAAAATTGTTATTTTTTTTAGTTTTCGCAATTTAAATCTAATTTCCAATCTTCTATGTAGTATATGGACGTTAGTTTAAATAAAAATTTGGGTTTGCTAGTTGTGACGGACTCTGCCCCGATGACATCAGTAGACGTTGAAGGAACATTGTCAATGTATAAAAATTAACTTAGATGTGACAGGCAACGATATTTATTTGAAAATAGGTCAATATTTTGTTGTTTATTGCAATGAAATTATAAAAAAAAATCTTGGCATATTTATTCAAAATACAGTTCCAACGTTTTAGTTCTGATATTGTGATCTCTTTTGAAATTGAAGTTAAATTGTTGCGAGAGTATAAATTAATTAGTCAAAATTTATATGGCAATTTTGCTTTAACGTGCACTTCAATTCTAAATTATTGTTTTTAATACGGCTGTTATTTTTTGTTAATTATTTTATTGTTTCCTTTTTTTATTTCTGTCTTATTTTATATGCAAATGTTGTCGAATTTTTAAATGAAAAATGTATTTTCGTTGATAATTAAACCAATTTATTTTATTTTTGAGATCGTATTTTGAGTTTTTAGTGCATATTTTCAAGTTTTGAGTGCATATTGAATGTGCATAAAACACTTTTTTTAGAGCATATTTCTGGTTTCACTGGTCATAACTAATTATTTTTCATTTTACTTTTCTTTTTCGACAAAATCTCCATTTACGTTTAAATACGTGGCGTTTTTCTTTAGCAAATTTCTACTCAAATCATTATATTATTGTTATTTATTTTATTCATAAAAATAAAAATTTTATATATCTGGTTAATAACAATATATAAAATAATTCACATTTATATATGGCATAACATAATGTTGTGTACCAGATTAGCACTTTACAAGAATCTACATATGTATGTACTTATAAGTAGTTTATGAGATAGTAGTAGGGAACTCCCACTTCTGGCGCCGATTAAAATTGTTAAATTGTGGCTGAAATTGTTAAATTGTGGGCTGAAATTGTTAAATTGTTGCTGAAATTGTTAAATTTGGGTAATTAAAATTTGAAAATTGTTAAATTCTTGGAAATTTGTGTTTTTTGTTTACATTAGGAGTTTTTTGTTTACATTAGGAGTTTTTGTTTACATTAAGTGTATGTCTGTCTGTCCGTCTGTCGGTCTGTCTGTCTGTCTGCCTGACCGTGGATGCTTGTGTGTGGAATATTTTGTGTGAATGTATTAAGGCGGTTCATAGTTTGGCGGTTTTTATGTTTGTATATACAGACGAGGAAAATCATGAAAATGAATTTTCCTAATACCAATGGTGAAATAGTGATTATTAATTTTTCCTAATGCCTACGGCAATGCATGATAATTTTTCCTAATGGCGGGCAAAACATTATTATTATTTTTTTCAAATGCCGACGGCAAAATATGATTATTATTTTTTTCAAATGCCGACGGCAAAATATGATTATTATTTTTTTCAAATGCCGACGGCAAAACATGATTATTATTTTCTAATGCTCCCTAGGTGTTGCTAGACTGTGGGAATTTTAGGCTGACCGTGATTTGAGTGGGTGGCGTTGTTGGCGTAATATGTAACCATAGGAATTTGTGGATGTGTCTGTCTGTCTGTGAGAATTTAGGTGAAGGTTTGATTGGCAGGGGACGGGGTGTAGTTGAGGTAGATCGATTGCGTGTGTATGTGTGTGTGTGTGTGTGTATGTTTGTAGGAATTTCAATGTGTGTATTTCTGTAGGAGCTTAAGGCTGATTGTGATTTATGAGGGGTGAGGTGTTCTAGTAATATGCAACCGGGGGAATCTGTGTGTTTGTATGTCTGTAGGAGTTTAAGGCTGACCATGATTTGGGTGGGCAGGGTTGTTGACGTAATATGTAGCCATGGGGATTTGTGGATGTGTCTGTCTATAGTAGTTTAAGGCTGATCGTGATTTGAGGTGGGTGAGGATGTTCTTGAGTTAAATTGGTTATGTGTATGTATGTATGTATTTCTGTAAGAATTTAAGATGATTATGATTTATTAGGGGCGAGGTGTTCTTGTAATATGTAGCCATGAGAATCTATGTGTATAGATGTCTGTAGAAGTTTAAGACTATCTGTAATTTCGGGTATGTGAGAGTGTTGTGTTGTTGAGATTAATCTTATATATTGTATATGTATGTATGTATGATCATGGGAATTTGTGTATGTATATCTGAGGGAGAATTTAAGGCTCGTCATGATTTGCAAAAGGTGAGGTGTTGTTGAAATTTTCTTGGATATTTCTTATATGAATTCTGCTATGTGTGTGTATTTGAGCTGGTATTTATATGTAGGTAGAAATAAATTGTTTTCAATATCGACATTTGGTACTATAAAATACTATCATATATCTGGACTTCCCTATTCCTAGTATGTTTTTATACTTACGATTGCTTTATATTTTCTCATGCTTAAATTTGTCTCGCGTTAAAGTCTGTCTGTGTGACATTTGTTTATATTACAGATTTTTTTTATTTAACTACATCCGTCTTCTTTGACTGAAAGAGTTTTCTGCACACAGAGAAAAACCAACTTGAAATCAGTAAAAACCATGCTGAATTAATAAGAACCATTAACAAAGGTTTAGTCATATTAAAATTTCTTATTTCAATATGGACAAAATATTAATTTACAGTATTCATTTATTAAACTCATTAGTTTGTAGATATCTCAATATACATTTTCTATTATATTAAAAATTATTGAATTAATGTGACGAATTCTTATTTTTAAGCTGCAGATTTTCCCTGAGTGTATGGATTGTTTATATTTGCATTGTGCTTTAACTAAACGACGCTTCATATATTTTCATGATGTAGATCTAATAAATACTTAAGCATTGATAAGAAATTTGATATGTATACATACATATCTACAAATTGATTTTAGGTATGTATGTATGTATGTATGTACATATATATGTACATACAAATAAGTGTTTAACTCAATCTTTGAATACATTTTTTATTTTATTTTTGTCATGTGATGTCTGTTGTTGGTGAAATTAAAAACATTTTATTTTTTATCTGCGTTTACTTAAAAGTTTGTGAGGATTTTCTGTTTTAAGTAAAACTGAATTCCTGAAGATATGTACTTACATACTCTATAGTAATAGTAACTATAATAGAAATATTTCTTATATATACTTAATTTACATTTTTTTAAAGTTGATGTAATGTTAGTTAGTCAACGTTTGACATTTTTAGGGTATAAAATTTTTTCTAGCTATAGCCTTCTACATTTATTTTGGAAAGCTTGCTTTGCTTTTTAAAAATGTATAAACATTTTTAAATGAAACTGATCCGGCACTCCAGCTTAGGTACTGATAGTTCTTTTGTTGTTAGTTAACTTACTTCTTTTTTATTTTTTATTGATAAACATTGGAAATCAAAAGGGAGTTTTATATTGTAATTATTATTTTCATAATTGTTGAAAACAATCGCTGCTTTTTGTTTGTTTTTTGCGATGAAATCGTTTGAATTACTTTTGAAACTTTACGCGTTTATAAAAATTAAGTTATTTTCTATATTTCTTAATTTATAAGACTTTTAGACTTTGTCCTTTAGTGGTTATATATTTTATTATACGATTATGAATAAGAATGCAGTAAGCTGATGTATTTGCTTACTGCTTCAAATAAAAATTTTATTCAATTGAATAAAAGGAGCTTTTTTCTTAAACTCTGATGCAGTTAGAAGCGCTGGAGATTCTTTCATATAACAGCTTTTTTGAAATTTTTGATACATAGTATAATATAGAATTGGATAACATTTATTTTTAATTTGTATGTTAAGAAGTACGGGTATGAGACTGAATTTAAATGTACTTTTAAATTAGTTAAATCATAATGAACAAACATATTTTCTTCTTTAATAGCGATCAACAGAAAACGAACTCGTTTTCATATAATTTAGGTATACCCTATCGACGGCTCAAGATGACTTTGTATGACGAAATTTCTGTTGCTTTATACTGATAATATGTTTACATTAATAAGATACATATACATATGTTTATTTTATGAACGGTGAGCACCTATGGCTTTTATTTAATGTTCTATATGACTTTTTTTTTCATTTTATTAAAATTCAGCGTATTGTATATATATTTCTGAAATGTTTAAGTGTGTTTTGTGTGCCCATCGGGCAGAGTGTACGTATTAGTTGGTCAGTCAGTCTCTATTTTTATTTATTTTTTTTTTCTTCTAATTTGCCACTCCTTTTTCAGATTTTACTACTTGGAATAGAGAATTTTTGTCTAATTTTTTGGTGGGTATATACATTAGGTATGTAGAAATTAGTTTAGATACAAAGAAATGCATGTTTAATATACAACTATTGTATCAAATCGATCTCAAATAACTCAGTTACCTCTACCAGCAATTCACCGTTGGTGTATTCATAAAGTGTTAGAAACAATGAAATATCTATGTTTTGAGAGAATTTTTCCCCTCAAGTATTTCTACATGAGGTTTGAGGGGTCAATCACTGTCGCATTCATATGTAATGATTATTCACTTAAAAAACGTCATCATCACCATCAATCATCTCCGTATACAATACATTCATGAGTTGGGTTGATCCAGATACAATTGCTGTCTCATCACCTTCTAACAGCTTTATATATTTTGCTAGTATGCATGCCTTAGCATGCTTCTATCGATAGTGACGTAAGAGTCCGAGATGTAGTAGTGTTACAATTAAAAATCTTTACTATTAGAATTTACCAGTTCGCTCTTTTGAATTTTTGCAAAGTAGATACATATGTATGTATTTCATTGACCACAAAATCATAAAATTTCTTTGCTTACAAAATTGTATGACGTGAGGATTTTTTTTTTTTTTTTTTAAATTATACATGCTTCGGCATGCTTTCATTTTTTTTCTATAAATTTATGTAACACTCATACAGATACAGATATAAAGTAAGATCTGTTTACTGTACATTTTAAAATTTATGCATGCTTCAGCATGATTCTAGTTGAAGCGTATATTCATTCACTAAGTTTGTTTGATACTTATTCATACACATGTACATTCTTAAAGATTGGATATCAAAGTCCAATTTCCGTAGTTTATCTATATTTTCTAAAGATCTGATAGCTAAAGAAATAAATAGAGTGAAGATCTTCTATAATAATCCCATTTTCATATTGTAAAATTTTGCGTGCTAGCGCTTTCGATGGGAAAATATACATACAACTTTATAAAAAGTGATAATATGATGTGCTGCTGAATATTGCACTATGTTATAGTTCATTTTAAACACTGAAGTTTTAGCAATATTTCATTCAGACCAACAAGTTTAGAGAATTCCACTACATTTAGTTAATTATCTTTCTTAAGACCCATCATTCCTAATCAATCCTACAAAAAACGACACAAACTAGATTTTTCGTTTTAATTTTATTTTTATTAAATTCAACATTCATTCTTCAAATTACTTTATACTATATTAAGTAGCTTTTCCTCATTTGTTGAGTTGACTTTAATAGGAGACATTTTAATGGTACGATGAACTTTTCTATTGCATGCATTGAGTAAATCTTTATACATACCAATCCACTTATATGAACCATTAAAGCTAATTCTTTTCACATGATACCTTTCAATGATCTATTAAATCATTCTAATATTGATGCTTTCATATTAAGTAATGTTTAATCTTCTATTTATGTATGAGTTTCCCCAAGTATTTATTAAAAAATTCTTTAGAATCATCTGTTTGTAAGTTTTTTGGTACCCGTACCACTTCAAAAATATTTTCCATTGCCTTGGTTTTTAGAGTGCAGCTTTTATTTTCAGCTGTACTTTGAGAATGTGTCAATTACAGTCTTCAAAAATCAACAATTTCTATTTTCTGTAGAATAGTTCTACATTTCACCTAACTTAGCTCCATAAAACATCATATATTCCTGTCATTACATCTCTACAAGCACAAACAGTTGTTGAAATTTAATATGAACTTCGTTAACTAAATTCCTTTTTAAAGACATTGAATTGTTTCACAGATTTTTTCGAAAGTGTTGTGAAGCTATTTATACTAACATGTAGTTAATTTTCTAATCTATATATTTAACCGTAAACTCTTCAATTTGTTTTTAATTATTTACTTTTTAGAATTGCTTTTTCAATTTTATAACTGTCTTCTTTCTCTAATTTTATTTCATGTTGTAGTTCCTCAATTTGCATTTAAATATATTCTTGAATATTAATGCTTTAAGCTATATTATTAATTTTTATAAAAAATTTGTTTTAAAAAGCCTTTCCAAAGCCTTAATAAGTATTATAAATAAGGCTGTAAGAGTTTAAAATCAGTATTTTTTATGATAATACTGATTTGAAACTCTTAAAATATTCTTTGTTTTGACTATGAGTAGGGGCCATTATCTCTTATTATAGGACAAATAAAATAATATAGCTATACGATTTCAGAAAATATTTTCTGATATCGTATAGCTACATTTTTAATTTTTCTATAATAAGAGATAATATTTATGAAATACATTTCATAAATATTAGCGCATACTCATAGTAAAAACAACCTAAAATACCTTGGTACGAAATATTGATGATTCATCGAACGATAGTTCAAAAATAAATCATAGTTCCTTTATATCAAATTCTATTCGTGCAACAATAGTTGACCTGTCAAATTACGAAAAAAAAAACGCTATGATTGGCTTGCTAGAAAGTCCTAATGGACTTAAATTTTGAGAACATTTATTTATACTCAAAATCTTTATATCACCCCAGATATAAATATCTGAAGAAATTAATTACATCAATTAAAATAATAATATATTACAAAATTTACCGATAGTGAATCTGTTATTTCAGTCCAAAGTAATTCCAATATGATATTTAACGATGATGCGTATGGGAAGCATATTTTTGTATGGGGAGAGATAAGAATGTTGATTCATTCTACTTATGTAAAACTTACACCAGAATCACCAAACATTTAATAAGAGATCATCATAATGTATATTTAATGTTTAAGTTAGGTGAGAAAAATAAAAAGCATGTTGAAAGGATAAATATGGATTTTTGATTATAAGCAAAGATAGTGAATTAAACGATGATCGTTATAGAAAATAATTTTACTAGATAAAACTTTACTTTTTCGTATTTCATCTGACTTTAAACTTCATGTATATAAATGTTATAAATGGCTAGCTACTTGTACACTGATAACTAAATCTGACTCAGATATCTTGAAATGAAAATCTGAACAGCTCCTGATAGCCTGATCTGTTACCTGATAAGCTGATCTAAAAATCAGATCAGCTCCTGATAAGCTGATCTGAAAACCAGACCAGCTCCTGATAAGCTGATCTGATAACCAGACCAGCTCCTGATAAGCTGATCTGAAAACCAGACCAGCTCCTGATAAGCTGATCTGAAAACCAGACCAGCTCCTGATAAGCTGATCTGAAAACCAGACCAGGTCCTGATAAGCTGATCTGAAAACCAGAGCAGGTCCTGAAAAGCTGATCTGAAAACCAGACCAGGTCCTGATAAGCTGATCTGAAAACCAGACCAGGTCCTGAAAAGCTGATCTGAAAACCAGACCAGCTCCTGAAAAGCTGATATGATTGCTGATACCTGTTATTTGCCCTGGATGAGAAAATTTTAAAACAGTTGGTGTTGACAAGAAATGTGTTGAAGAAAAAGCTTCGTAGTATAAAAACTGGTGAAATAGATACAAGTGAACAACTAAAAGATACATTTAAACCTATAGCAGAAGAATTCATAAATAGTTCTAAAAATATTAAAAGAATTCTTATGAAAGAAGAAAGTAAAATCAAGACAGAAGTTGAAAATATACAAGTTTAAAGCCTGAGAAACCTTCACTCAAGATATAGACAAGTACCCCAAAAGAAACTAGTAGAAGGAACAATATTTGATAATACCATCATATTTAATGATGCTAATACTGAGAATGATGATGACGATGATTTTACTCATAGACTTCCAATTCTGAAGACATTTATACTGACTTATCAGTATTGGAAGGCATAAATGAATTAGATACAAACTATTGTTGATAGTTACATCAAACTGAATGAAGATAAAATACAAGACAAATTAATAATATAGCTTAAAGCATTAATATTCAAGAATATATTTAAATGCAAATTGAGGAACTACAGCGTGAAATAAAATTAGAGAAAGAAGACAGTTATAAAATTGAAAAAGCAATTCTAAAAAGTAAATAATTAAAAACAAATTGAAGAGTTTACGGTTAAATATATAGATTAGAAAATTAACTACATGTTAGTATAAATAGCTGAAAGTGCAAGATGTAGATCACAACACTTTCGAAAAAATCTGTGAAACAATTCAATGTCTTTAAAAAGGAATTTAGTTAACGAAGTTCATATTAAATTTCAACAACTGTTTGTGCTTGTAGAGATGTAATGACAGGAATATATGATGTTTTATGGAGCTAAGTTAGGTGAAATGTAGAACTATTCTACAGAAAATAGAAATTGTTGATTTTTGAAGACTGTAATTGACACATTCTCAAAGTACAGCTGAAAATAAAAGCTGCACTCTAAAAACCAAGGCAATGGAAAATATTTTTGAAGTGGTACGGGTACCAAAAAACTTACAAACAGATGATTCTAAAGAATTTTTTAATAAATACTTGGGGAAACTCATACATAAATAGAAGATTAAACATTACTTAATATGAAAGCATCAATATTAGAATGATTTAATAGATCATTGAAAGGTATCATGTGAAAAGAATTAGCTTTAATGGTTCATATAAGTGGATTGGTATGTATAAAGATTTACTCAATGCATGCAATAGAAAAGTTCATCGTACCATTAAAATGTCTCCTATTAAAGTCAACTCAACAAATGAGGAAAAGCTACTTAATATAGTATAAAGTAATTTGAAGAATGAATGTTGAATTTAATAAAAATAAAATTAAAACGAAAAATCTAGTTTGTGTCGTTTTTTGTAGGATTGATTAGGAATGATGGGTCTTAAGAAAGATAATTAACTAAATGTAGTGGAATTCTCTAAACTTGTTGGTCTGAATGAAATATTGCTAAAACTTCAGTGTTTAAAATGAACTATAACATAGTGCAATATTCAGCAGCACATCATATTATCACTTTTTATAAAGTTGTATGTATATTTTCCCATCGAAAGCGCTAGCACGCAAAATTTTACAATATGAAAATGGGATTATTATAGAAGATCTTCACTCTATTTATTTCTTTAGCTATCAGATCTTTAGAAAATATAGATAAACTACGGAAATTGGACTTTGATATCCAATCTTTAAGAATGTACATGTGTATGAATAAGTATCAAACAAACTTAGTGAATGAATATACGCTTCAACTAGAATCATGCTGAAGCATGCATAAATTTTAAAATGTACAGTAAACAGATCTTACTTTATATCTGTATCTGTATGAGTGTTACATAAATTTATAGAAAAAAAATGAAAGCATGCCGAAGCATGTATAATTTAAAAAAAAAAAAAAAAAATCCTCACGTCATACAATTTTGTAAGCAAAGAAATTTTATGATTTTGTGGTCAATGAAATACATACATATGTATCTACTTTGCAAAAATTCAAAAGAGCGAACTGGTAAATTCTAATAGTAAAGATTTTTAATTGTAACACTACTACATCTCGGACTCTTACGTCACTATCGATAGAAGCATGCTAAGGCATGCATACTAGCAAAATATATAAAGCTGTTAGAAGGTGATGAGACAGCAATTGTATCTGGATCAACCCAACTCATGAATGTATTGTATACGGAGATGATTGATGGTGATGATGACGTTTTTTAAGTGAATAATCATTACATATGAATGCGACAGTGATTGACCCCTCAAACCTCATGTAGAAATACTTGAGGGGAAAAATTCTCTCAAAACATAGATATTTCATTGTTTCTAACACTTTATGAATACACCAACGGTGAATTGCTGGTAGAGGTAACTGAGTTATTTGAGATCGATTTGATACAATAGTTGTATATTAAACATGCATTTCTTTGTATCTAAACTAATTTCTACATACCTAATGTATATACCCACCAAAAAATTAGACAAAAATTTTCTATTCCAAGTAGTAAAATCTGAAAAAGGAGTGGCAAATTAGAAGAAAAAAAAAATAAATAAAAATAGAGACTGACTGACCAACTAATACGTACACTCTGCCCGATGGGCACACAAAACACACTTAAACATTTCAGAAATATATATACAATACGCTGAATTTTAATAAAATGAAAAAAAAGTCATATAGAACATTAAATAAAAGCCATAGGTGCTCACCGTTCATAAAATAAACATATGTATATGTATCTTATTAATGTAAACATATTATCAGTATAAAGCAACAGAAATTTCGTCATACAAAGTCATCTTGAGCCGTCGATAGGGTATACCTAAATTATATGAAAACGAGTTCGTTTTCTGTTGATCGCTATTAAAGAAGAAAATATGTTTGTTCATTATGATTTAACTAATTTAAAAGTACATTTAAATTCAGTCTCATACCCGTACTTCTTAACATACAAATTAAAAATAAATGTTATCCAATTCTATATTATACTATGTATCAAAAATTTCAAAAAAGCTGTTATATGAAAGAATCTCCAGCGCTTCTAACTGCATCAGAGTTTAAGAAAAAAGCTCCTTTTATTCAATTGAATAAAATTTTTATTTGAAGCAGTAAGCAAATACATCAGCTTACTGCATTCTTATTCATAATCGTATAATAAAATATATAACCACTAAAGGACAAAGTCTAAAAGTCTTATAAATTAAGAAATATAGAAAATAACTTAATTTTTATAAACGCGTAAAGTTTCAAAAGTAATTCAAACGATTTCATCGCAAAAAACAAACAAAAAGCAGCGATTGTTTTCAACAATTATGAAAATAATAATTACAATATAAAACTCCCTTTTGATTTCCAATGTTTATCAATAAAAAATAAAAAAGAAGTAAGTTAACTAACAACAAAAAAACTATCAGTACCTAAGCTGGAGTGCCGGATCAGTTTCATTTAAAAATGTTTATACATTTTTAAAAAGCAAAGCAAGCTTTCCAAAATAAATGTAGAAGGCTATAGCTAGAAAAAATTTTATACCCTAAAAATGTCAAACGTTGACTAACTAACATTACATCAACTTTAAAAAAATGTAAATTAAGTATATATAAGAAATATTTCTATTATAGTTACTATTACTATAGAGTATGTAAGTACATATCTTCAGGAATTCAGTTTTACTTAAAACAGAAAATCCTCACAAACTTTTAAGTAAACGCAGATAAAAAATAAAATGTTTTTAATTTCACCAACAACAGACATCACATGACAAAAATAAAATAAAAAATGTATTCAAAGATTGAGTTAAACACTTATTTGTATGTACATATATATGTACATACATACATACATACATACCTAAAATCAATTTGTAGATATGTATGTATACATATCAAATTTCTTATCAATGCTTAAGTATTTATTAGATCTACATCATGAAAATATATGAAGCGTCGTTTAGTTAAAGCACAATGCAAATATAAACAATCCATACACTCAGGGAAAATCTGCAGCTTAAAAATAAGAATTCGTCACATTAATTCAATAATTTTTAATATAATAGAAAATGTATATTGAGATATCTACAAACTAATGAGTTTAATAAATGAATACTGTAAATTAATATTTTGTCCATATTGAAATAAGAAATTTTAATATGACTAAACCTTTGTTAATGGTTCTTATTAATTCAGCATGGTTTTTACTGATTTCAAGTTGGTTTTTCTCTGTGTGCAGAAAACTCTTTCAGTCAAAGAAGACGGATGTAGTTAAATAAAAAAAATCTGTAATATAAACAAATGTCACACAGACAGACTTTAACGCGAGACAAATTTAAGCATGAGAAAATATAAAGCAATCGTAAGTATAAAAACATACTAGGAATAGGGAAGTCCAGATATATGATAGTATTTTATAGTACCAAATGTCGATATTGAAAACAATTTATTTCTACCTACATATAAATACCAGCTCAAATACACACACATAGCAGAATTCATATAAGAAATATCCAAGAAAATTTCAACAACACCTCACCTTTTGCAAATCATGACGAGCCTTAAATTCTCCCTCAGATATACATACACAAATTCCCATGATCATACATACATACATATACAATATATAAGATTAATCTCAACAACACAACACTCTCACATACCCGAAATTACAGATAGTCTTAAACTTCTACAGACATCTATACACATAGATTCTCATGGCTACATATTACAAGAACACCTCGCCCCTAATAAATCATAATCATCTTAAATTCTTACAGAAATACATACATACATACACATAACCAATTTAACTCAAGAACATCCTCACCCACCTCAAATCACGATCAGCCTTAAACTACTATAGACAGACACATCCACAAATCCCCATGGCTACATATTACGTCAACAACCCTGCCCACCCAAATCATGGTCAGCCTTAAACTCCTACAGACATACAAACACACAGATTCCCCCGGTTGCATATTACTAGAACACCTCACCCCTCATAAATCACAATCAGCCTTAAGCTCCTACAGAAATACACACATTGAAATTCCTACAAACATACACACACACACACACACATACACACGCAATCGATCTACCTCAACTACACCCCGTCCCCTGCCAATCAAACCTTCACCTAAATTCTCACAGACAGACAGACACATCCACAAATTCCTATGGTTACATATTACGCCAACAACGCCACCCACTCAAATCACGGTCAGCCTAAAATTCCCACAGTCTAGCAACACCTAGGGAGCATTAGAAAATAATAATCATGTTTTGCCGTCGGCATTTGAAAAAAATAATAATCATATTTTGCCGTCGGCATTTGAAAAAAATAATAATCATGTTTTGCCCGCCATTAGGAAAAATTATCATGCATTGCCGTAGGCATTAGGAAAAATTAATAATCACTATTTCACCATTGGTATTAGGAAAATTCATTTTCATGATTTTCCTCGTCTGTATATACAAACATAAAAACCGCCAAACTATGAACCGCCTTAATACATTCACACAAAATATTCCACACACAAGCATCCACGGTCAGGCAGACAGACAGACAGACCGACAGACGGACAGACAGACATACACTTAATGTAAACAAAAACTCCTAATGTAAACAAAAAACTCCTAATGTAAACAAAAAACACAAATTTCCAAGAATTTAACAATTTTCAAATTTTAATTACCCAAATTTAACAATTTCAGCAACAATTTAACAATTTCAGCCCACAATTTAACAATTTCAGCCACAATTTAACAATTTTAATCGGCGCCAGAAGTGGGAGTTCCCTACTACTTGAGATATACATTTATACTTATTTATTTATAAGTTTATTTATAAAAATAAATATTTAAGTAGAAGAATATTCGTTCAATATCAATTTTCTATACTTAAGACAAATCTCAAGATATTTATATAAGCTGTTAAAATCCGAACCATTTAATATACTAATGATCTCATTTCCATCGAGTTGCATTTTATTGAAATACTCTAATCTATATGCATTGTATATAGGACATACACCGATAACATGTATAACATTTTCAGACGGATCTAAGTTACATATTGTACAAATACCATCAGTGTTATTGCAAAATACTCTTCCGTTTATTTCCAGTAATCCGCCTCTAGCTTTTATTATGAGACTAGTCATCCTTGATGTATAATTACGTTGAATAATTGGTGTTAGGTTGAAGTTCAGTTGGGGGTAGGGATCATGAAACTGCGATCTTTTTGCCTCGGAAATAAAGTTCTCTCTCTCTCTCTCTCTCTCTCTCTCTCTCTGATCATTAGCTGTTGCAATATATTATTCCAATTATATGTAGGTGGCAAATGAACTTGTGCTACCAAGTGGAACACCTAGATTTTGACTTATAGATTCCCACTCTGTATACGAGTATATTTTGTTGTTATATATTTTGCCAGGATATGTGGTAATCTTGTCGCATTCATTTGCAAGACCTTGCTAATATAGCAGAAGTGCAACTTCAATGATGAAATGTATAATAAAGCTATGTACAGACGGTTGTCAGATCTTACAATATTGCCAGTAAAATGTGCTTAAAATTTCTTACGACCGTGTGAACTGGCAATTTTTGTCAGACGACGTTGCCAGAAAAAGCATTGTCAGTCCATTGCAAGACTAGCAACTGACAACATATTGTCAGACATCTTACAATCGTGTGAACACATTGTAAAATTATTGCCAGATATTTGTCAGACATTTTAATATTGTCAGATGTGCGAAGTTCATGCATCTGACAATGGCATCATTGTAAGATAATTCTTTCTATGGGCAACACTGCACACGCTTGATTTTAAAGAAAAAGTTTGTAATAAAAGATATGCAGACAAAATCATTGCAATTGCTTCTTTATGGTCCATAATTATTTATACTTTCACTTTTTACATTTAACACAAACACAAACGATAAATATTTAACAATGGCCAACAAATGGTTTAAGTCTGGCAACGCATAACAACAGATCGAACAATTTGTGCATATGACAACCGTGTGAACTGACAATTTTTCTACTGACGATTTTGTCAGATGAATTTATTGTCATACAACCGTCTGGCAATAAATTGTAAGATTTTCTAACATCCGTGTGAACTGACAAGAAATATTGTGCTGGCAATTTTCGATTGCCAGTACATTGTCAGCACATTGCCAGATCTGACAATCGTCTGTACATAGCTTAATGCATGTAAACCAGTCTCAAGATGTAGCATATATGTAGTTTGGTGTGTTATTTGGTAGATACAGCATCTTTTTTATAAAAAATCTGAATAGTTTTTCGACATCATCGTACTTAGAAAAGCCCCAAACCTGTGCGGCGTAAAGCAATATTGATTTAGACGCAGCATGAAATATTTTAAGCTTATTTTGATTAGATATTTGTGGATTATTTATGTATTTCGACCATGTAGAATTAATAGCCAATTTGGCATATGATAATTTATTATTTAGGTGCTTTCTAAGGGACATGTTATATGTAATTTCCAGTCCAAGGTATTTGTAAGAGTTGACAATCTCGATATTTTCTTCACCATATTTATAATATAAATTCGTAGGAATCCTAGTTCCCGAACGGAAAATAATTATTTTTGACTTTTCAAGGTTAACTTTTAGGCACCATGTTAGGCAGTAACTACGCAGTTTGTCAATCATATGTTGTAAACTTCTAGACGATTCAGATAAAATAACGTAATATTTTTATATTGATGCCAGCAATGTGAATACCTCCAGGCAGTTCATCAACTAGGTCATTAGTGTATAGAGAGAATAAAATTGGGCTAAGGATGCATCCTTGCTTAACACCAACTTAAACAGAAAAAGTCTCGGACAAAGAGTTGCACTACAAAACTTTACTTGTCGTGCTCTCATATAGGAGTTGTAACAATCTAATTATTTTAGAAGAAAGACCAAGGCATGACAGTTTGTAAAATAAACAGTTTCAAGGTATAGTGTCGAAGGCGCATGAGAAGTCCACAAAAAATGCGTATGTATTTTTACCATTTGTTTTATTAATTTGATTTTTGATTTTTGTTTTAGACGAAGTCGGGCGCATTTGCAGTCAAACCATTTTTGCTTCGGTTCAAAATAAAAAGAACTTTTATATGGCGGAGTATATGCTTGTTTGATCTTATTTGATATATTTGTAACCATGGCATCAATCGTTGTATTTGTTTGTGAACTGAAATCTGTAGTAAGACGCTTAAGTTTCTCAGCATAATGAACAGAATATCTTTGGGACCAGTACATTCTTGGTAGAGGATTATTTATAATGTGGTCAGCGTTGTTAGGCAATTTTAACTTTAGACAAATAGGCATATGATCAGAGTAGGGTTTGCAGTCGATATAAAACTTATCAACATAATGCAGTGAGCTGTAAGAGCCTATACAGTAATCTATTACTAAGTTACCTTTACCACCATGAAAAGTGAATTCACCGCTACCATCATTCATAGTCCCCCCATTGAGGATTATACCACCAATATTTTCCAACAAATTCATCAGTTTTCTACCTTCAGAATTATATGTCTTATCTTTTGAGCACCGATCTCCACGCACATGTGGTAAATACTTTACTATGTCCGATTCCAGTACTTGTTCTGTAGAAACTCGAGCATTTAGATCGCCTAGTATGTAGTAGTTTGTGGGTCTGAAACGTTCAATAAATTGTTCAAATATTTTAAAATCGTTGTTCCAATTAGTGCAGTTCAAGTATCTTGGAATAATATAAAATAAAATACCATCGATTATAAAAGTAAGTACAGTATTCTCAAATAAATTCATAAACTTTAATGCGTGCCTTTTTTGAAGTTCTTTCCTGAAGCCATACAAGCACCCACCGCTGGCCCGTCCATAATTATTTCTTTTTAATATATTGCAAAAAAAAAAAAATATAAAAATTCGCAAGGGATTAAAATAATGGAAACAATCTCCCAAAGCTGATTATATAGACCGCAAAAAAAAAGGATTAACTCTAGTATAGACTTACAGCATATAAATCGCATATAAAAATGCGAATATCTTCAAAAAATTTCCAAAGCTTCAAAAACTGTAAACGAGCAAACTCAGTAGATTTTATGAATCAAAAATTATCTCACGTGCAAAAAATTTGCGACTAATTTTTTAATTGAAAAAAACCTAACATTTATTTAAAAAAATGCTTAAATTGTAAGGAATGCAAAAACTTTTAAAAATCCGCAATTACGAAAATTCGCAAAAACTTAGTAAAATCAAAAATATATTAAAGTCTGATACTTATTAAAAAAAAGTTTAAAACTGTTAAAAAAACAAAGACTTGGGAAAAATCACTGCTCACAGCAGTCGTATTTTAAACTAGTTTAAAATTTAGAACATTATGACGTTATGACTTTAACACTACCGTTTGAATACCCCAATAATTTTTTCATTTTCAAAAGACCTATGGCTCAAATTTTTACATATATTATTAGAATGTTCTTAAAGAATACCAATACTATTGATATTGAGACTTTTATTACTGAATTAATTACAGAATTAATCATCGAAGTCCTGACACTTTGTTTCAGTATCTTAACGAAATATTTTAATAATCAAGAAACATACAAGCAGAACTAAACTAAACAAAATTCCTACAAACATTTGGAAGATATCTTACCTAGAAGATACATATATATACAATATCTTATTCTTATCATTTAGAAGAAAATCATCAAAGCAATACTTTTTTGATATTAAAATATTTTTTTAACGATAAATTGTGTTTAGAAAACAAAGTTCATTTTATTTTCTGCTCAAAATTCGATAAACTTAAATAAAAAAAAATTAACTAATTAACGACTTTTTTCAGAAAAGATGTTATATCTTCTAAACGACTGGACCGATTTTCTTCAAACATAGCTAAGAACCCTCTCGATCAAGTCATCTTTCAAACAGAAAAAGCTAAATGAAAATCGGTCGAGCCGTTTGGCCTGTACGTGGACACGGACAGACACACACTACAAACTTATAGCACCCCTATTTTTAGTCGGGGGTTAAAAATATGGTCAAGGTAAGATATTAAATAATTTTATATTTTATTGAAAATTTAAATTAACTATAATTTTTAGAAAATATAATTTCCAAAGTTCTTGAAGAATTATCAAATCTGAGGGAATATGTTGCAAATGATCTATTATATCAAAGGGACGCAATTGGAAAAGTGATGGAAGAGGTCATTACATGTTTTTGTTTAATATTCGAGCTTGAGGTCACTTTCTAATAATTATTTATTTTTATTTTATTTTCCAATATTTCGCCACTCCGTTTTTTTTTCGAAAAAAAATTGTAACAGCTAAAAGATTTTATAACGTTTTTTAAAATAATAACAAAAATTAAAAATTTTAAGAACCCCCGACTTTTTTCAGAAAAGATCTTATATCTTCTAAACGGCTGGACCGATTTTCTCAAACATAGCTAAGAACCCTCTCGATCAAGTCATCTTTCAAACAGAAAAAACTAAATGAAAATCGGTCCAGCCGTTCGGCCTGTACGTGGACACGGACAGACACACAGATACACAGACACACAGTGCAAACTTATAACACCCCTTTTTTTAGTCGGGGGTTAAAAATAAATTATTCCCTGAAGAAGCCACACAACGGAGTGGCGAAATATTGGAAAATAAAATAAAAATAAATAATTATAAAATTTTTTAAACGCACTAATAATCCCAAATTAATATTTTACTTATTAAGTGAAAATTTAAAAAAAAATTTAAACTTAAATTGTAACAATTCCCATAAAAAATCACTAATTATTAAATTGACTGCACCCGGTCAAAAAAATACTTGTGTGGCAACACTCTATACTTAAATAGCTGTTGTTGTTATTTACATTTATTTTCTTTTTACATACTCTTACGACCAAGAATGATAAAATAAAGATTACGCCAGCGCGCAGCAATAAAAAAACATTTCTGCGCATGATGGAATTCTGACGTCACTCAGCCTGTGTTCTCATTGGTTAGTAAAATTCAACTATAGAACTATTACACACACAAACTCACATTTCATATTTGCTCTCTTTCTTATCTCTTTATTTTTATTTTGTTTTGTATTTTTCTTAGTCATGTTTTAGACTTGGCAATTTTTCTTGAAGCAGTTATCTTCAATTCTCTTTTAAAACTGCTCGCTTGTTTACACTCAGACAGTTTCTTGTTCAATTTTCCTATTATTTTAATGCTGCGAATGAAATAACAAAAGAGAATTGAAGTAACTTTTCTGTACAAGCAAGTCAGTACCCCTCTTCTTTCTTCTTTCCTCTCTCTCCCATAAACTCAGACTTGCTTCAAGAAAAACTGCCGAGTCTAAAACATGAGTTAGTTTTGCAGCTTTTAAGCAACATTAAATTTTTTTCTTGAAGATTTCTCTGAGTAAATTAATCACAGGGCTGCCAACTACAACAAAATAAATAAATTTTTTGCAAGAAATTATAAATTTCACATATGATACAGACTTGGTAACCTTTGCGAGGGGACTACTACGTCATCAAACGGTAAATCATGCGCAAGGCGTAATCTTTATTTTATCATTCTTGTAAACAACATGTAATTTTTTTCTTGGAGATCTCTCTGAGTAAATTAATCACAGGGCTGCCAACTACAAAAAAATACATAAATTTTTTGAAAGAAATTATAAATTTCACATGTGATACAGACTTGGTAACATTTGCGAGGGGACTACTACGTCATCAAACGGTAAATCATGCGCAAGGCGTAATCTTTATTTTATCATTCTTGCTTACGACTACAATTTGAAGCCGAAAAAAAGTCAGCCAATGTAGCAATGGTAAAGTAAGAAAATAAAAAACATGTTGGTTATTGAGTTCTTGTTTCAACTTGGTTATTTGTTAGTGAGCTTCTCATTTGTTTAAATGAAAGTTTATAATATAATAACTCTAGTTGTTATAAGAAGCTTTGGGTAAAGGTTCCCTGATGATCTGCATTAGCAACAGTGAAATGCGCATAGGATCCAGCTAAACCCCTCAATAATCAATTTCAATGTATTTTTAATATATAAAAAAAAATATTTTACTTAATAAGTAAAATATTAATTTGGGATTATTAGTGCGTTTAAAAAATTTTAAGCTTAAATTGTAACAATTCCCATAAAAAACAAAATAAATAATTATTAAAAAGTGACCTCAAGCAAAAACATATAAATATCAAATAAGGTCGAAAAGAAGAAAGATATACTAAGAGGTCATTACAATAAAAAAATGAAGTGCGGAGGGTAAATAATGATCAAGCAAGATCTTCTGCCGCAATTTCCTTTAGAAACTCCAGAAAACATAAGCAGTTTTGTTTAATAACTCAATTTCTGCAGAAGAAATGATGCTAATGCATTTTGTAAGTATGTACATATGTATTTATGTATATATTTGATATCCACCCTATAATTTTTATTTTTGCTAATTTGTGTTTTCTTTATTAATTTTTATCTCAATTTTAGAAAATATTTTTGAAGAGAATGGGTGGGGACGATATGGCATCATTTACAATGTACTCATTAAAAAAATAATTACCGACGAATGTGCCACTAAATTTACGTGGACGGGCACCAAAGAAAAGCCGGCAATACAAAATTTTAAATTTATTCGTATATTCGTAACTCATTATTATTTTTGACATCGAGTTTTTTGTATACTTCGATTAAATAACATCTAATGTATCGAAAAATGCAAAAAATCTGGATTTCCAAAAAAAAAAAAAAAATAATAATAATAATGAGTTAGGGCCTTTCTATATTAAAGTAACGATATACATACATATACATACGTACATGGACGTTGCTAAGCTAAAGTTTATTTTTGTATTGCAGATACGTGTTTTTCTTTGTTTCCAAATATCAAGGAAAAATTCATAAATAGTATTATGCAAAGGCATTTCCTTCACGTAAAGGATAGATTGGAGAAAAAAAATTATGATAAGAATTGCAAATTAATCTTTTTGCCTCTAATTTATTAATCTGATATTGTATAGTTTTCATTTAATTTCTTGTTGTATTCATCATTTCCTATGTAAATTAATATAAAATATTGCATTGTAATTTTTAAATTTAGTGGAAAATTAAAAAATCGCTTTAAAATTAAATAAATGGTACTTTTAATTCCGGGGGTGACTTTACGATATCCTATAATTTTTCTTCCTTCTGATAATTAAGCAAAATTGTAAAATTTTACTATAGGAGATAATCACCCCTATCGTGAATAACAAGTGGAATATTTGTTCACGTAAAATTTTTTATTCCCCTCGAAGGGAAAAATGCTATCGTGAATCTGCCGTGAAATTTTTTTCCCGCTATCAGTCCCAGTGAATGTAAAAAAGGGAAGAAGATTTGTAATGCTTGAAAATTAATTGGAAATTAGAAAAATTTAAGTTAAATAAATAGAAATACACAAATTTTAGGATCTCAATGATTTTTTTTAACTTTAAAGGTGTGTTTTGAAATATTCTAGGTGCAGTGGAGAAAATTTTTTCAGTATAACACCGCGGTGCACCATCATAAAATTTATTCACCCCTATTCTGCGTTTCGATTACGTTCCCGCATTCAGTTACGCACGGATCGAAAAGAGGTATTCTGCCAAAAAACTGAATCGAAAGAAAAAGAAGAAGAGAAGAGTATATTTAAACCTGCTACTTTGTTTTGAAACGGGCGAAATAGGAACAGAAAAATTAGCAATTTTGCAAAATTTTTAGCAAAAAGTTAAATTTAGTGCAAAAAAACAGTGATTTACCATTAAAACAATTAATAATTAAATATTGTAAAAATTTTTATTAAATAGATTCTTGCAAATTTAAGTACAGAGATTACAAAAAAAACCAGATAAGCAATAGGTATTTGTGGCGAAACTTATCCAGTGTGAAGAATTCTGTCGCGCCGGAGGTGATATTTTATTTTTTTACACATAATTGTAACACAAAAATAAAGTTTATTTCTTTAAATTTAATTAAATACGTAGGTAATATCGTTTTTTGTTGCCATTAAATAGGTATGTCAACTTTTTATACTGTAATAAATTAAATAAAAATCGCATTTAAGTACAGAAAAACAAAACAAACTGTGTATTATTAATTAAACCTTCTCTTGCATTTAATACTTGCATTATTATTTTAATTAATCACTTTTTGAAGCTAAACAAACAAAAATTGAAAACGCTCCGCCACTAAAATAACAACTTACAAAAACGTAGTTACGATCGAAATGCAGAATACATAGAATCGAAAGAGAAATCGAAGAACGGAACGCAGAATACCAAAGTTGCCAAACGGAGAAACTTTCGATTCGAATCGAAACGCAGAATAGGGGTGATTGTGTGTGAACCAAAGATATTCATAATCCATGAAAAAAGGTGTTGCATGGAATTATTGTTAAGAATCATGAACTTTACTTACTAATCTTGTGCTAAAAATAAATATTTATAACTTTTTATACATAATTCAAAGGAAAATATCGAAACTATTCAATGTAATAATTTAGTTCGCCTGCAAAAATAAAGTGAGAAAATCTAAGGGAAAAGTGAAAAAATTCACGTGAAAAATATTATTCACGATAAGGGAAATCAAGACAAGGGAACAAATTTCATGGTAAAAATTATTCACGATTGCAATTTGGTGAAAAGTGGAAATAAATATTTCGAGGGAAAGAATATTCATGATAGGGGTGAATCTAACGATATAAATAATTTATCTTCTTAAAGATAATTTGGTAATATCATAAAGAATTCAATTAAATGATTATCTAGCAATATCACTGTTTTATCTTCTAGAAGTATTGTATTCGTATTTCTTCGAAATATCGCCCTGGCCGCACAATCTCTCCCGAAGCGGGAAACTTCCGCAACACGAATATGACTGTTGCCGCAATAATATTTTTCTTCCAAGCAATATGATTTCGTATCATTTTCGTATTACTTTGCTTGTAGGGATGGTTTGGTTACGTCAGAAAGTGCAATTATGCATTTTACACAGTTGCAAGATTTAACGCCAATAGCTTTAATAAAATAAATCATTAATCCAAAAAATATAGTTAAAACCAAAAACTTTTAACTTTAAAAGTTGAATATCCCATATAATATGTAATTATGGATGAAAATCATGTTAATATAGAAAAAACATGTAAATTTCAGACATTTTGAAAATTGCATAAAAATTAGAAACTCTCATCGTTTTCAATTACAAAAATGTTTGCATATACGAGTATCTTGGATCTCTTTACGATTTCTCTTCTGGTGAAAAGAAAGTGCAAAAGATTTTGGTTCTTTTTGTTTTTAAATACAATTGACCCGTAGCGTCAGTTTCGAAAATTAAATACTTTTCTAAACGTTTTTTGTTTGAATTTGTTTTGTGTGCGAACTTTTTAATGTTCATTTTATTATCGTTCTCATTTGCATAAAAACTAATGAAACATTATTTTTAAACATTTTATTTTGTTTTTTGTTTTGTTTTTATTTTCTTTCAATCTTTATAATTAACATTTATCTTTTTCTTTCTTTATTTCTTAACTTGGTTTAAAACTATATGTAATATTTTGTTGTTTGTTTTTCATACTTTTTTTTTTCATTTAATTTGTTTATAAAGGAGAGATAGTTTAAGGTTTTGTTTTTGTTATTAATAACTTGTTTGCTGTTGTTTTTTTATTCGTGTTTTTTTTTGTAGCAGTTGTGTTGTTGTTAATGTTGTTGTAGTTTAGGAAAAGAGATAACAACAAAAGAATAATAATAATAATTATAAGATAATAATAATAATAATAATAAATTTATATATTTAATCTAAATCAGCTATGCTGTGGTTGTTGAAGTGGTAGCATTTGGTGCTGTAGGAGCGTTGCTAGCATTGCACTGTATTAGGCCTGTATTTTGGGCATATGGATGAGTATGATGATGCACGTTGTTGTGATGGTGATGATGTTGGTGCGTGTGTGGATGATGTGCTAAATGATTATTGTTGAGATGAAAGTTTAAAGCGCCCGCGCCATTATTACTATTTGCCGTAACGGCCCCTACTGTTGACTGCTGCTGCTGCTGTTGATCGGCTGAAGCGCAGGTGCTATTCGTAGAGCAGGTGTTGGGAGTAGAGGAGTGGTTGGAGGAGGTATTTTTAGTAGTAGAGGAAGCAGGAACTGCCGAAGTACAATAATGCATAGTATCACCAAATTCGCCACTACTTAAATCACCTAAAATACCACCAATAAGACCACCACCGCCGCCAAACTGTTGTGACTTTAGATTGGCCTCGGGCTGTGTACATATTGGAGGCTGTGCCGTCGCATTGCAATCCATTAAATTATTGTGTTGCACTGAATTGACATCGTCTACTAAACTCCCTTTAATTGAATCTACACCGCTACCACTCACGCTGCCGCCACCACCGCCACCACCACCACCACCACCACCCGACGATGAGGATGTCGTTTCTGTTGCATCATTTTGTGAACTACCACTGCCAGCAATGATGCCGGTTGTATCATCTGTTAATCTTAAAGCCACTTCTAAATCACGTAAAACGTCGGTCTCCTTTTCATCAATTAAATTAAAACGCCGGTGCAGGGCGGTCAAATGGGCAAATGTTAAATTAAGGTGCGTATGCAAACCTAATAGGGCGATTTCACGAAAATGCGCCGCATACAGATGTGCTATCACATGAAATTGCAAACGTAATATTTTACGAGCAATCGATTCAAACGAACTGGGAAATTCGTTGGCATATTTGGTAGGAAATATCGATTCATCGCTGACTGTTTTCTGTGTAAATGTCATGACATAATCGATATATTGAGGTGCCGCTACGCGGGTCTTTTTACCTTTCTCATCAAACCATAAGTACGTTCTATTAAAAGTTAAAGAATACATTGTATTAATATTTAATTTTTGTTGGTCTAATTTAAGATAAACTTACCTGTTGCCCGGCCCTGTCATATCGGGACAACCTGAAGTGGTACAAAATTCACTAATGGTGCCATAAACCAAATTCACATGTTCAAAGAGAGCCAAAGCTAAAATTGCAAATAAAGAGAAAATAAGAAAGTTTAAAAGGCAGTTTTGCTAAATTCATTAATAATTTTTTGTATGTAGATATTGATCCGCTCAAAAAAAAGCACAACAAGCACACACTCGACACTCTAACAAATTAGAAATTAATAATCCAACAACCCAGCAAACATGAGGATATAATTTCAAGTTAAGCATGACTTAAATCAGATACGTCTTATACATACCCTACGTCTTCACGAGCCATAGACTTGAGTAGACTTGTGTCCAACAGTTTTTTTTTAGAACTAGTTCGTTCAGTTGGTCACAAGTCCGGTCAAAAACATCAATGTAAATTAAATGGGTTCGCAACAACTTTTGATTCAAACGCTCTCAACCTAGTTCAAAAAGAACTGTGACGCCGTCAGGGCAACTGTGAAAAATTCATGAACTTCTTCGCTGTGGTGAATACGTGCGATGTTCATGTTCAGGCATATCAAAGTATTTTGCGGTAGCGAAATAGAGATGGAATATTCACCCTTATTCTATTTAGCGTCGGCAACATAACACGACGTCGTTTTTAATGTTTTTTATCAAATCGGTACTCCCGTAGATAGTATTGCCATTTATCGATGACTGTCAGCATATGTTTGGTATTCTGAAAGAAACATTGATGTTGATGTTGCCGTTCATTTTGTCGTCAGTGTTTTTGATGTCGTGTTCTGTTGTGTGCATGCCTCAACGAATTTGAAAAATAATTTAAATGGTAAAAAAGTGAAATATAAGTAGATATAAAAATGTACACATTTATTTGAAAAAAGTTCTTAAAAAAAGTGAAAAATATAATATGGACAAAATTAAAATTACCAACCCCAACCAATTTGAAAAACTTGTGGAAGAGTTGGAAAAGTCCTTCTTTTGCTAGAGGATTTCTCAGGGGTAGTTTCCTAATAATTTCAAGGTGCAGTGAGAAAGTGAGACTGCACTAAATTCCCTCGGTCCATCAATTAGAACTAGTGGTGGATGGCAAAATGTAAGGTAAATAGTGTGTTGGGAAAGTATACTGAGGTTTAAAATAAAAAAAAAAACGTTGCAAACAACAACAGCAAAGCAACTGAAGGCGGGTTATATAAACAATTAGCACTGAGTACCTTTTTAGGAAGCTCCAAGCTCCAATAAACGTTGATCTGATACCTTTTGTTTCAAAAGTTAGGCTCTATTGTATGCAATACATTCCTAAATGATGTTTTGTTCAGCCGAAAATATTTGTAAAATATTAAAAGGATGAACATTTCCCATTATTTTCCAAAAACATGAGAGAACTTATCACTTACTTTTCCTTGGGTAACTGGCAAATGCATCACTTGTCTGAGAAATCTTATTTTCACTATTAATTTTTTTTTCATCGTCTCAATAGGAAAGAAAAACATTTTATTTTAATTTATTTACAAAGCTTTTACTTATTCAAAAATACTTTTACCAAAAATAGTAAACAAAATGAACCAGCTGACTCAAATATTGGATATGTGTATTGTATTTATCGATAAACAGGCAACGTCGTCATAACACTGTTAGGGAATACAAAGTTAGCATTGATGTTGTGTTATATTGATGTTGTTTCAAAATTGATGACGATGTTGCCGACGCCAAATAGAATAAGGGTGATTTACTAAGTTTGTTATATCTCTTTTCTTTCTATTTCAAATGGTTGCGGACGGCGAATCTCATGGCGAACATTGTAGCTCAGTCATATGTATGTTCGGGCATCCATGTTGTTAGAGCATGGATGAAACATGCACAGGACCGGTCTCCATTAGCCAATATACACAATGTACAAACTTTTACAAGAGCTTTTGTGCTTTCACATCGACGAGTTCCCTCAAGTCATATTGGTGCGGCCTTAAGATAACTTCGGCCCATATCATGTTTCTCAACTAAATTCAGTTCGAGCATCTAATAGTCGACCAAACTTACGCACGACCAAACTGTTTTACTATTATGAATCACTATAGTTTTTTAGTTGAAATTGTCATCGCGTTACCAACTTAAAATATCAAGTTTGTCAGAAGACAATAATGCTTTTTATATCACACCAACCTGTTACTAGAAAACCCCAACAACAGACCCAACTCCTAAAAAGCAGTTGTGTATACTCAAGTTTTTTTCAACCAAACTTACGCTGAGTTGCAAATGACAATCCCAAAACACAACAAGTCAACTTTTCATTTGGTTGATAATGGCAATGCAAATTTATCAATCCCAATCAAATTATTTTATTCAAAGTACAATAGCGGCATTAATTTCACATCTTTGGACAAATGGTTCTATAATCTAGATTTAGTCATGCCTATTACAAAAAAATCTATACGTGAGAGACAAAAAATGAAAACACATTTCTAGTCAAGCCGTACTCTTCATATCTAGCATCATATTACAGTTTATTTGAACTAGAATTTAATTGTAAATCATTTGCAATTTGACATTAAACCTGTACGTTTGCTGGGATATCTATTAAATCAAATGTTCAAAAAAAGAAGAGAATGGTAAAAATGAAAAATTTACATAAGTTCAATACAAAATTCGTTTGCTAATGTCGTCATTTTTTTAATAGAAAGTGAAATGAAAAGGAAAATAAATTTAAAACAAAAGCAAAATGTTTCTTTCTATTCAATTTGGTTGTGTAAACTTGCTTTAACTATTTTTGAACTAAAAATACAAACTACGACTGTATTATTTCATAATGGCTTAATAGACAATTTTCTAATGTATTTTTTCACTTCCACATTTCTTTCTGCTTTTTCCTTTTATAGTTTCTAACAGGGATGGGTAGCGTTAATGTGATTAGTGTGAATAACAAATGATAACTCGTGCGGGTATAAGTATAATTTTTGAAAGATTGTTTCGTGAATAAATAAAAATAGTGATGATGATGAAAGTGCAGTTGCCTTCGGACGTTCTATTTTCGAATACAAGTATATCCTAATTGTCAAAGGAACCACATCCCTATGAAAGGTGAAAAAGTTAATCACAAACATTTTCCTTCTACAATATTTGTGTTGAAAACAACAACAACAACAACAACAACAACAACAACAAATAAAAGTTATTTTGTGACTTTTATTTATTCCTCATGAAATAAAAGTTACTTTTTTATATTTATTTGTTTTTTTTTTGCTCAATTTTTTAATTGTAGAGAGCATATTTTTTGCGTTAAAATTAATGTTAACCGATTTAAAATTTAATTTATTGCCAGAGTCTGTAAAAAACGCTCGATATATTCGCTTTTAAAAGAAAAAGTGTTTTAGTATATATTATTATTATCATTTATTATCATTTATTATTTTTTTTTTTAATTTTATCGCATTTTTGCTTTGGAAAAATATGCAGCAAAAAATTTGTGGTTACCGATATTGCAATTTGACAACTAAAATTAACAGCTGCTATTTGTTAGTTGGCATACGTAATATCATTTTGGCAATTGGCAACGCAACCAAAATTCGATTGCCATCCATAGTCCAGCCATAAGCTGCTGAATTATTTTTTATGCAAAATCTAATAAATTGCAGTATTGATAAAATTTAAAATATCTAATATATTGCTTTGAAATCGCGTAGCAATTGGGGAAAATTACACTCATGCTTGGTCATACATATGTACATACATATTTATGTGATTCACGCCAATCACATAATTGGTGCCCTTCTCCATTTTTAATAAATGAAGCTAAATCGCATTATTTTAATGACATAAAAGCAAACACGCAGTTAAAAAAAACACTATTCTTTCTTTATTACACAACAGATTTGAGCGATAAGATTACAGGCAACCGATGAGTAGAATAATATTGAAACAATTAACAATTCGGTATGGGAACTTTATTCTTCGCTTTCGGTACAGGATACATGGCAAGTATAGTACACTGAAGGCAGAAATTTCAGATATATGATACGCAGAATACACTTGTAATGAAAAATTCGGAAGCAACGGGTAATCTCTATTATTCAAACTAGAATTCTTCTGTGTGCGGGTAGACGGATACGTATTCAAGAGCCCGTCTTCCAAATTCTAATATCGATTAAATGGTTAGAGCCCTGCTGACATGCAGAAAAAAGGCATGCAGACCAGATGATCAAAAACTCAAAATTGACTTGATAACGGTACGACGATTTGAGTAGTTCCTGGAAGGTAACTTAGGGATAAGCCTACTGCACAACTTCTGTTGAAGCTTTCGAGGAGAAGGAGACCCTGTACTGAGACCCTGTACAGCAGAATCTTTGCATGATATCCGAATTTGTCATGAAAAGAATAAAATTGTTTACTCAGAGCTGAAGCTAATAAGTTAGTTCTCTGTACTTTGTAAACCTAGTCTAACCCATATCAGATAATAGTCCCTGTTAATTTTCTGTTCGCAGATCATTCCACAAACTCATTGAATGATAAACAGTGCTGTAAGTGCCCATAATTCAGCTAGAATTATCTACTGATATGTTCCACGTATGTGCATCGCTCTCTATTTTTGCTTCCGATCCCAATCTTCACCTAATAACTTGATACTTGATAAGATATACAAAACCTCAAGATAGAATCTAGACTATCCCCGAAAAGCACGAAAAAATGCTGTATTCTCTAATATTTATCGCGCATTTTTTTATCCGCAGCTGGAGTTGAAAATTGAGTGATTATTGAAACAACTACAGTCGATAGCCAAAATGTTTCTCTCTGCAAACTGATAATTCCAACTAGGCAACGACCCAGAACATAATTCGGCTGTTGTAAGAGATTTGATTGATCTAGAGTCGAATCGTCACATCCGTGAACGTACAACTCGTAACAACACCATTTTCGGATTTCGACATACGATTGACGTATCACTTTATTTGTTTTCGTACGATTCTCGATACAATCAAGAAATGTGACGATTTGAGCACTGGTCTCGGAAAAATATATTACTATTACAACGTGTTAATAGTAAATTCTATAATGTGAAAATATAAATTTTTCTGGTGTATGTTTAATTTTTTGTGTGTTTGAAAATAGAATTTTTAAGTTTATATATGTACATAATATGTATGTATATATATTACATATGAAGGGCTTATTGCAAAAACTCGATAAGCCACAAAATGAAAATACTGAGAAAATCGCCTTTGAAGTTTAAAATAAATGCAGAAAATAGGGATTTGATGAAATCATGATACATATACTTTTATTTAGTGCTTAAGGAAGACTACTATCACATACCCGTCGCTGTACACCAAGAAATCTTCGGAAATCGCTAAAATCGCAAAAAGTTGTGGCTTATCCAGTTATTGCATGAAATTTATTCATATTTTTTTTTTTTTTGAATATCAAAAGTTTTGTTATTTTGGTTGAAATAAAGTGGCATATCGTGTTTTTGCACCACACCAGTTTCAATAAATCATACCTCGCTGGTTTCTGAAATTACTTCATCATCTGTTGGCAAAAACTCTTTGTCTGTCACGCTGTCATCACTATCTTCAACAAAATAATCACTTCCACTGCTATCTTCATCACAATCCATCGTTTTGTAATAGTGCCTTTGTAATTGCTGTGACTTATCGAGTTTTTGGGACAAATAATTCTGAATAAAATCAAAATCAGGGCAATTACGAATAAAATTCCGCGGGAAATTTCTCCCTTTTCCAATTAGAATTTTTTGTTTTCCCTATTACTTGCTATTAGTTGGAACTATTCCCAGGGAAAAATTTCTCGCGGAATTTAATTCATAATTGCCCTAAATGTAAAAAGTGACACTTGCGGCTAAGGCGGAAATTAAACGGAATATAGGTACAATATTTTAAGAGGACGTTCCGATGCTGTAAAGTAATTGAATGAACTGATAAAACCACTTTCTGAAATCGTGTGGCTTATCGTGTTTTTACAATAAGCCCTTCATATGTACAATAAGACACGACACACTACAAAACTAATTTCTGTTTTTCTGTTATATTTTTTTGAAATCGTTTAATCGGCTTTTTACACTTACTCACATCTTTCATCTTTCATCAATTTGTCAAGATGATAACATATTCCCATAAGAATTATACAGGGCTGAATGTTCAACATCTTCAAAAGATGTTCCTATCTCACTTTGTTCCATTTAACATCTTTCGATTATTTTAGTGTCATCACTAAAAAAATGTATACAGCTATATACATACATGCATACATACTATAAACATGCGTACATATGTATATCTATATATATGCATATGTATGTGCATGTACATATGTATGCACATACATTCAAGGCTACATTTTAGAATATCCTTCCCACAGAAAGATCTGTAATTATTCCAAGATTTTATTATATACATATGTATATGTATGTATGTATATAATAAAATCTTGTAAATATTTTTCCAAATTGAAATAAATAACATAAAAGTAGTTGCAAATGTCTACAAGCTGCTCGGCCGCGAAATCTTTGCGCATAAAGTATGTTATATTTCTTCATCATCATCGTCCGCTAGCATAATATCTACTAATTCTGCATATTGTAGCATTAATTGTTTATGCTTCTGAAAAGCATAAATTAAATCAATTCCTACTGAATTTTAAAAATCCGATTTTATTATTTAATTTTTAGTTGCTCACACTCGTAAAAATAGTATTATAATACATGACAGATGAAAGATGTTGTAATGTGAACAGGTTTTTTAAATTTTCAACATATTCTACGCATTCCTCAAAGATGTGAGTAAGTGTAAAAAGCCTATAATAGCATATTGTCATAATTTTGGAAATTATTTAAATATAAAACATTATGACAATATGACCTTTATGACTACCGTTTGAATTCCCCATACTATTATATCGTCGGGTAGTTACTGGTTTGCTGCAGTAATAATGTATTCTTAATAAACTGTGCGGCAAACCCGACAATATTTATTATAAATCCAAGATTCCAGTTTTCAAGAAACGACTTTTATATACAAATTCTAATTTCATAACATAAAGATTTTTATTTATTACTAAATGTAAAATTGCTACATATGATGTAATATTTGTTAAATGGATTGTCAAATTATTTTGTTATGAAAGTTGTTTTTAATTTATGTACATATACAAAATTCGAAATTAAATACATAAGCAACAACAATAAAACTCTTTTATTTAAGAATTGTAAAAATCCGGTTTTAACTTTGTATACAAATTTTGAAGAGATGATTTTTTGCTGTTTCAAGGTTGTTATAAATAATTTTGACAAAGAAAACAATTAGGGAATACTGGTTTATAAACGGTAAATACACATACATATGTACATATATACATACATACATACGTATGGACATACAAGTAATAAATAATTGTTTACAACCGTTACATGCATGAAAATACATTTTTGTTGTTATTTTTTTAATAACGATTGTTTTTAATGTTGTTAAATAAACCCCAACTGTTAGGAAGATGATGGATGCGAATAAGTAATTTTAAAGCACTTATGTAAACTTTTTACTTCTATTATTGTCCCTACTACGGTTTACAACTCAACTGCACAGAAAAAATCTTTATTTTGTACCTATTCAATTACTGAATTCAAAATAATAAATAATATTTTTATTGGAATAGGGCATACCACAAAACGTGTAAAGCTAAATATTATTATTAAAATAATTTACTATATATTCATCAAACCAAATAAAGAAAATAATAATATTTAAAATAAGTTTCAAAAACGTGTTTGTTAAAACAAAAACTTATCATAATTTTTTCATAATGTGTACTTCAGTTGAAATTCTTCTAATTGGTGTTATCAATTTCAACTTAAACTGTAAAAAATATTAAAGTTGAAATTATATCGTATTAAAACTTTTTTTTGGTTAGTGTGGTCAACAAAAAACCGACTTCAATGCAAAGATCTAATAGAAGAAGATAAGAAAAAGTACGGGAAATATAAAATTAAATTTTAATGGGCGTGCCTCGGCCCATTTTTTAAATGGGTGATTGTGTCTATTTTAGAGCTCAAGGTGTGTGGTAAGTTTGGTAAAAATCTTTTAAATAGAACCGCGCGAAATGTAATACATTTTAATGGGCGTAACCTCGCCCATTTTCTCAACATTCAAATTATGTAATTACAAGAACCAAACTGTTTTATACACTTTGCAGCAATCAAACAAGTAGAATATCACAAAATTAAATAAAAAAATTGTGGTCGTGTCCCCCACTTTTTAACAATGGGACCAATGGGAAGCTATACTCTCTCAGACAAAAAATGAATTTTTACAATCGGTGTAAAATGTACCGAGTTATGAAGTAACACCAAAAAAATAGAGACGAATTGTTAACCTCCTCCATTTTTTGAAGTCGGTTAAAAATTACAACCCATCTGTAGAAGTTTTAAAAAATCATCATGTTTTAAATTAACTTATTAACTAATTCCAACTTATTTATAGAAAAAAATTTAATTACAACGAAATAACAGTTTTATAGAAGAAGCATCCATAGAAGTGACCAAGTAAGTCGCAATTTGGTTGCAGCCAAAATAGAACTAAATAATTGTGGGAAGGAATTGCCGTAGAGCTAAATAGTGAGTGGAACGATAATTTGTTTAACTCACAAGTATAGATACACTATAAGGCAAAGTTAAAAAGACAGCTTCCCAACAACCGAAACAATTATCTTGCAACTGATGGTGGTCCCTCGTAGGAAATGTCTTTAATTCCTTTGGAGGAAAGTGTAGAGCAGCTAATTCAAATAAAGGAAGCAGTTGCACCTACTGGGCAATCCTGCGACGATAACAATGTGTGTAATTTTTTAAGTCATGGAACTATAACCATGATAAAAGACCAAAAAAAAAAAGACCCGTGTCTCCCAGTTTTGCTCCAAGTCTTCTACATTTTTTTGTGGGCCCCAAAGATTTGGGACCTCGGTGTCATTTTTGAATTTTCTCAGGCTCATATCTTGCAAACCGTTCGGAATTTTATATTTACTCTCTCAGACAAAGTAAAATATCTGGGTTCAATGTAACTCAAACCAGAACCGAAGTGGTAGTATTATATATTCTAGAATATATAAGATCTTACAGTTTGTTATTTTCAGTTTTAGTGATAAAATGGAGAAAGACTTACGCCATAGCAACGTTTACAAATCGTGGAATCTTTTCTTCCCGAAATTTGAGCTTTGTTCGTGGCGTTGGCTAAAGTAGTTAGCACGTTCACTACAAAACCGAAGGTTCTCGGTTCGAGATTGGTCTCCGACAGTCATTAAATAACAACACTACACATTTTTCTGATGTGCATTAAGGTCGCATTAGTTTTTACTTTCCGTTGCCGTTCTTTTCTGTATCAAATATTTTGCAATTATTTTTTCTGTGAAAATAATCAGCTCGCAACCTATAGAATTGATTACACTTGTATACAAAATATGAGAACACACTAATACATACACCTTTTGGGCTGTCACTTAACGTTGAACTCTATTTTCTACAGATTTGTCCGAAAAAGGAAAAACAAACCACACATACAGATTTTCAATTGAATAGAAACAAAACAGCTGATTCAGAACAGAACAGCACGTACCAACTAATTCTGCCTTTATTATCTATTTGTATCAGTTTTTGTAGGAAAGTTGAAGTGATGAAGGTATACACACTGATCTCAGAACTAGACCGGCTTCAGCGGATGCTAATCCTAATATAACACCAGAGCGCCCTCCTTCGTCGGTATTGTGTAGCAGAATCATCGGCGATATTTTGCATCAATAAAATGGCTACTAACTAAACACAGCTTCAAAGTTTAATATGTCTCATTGACACCAGAGGCGCTGCAACACTGAATTATTAAAAAGCGTAGAAAAAAGCATAGTTGTAAAATAATCAAACCTTTCCTCTCTTTCTAGTAATAGTACTATACATTCATGATGTTACTTTTGCTTAAAAAAAAACCTTATATAGCACTTTTTCAAGCTAATACGCAATACTATGGATCGATTCATGACCACATTTACTCTTTTGGGTAATATTCATCAAATTCGATCTCTGACCTTACAGAAGATGCCATCACCACTGCAGACTTAAGTGTGATAGAGGACACGAATTTAGTAATCCAACGCGGTTCTCAGCAAGTCAGTCTCTGTACGTTCACTACTTATAGAATTTTGAGGAAAGATTTTGGCATACATCGATTTAAGATCCAGCAAGAATTGAAGCCACGAGACCATCATATGCGAGGTATGTTTGATGAATATGCTGAGAGCCCAGCAAAAATATTCGTTTACCTGGAAACAGGTTGCTTATCGATGATTTTTTTCGTGACGTCCCATTTGGTAGGTCTCCACATATGTGCTTCTTTCTGCACATCTTAGATTCATTAAACTCATGTCTTTTTGTATATGTATATAATTTTTTTTGCTCTTTATATCATAATTTTATGTATTCTTAGATTAAGTTTTTATTGACTAATACTTTATCTTGTTTTTATATTTATTAATGTGTGAAATGGTACAAATACAATTGAAAACTGCATCGAGACACATATTTATTACTATGCACAAGTCAATTAAACAATAAAAAGTCAAATTACGAAGTAAAAATCTCACTCGAATTCAAATGTGTATCCACTTAAGCGAGAGAGGATGCTCTATAAAATAAATGTGAGTATTTGAGTATAAATAACCGAACAACCTCGTAGTGTTTGCGGTAAATTTCATAACTCACTTACGTTATTGCATGCTCGTAAGGCAAAGGGAATGCACTATGTGCTCTTCCGCATCTTCGAAACGCATATTTTCGCCTTATTGCTTACTTGTATCAAATTTATTTTTACTGGGAATCAACTGAAAGCTGAACCAGATTTTTATCGTCAAATCACCTTCAGCCATTAGGCTCATTTCTGGCTTAACGGCTGTGTAAAGAAGTGCAATCCTCATGAGACTCTTGAGACTTTATTACATCCCTAAAAATCACTGTGTCGTGCAACAACTATTGACGAAATCAGACCGGGTCTACTCGAAAAAGTGGTACGAAATTGGACCGACAGGTTTGAGTTCTTAAGCTGCCCAACCATTATACAATATTATTGCATATGTTGTTGCACATATTATTGTCGTTTTGACCTCCACTATGCCTTAAATGGCACAATATTTTCAAAGAAAATATTGCCCAACTTTCCCGACAGTTAAAAAGTAAACAACAATGAACAATGTTGCCACCACACAGTTGTCTTGATTGTACAATAAAAATCAAAATCCTTTGAAGATTTGCCAATATATTGTGCCACCTTCGAATATGAAATACATATTAGCGATATTATTGTATAATAAGCGAAATTGCACAATTATATTGCAAGTGGGTGAGCCGGTTTAGGGCACAGTCGTGAATGCCATGTGACGGAAATTATTTTTAAACATTAAATGCCATAAAATTTGTGAGCTAATAAATCAAAACCAAAGCCAATTGGTAATTAAATTCCTCTAAAAAAACACCTTTTACATATAAAGATTTTAAAAATACTTACTGTGTGATGCCAGCCATTCATTATAGTCTAAACCAGCTGGTAGGTCCACTAGAGCTTTGAGATCAGCTTCAGGTAATTTACGTTCTAGAACACTTTCCTCCAAATATAATTTGGTATCTGTTGAGTTTTGATCACCATCTCGTTCCTTGCGACGAGCTTTTCTGTAAAGAGAGAAGAGCACAATATTGATTATTAATGAACTCATTTCTTTTTGTTTTAATTAAAAATAATAAAAAAAGCTCAAGATCTGTCTAATAGATAAAAGTTTATTTATCGAATACTCTTAGGGTCAAATTTACAGTCATTAGTTAATTATTAGTAAACTAAACTAATACTTCATATTCACAGTGTATTGTTTAACTAAAGTTCTTAATATGAGCAAAGAATGGTGGTAACCCTATCAAGCTATTAAGTTTCAGTATTGGCAGCTCTGCTATATCATATGATTTTTATTTACATTTGCTATATTATTTCTTAAAAATGGATAAAACAGTTGCTTGCTCGTCTAACTTTACCGTGCAAAATATTGGTGAATTAGTGCTGAAATTTTTTCGGGAAAACCAAAATATATTGGAAAATAAAAAAAAGAATGTGTTACAGCTAAATACAAAGAAGATGCTTGACATCGTATGTGTGAAATCTGTCTAAAATTTTTCACAAAACAACAATATATACTAATAAAGTTTACAACGAATCAACTGTTGTCTAACTATTTATTAACCAATGACATTTATTTGGCGGTTTAACTAATGGTAAACAAAGAGCTGTAAATCAAATATTATTGGTTAAACTATTGCTATTAGCTAACTAATGACTGTGAATTTGGGCCTTAGCGCTTGATAGCATTGAGCTTACCCAGCTACACATAAAATACTATCGACTGAGGTCTGTGCATAACGGTAGAATGTGCCAATAGTTTCACCAATTTTTGTTGGTAACGTTGTAACTTGCCACATAAAGCGCACGGTTTTTATAATACATTTAAATACAAATGATGTTGAACTATTCGGTGAAGACGTTGATGTTTCAATATCTTTCATTTGTGTTGAAAGTCTGTAAAGTTTTTGCTATTGTTGTTGTTTGATATTGCTGTAGGTGTGCCGGCTCGTGTGAGTGTGTTGGGTGGGAGTGGGAGATTTTATTATATATAGTTGAGTGTCTGTGTGTGTGTGGTTTAAGTGTATGTTTGCGGTGAGTTTATCAGAGAAGGTTGGCTTATAATTGCTTGTTACAAAGTTCAAAGTAAAGTTTTTCTTTTTGTTCTCTGCCTATTTTCTTAACTTTGTTGCTGTTAAAAACAATTTTCAGGTGGTGCTTTTCAAGTGCTGTAATACATAGGTATATAGTTTGTTTTTTTTTTTTTTTTGTTTTTGTTTTTAAAATTTAACTTTGTGCTTTTTCCTTGTGTTTGTAGCAAATAATAATAATAATAATAATACTTCTTTGGTATGTTTTGTTCTTTAATTATTTTTTTTACTTCTTTGTTACAATTATTTTTACACTTTTTTTTTTAAGTTTTGCGAATTGTTTCATATATTTTTGTAATTTTTAATTTTATACGTATATACGATGATTTTTTTATTATAATTTTAACACAGCCATTTGTTGTGGTACGCGAGGCGGATTAACGTCGCCTTATTTAATACTTCTGCTAGAGAAACAGCCAAACAATTATTTTTTTCGTTAAACTTAAGAACAAAAATTACTTCACTAGTTCATTTGCAAAAGGTTTCTTACAAATGAGTGCTTTTTACGCGCTCTTGCTTTAGAATGTTTTTTTTTTTATGAATAAATAAATATAAATTGAAAAAAAAACGAAAAATAAAATCGTAATCTGATGGTTGGTTTTCAGTTGCTGTTATCAGCATTTAACAAATGAATTTTTAAATAAAAAGCAAAAAAAAAACACAATTTGCTTTTTTTTTTGCTATTGTTATTGCTAGTGTCTAATTCTACTCTTTCTACTAACGCTCATGCCATTTATACTACCTATTGATTAATGTGACAAGCGTACTAGTATAGGGTGTTTTTTTGAGGGGTATAGAACTTCGAATTGAAATAAAACACAAGAAAATCATTTTAATGTCCATCAATTTGGCTTTATTGGAAGGATAATTTTATGCCATTAATGTTTAAATATGATTTCGGGCATGTGGCCGCCGCGGCTGGCTCGAATAAAGCTAATTCTACAGGTCCAATTTTCAACCACTTTTTCGAGCATATGGGGCCGTATGTTGGCAATAACGCCACGAATGTTGGCTTCCAAGTCCCCTAACGTTTCTTGTTTGTTGGCGTAGACGAGCGACTTCACATATCCCCAAAGAAAATAATCCAATGGTGTCAAATCACACGATCTTGGTGGCCAATTGACAGGTCCATTCCGCGAAATTATGCGCTCATCGAATGTTTCCTTCAATAAATCGATTGTGACGTGCGCTGTGTGGCATGTAGCGCTGTCTTGTTGGAACCACAACTCATCCACATTCATGCCATCCAATTCGGGAACAAAATAGTCGGTTAGTCGGCTCCAATTGCTGTGCACTGTGGCGAATCGATTCATTCGGGTCCTCTTCAACACTTTGCTCTACAGCGGCAATTGTTTCTTCGGTGCGCACTGTTCGACGTCTCTGCGGATGCGTATTATCACATAGAGTAAACGTAGTGCGAAAACGATCCATGGTTAACCGCATTAATTGCTCTGATGGACGATTATGTCGACCATAAAATGGACGGAGCTTGCGGTAAACTTCGCGAACTGAACCATTATTTTCGAAATAAATTTGCACGACTTCCAAGCGTTGTTCTTTTGTCAACCTGTTCATGATGAAATGGCAAACCAAACTAAATATTAATCACTTGACAGCTGACAAAATGGCCGCCAGTTAAAAAAGTGATGCCAACTTAAAGTTCTATACCTCAATAAAAAACACCCTTTATTTGTTGGCACTTTTTTTTCTACCAACTTCAATAACTATTCAGTATGTGTGTTTTAGTATTGTCTTGTAGTTAGTAGCGGCAATTGTAACAACAAACTAAGGGCCTGTTTGTCTAAATGTGAACGAACGTTTCTATTGGAATATTAGTATTGGAAACAAAAACAAGTCTTCGATAGAAAAGTTCGTTCGCATTTAGACAAACAGGCCTTAAAATCCTAAATGGTGAAAATTATATAAAATATTCTGAGCAGAGTTGTAAAAGAACTTTGTGTTTTATATGAAAAATGTTTTATATATATACATATATATATTTTTTTTTTATTAAACTCAGACACAATAATTGTTTGAGCAACACATATCGTTACCTTAATATAGAAAGGCCATAACTCATTTTTTTTAAATCGAGATTTTTGTAAATTTCAATAGATGAACATCTAATGCATCGAAAAATGCAAAAATCTCGATTAAAAGAATAATGCGTTAGGGCCTTTTTATGTTAAGGTAACGATATGCACGTTCAAAAAATATACAAATCATAATAGAAATCAATGATTAATTGTGGCGTGAGCTTGTTATCAAATAGTCATATTGTTTTGATATAAGATAAGGAATAGAGCTATCTACAGCCAATTGTCAGATCTTACAATATTGTCAGATCTGGCAACATGCTAAATAATATACTGACAATCAAAAATTGCCAGCACAATGTTGATTATCAGATAATAAATTTAATTAATTGTGTTAAATGTAAAAAATTAAAATATAAATTGAGGAGCTGGCGAACAAAACCAGACTGGTCCCGTTAACTGTTTTTTACAGCAGAGGCAAATTACTGAACTACCTACATATAGACTAGTAAGGAAAATTCAGTTTTCGTTATTTTTTTAAGGTATGATCGAACTGGTTTGGAATGAAAATATTTCTTGATTTTATAGATGTGTACCTGGAGATCCCGAAAAAAATTAAGGACGAAATCATTTACTGAGGACATGTCTAGTTTTGTTCGCCAGCTCCTCAATTATTATTGACCATAAAGAAGCAATTGCAATTATTTTTTCTTTCCCCCTTTAGCAAAAACGTTTGTTAAAGTTAAAGCATGTGTTAAAAAAGTTTTGCCATACAAAATTCGTTTGTTAAACCAACTTTAAGTTTAACAATCGTTTTTGCATAAGGGGGTATATCTTTGAAAATAAAGCGTGTGCAGTGTTGCCAGTATAAAGAATTCTCTGATGCATGAACTTCGCACATCTGGGGGGTTATTATGTAATTCGATTCAAAACGGAAATGTGTTCGAATGCAATGTTAATAGCACACAAATTTGAACAGTTTACGTTTCGAATCGAATTACATAACAACCTCCCTGGCAATAAAAAAAGACTGACAAATATTTGAAAATAATTTGATAATGACAACGAAATGTGTTCCCACGATTTTCAAGTATCTGACAATTTGTTTTAAGCTGGTAGTCTTGCAATATACTGAGAATGCTTTATCGGGCAACATTGTCAGCTGACTTGGGCAATTTCTATTAAATGTTACTGCAATTGAGATTACAAAAATTACAAAAATGCAATTGCAGTTGAAAAAGTTTTTTATTACAATTACATAATGTAATTTAATTGTAATTGAAAATTATAACAATTACTTGCAAAAAAAATATATTTTTAAAAATTTTTTTTTTAATGTTTAGTTGACCAAAAATTATTCATAATTGTTTTTTTTTCAATTTCAATTACAACAAAATGTTATTGTAATTGAAAACTTTCATTAAAATTGCAATAAATGTTATAATCAATATGTAATCAATTATAAAATGTAATCATTACGTCCCAAATCTGGTTGTCAGACAAAAATAGTGAGTTCACACGGTTGTAAGGAATTTTTAGCATATTTGACAATCGTCTGTACATAGTTTAATGTGTTACACAATTTTTAAAATTTTTTTTTATAAAAATGTTTAAATTAATTAATTTTTGCATATAAGATTCACTGACAAGAGTCTACATTGCACTGCATATTATTCAAATTATATTTTTGTATTGAGTTGAACAAATATAACATAACATATTTTAATCTTTTGGTTCATTCAAAATAAATTGGATTTGTACTGCAATTCACTTTGTTTTTAATACTAATATACATTTTTATTTTTCTCCAAATCTTAGTGGAAATTGAGTTACAAAAGTTTTGCATTCCAGATCTTCGTCTTCTTTGTGAAAATCAACTCGTTTTGGTACATAAGCTTTTAATTAAAGCAGTTTACCATTTCTTAAAATGGATCACAACCATGAATCAAAGAATACAAGATAACTCATTCAGCTTTTGAAAAAAATATTTTTCTGCGCATGTACGTCACATTAGCCGATAAACATAAAGACAATCACACAAACACGTGTATTTGGTATAGGGAAATTTTGTTTACATTTCAATTTCTACGTCATTTTGACGTCACACCAGCTAAATACCAGCACACTCAGGTTAACAAACATGCGCAATGCGTAATCTTGTATTCTTTGATTCATGATCACAACAGCATACAATATTAAAAAAATATTCATTCCTAAAATAAATTGAAGTACACACTTTGCATTCCACATTTTGTTTCTTAATTTATTTTTTAACACCCGCCCAAAACGGCTGGATCGATTTTGAATATGTGTTTGTTCCGCCGTAGCTCCTAGTGTTAAGAAAAAAATAAAATAAACAGGACTCTAATGGCACAATTAAGGATTTTATATGTCTGATAAAGGTCTGATAAACTAGATATTCTGTATTATGGATTGCTTTCGATTTCCTCAACAACTACGATAAGTGAAAAAGGATTTTTTAAAGTCAATTTTTATCAAAACTAATTCACTTATATCCTAAACACTTAAAACAAATTATTTTTCTGAAAAATTGCGTTAGAAGATCCCTTTAAACTACTGAAGTACTAATATATATACGAGTATTTATGATTTTTTGTTTGATTTAGTTTAAGAATTCTTATGCGTGTTTTTTTGTTTTACTAATAAACTCAAATTAATAAATAATGTATGCACTCTTATATGTTCAAATTACTTGATTTATGAAAAAATTTTATCGATTAGTTAACCGGTTAGTATCAAAATTAACCGATTATTAGTGGATTAAGCAAAAATCTCGGCTAATTAATCGAGCGATTAACCATTAAAACAAAACCCCGATTAAATGAATATCCTAAACATGACATACAAATTCAAAAGTTTCATTTTAAACTTCTAAAATGGGACACACAGAAGCTCCTAACATTTGAAAAATTCTGTTAGGAATTGAGCGAAAACGATATCAATAGCGAAAGTCTTGGTCAACTGGGAAGGCAAAGTTTGCATGGACATATGTATGTATTTTCATATCTTATTTTCAGGAATCTGCGGTCTATTTCCTGTACAGCAAATTGTATATGTTTTCCAAGGTAAAGCTTGGTGTCTGAGAAAAATTTTCAGCACCATTAATTATTTCGCGTGAAAAATTTGACATGTACTAAATGTAGCCCAAATCGCGGTTTTTTTTTAAATAAATTTCTCGCTTTTATTGCTGGAAAGTATGCAACATTGTTAAAATTCCGTGCGAAAAAGCATTGCTCATGTTGTTTCGCAGCTAAACTAAAATGATGCCAGACTAATTTTGCATGGAAAGACATGATATTACTTGTTTTTCACAACAACAACATAGTACTACTTCTGCGAATTTATTTCGCAAATATTTCATACCAAATACTTTTATATGTATTTTGACAGCATTTCGCATGAAATTGTGAACAGAGTACCAGGCTTAAAGCAAAAAAAAAAAAAAAAAAAAACGGTCTGCACAAGTAACATGTAATCTCAAATGCACATGATTGTGAAGTACGCTAATATGAACGGCATTGCACACATTTTGATAATGACACCACAAAAAACAACAAAAGACATATCAAATATTTACTCAGCCTTATACTGAATTCAAAAATGTTATGTTTTATTAGCAATTAAACAGAATTCAAACTATATACGAGTATTAAACAAAAATACTCTAGAATACGATTTTATGAAGATTAAGAGATGTTATATTTACTCTGTATGGCCGTGCCCTTAGAATCTAAGGATTAGATGTTCTATCAGCTAAGACCATCTTGAAGTCCCAATGTTACACTAACTATTGTATACATTTGCTTTTCTAATTAGCGAACCTTTGTTTTCAAACAAAGCAGCTTATTCATACGAAAAATAATACTTCGTTTTATATACTCGTAGTAAACGCAAGTTCGTATGCATGAATTAGTTACAATAATAACAACAATCAAGTTAATTAAGTTTACATTATAGTCAAATATTTGCTTGTTGTTTCCTTCTTTCAATACTATTTGTAATGTTTGATCTATAAATTGTGGATCAATCATAATAATTAGGGAAGTAACGAATGTTTGCATTCGCTTTCGTAAATTATTCGCTTACTTTTGCTATTTGCATTCGCTAAAATGTATGAGAATATTTCAAGCGAATACTTAAAGGCGGTGTCAGATACGACTTCAACGCTTTGCGTGACGTTTCTAAATTTGGGAAAAAAGCGTGAAGCAAAGTGTGCATGACACAATAAAAACTTTGACAATACTCACTGTTTGTTTCACTATTCGGTTTTATGTACAAAACACAGTGCAATTCGGTTACTCTGATGCCACGAACTCGTTTTATATGCAAATTAACCGCCATTTTAATAAAAATTTCATGTTTACATGAGAGTTTGGTCAAACAAATTAAAAAAAATATACCAACTGATTGTCAAAGCACGCAAAAAGTTCAAAAGTTCAAAAAGTTGCCTAACTTTTCGCTTCGCTTTGCGTTAAAAGTTCTTTATGTGACATGTTTCATATAATCACGTACATTTCATCTTAGATATCAAAGCGAATCTTCAACGCAACGCGAAGCAAAAGTTTTATCTGACTTGGGCTTAAGAAAAAAAAAAAAATGTAATTCTTTTACGAAAAAAGTTAACGATTAACAAACGTCAAAAACTCGAAAATTATTTTAAGCCAGCATGAAAAAGATACATTTACCTACAGCAGCTACGTCCAAAGACACGTACTTTGAAATAGCTTTGAAAGCTCTTCAATTTGTTCTTGTTTCTTTGCAAAATTTGAGCAAGCATTGTTGTCGCCGAGATTTGATTGGATGTTGTGATCTCGTCGGTGTGAAAGCACAAATAGCTATTTATAAAAGTTTGAACATTGTGCATATGGCTTGGACGTAGCTGATTTATAAAAAAGCATTCTTCAAATCTTTTAAATTATAGCGGAAAGCTTTTCTATAAAAAATTCAAAATTAAACCAAAGTTCAGCGGTGCTTGGAAATATTTTTCAGTTTTTGAAAAAGAAAAGGCAGTGTATTTTGGGCAGCAGTATTTTCCACTTAAGACTACTCTGTCCAAACTTTTAAAAAGTGTGTTGAGCATCATTCATTAAGCATTAAACACATTCATCACAGCAGGCTACACGAACACACGACTTCAAATGCCGCTAGCAGCATTTGTCGCCTCGTAGCCGGCTACTTAATTATTTTGGAGACGGCAGCAGCACCATCTGCAGCTGATATTCAAGTACAAATACATAGTTCAGTATTGCCACTTTTATATATTTTGCATTTATAAAAATTAATTACTCTTTTAAAATGTACTGATTTCACGTAAAAGTACAAAAATTAATCAATTTATTCCTTACATCAATTTTTGGATATTGTTTCTGTTAAATAATATGAAATAATTGTACAAAATCATTCATTCAACATTTTGTATTATACTGGCAACAATGAATTTTCTCATTGTAGCCAAAGAAATAGAAATTAGTTTAATTGGACTACAACGACATAATCAGCATAGACAACAACCTGTCGCCATGTTGCCTTGCTGTCTTCAAAAGAATCATTCCCATATAAACATGTGTATTCTATCCTTGACATTTGGTAGCCGGTAGCTTGCTGTGGTGAATGTGTTTAATGCATTACTTCGTACGAACAAATTTGAAAGGCAAACTACCAGCAAAAAATTTCAAAAAAGGTAATCGAATTTGAAATTAAGCATTTTTTGGTGGAAGCACCAAAGCACCGTGAGACTAAAATAATCGATTCTTGAGAAGTACTTACATTCTTTTTATTTGTCAACATTTCACGTAATCTATTTCGTCTAAAAAAATCATTCTCTTCATTTAGCAACTTGCACGTCATTTTTTTTTAAATTTTAGGTAATGTGATTTGTAAGCGAGTAATGAAAATTGGCAATCAGAAAAGTAAGTCATTATATGGCAAGTAGTTCTAATGGTAATGTGTAATTTTATGCTGGGTTTTTTCAGCGGGCCGGGCCAATCAACGTTAAGAAACAAAAATAAGCAACATTTTATCTCTTACAGTTTCCAAGATATTTGACTTTAAATTTTTTTTTTTAATTTTTGACTATGACTTTTTTTATCGTTAGTACATAACTTTTTTATTACTTGGCTAAAATAATTTGTTTTTGTTCTTTTTGAGAGAAACTCCATTACAATTCATATAAAAAAATAATTTTGATATATCAAAAATTGAAGCAATTAATAATTTTGCAATTTGAATTTTTGAAATTTTTTGTTAATTTTTTTGCCATATTTAAAAAAAAAAATATTAAGTATTTGATTAAAACTTTGATTGTTTCTAAGAGAAGAGGTATTAAGAAATACTGTGAAATAAATTTTGAAGATTTTTTGCTGATGTATCCTACATCCAGCATTGGTCGAAAGCTAGCATTTTTTCTTCAAAAAATCAGGAGAAAAATAAGGCATTAGATACGGTTCGAAATTTTAAACTCTTATCGAAATATTTCTTAATTTCGTTCGATAACGAGTGCCGTAATTTGCCCCCTGATTTTTGGATGTGGCAATAAAAATTGCACTGTGTCTTGAGCCACTGAAAACTATATGAAACTTCTAATGTAAGCCAGTACAGAGGTTGGAAAAGCCCGCCTAAAAGTCGTATTATCTCAAAATCAACTACCTTTGACTATTTCGCAAAATATGACTACTCTCAACCATATGTTTCTATAATGATGTTTTATTGTCAACACACAAGCCAATAGAACAAATACATGACATAATGAAGGCTTATTTTGAGAGTCTGTCGAATGTTTTGAGATTTTCTGAACGTTCATAAAATTCTTCTGGAAGCTTTGTGTCAAGTAGAAAAAGGGTAATGCTTCTGCTAATATTTCATTCAGTCCGGGTCATAGTTCACTTGAGTTGAGTCAGAATTCGTCCAGTCGAGTATTGTGTAAAGAACAGCGAAGTTAACATCGTGGTATTCTAGCAGTGAATTAATTTAACAATGTGTGTTTAAAAGCTCTTAAGATCAGTGCTAATTAATAAAGAGTTCGGATTTCATAATAATTGTGCGTTTGTGGTTATTCTTAATTGTAGACAATCGAACCTAAAAAAATAAACTTTTTAAATGATAAAAACGTAACAACATGGTTTCTGTTTCCTCTCCGTATCATATATCAAACAATTATATTAACTATTTTATGAAAAACGATTCATATAACAAAATAAACTTAAGTACATACATACATATATATGTATATATGTTAAAATATTGAGTTTTTGACTCATGTTCATATTTATCTGATAACTCTAATTCTGCGAAATAGTTTGACTGTCTCCGAATGTTAGAACAATTAATGTTTTTGTTCGTGTCTTTAATATTTTATGTTGAACTTTTATATAAATTTTTTTCTTTTGTAAAATGATAGATAAGCCATTGTTTATAAACTTAAGTAAACCACTTAAAATAAAAACTAGTTTTTCACTCTTTTCAAATTATTATTATTAATTTCTTTTTTTGTATTTGTAATAAAAAAAATAGTTACTATTGGAACTAATATTTGAGAAATCTTGAGCTAAAGAGTAATTTTATGGGGTTTAGTTCTCTCTTGAGAACTTTAGCAAGCAAATTATTTCGGTTGTATATGTATGTCTGTACAGCGGGTTCCTGCTTTAACGAATTTTTAGTTTTACGAATTAGTAATTTAGCGCATGATAAAATTTTTCCCACAGAATACTTTATATTAAGAAAAACCAAATAATGTATTAAAATCTATATTACAATATTCGATCGGCAATTTATATTGAAAATGAAAACAAATTTAAATATTTTCTTATAATATTATTTCTAGTATACAAGATATTTAAGTTAAGTGTTAAAAAAATTTTTATTAAATTAGGTTAAAGTTCACATCCTAAAGAAGCCAAATTACGTGTGATTATTTTTTAGGACTACACTGCACCAGCGTATTATGGATGACAACATGGTTTCATGAAAGTGATGAAAATGAGACGGGCACCACAGAATAATACTGAAATCCTTCAAAAACTATTGTTGATAAGCTTTCAAACTCATTTTGAAATACGTACATACATATTTCTAAATTCAAACAAGTCTAAATTTTAGACTCTAAAATATTACTTTGAAATAGATTTCCTATCATCTCAAAATTCCCTTAATTTTTTACTATTATAATCAATGACTGAATATGTAAATGACTGTATTACTAATGAACTTTTAAACTTGCTTTCAAATCTATCGTTCGTTAGAGCGGGAAGCTACTGCATATCTTAAAACACATTTTGAATTTTAGCAACCTTGATAGAAAAAACGGCACGTGTGTGTTGTTCTTATTACTCGTATATATATATATATATATATATACTTGTTGTTTTCAGAAGTGTCATTTACTAAAAAAAAAACAAAAACAAAAATATATATATTATCATTATTGAGACAATTCAAATTAATTAGCACTTTTCAATTAAAAATGTGTTGAACTATGTTTTAAAATGTCTCCGTCTATCAGTCTACGTGTTGGAGATTCGATTCGTATTTAAAAACTTTGGGGGCAAATTACGGCACTCCTTATCGATCGAAATTACGAATTATTTCAATAGAGTTTATATGGAAACATTTTAAAATTTCGAGCCGTATCGAATGCCGTAATTTGCCCCCTGGTCTGACTCTCTACAACGGATGAAGGTATTCGTTACAACACTTGTCAAAAAAAAATGTTAGAAATAAATTACAGCGAATTATAACGGGTGTTTTTTTAGAGGTATAGAACTTTGAATTGAAATAAAACACAAGAAAATCGTTTTAATGTCCATCAATTTGGCTTTATTGGAAGGATAATTTTATGCCATTAATGTTTAAATATGATTTCGGGCATGTGGCCGCCGCGGCTGGCTCGAATAAAGCCAATTCTACAGGTCCAATTTTCAACCACTTTTTCGAGCATATGGGGCCGTATGTTGGCAATAACGCCACGAATGTTGGCTTCCAAGTCCCCTAACGTTTCTGGTTTGTTGGCGTAGACAAGCGACTTCACATATCCCCAAAGAAAATAATCCAATGGTGTCAAATCACACGATCTTGGTGGCCAATTGACAGGTCCATTCCGCGAAATTATGCGCTCATCGAATGTTTCCTTCAATAAATCGATTGTGACGTGCGCTGTGTGGCATGTAGCGCCGTCTTGTTGGAACCACAACTCATCCACATTCATGCCATCCAATTCGGGAACAAAATAGTCGGTTATCATGGCTCTATACCGGTCTCCATTAACGGTAACTGACTCTCCAGCATTATTTCGGAAGAAGTATGGCCCAATGACTCCACCAGCCCATAGAGCACACCAAACAGTCAGTTTTTGTGGATGTAATGGCGTCTCAAGGGTCTCATGTGGATTCTCTTCACTCCAAATGCGGCAATTTTGCTTGTTGACGTAGCCATTCAACCAAAAATGAGCCTCATCACTGAACAAAATTTTGCGATGAAAATCAGCATCGAGATCAATCTCATTTTCGGCCCATACACCAAAATCACGACGCATTGCATGGTCTCGCGGCTTTAATTTTTGCACAAGCTGGATCTTGTAAGGTCGCAAGCCAAGATCTTTGCGCAAAATCTTCCATAAAGTTGATGGACAAAGCTCCAATTGCTGTGCACGGTGGCGAATCGATTCATTCGGGTCCTCTTCAACACTTTGCTCTACAGCGGCAATTGTTTCTTCGGTGCGCACTGTTCGACGTCTCTGCGGATGCGTATTATCACATAGAGTAAACGTAGTGCGGAAACGATCCATGGTTAACCGAATTAATTGCTCTGATCGACGATTATGTCGACCATAAAATGGACGGAGCTTGCGGTAAACTTCGCGAACTGAACCATTATTTTCGAAATAACTTTGCACGATTTGCAAGCGTTGTTCTTTTGTCAACCTGTTCATGATGAAATGGCAAACCAAACTAAATATTAATCACTTGACAGCTGACAAAATGGCCGCCAGTTAAAAAAGTGATGCCAACTTAAAGTTCTATACATCAATAAAAAACACCCATTAAAATTTACTTAAAAAAATCCAAGACATAGACTTGAAACTACAAAAAAAAAATTATTTATAAATATTAAAATAATATTAAAACAAATTATTTGAAAAGATATTAACTGGATGCGAACATTACAAAATAAATACCAAAGAAACAGCAAAAAGAATCAGACCATACCTATCAAATATGTAAATATTTATTTTATTTTTATTATTTTTTATATCTGCCGCGACAAAGTAGAGGAGTAACAAACACATGAAATCGAGAACTTTAATTATTCAAGGTGTTTTATTTGTATTTTGTATTTCTTTGCAAATAATGATAACAGCAGCAATTGGGGTCGATGATATACATAAGTACATACATATGTACATATATGTATGTATAAGAAAATCTATTCCAACAAAAAGTGGCTTAATTTGAGGGCAAAATGGATGTTTCAATTAAAATTAACAAAAATTCATGCATTATGGACGGAATTCCAAAGCACTTAAAACTTATGCAATTTGCTGGAAAGTAAATAGTTATAAAGAATTTTCTCCATGGAAATTTAAGACAGACAGATTTGCTTTCAATATTTTCTAATTAAAACATATCAGCCAATTGGCCATGTCTATAAGACATCTTTGATGACGGGTACCAGACAATGGTAATTCGTAGAAGACATATTGAAGACACCTCCATACAAATCGTCGCCGAAATTTTCATACAAAAAGGAGCGAGGTCACACAAGACGAGATGAGAGACAATGTAGCTCAGCTTGTCGTTGACCTTTTCCCAATGACATGCTCCTCAACAATTGCATCGATTAATATATAAAAGAAAATACCTCCACATTGCCATTGAATGTTCTGGCTACATTGTCTCTCATAGTGTCTTGAATGATGTTATAAGCGACATTGTCGCTCATCAATGCTTTATTGGAGATAAAACGAGGGGCATTATCGCTTAGATTGTTCTCAACAAAGTTTTATTGAAGACAAAACGTATGACACTGTCGCCCATATTGTCGCCAACAAGGCTTTATTGAAGACAAAACGTGTGACATTGACGTTCAGATAATCATGAACGAAGATTTCCTTTAAATTGTCGACAGTCGACATGTTGTACATTATTTGTCGAAGACAATGTTGTCCAGGACGATTTTACCAACGGGGTATTTATAAAACTTATTAAGGCCTTATAAAGGGTTTTTAACACAAATTTCCATACAAAATGTTTCTTAAAAAGCCTTAAAAGTTTCATATATAAGGGTGTATATTTTTTGCTGTTATATGTACTTATTTTTTATTTTTTTAAGTCAAGAATTTTTAATACAGGAATCTGCAATTAATTTAACTTTTCAAACATACATACATATATGTATGTGTGTATATGTGTGTGATCTCTACTACCCAGCTAGCCTTTTCAATCGCCAAATAGTCTATTGCGAATCCTATGCAGAGCATTTTTAATTGCTGGCGAGTGCATATTTTAATCGTGCAAGATACGATGCACAGGAGAAACTGTCACATACAAGGGCCGCGGAAGGCTCTTTCATTAGACGTAAATTCAATCACTTGAGATTTATTTAGAGATTATCTTACAAACCTTTTAAGAAGAACAATAAGAATCGCATAAAGATCCTCAATGTTAATTTTGTTTGTGCCATTTTAGCAGAATTATAAAAGAATCATTCCATAACGATTTGAGAAATCGTACAAAGCTCAGCATCAGCAGGCTTTTTATTTTGGGAGTTAAATATGAAAAAATAAATTAATTTTTTAGTATGTAATAAGAACACAAAAATGTTTTCATTTATTGATTAAAGCAAAATTTAAAAAGTTAAAGTTTTAATTTTTTCCAAATAATTTAAAGAGACAAAAAATAAGAGATATTCACCCATATCGTGAACAGCCTTTCCCTCTAAATATTTTCCATTTTCTCCAAATTTCAATCGTGAATAATTTTCCCCCCACAAATATGTTCCCTTTTCTGATTCCCCTTATCGCGAATAATATTTTTCACATGGATTTTTTCACTTTTCCCGTGTTTTTTTCACTTTATTTTTGCAAGCGAACTGAATTATACATCCCGTAATTTCAATATTATACTTCCAATTGTATATTAAATGTTAAAAATAATTATTTTTAGGACGAGATCAGTAAATAATGTCCACGATTAATAACAATAATTTCTTGCAACACCTTTTTTCATTGAACATGAATCTGGTTCACATGCAGTAAATTTTATGGCTGTGGTATACTAAAGATTTTTTTTCACGGCACCTAAAATATTTAAAAACTCAACTTTACACTCAAAACCATTTCATTTGAAACCCAAAATATGTGTACTTCTTATTATTAAACTTAATTTGTTTGATTTTCAATTATTTATTTATTTATTTAGTACATATTCTGCAAAGTAAATTTGCAGAATATGGTTGCACAAAAATGGACAGATGACTAAGACCATATGTCTATGATGTTGTTAACAGTATTCTTAAAAATGTTTTTGTGACTGACTGTACACGACCTATGCCTTCACATAGGAAGTAGCAACGTGGTTGTTAAGGAAATTCCACAAAGGAACCGCAAGATTAAACGGTAATCCGTGCCAGATCAGTCAACCAGTGCGAGTGAGACGCAAAACTCTCGAAGGCCAATAAACAACAGTGGCCTGGTTGCATTTAAGAAGTAATTGCCAACGACGCGTGATGTTGACTCGCCCAGAGCTGCTTTACGACAGATTTTCAATTAATTTTTAAGCTTTACAAGCCTTCTTCCCGTTTTATACATTCACTACGAAATGATAGCGGGAACAAACGTTCCCATGAAATTCACGATTGCAAATTTCCCTTCATACGGAATGAAAATTTTATGGGAACAAAAATTTAACATGTTATTCACGATTAGAAATAGACTTACTTTAAATAGCATTAATTCACTTTTAAAAAGAGCTTTCGGATTTTAGTATAAATACTTTTACATTTTTAAAAAATCTGTAAACTCATTTTGGGAAGTTTTTGTTTTGTTTTTCTTTAAATCTAAAATATATACATATAATAATTAATAAATAATTCCACTAAAGAATCAGGTATTCAATATTTTTTATTTCATATAATAAAAAAAATATTTTTGTGTATGTACATATATGTATGTATAATTTAGCGTTATTTTAGCAATAAGAAACGATTAAAAAGTGATCAAAGTAGAAAAAAGTTTAGCTTTATTTTCTGGCTTAAAATGTAACTTTTTTTAGCTTACTTTAGCTTTTTTTACATGTGATTTAGCTTAATGTTATTTTAAAATCTGGTCACGCTGAACAGCAATATCATTCTGTATACATGGAAAAATTATGGTTACTATGATTAATTTTATTCGTATTTATGGTTGAAGAAGCCACTTCTGAAAAATTGTCTGAAGTCCTTTTGAATTATTTGAGAACTGCTGGACTTAGGTTTTCAAACATGTTGGGAATCGGCACGGATGTTGCAAACAATTTATTTAAACAAAAAAAATGGGTTTTCCCCTATTAAAAAATGATATCACTGGACTTATTTTGGGTTCAAATGTACATGCCAACCCCAAAAAGAGGATAATTTATTGTAAAAGAAATTTACAATTATCTTCGTAAAATTAATGTAAAATATAAACGTGCGCGGTTAAAACTCAAATACCATTTTTCAAATGACAAAAATGGTTTCAATATAGATCTATACAATAAATTTCGATCAACTTTTCTTGCGTTGTGTTGTAAATGTTAATTTTAAATGACATGTTAGAAACTTCATGAAACAATGACTCTGACATCTATTGTACAATTAATAGAATACAATAAATTTATATAAAAAAAGAAGAGGGGTGCCTAAGGACACTCGGTTAGAGCTATGCTGCTTAGCTATATAAAAAAAATTTCATGTGTTAAATAACAATACAATAAAATTACTTGTATTTTTTAAACTATTTATTTAAATTCGCCGCAACTATATGCATCTGTAGACATTTGCATATGTAAAGGCAGACTTAGCACCCTGTTTTTTAAAGTTGTTATTAGTAAGTCATCTGGCATCTCCTTCTTTACGAACAGGGAAAAATAAAGAAAACGTAAACAAAGAAATCAAAGCAAAAATTAACTGAAATAGAGTCGATTATTTTTGTTACGATAATCACTTCCTAGCTCCAGTGTCTGGCATAAAGAGCATAGCTCTAAAGATATATTAAAGGATATTAAAAAAATATATTATATTTTTAATAAAAATAGAGCGTGGGAATTTGTCGGAATTTTTTGGAATTTGTTTAGGGATAGCGACAAAAATTATCTGCCAGAACTGCGCTAATTGGCTCGCACATATCAAGTTTTCTTGCTAAAATTTTGGTTTTGTATGTGAGATAAGAGATAATAATACATACCCAGCGGTTTGTTTTTACATTCACAATAATTATGTTTAAACATTTTCTTATTTTGATTTTGATTTCAATATACTCAAGGAAGCAATAGAAAGTTTTTTCATCATCGTTCTTGCAATACTGGTCACAATCTCCCTGTTTCTGCAAGACACTTTTTATATAAAGACTGTCATCGCGTAATGCTTTTAATGAGTTGCCATTTGTCAAGCTAAAAATATCTATTAATTGCAATAAATAATTAAATGCCTTTAAACTTTTTATTTATTGACAAACACATTAGAGCAGCAAAAAGATCATAAATTATGTTACAAGTATAGAAGTTTAGAGGAGGAGCATGTTTCATATAAACGTGATTGTGCAGATATTTTTGTTTAATCTAACGGTAAATACAAATGATAATGTTTAAAGAAAATAAGAAATATTCTTTATATTAAATAGATTCACATTGTTTGAAGTCCACTAAGGAAAAGTTGTTAAAAAAATTAACCATTAAATTTAACTTGGTATACAGCTAAAGCTCAGTATAGCGAATGATATAATGTCAAACCTATTCGTTAGTAATAAATTCGTTATAATACAAGTACTTTATTTAATTTTTTAATTTATTTTGAATAGAAATAATGGACATTAGTACACAAAAAATTTCTTTTTGTGTTCATAGGCTCAACCATTCATTGAATGGAGCCCCAAAAATTAAAATATTGAATATATTTGCTATATTAGGTAATAAATACTAAAAAATATCCATTCCCATATCGCAAATTCGTTAAAGAGAGTATTTTTACCGAGCTTTGATTGTATTTAGCAAAATATTAAAAAAAATATATATATTGAAAAATCAAATTTATAATTTAGGTCAATACCAATTAAAAAAATTAAATAAATAAATATTATAACACTTGAATATAAGTAAATATTATACAAGTGACATTTAATTTTTAGCTTTTAAATTTTAACTTTTTAAATGGAAAAAATACAATAAATCATTTCAGAATTATATTTGTATGGTCCTTCAAAATATTGTAATAATTCTTATACACAACACATATAGAAGAATTAAATTTGGCGCCATTTTTTCTTTGCGTGTAATAGACATCTGGTATAAATTGCATTAGCAATTTTCATACTTAAAACGTAACATTTTAATTGTTGCTTTTAATAAAACAAGTAACAAACACAAAACCATTTTATTGTTTCTCTATATAGTTTGTGAACAGAAAAGCAATTTAATTTCTTTGAAACACAAAATACAAATAATATTTTTTTTGTATTAGTTTCTAAGCCTACTACGCTTATTTTTCTTTTGTGATTTTCAAAAATATTATTATTTGTGAATTTTCAAATAGTTCTTGAAAGTATGTGCATAAGATAAGAGGTTTATGACTATTCAAAATGTGTGGTTGAAGTCTACTGATGATTTGTTACAGCAACAATGAAATGCATATCGACAACGCTGAACCACCAGCAAATACATTTCAAATTAAAATAAACTTCTGACAATATGTCGAATTATAAATTTCTTAGAAAGTATATAATGCTTAACAAATAAGTATTTTACTAAAGCTAAGATACACTCCCGATCAGATGATTATAACTACATGCATATGTATATACTTTAATCCTGCTTTTTAGTAAGCCATCGGAAATACGAGTAGTATTTACTTGATATCACAAAAATATCAATAAATAAAAATAAATTTTGTTTCAATAGTATTTTCAATTTTTTCCTTTTCCAGAAAAAGAACAAAAATTTACAATTCTCTTTTGTCCATCTAACTATTCTTCTATAATCACTGACAAATTTTGTGGTAACAGAATGAAAAATATTCTTGAGAAAAACGTTTTAAGGATTTTCGAATTAAACCATTAGTGGCCAATAATCCTACTAACTCAGACTCAACTCAAAAACGGATTTACACATAGCCCACAAAGTCTGCGTTCACGTTTAACTTTTTTTATGGATTTAAAAATAACATACTAAAATGTACCTAACACAAAAGATTTTAAGATATAGCTAAAAAAAAACCAAAAACAAAAACTAAATTCATGTATTCAGTTTTCTTATAAAGGGACTTTAGTTTAACAATACGTAAATCTGGGCACCAGAAAGTCTGCGTTCACTTTGTTTATGTTCACAATGCCGTTACTTTTTAAGAATTTCTGGATCCATTTTTTCTTTATTTTTATTTTTTATAATTTAAATAATCGTTTGATGAGATTAGAGGTACATTTTATTTACAAGTATATAGATTTTCGAATATGGAAGCTAAAGATAATAGGCTTTTTACATTGACACACATTTCAGTGAAACGCATGGAAGATGTAAAAAATGTGAAACATGCGTTTACATTGACACCATCTAACATCTACCATCATCTCACTTGTCAAAAAGACAACACGTTCTGCATAGGTTTTGTTAAGGAAATTATAAAAAATAGATTTTGATGTAAAATTAATAATTGGAGTAGTTGTTGCTCTGCATGAACAACCCCAATTAAAGTGCAGTACATGGAAATTATAAAAGATTTGCAAGAATAAGATGAAGACTTTTTAAAAGGTACATAAGTATATGTAATATGTATATACGTATGTCGTTTTTTCTTAGTTTTTGACCAGCGTTGCCACTAGTGAAAAAAGAAATTACAAAGCCGCAAGTCTAAAATAATGCAAAAACATTTAAGAAAAAATTTTTATTTTCTTAATAGTTTTTTTAGTACATTGAAATTTAATACGAGCTAATTTTTTTATATTTAAAAAACGTACAATTGAAAATATATAAAAAAATCACTAATTCGTAAATATTTACTTCAACGAAGAATAATTTACCACTTTCCTCTTAACATTTTGTCTAAATTTAATAAAATATTTTTTTAGCCATGCGTTTGAGAAGAGACTTATTAACCTTTTCTTTTCTTAATTTAAACTCATTTAACTAGAAGTACTGAGCAATACTTATACATTCGTTGGTTCTTTAAGCATATGTACATATTTACACTAAACTTTTTTTTTCCAATTTATTTTCATAATTTTAAGCTGAAAATTTGCACCACAATTTTAAAATTGACGCTACTGTATTAGCTGATAAGTCATTCTTGGGGTATCAGTTTTAATAAAGATCAGTTTACTTAAAAAAACTCTTTCAACAGAAGCGTTTAAGAATGGTAATATCACAACTTTTAAATTTGTAAAGAAAATATCGCCAGCACAGTTTTTACTTTGAGAAATTTTAGAACAATAAATTTCAAAACATCGAATTTATCCTTATGGTCTAAAGTGCATATTCACGCCACTCATTGTCTAATTTTTGATAATCTAGCTTAACAAATGGAAATCGATTTTTATTTCAATGATTGTGCAAATTCTGATTATACTACATCAATAAAAATTATAAAGGTCATCATGAAAGTTGATTTTTTTTAATTTGTGTTGTGCCTCGGAATAGTACTTTAAGCAGCTAAATTAATATAAATTCCACTTTTGCTAACAAGTTGCTCGTTTTTATCGGTAAACTAAAAATTAAGAAAATAAGCCTTTAGTAATTAGAAAAAAAATTGGCACATCTTTGATTACTTCAGCTTTTAATTTGTATAAAAGCAGGGATTAGCTCCAAGAGAATATGAAGGAAACTGCAAATAATATTTTGTAGAGGTTTCATCTAAAGCAGAAAGAATTGATTCAGTTATTTTTGAATGATCTTTAAAAACTTGCAATCTTCAATAAGGCATGAAGTTTCGTCTGTAGAATGTGGTAGTACATAAGTATAACTCGATTTTGTCTTTAGTCAACTCATGCTGTTATCGCCTTATAACATATAAATGCCATTAAAGTCAAATAGTGCAAAATTACACAAAAAATTTATGGTGCAAAAATACTGCGAAAATATATAAATAGTACAGATTTTGCACTATTACACAGAAAGTGGCAACGTTGTTTTTGACACAACAATGTAATTTTGCTAGTGATGGCACTAAAATTAACGAAGGATGTTAGATGAAACAAAATGAGATAGGAACATCTTTTAAAGATGTAGAAAGATGTTGGTTTTTAGTACTGTGTATTTCTTATGGGAAGATGTTAACATTTTCGCAAATTGATGGTAGATGTTAGATGTGCGTCAGTGTAAAAAGCCTATAAGGAAGAAAGTGTTTCGGAAAGAAAAATAATTAAAGAAAATGGGAAGAAGGCAATAGCTTCCCAAAAATTGGTAAAACTATTGGGTGAACATATTTGTGCATCCAAAGCGTCATATATTATGTCAAAAATACAGGTATATTAGCTTCTACGCCACGATCCGGACGCCCAAAAATATTCCTCCTTATTCCAGTTGTCGGCATCGACGTCACATTTAGCCCGTTCAAATCACAAATATAGAAACAAATGGAGTCCGAATAATAATTAAAATTAACTTAAATTATATTTCAACAAATTATATTATTTAAATGCATGTTTGCTCCATGACAACTTTGCTCAACTGAGCTAATTTCACTATATACCACACCAGCGAGCTGGTACCATCAGCAAAATATCAAACTCTACTTGACATCGCTACAGCAAACCGTACAATCGCACAAAGTGCCCATACACGACCAAACCGCTGGCACAAACACTTGATTGCGCATGCATGCTGTTGTAGTGCATGCGCCCCTTTAATTTTTCTTCTTTTTTTTAGAAACTCACATTAATTAATAAAAATATTTCATTCAATAAGAATTGAAATTACTGAACTTAATCCCGAATAAGAAGTTATTTCTGATTAGAAAAACAATCCGTCAGCATGTCATAATAAGCAAAGAAGCTCTTCGAAGGGTTATGCGGTCAGATTGGGCCCAAATCACAGCTGAGGAAGCACAGAAGTTCGTCATATCCCTGCCAAATGGACTGAGTGAAGTATTAAAGCAGCGTGGATATTCAACAAAATATTAAATTAAGGTTTTCTTTGAAAAAACTGTGTTTCTTATTTCTGGAATTTAACTGAACGCAGACTTTTCGGTTGCAATATTTATTTAGTTACAACATTAAATTCCACTATATGAAAATTTATGAAATAAATGTGCATTTTGTTGTTGGTTTTTGTAAATATAGGGTTTAAGAAAGATTTATGTGAAAATAAATTTAATCAGTTAAATGTTTACGTGGTACATATTTTCAAATCACTTGAAATATTATTAAGGTGAACGCAGACTTTCGGGGCTATGTGTAGATGAAATTTAGTAGTGGGTACGCAGAAATTGGCGGGAAGAAGCTGGTATTTTTATATATTTTATTTCATAGTCATGCTAAATTTGTGATTTTTACTTTTTTCAGTCTAAATATCATAGTACAACTATTCAATCAGAGTCAACTCGGTATATGTACATACTTATGCTTATGTAAGTCTCTGGTTTCCTTCCTCTCTTCCTATATTTATTGAAATAAAAACAGAAACTGTTTTTAATTATAATTAACGAAATAAAGAAGAAAAAGAAAATCATAGAAAATCAAACTTTTTGAAAGTTTAATTAATAACAATTACCCCACTTAAGAATATTAAAACAAATTGTAGCAACTACCAATACTCCTATACACCACGTACTAAAGAGCACACAAACCTTTTAGATTTAAAATTTTCAGGAGTGTAAGTGTATGAAAACATTTATAAAATATAAAATAAATTTTTATTTCATAATATTGTATGAAATGTGCATTTTTTAGAAGAATAACGTTCTGAAAAATTGTTTAAAGAAACAACAACAACAACGCAGGATATGTATTTTTACTTAGCAGACCATAAAAAAAACCGATAAAATGTATTTGCTAAAAAAATATCTACATTTATGAAATTTTCTGAAATTCATTGTTCAAAATCTAAATCGTTTGATATTCAACTTATTTAGAGGTTGATAATTGCATATGGGTACGAAAAACCGGTTTTTTACCTGTAACTGAAGATTTTAGGGGATTTTTGAAAATTTCAAAAACAGATTGTTATTATACTTGACAATACCTACCAGAAAATTTGTAAGATATACCAGCTATTTCGACTTCATTTATTTTTGTTACACAGTGTTATATGTTTCCAAAATGTAGGGCCGTTAATGCATTACTGCGCAGAAAATTGAACTTTAAAGGCCATTGTTATAACTTGTCGTTAGTTAACCCTGCGTTTACACATGCAAGTACTTTGCATGCAAGCTCTGTGTACGTATTATCAACGAAAATTTCGCACAAATGCCCGACTGTCTTGCAACTTGCATGTTTACCTTTTAGTGCAGAGTTGTCCATAACATAAACAATTTTAATTTTAAGGGAACTTTATTCGAATTGCTTCAATGTTATTTATGTCTAAAAAGTATTCATTAACTGCTTGATTTATGAAAATTTAAGAAAAAAATATTAAATTAGCTTTTAAATGTACAGTGCACTCGGGAAAACGTCAACTAATTCAAACCGCGGGTGTTGACGTTTAACAAATTGTTGACGTTTACGAATGTAAAATTTTTAAATAAAAAACATATCTGCTTTTAAAAGTTTTTATTAATTATAAACTAAAACCAAACATAAACAAATTCAAAAAGGAAACAAAAAAGGCATTCAACCTGACTAGAAACATAGAAGACAACTAGAACTAAAAGAATACATTTTAAATATGTAAGATCATATTTTTAATTGTACATGCACTCATATGCATTTAAAAAAAATCGGTTATTTTTTTCTGCTGTTTTTTTCTTTCCAACACTTGGAAGAGAGCCTTCTCTCTTAAACGTCTTAATACATTTAAGTCATTTTGCTCAACATTCTCGCATTGAGCCCAATCCAAAGCCCTGTTTAATATTTCGACGGCTTCGCTTGGTTTTATTGTCTGCACATTTGTATCTAAATCGTTCTCCTCATCATCGAGCACCTCTAACTCCTCAATTTCACACGAATTAGAAACATTATCCAGCAAAATATCTTCATTCCACTCCTGAATGTATGAAACTGTATAGTCAACCTAAAGAAAAAAATCAAAAATTACCTGTCGTGTTGTTGAAACAATTGTAAAAATCGACAAACCTGAGGGTTTAGTTCATTAAGCAGATCAACTGCAAGCTCCATTTGTTGCTGAACGTCTGAGTTCATATTTTCTTTCAGTATGCTTAACGGAATATCTTCCTCCGGATCTGTCTCATTTTCCGTGAAACGTAAAACATTTTGCCAGCATTTTACCATTGTATCTTTGCTTACTTTATTCCATGCGGATTCTAGAATTGTAACAGCATCCCTTAATGTAACACTTTTCATTGACTCTACTAGATCTAAATTTTTTGCCGCTACCATGGCTAAGAGGCTGTTTCTGTAGTACAGCTTCGTTATTTTGATTGCGTTCTGATCCATTGGTTGGATAAGTGGGGTAACATTTGGAGGAAAAAACATCGCAATTATGTTTCCATCTTCGGTTTTAAGCTCTATTTCACTTGGATGAGACGGAGCATTGTCGATTAGGAGGAGCGCTTTAACTGGCAAGTTCTTTTTTAAAAGAAAATCTGTTACCTAAAATTAGAAAATCTTAGCTACTGAAAATGATATTTTCTCTGCAGCACAAAAAATATTAACCTGCGGCACAAATGATTTGTGAAACCAATCGCTAAAAATGGCTGATGTCATCCATGAGGACTTGGAACTTTTGTACTCAGTAGGGCAGTTGAAATTTTTGAAAACTCGTGGATTTTTTGCCTTCCCAATCACCAACAATTTAAGTTTATGACTTCCGGAAGCATTAGCACAACATAAAAAAGTGACTCGTTGTTTTTCAGTTTTTACGCCCGGAGCAGTCTTTTCGGCACTTGATACGTAAGACTTTTCTGGCAAAATTTTCCAAAACAATCCCGATTCATCAGCATTGTATAGCTGATCATGGGATAGACCCATTTCTTCAATTTTTTGCTTCAGCTTGACTTTAAATGGTTCGACAAGCGAAGGTTGCGAAGATAGCTTTTCCCCAGTTATTTTAAGCAGACGAACTCCAAATCTTTTTTTAAATCCCTGCAACCATCCATCACTTGCGTTGAACGAGCATTCTTTTTCTTTCAGTTTAAGATGGATCTCTTTGGCTTTTTCTTTGAGCGCTAATGCATTTACCGGATAATTCCTTTCTCTCTGCTTAACAAACCACTTGTACAGACGTTTCTCCATTTTCGGCAACTCTGATGCTCTTAATGTCTTTCTTTTTCCTGGACCGGAAAATGTGTTATTAACACAGTCCAAAATCTTCTTTTTTTTCATTTTTATCTTGCTAATTGTTGACTTTGATACACCATATTGCTTCGCTAAAGCTACCGCACTTGTACCCTTTTCTAATAAGTCCAAAATAATTGCCTTTTCTTGTAATTTTAGCACTTTCGGTTGTTTTGAGCTCATTTTGGTAATGTGATACTTACGAGAACAAAAAAGCAACTGAACATAAATAAAAATATAATATGTATGTACGTGCAGTTGCAACTACTTTTCTACTCTACTTATAAGGGGAATGCCCAATTTCAGATGTGATTTCATAAAATAAATGTGTGTGTGAACAAATTTGTGTATTTTAACTGCTTATAAATTCAAACTTTTGTTTTATTCAGAGTTGACGTTTTAGAGCTTTGTGGTTGGGTTGACGTTTTAGAGTAGGCAATGTAAAAAAAAAAGCGTTGACGTTTTGGGATGTTGACGTAAACGAGCGTTGACGTTTTCCCGAGTGCACTGTATTTAAAATTAGTAAAAACTCATATAACATTACACTGAAATCCAGTTAATTTGTACTAAAGTATTAATAAGGCAACACTATAAGTGAAACAAGTCACTGTCTTGCAAAATTCCTTGGCACTTGAGTTGGAAGTAGACTGCAAGTGCCGAAAGTGTAGTTGTGTTAGTAAAAGAGTTTGAGTGTATTGAGATTTGCACTTGCACGTGTAAACACTAGGTAAAGGTAGGATTTTATTGGATAGATAAACACTTTTTCATTATTAAAATTTCACTTTCACCAAAAGTGAGCGGTAAGTTAAAGACAAGTTCATCGTACCTGTAACTTTTAATGTAAGGTATAGTCATTTGAAGTTGCCACATTTTTCATCAGTTGCCACGATTTCTACTTTATAAATTACAGCCAAATTTATTTGGTCAAAAAAAGGCATAAAACAAAAACAATATAACACAAAACACATAATAATACGAAAAAAAAAACAAAAGAATTGATAAAAATGTTTGTAATTTAGCAAATATACAAAGCAAGTTGCCACTAAGTATTTTTAAGAAAGAATATCTACAGTATCCACATACATATATGTTGCCACCAAACAAAGATCGTATTATTTATTTTATCGTACAGTTGTAATAATGGACAAATTTTAAAGGTCACTTTATAGTTCAGTTTTACTAAAGTTATGATTAACTAACAGCAACTTTATCGTCAAATCAAAAAGTAGATATCGAATAAATAAATATCAGATTTGGTATACAAACATGGGTAATACTAAAAAAGATTGATTATAAGCGAACTTGTGTTGTGTTTTAAATTAAAGTTTGCTCGTATGATGCAGAGCAGTTATGCATTTACCAACAGGTCCATACTTCGACGATTTCATTCATTGTCAGTCCGGGGTTTCATAATACATATTGACAATACCCATGATGCACAAGCCAACAGGCAAAAATTATTAAATACGGAAGAAAATATTAAATGAATACATTTGTATGTATGTATGTATGTCATGTTTATGCAAATAGTGATGCACGAATATTCGTATTCGTATTCGAATTGCCGAATATTCGGACATTTTTAAATATTTCGACAAATTCAGGCGTATACGAATATTTTTCTAAAAAAAATTACATAAATGCATAAATCGTAAACGAAATTTAAATAAATGGATAAAAATATTAGTTTGTACACGAATCCATTAAATTTTTATAGAAACTAGATATACCAAACGGACGACACACTCGTCCGTATTCTATATAGAATCAAAATGTAAATAATTCAAGATTCAAAGAAAATGTATGTAAACGTCATAAAAAAAAATTCATTAAAACACAGCCACACACAAACTTACATACATATGCAAGCATAATTAAATAATACATGAAATTAAAAAAACATAAACAAAATCCCTTTAACCAAGTTAATTCAATTTATTCAACTCTCTTCCTTTAAGTATTATGGCTTTGATACAACAACAAATAAGAGAAAAACAATTGTAAGGTCAAGAGAATAACTACAAACACACACACACACACACACGCACTCATGTTTTGTTTCTTTTTTACTTGTAAGCTAATAAATGCGTGTGTAATATGTGTGCATGTAGTAGTAGCAACTTTAAACGCTTATAGCTCCCAAAATACTAAACCGATTTCAATAAAATATAGATTCTGCACAACTGCATAAAAAATCCTTTAAAACCATATAAATCTTTTTAAAATCGATGCGGTGGTACCACCGTAAAAGGGGTTACAAAAAACATGTTCGCCTATTAATTATATAGATTTGTGCTTTGTATTATTTTCAAATATTTTCAAAAATTTACTGTCGATCATTAAAATTCTGGGTAGTTTTTATTAACTTTAAAGTACGTACGCCACGCCAACAGGAGTATGAAGTTCTTTTTCATAACAATTTTTTAATATTTCATATTGCAGGGGTAAATACATCCCCAATTCAATGTCTATAAATTTTACATTAAATATTCGTATTCATATACGCGAATACCGTTTCAAATATTCGTATTCGTAATCGCGAATATCAAAAATTGACATTCGTTACATCACTAGTATGCAAGTATGTAAATATGTGCAATAACAATAACAACTATAAAATATAATAAAAATGGGTAATACGGTGTTCTTTAAAAAAATTATATACTCCTACATACATATGTACATATGTGTAGAAATAAAAAAAAAAAATAGAAATAGACAGCTCAAATGAAAAAAAAGAAGAAGCAAAGATAACAAATTATAGAAACGAAAGAACATAAAACGGCAAAAAGCTTTTCGTGTCAAGAACAATTTAAAATATTGCAATATTCAATAACAACAACATTATGAAGAAAGAAAAAAAAACTAATAATAATTCAATAAAAATGATCTTTTTAACGATCAAAGTCAATAAAACACAGACAATAAATTTTGTTTAAAAACATATCTGCAGCTACAGCAACAGATACAATATCTGTTCGTTTAACACAAGAACTCAGAGGTGGGAGTAGGTAATGGAAGTGAAGTGGTTTTCAATTTCGTATATCACAAAGGTTGCTTTTGAAGTGAAAAAACTCTTATTGAAAAACAATTAATCATTGTGCAATTTTAAATTAAATATTAAAATTAAGGAAAAATTTCAATTTATCAATGTGTAAAATATCTTTTTTTTTTTTTTTTTTTTTTTTTTTTTTTTTTTTTTGAAAAAAAAATGTACTGAAACATTACATATTGAAATTAGAATGATTGCAGCAACAAATAAAAGAAATGTTTGCACACACTTCGGCAGCTTTTCAAATAAAAATTAACTTTTTCTTTACTATGAAACACGCGCGTTAGATTAAAGCGATTCTTTTTTTTCGATATTTTATTATAAAATTATGTATTTAGTTATTTTTTTCTATTAAATTTTAGAGCAACTATGTAGTTAAGTTTATGTTATTATTTAATGCAATGAACAGGAAGAAATAAACGTTGACATTCTCTCTTATATTTTTTTCTTTCTTATTTGTTTCTTGTCAAAAGTTCACCCGATTTCTGTTGGTTTTTCTATTTTCAATTTTAGTTTCTTTTCAGTTTTCAATTTTATTTTATTTTTTTGCAGTCGTCTCTTGTGTACTTCGCGTGCTATTCAACTAAAAATTCATATTTATTATGGCGCATAGGAAGGTTGAGTCAGTTGAACAGTGTTGTATTGGGCTAGAGTGTTGAGAATGTAAATAAATATTTATGTACGAGTATGTAGTGTTGAGTAGTGTCGGTTCGCTGGCTGTTGGCGGGCTGGGCTGGTTGGCATGGCTTGGCTTTACCGATTATTTGATGAGTGTTTCCTCAAGAACACTTTTCCGTCATTTTAGCAAAAAAAAAAAATAATAATAATAATAATAAAAGAGCAACAAATAAACGTGCACATTATTTATTATTTTTTATTACTTATACACATTTCACGCTGTTGACGTCGTTGTGTTGTGGGATTTAAGGAGAGCCATTTTTAAATTATTTGCTTGTATAATTGAGCGCTTGCAATTTTCAGACGCTGTAAAACTAGTTAATAACAGCAATAGCTTTATTAATTTTGTTTAAAACAATAATTATCTGATTTTATTCTCTATTAAAAAAATTGGTTTTGTGAGAATTTTATAATACTTTCAACATATGACGCGTCTGTTTGTCTAAACAAAAGTATAACATACGTGTAGTTTTTATTTATTTTTAAAAAAAAATATAGGTACCTATCAGTAACGCCAACTTTTTTGGCTCTGAAAGCACATCAATTTAAAAAAAAACACTAAAAAGCCTAATTTTGAGATCTAAAAAGCGTAATAAGCACTAACGTAAAAACAAGTGAATATCCACACGAGTGAAGTTTAATAATGTTATATATTTTCTAAGCTATTCTCTATTTTGGCAATATGTAGTATCATCTTTAATGAAATGTATCAGACGAAAAATGTATGCTTTACACTGAAAAAATAAATACACCAAGTTTTTAGTAAAGTAATTTTAAGAAATACACAAATTTCTTAAAGGCACTATTTAGTGCTTTTTCTTAGTTTGGCACTAACGCTCAAAATTTGGCATCTTGAAAAGCACTAAAAATAGTCCCAAAAGCACCAAGTTGGCATCACTGGTACCTATGTCCTAAGAAATTTTTTACTGCCCAAATATATTATCCTCAATTTTAGAAAAGAAAACGTCATTAATTTAAAAATTGCTTAAAAAAATTAATTATTTAATCAAGAATTCTTGGATTTTCCCCAAAATCAGTTTCAAATGTTAATGCCATGTATTGATATTTCGAATAAAAATTAAATTTTTTGTTAGTTTTTGCACTTTAAAGTTCTATCGGGCTTAAAAATCGTCATTTTGCCCAAACGATAGAAACTTTTTATTTAAATTGCTTACTTTCCATTAGTGATGCACGAATATTCGTATTCGCATACGAATTGCCGAATATTCGGCCATTTTTAAATATTCGTATTCGCAGTCGTATTCGTCAAATTCAGGCAAATACGAATACGAATATTTTTCCAAAAAAAAAAAAATTAAATAAATAAATGCATAAATCCCAAACGAAATTTAAATAAATGGATAAAAATATTAGTTTGTACGAATCCATTAAATTTTTTATAGAAATTTTGTGCCTTGTATCTTTTTCAAATATTATTTACTGACGATCATTAAAATTTTGGGTAGTTTTTATTTACTTTAAAGTGCTCCAACAGGAGTACGAAGTCCTTTTTCGTAATAATTTTTTAATATTTCATATTACAGGCGTAAATAGAACCATAATTTAATGTCTATAAATTCCACATTAAATATTCATATTCACGAATATCGTTTCATACACAAAAAAAAAAAAATATCATCGAATTGTAACCAACAAAACAAATTGTTAATATTTAATTTAAAAATTAACAATGATCATTGTTGATATAACAAATTTTAATTTTTGTAGTCAATTAAATTACTTAACAAAATTATTTGTTAAATTATATTATAACGGAATGCACACATGTAGAAGAAACAAGAAATCATATTTTGTTTGTATTTATTATTTGCCTATCTAATAAAGTGTTGCTCTCCAGCTGAGAGGTAAGTAAGTTGGTTTATTAGTTTTGAGGTTGCCGGTTCAACTCCGCCCAAAGACATTTAGTGTTTTTTGCAGACAAGCAAAAATCGTTTCGAGGATTGTGATTGTGTTAATATAACAACTATGATAATGAAAATTTGTACAAAAACTCAACAATTCGCATTGTTAATATAACAATAACTTTAATTGAAATAACTTTGAAATCTAACAAAAATTAATGTTGAAAAAATAAATGAATTTCAACAAATTATTTGTTGATAAATTTAATTGAAAATATTTTTCAGGTTTTCCTTTAACTTACAATTTCGTTAATTGTATTTACAAAAATCGTTGTAGGGTCAAAATCAATTAATTATTTAATTGATATAACAAAAAAATTAATTGTATTTACAAATTATTTTTTTCTGTGTATATTCGTATTCGCGAATATCAAAAATTGACATTCGTTACACCACTACTTTCTATTAAAAATGCAATTTTGAATATTAAAATTTTTTCGAGTAAAAGTGTGCACACTAACATCCTTGAGGGGTTTGTTTGCACTTTGTCGATATATCGTGCCATAGCCGCCAAAAAAGTTTAAGCGAAATAATTTTCGAACTTAATTTTTTGGCTATACAAATTATCGCCCAAGTTCCAATCGGCGGAAAAACCAAAATGTTGCATCGCCCAAAAATCGTTAAAAAAATTGGATGATTGTTCACCGACTTTTGGATGACTCAACATTTTTAGATATTTGGATATTTCTTCATAATGAATAAATGAGAAATTTCCGCAAAATGTTAAAAAACACAAAGAAAAATTTTGGGCGATTATTCATTCCAAATTCGGGTGATTGCAAGTAATGAACATGCAGTGCCAAAACGCCCAAAAACTTCGGGCGATTAATCATTTGACACTTTTGGGTTATTCTTATTTTTTTTTTTGGTGATCGGGCACTGTTTTTTGGGTATTTATTCACAATGACTAATCACCCAACAATTTTGGGTGTTCCTTCATTTAACTGTTTCGGGCGATTGCCACTTGGTCGATAATTCGTACAGCCTATTTTTTTTACCAAAATCAATTATTTGCGATCGTAAATAATCGATTTTCGTCAAAAAAAAAAAAAAAAAAAAAAAAGATCCAAAAAAATTTGCCGGTTAAGCTTTTTTGGCGGTTATAACTTGATATGTTAGGATGCAAGCTTAATTTTTTTACAACTCTGCTTTTTGTTTTTAGGACAGTAGTGCTACAGCGCCTCTGATGTCAATTAGTCGTATTAAATTTTAGTAGTAATTTATTTTTGTGCTACATAATACCGACGAAAGATGGTATATAGTATTCACTGAAGCCGTTAGTTACAGTTCAGTGACCAGTGACTTGTCCTACAACAACTGATACGAAGGCACACTAATGTACATCAATATTTTGTATTCAACGTGCTAACAACTTCAGCCAAGGTAGGGTTGTTTGCCATCGCGTAATTTATAAAAAGAGGACAGCAGAGGGAAAACACGAATATTTGGTTAAAAAAGTAGGACTTACTAATAAAATGAAATTAGTTTTTTCTAATAAAATATTAAATACATATCAACCTCGCAACATTTTACATTCAATATTGAATCTTTTACCCAACGCCAACGATATGTTTACATTAAATTGTACCTTCATAAGTATGTATACATTGGAGAGTATTTGCATACATAAATGCACAGAAATATCAGTTCAACTATAATTTAAAATGTTGGAAATGGAATGTTTATAACATAAGAATTCATAAAAAAGTTCTTATTCATTAACTGAAAACCCAAAATTATTTAAAATTCAACCGATTACACATGAAATATAACTAACCCTTATTACGCAACTCCATCGACATTTTTAATACATCTCGATAATTCTACGTCTTAAAATAACATATTTAAATATCTCAACACTCATCAACAGTGTATTTATTAGATAATCTGAACATCCAATAAAAATTAATTCCCTTTTGTTAAGCAATGGAAAAGTGATAAAATGTCTTAAAAAGTAGGATTTTTCCGGACGCTAATTTTTTTCCAGGACACAGAACCCAAAAAGAGGACAGTGTCCGGAAAAAAGGACGGATAACAACCCTAGCCAAGGCCACCCCGCAATTTTATTATATTTGCAAATAGACTTTACTGTTAGGTTTCAGCTCTCAAATGAAATTGTCGTTAAAAAAAAAAAATATATTTTTCCAATCGTTAAAATAAATCGCACAAACGCAAAAATTGCGAAGAGAGAAAAATAACGCAAGCAAAAATGGAAAAATCGCCCAACGATAAAAACCGGAAAAAAGCCCAACGAAATGACAAGAAATAAAAACTCGCGACCACAGTAAAACATCAATAAAACGGAACAAAATCTCCAAACAGAAAAATCACAAAAATGTAAAATATTGCGGCATGTCGATCGATTTGTTTATGACTTGATTTTGTAGAAATGCAATCCTGATGAAATGGAAAGTATTATCGTCTAGAAAAATTTTAAAAAATGATTAATAGCTAATAAATCAGTGAATATTTAAACATATTTTAAGTTAATTTTCATACAAAATTAAAATATATTTAAATACACTTTCATTTTTTCAGTGGCCAATTAAAGTTATTATCAAATTACGTTGAAAGTATGGTAGCACTAAAATATTTCCAAATAATATGGAAAGCTTTCAAAAAAAAAACAGCTGTTCAATATAAATAAGAAAATTGAATTTTCAATTTGCAAAAAAAAAATGAAATAAGCAAAAAACACATTTTATGATACAAAAAGAGCATCGGAATGCATTTTTCTATTTATATATTTCATGATATGAAAATATATGTTACATTTATTGTATATTTGTGAAAATTAAACGAAATTCTTTTCAATACGACCACATGATGTTCATGTACATTAGAGCTGCAAAACTATCGATAGTATCGATAGTTTTGTTGTAAATGAAATATCGATAGTTTTTTCCACTATCGATACTATCGGTAAAAAAAAACAAGTAATTAAAAGAGTAAAAATAATCGAAGTCAGTAAACAGTAGCCGGCAGCTTTGAAGCAAATTATCCGTCGTTGATTTAAGCTTTTGTACAGCGATGCAAAAGTTGGTACAATTGTATAATTTTAGCGCTATTTGAATGCCAAAAGTACCGTAGCACCGCAATGACCCATTTAGCACTACTGGAATCTCTTTATATTTATTACATGCCAAAAATAGCATTAAAATATATTACATTAAAAAAAATTTCCATAGAAAAACCGGTTTTAACGTTCACTTACATATTTTTTTGCACAAGGGGTTAATCTTTAGCTCGAAGGTATTAGAAAATTATGTAAATCAAACGATGTTTTCCGGTACTTAAAGAATTGCTGAAGGAATGTTATTTATTCCAAATTCATCTGCAAATGTGGAAATTTTATTTTCGTACCAAGGAGACTATTTGCATCGACTGTGAACAATCGAATAAAAAAAAGGTTATAAACGTAGTATATCGTAAATGTTACTTTTATATTCAGATCCCAGCAACTAATATTCTTTGTGCACCTTCTGGCGTTTTGTTAATTGATTTTTAGTTAATTAAAAAGTACAAGTATTAAAAAAATATAAATAAAGAATTAGGTACAATCGTACTGAAAAAATTAAATTTTTTTTTTTTTTTTTGAAAGTTAGTACAATTTGTAAATATGACATCGCATCCCTGCTTCTGTATACATAAGTACTTAAATACATACATATGTATGTATATGAATTTATTTATAAATCCAAGTGTTATTCGACAAATAGTAGTCACAAGTATCTTAATAAATTCAACATCGTCGACACAAAGATAAATTTTGGTGGTACTGATATCGCGACGGCCGCCAATCGTCTCAGATTTATTTTGACATACCCTAGCGTGTTTCCCTACAAAATTTTTTTTTAATTGTACCTACATACCTACATATCCAGCCTAATCTTCGATGTAATCGTATGCGATAAAAATTAAATTTTTAGAAGAAGGTTAAAATTGTCGCTTACGATAAAACTTTACAGTTAGTGTCTTAAAAGTTATTAACAATTTTCGCGTTTTGATAATTCTAAACCATGGATTTAGACCATGACCATTCGATACTATCGATATTATCGATAGTTTTACATAAAACTATCGAAACTATCGAGTGGAGCGACTATCGATAGTTTTGCAGCTCTAATGTACATGCCTTCAAGAAACACACACATGCACAAAACGTATAGTTTGTTTGTAAAACTTAAACAACACTTAAATGCACAATGTTGGCTGTTTAAGTTTGATTTAATTGTGCGGTGAGAAACAAAATTTTTTGTTTAAACATGATTTAAAAATAAAATGCATATAATCATTGACTGATTTATTAGCCCTAAGTCTCCCATAAAGGACGGGGCACAATGAATCCGTCATACGTTAAACTTCGCCTTTTTCAACTGACATTAACGCAACGACGGAGAAGGTTGGCACAATGAGTACTTTATTGACGCAAGCATTTGAACAGCTTAATAAGTCTATTCTCCATTTTATTTATTAAATTCAACTTTTTGTATTCATTTCGTTTATTTCTTTTGATTAATTCTATTTTTGCTGCCACAAAAAACAAAAAAATATATCAGAACATACAAAAAAAAAAAAATCAACCAATATCTGTCAAACTACTCAACGTACACAAAAACTTAAAAGTTGACCAAATTTTGTACTTTGCGTTGACGGACACGTACTGAATGTAACAGACCTGATAAGAAACCATGTATTTCAACTTAGCTGTCAGTTGAAAAGGCGAAGTTTAACGCATGACGGATTCATTGTGCCCCGGCCTTAAGACTCAAATTTTTAAGGTATTACTTGCCATTCGTCATGATATTTAGCATTCGAGCTTATACGCATTATTTGAATTTTTGACATGTATTAATACAAAGTATTACCTAATTTACATTAAGCTTTTTTTTCGTGAAATTAGTTGCATGAAAATTTTTTATTTGTCAAAAGGAGCCCTGGAAGAGCAACTTATATAAAAAAAGTTGTCAAAAATGCATCAGAGATTCATAATACGCCCTTTTTATATAAAATTCTCTTTTATAGCGCTGCAAATAGCAAATAGAAAAAGTTGCGTGCAACAAAATTCATGAAATTTCATGAAAAAATGCTTAATGTAACTATGCAGCGGCAAATAAATATACTACATAGTTCAAAAGTTTCATGCAATTGTGTAGTGTGAACAACTCATTAAGTGTCTAGTATATGATGATCTGCATTGACGTAATTCTTGCAAATTTACGTCTACGTACATACATACATACATCCATACATGTTTTATTTATTTATACACCTTAGGAATTTATTTATACAAAAAAAAATTTACCTAATCATTTAAAATATCTTTGTCTACAGGCAACAGCTGTTTTTAATCTCAATTTTTTTGCTGCTGATTTTGTATATTTTTTTGCACATCATTCGTGAATTTGCAATTGCTGTTGTTGTTGTTGTATGACATGTACAGTGTTGCACTTCAAAATTGTACTTTAGTTTGTTGTTTTTGTTATTTTTATTGCCAAGTTCAATACAAAAAACAAAACAAACAAAAAAAAAATACAATGAAAAGAAATATAATTAATAAATTACGAATTACGAATTACAACAACTAAGCAATTCATTATTGTTGTTGTTAAAATTAAATATTTTGAAAATGAATTTTAAATCAACAACAATTTTAATTTTAATTTTAAATAAACAGCAATGGACTGACTGGCCAACTGACCGAACGCCTGATTGTCCGTTCAGCTTAATGGATGATTGGCCGTATTTATTGTATTTCTTTTTTTTTGTTTGCAAAATACCCAGATTATTTTTTTTTGTGCTCTGATCAAATAAAATCATAGAAAAGATAAATAATCATTTAATATTCATGATAAACAATTAAACAATGATAATGTTAAAGATTAATGTGTTAATTTTATAATATTTATTTAACATTTACGTATACATCATATAATTTTTGTTGTGGGATTTATTTATGCATATTCATATTCGAATGTTTTCCCTTTTTTTCGGTCACTGAGAAGTTATTTTTTAATAATAAAGCTGCACTGCCAAGTAATGTATTCTTCTACGCAAACATTCTAGAAAAAGATCTAAGCCATAAAACTTTATAAATTATTATTCATCATCAATTTCTCATGATCAATTAAATTGTGAATTTCGTTGTGGCCGTATAAGCATGGAAGATGCCGAACGTTCTCGACGCCCAGTTTAGGTTTACACACCCCAAACAATTGCAAGCATTCTCGATTGAAGATTGAAAATAAGAGAGATTGTGGAGGCCAAATATATCTCACATGGCTCAGTGCTTTAAATTTTGAATAACTGCTTCGCAAGGAAAAATTTTTTCCGCAAGATGGGTGCCTCGTTTGCTCACAATCGACCAAACTCAATCGTGTGATTACTTCGCAAATAAAAGCACTGAAATAAAACATTTCGTAACGGGAATGAAACCGTTACGTTGAACCCCTTTCATCAATACAACGACAAATTTCATTAATACAATAAAACATTACATTATATTGATGCAAATTTCCTCAATGTAATGAAATCTTTGTTACGAAATAATTTTGGTTTGGGTAATAAAAAACTTAAATACATGTTTTTATGTAAAATGCACACAAAAAAGGATTTTAAATTGATTAGGTGACATAAAAGAAGACCAAAGACCAAACCACAATTGTAATTAATCTATAGTTATGGAAATTATAGTTTTGTTGCAACTTGAATGAAATATATTCGTAACTACAATGAAGAAAACTTACTGCTACTGGCTAGTAGGCAGTGTGCTGCTAGCCTTGTAGTCACAGATTCGAATCCTGGAGATAAGTCAAAGTATTTTTTTTTTTCAGTATATATATTTATATATATATATTTATATACATATTTATATATATATTTATATATATATTTATACATATATTTATATATATATTTATATATATATTTATATATATATATTTATATATATATTTGTTTATAAGTTATAACTTTTCAAATAAGTTAAATAATGTTGAATTAATTAGATCAATTAAATTATGTTGAACTATGAGTTGCAAGTTCAAATCTTGGCCGGACAAGACAATTAAATACATACAAACATTTTTTTCTCAATATACACACGTAAGTTAAACAATTAATAAAATTAATGAATCAGAATTATTTTTTTAGCACAATGATACGATATCATCAAAAAATTATATGTTACGTCTCAGAAATGATATACTGTCTCATGATAAACATTAAAAATGTTGTTAATTCAATGAAATAGTTCGTTTTAAAAATTGTAAGACTAACGTCACTTCATGGTATAAACTAAAAAGTTTCATTGAAATTATTACATTCTTCATTTAAAATATAAAAATAGCACTTGTGATACTCACTTTTTGCAAATTCAATAGCTCCTAGCAAAAAAAAATTGGCATTAAATGTCTTTATATTAAAATTAGTTCGTGATGTAGACAATGTTGCTGTATTGACATTATTTATGATATGGTAAACTTTCCTGTCACAATGACACAACAAAATTGTGTGTCATAGAAAAACTTGATGGAAACGACATTGCATACATTTGAAAATGACACCACAATATGACACCACAACTTAGACTTCGATCAAAAAAATTTGAAAAAAAGTTGTCTAATTATATTTAAAAAAACATAATAATAGGTTTTTGGAAAAATTCAAATTATCCCAAATTTAATTTCTTAATCTTAATCTTTTCTGTACCAAAAATTTAAATAATAAGTTTAAAATTTTTAAACTCACTAATAATTCCAAATTAATATTTTACTTATTAAGTAAAATATTTTTTTATTAAAAATACATTGAAATTGATTATTGAGGGGTTTAGCTGGATCCTATGCGCATTTCACTGTTGCTAATGCAGATCATCAGGGAACCTTTACCCAAAGTTTCTTAGAACAACTAGAGTTATTCACCCTTATCGGGAATAAAAGGCGAACAGTTTGTTCACGTGAAATATTTCCCGTGAACAAAAATATGGTGAACAAAATTAGAAAATAGTATACTAACACAACAACAACGCAAACATTGGCGATAACAATTTTAGGGAAAGGGAATACTTTTCACGTGAACTTTTATTTCCGATAAGGGTGAATATGTTATAAACTTTGATTTAAACAAATGAGAAGCTCAACAACAAATAACAAAGTTGCAATAAGAACTCAATAAGCAACATGTTTTTTATTTTCTTTACCATTACTACATTGGCTGACTTTTCTTCAAATTGTAGTTGTAAAATTATGTAAAAAGAAAATAAATGTAAATAACAACAACAGCTATTTTAAGAATAGAGTGTTGCCATACAAGTATTTTTTGACCTGGTGCAGTCAATTTAATAATTAGTGATTTTTTTATGGGTGGTTCTAAGAAACTTTGGGTAAAGGTTCCCTGATGATCTGCATTAGCAACAGTGAAATGCGCATAGGATCCAGCTAAGCCCCTCAATAATCAATTTCAATGTATTTTTAATAAAAAAATATTTTACTTAATAAGTAAAATATTAATTTGGGATTATTAGTGCGTTTAAAAATTTTAAACTTAAATTTTAACAATTCCCATAAAAAAATCACTAAAAATTTGAATAATAATTTAAATAATAATAAGGTCCAATTTAACATAATATATAACATTTTCAAATCTTTTTTGATTTGAATTAAAGAATAGTGGGAATTTTTTTTTATTTCACATGTTAATGTTTCGTTTAGACCCTTAAATCAAAATAAAGGCCAAAACTTTCAAGGTTAGGATTACATAATATAACACCACAAAATTTTTTGAATACATGCATGTATAAAATACATAAATACACACCTTTTGTTATTACCTTAATATAGAAAGACTCTAACTCATTTTTTTTTTTTAAATGCAGATTTATTTATTTTTTAATACATTAGATTTGTTCTGTCGAAATACACAAGAAACTAGATTAAAAAAAATAATGAGTCAGGGCCTTTCTGTAGTAAGGTAACGATATATACATATGCCTATGTAGTTTAAATTTAACAAGATAATTATTTAATTACTAGTCTCGGCACGAGGGTTTGCAATTTCTGTTTTTATTTTTTCGCATATAACATGAAGTCATATTTTGCTATTAAATAGTTTCTATTTAAGAAAAAATTAGTTGAAAGTTTAAATAAATAACAATTCGTTTAAAATAAAATATCTAAAAGAAAAATAATAATAATAACAATGCTTAACACATTAGAAACTTATAACAATGGTTAACATAAATTACTGTTACGAGTATTTAGGTCTTGTAATAAACATTTCACCTCGAAGCCATGAGACGGAACAGTAAAGTCAAGTTAAAACAGCAACGTCATCGTCATCATCATCATCACCGGCACTAGATAATCTGATGGAATAAAGGTGGAACACTTTAACATACATTTGTTTTCTACTAAACTTTAAATTCTGCTTTAGCAACATTTTTGCTCTTCTCTTACTTTCATTTTATTTCAAGTTTTTTTTTTTTTTTTTTTTTTTTTTTTTGTTGAACATGAGTATGAGCTGATTTTTTGAAAATTTCACTTGTTTGTGCAACGGTAAGTGGGTGATCAATGACCAGCTGAAAAAATATATTTACTAATGGAAAAACTAGCTTGTAGTTTGACACAAAGTGGAAATGACATTCAAACCTCAAAGTAATTAATTCAGTTTTAAGTTATTAATCATACCTTTGCGCTAAAAAGCGAGAGAAAACTATAATTTGTTTCTATTAAATTTAATCTCAAGAAATGATTGCGAAAAATTTAGTAACCCTTGTGCAGGGATGGAAAAATTGGTACAATTGTACTTTTTTTTAGCACTACATATTTGAATGTCAAAATCACTACTGAAATATTTCTCCTATTATATGACATGCCAAAAATGTCACACAAAATGTATCGAATCTATAAATAACCAGTTTCAAGCGCTAGTTGATGAAGAAGTTATTGACTCCTTAAGAAACGACAACATATAAACATATGTACTCGAAGGCATTAGAAATGAAAAGTGAAGTAAATTATCAGATGTTTGCTGGAGGAATAAAACCTATTCCAAATTCATCTGCTAATGTGGAAAGGGTATTTTCGTACCAAAGGGAGAAACAGACTATTTGCATCGACTGTCTCCAATCGAATACATTATTACTGCGGCAAACCAGTAACCACCCGACGATATGTGCCCTTAATTATGAAAGTGGTCTAAGTCATATGCATATATTAAACATATCTTAAAGAAACTTCAACAAATATTTTATAGACTAGAGATTAGTACAACTCTAAATTCATATGTTGCATAATATAAAAATATATTTTGATTTCTTCTTCTTTACTAAATATCTCGAGGAAAGAAATGTATGGCTTAGAATACTTTCATAATTAAGGGCGCATATATCCTAAATGTTATTTTTATATTCAGAGCTCAAGAACTAATAATTGTTTGGGTAGCTTCTGATATTAAGGAATAATGTTAATTAATAGTATTAATGAATAATATTATAATAATTGAACTTCAAAGTGGCTTTTTGTTAATTCTTAAGTTTTTACATACATACATACATATCCGTAGACATGAATTTTACATCAGTTTTTGGTAAAAATTTATGCCCCTATCACGGTTTTCAACTAAATTCAGTTTGGTCGTCTAAGAGTAGACCAAACTTACACACGACCAAACTGTGTTTTAGTATTATGAACCACAACTGTTATTTAGTTGAAATTATCATCGCGTTGCCAACTTGAAATATTTAGTTTGACACGAAAAAAAAATACAAAGTTTTAGAAAAAGTATTTGTTTTAGTGTTTTAGTTCAAAGAAATCATACCAAATGGATAAAAATATGTGTAGATTTATTTTATGACGATGAATAGAAGTCGCAATTATAGATGTGCTACGTATCAGAAGAAAAATTGGTGCCGATTCCAACCCTTTTGAACTACCCAATGGAAGGCAAGGCATAACCAAAATAGGGAACGAATTCTTTAAAAAATAATTTTTTAAGGTTTTTTTAGTTATTTCCGGCAGAACAAAGAAACGTTTTGTTATTTTTTTTGGATCACCTAAAACCATATTTAAAGAAATCTTTGTATGTGCCCGGTATGCCGCCGATACTGAAACTGTTAAAATATTTTGTTATTAAGCATAAGAAATATTTCTAGTTGCGATTCTTCCACTTTTTCTGCTTTTTATATCGCAATAACCTGGAACTAAAAAATCCAACCGGAGACGCAACTACTAAAAAGCAGTTGTGTATACTCAACTTTTTTCTCAACCAAATTTGCAAACAGTTGTAAATGAAAGTACCAAAACATAACTGAAAAGACAACTGTGAATATTTAGTGGAGAATGGCAATGCAAATTTATTAATCCCAACCAAACTATTTTAAAAGTTGAAAACCGTGATAGGGGCATTAAAGAATTTGGTATAGTCATACGGAAAAAAGTACACTTTTTATTGAAAGTTAGTACAATTTGTAAAACCCATTTCACATCCCTGCCCTTGTGTATTGGGTCCGTATGGCATAGGAGAGCTACAATTTCTTCTTTATATTACATTTACACCTGAGAGAAATATACAAAATACGAGTTTTCGAACAAAAACTACTTGATTATTAGATTTTGCCAAGATCTCTTAAAATCTTATGATACAATTATGTTTTTCAGCACGTCAAACTTCATACATAAAAATTATTTGTTGTTAACTTATTTTTCATACAAAGTTTGACAATAAGATTTCATGATTTGATGCATCATTGTAAATGGACATTAAAAACTACAATTCACAGTCTTGTGCAAATGGCCTTGCCGTAGTATGTGCAAAATGCTATACCATTTTACTCACCACTAAGAATTGTTAAGTGGTGAGTATCAATATACTATACCATTTTGCAGGCTTGTTGCCAGAATTGACGATTTCTCTGCATTTTGACGATTTTCACGTCTCAAAATACACTAGTGACGATTTTAGGTCCAGAAATGACGATTTTTCTAAATTTAACATACATATATGGAAACTTTTTTTAGTATTGCATTTTTAGAGTTGGTTTTTTGTTATGTTATGATTTTTTGTGTTCAATATGTTAAATTCTGATATTTATACATAAAATGTTTCTATAACAAAAATGCTAATTATTTTTTTATAAATTATCTGTTTTAAAAATAAATATATATGTACGTATGTGAATTCTGATTTCATTTTAAGTTTTTTTTAATTTTTATTTTTAATTTTAATGGTTTTCATGTCTAGGTAATATACATATATTTAATGTATATGTGTATATTTGTTGAAAGCATAGTTAATAAGTTTGAACCATAGTAATAGTTTTTGTAATAAAACAATTAAAATACAAAAAATTTAACATTTTTGATTTTACGTTTTTTTGACGATTTTCTAAAATGAATTGACGATTTTGACGATTTCTTGCACAGAAATCTGTAGTTTTTGACGATTTCACCCCTAGAAGTTCTGGCAACAGTGGCTGTACGAATTATCGCCCAAGCTGCTATCGCCCGAAACCGCTAAATGAAGGAACGCCCAAAATTATTGGGTAATTAGTCATTTTGAAGAAATACCCAAACACCAGTGCCCGATCGCCCAAAAAAATGAAGAAAACCCAAAAGCGTAAAATGAATAATCGTGCGAAGTTTTTGGGTGTTTGTTCATTACGTACAATCACCCGAATTCGGAATGAACATTCGCCCAAATTTTTTTTTGAATTTTTTTTTAACATTTTGCGAAAATTTGGCAATTATTTAGTATGAACAAATAACCAAATATCTTAAAATGTTGAGTCGCCTAAAGTCGATGAATAATCACACAATTATTTTTACAACAACTTTTGGGCGATGCAACATTTTTGTTTTTCGGGCGATAGTAACTTGGGCGATAATTCGTACAGCCCATTTTGCACATGTTACGATGCAAGACCATTTTCACAAGACTGTGAATTGGGTTATTGTTTACTTATGCACTAGCATGAATGCGAATAAATTAATGTAATTACAGTAGTTCCCGCTTAAATGCGCCCCTTTTAATGACTTTCCCCCCTAAATGGTTATTTTACAGAGACAAATTTCATATATCTGAGAAAATCATTCATTAAGTGCATTACAAATAAAATGTAGAAAATATTTTAATTGAAATGTGGCAACAATAAAATAGAAAGAAGAAAAGATACGATTACAAACATATGTATGCATGTATGTATGTATGTACATTAGGGATATATCCAATTTTTTGGCATAGTACCATGTCCTAGTTACCACGGAAATCATCTTTTGCAATTTTTCTCAAAAAAATTCACGCACCAATTGGTTTTTCTAAACAGGTGTATAAAAAATTTGTAACACTTAGGGCCATTATTACAACCTAAAGTTCCTGATAGTTAACCTTAACATTAGCTAACGTGAACGATAAAGTGACCATTAATTTTTTTCATTATTACAACTGTCCGATAAAATAAATAATACAAATGATGTATTGTGGCAACACTGGTGTAGATACCGGCTACTTTGACTGTTAAAATGCTTAAAGTTCACTTTGAAAGTTACCATGAGGATAAACCTGCTGTTAGCTTATCAGTCGCTTTTACATTAATGTTTACTGGTAATAATCAAAATATATTTACCTGTCAAATAACATCCTCAAATTAACTAGTTTTAAGTTTTAATAATGGCCCTTAAAGCCCGTATAGTTTTTTATGCTCTATCGGACTTTGCTATGCCAATTTTGATATTTTAAAAAATTGTTAAAAAGTTATATACCTACGGTCAATTCATAAAAATTACTTACTTCAGCTTTAATCTGTACATTACTTATGAAACAGATTTTGCTTTATTAAGCTCTAATAAAAATTTGTATTCATAACTGATTAATATCAGTGAATTAATTATTAAACGATTTTGCTTCTTTTGTAATTTTATGTTGGCAACATCGTGCTACTTTCGCTCTCATTTTATGTTTAGTGATGCATACAACGAAGAATCGATTATCTAGGTAGTCTGTTTGAGTCGAAAAAAAGTAAACCATTACGCATAATGTTATTAAAAAATAACTTAAAAAGTAGGCGTTTCACTTTTTATTAATAAATAAACCAAAAAAAATTTATATGTTACAAAAAATTGTATTTAAACACATTTATATTCGGCTGAGTACAGAGGTAGGCAAATACCCATTTTAAAGCGGTCGATTATGCATCACTATTTTGTTTTAATTTTAAAATGCTGTTGTACATACATACATACATATGTAAGCATGCAGTACCATACAAACATACGTATGCTTGTACTTACCCTCTAGTCAGCCTAGAACCATATGTCTCTATGTCAATACTATTTCTCCGGCGACAATTGCACTAGTTAAAATGTCGACAACTTTCCTTTTATGCGCGAGTAAAGATACGTTAGAGACAACAGTTCTAGTATATTTCTGGTGATATTGTCAATGAACGCGTCAGTAGATTGCTTTCCTTTTGTATTATGCTGTGCAATAATATTAAAAAAATATATGTAGACGGGGGTTACTAAAATCTACTAGTGAATCTTTTGTTCAAATATCTCCATATGATCGTAAAAGAACTACCTTCTCAATAGTACTAAAGTCTACTGGTAGATTTTGAATGACAAGCCTATGTTAAATGTCAATATACGATTACATTGGCTGGGGTACACCTAGTCAGTAGCACTATTGACAATGTCACTAGAAAATCACTATAATTTTATTATTGACAACGAGCGAGGAAATATCGATATTGTAGACTAGAGCCCCTAAAATTTACTAGTGAATCTTTGGTGTCAATGTCTCCAGGTAATCCCAAAAGAACTACTTAGTCAGTAGTGGTACAGTCTAGTGGTGGATTTTCAATGACAAGCTAATGTTAAATGTCCATAGATGATTACATTGGCTGGGGTACACCTGGTCAGTAGTACTACCGACAGTGTCACCAGTAAATCATTACAATTTCACTATTCGCACTTTCTGCAGGGTACATATGCCCTTATGTTTATAATTCTATTTTTCTTTTTGCCAATGAATGGGATTTCTTTAATTTTCAACGATGTTTATATGTATGTATTTTTCTTTTTGTACAATTATGCATACATACATACATGTACCGACTTATGTATATAAATTAATACATTTATCCAAGAACATAATTCAGGAGACATGCATAAGAATAAACAAGAAACATAAAAGTGAGAAACCACAGAAAATCTCACATAAGGGATAAAAAAATCAAGAAAATATTATTAATAATTGTTTATCAAACGCTTAAAGTAGCATGGAGGCTACATTAAAAATCTCTGAGTTATGAAACGTTTATTGAACTTCTAATAGGCTATTAATCATTTATGAATACACATTTAGCGATTTTTGACTATTAATGTGTTATTGATCTGTTAATAATCATTTATGAATTAGACCGCTAATGTGCATATTAAGTCCCCTCAGGCGACCTCTTCAGAGATTCCGGGTACATATAGCAATCCCGGGGACCCAAGCCGGAGTAAATTAACTTTTCCTTCGGCATACCTTTGGTTGTTTACCCGTAGACCATAAGTATTACTACCCAATCTCTGGCAGCAGAGCAACGGATGTGCACACATTTATAAAACGACGTAGCTTGCTATAATTTCGAGCAGGTGCAGCGTCACCTGGAACTGCCCCGAGTTCAAAAGACGATAGAACTAGTTTGTTCTGTTGGACACAAGTCCGATCAAAAACATCAATGTAAATTAAATGGGTTTGAAACATCTTTTGATTCGAACGCTCTCAAACTAGTTCAAAAAGAGCTGTTGGACACAACTCTACTCAATGTAGCACAGGGATAACTACGATCAAAGATTGCAGCCTATGTGTTCGTGGAGTGTCACATGGTGCATTCTGAGGGTACATAGGGGCTATGGTAAGCGTCTAACCTTCACCTGGTGTTTAGACCACAATGAGATAAGGCCGTAGAGGCAGGTGCTCACGTTAATTCACATTCTGTGGCTTCTTGCATGTCATTCATTTCTGATCCTTCTAATAGGCACTGGAAGAACGTAAACTAGATATGGAATTGTGTTTGTTTTTTTAATTTTATACAAAATGAAAGTGTTCTAAAAATATGAAAAGTTGTGTAAGTATTTTTAGGAATTTTATAAATGAATCATTTTTTCATTTGCGCATTTAGCCGGGGTTTTGTAATGCGTCAATGGCATGTTTATACCAGGATCGCTTTAACGATTCCTCTTTTATATGCTTCAAAAAATATGCTATTTTACATGCGCACTTAAGCGGAGATTACTGTAAATCAACATGCCCTTTATTTTTTGTATATTTTGCCATAAAAAATATTTTAAAACAGCACTTCTTTTTGTGCATTTTCATCAGCTGTTTTCATCTTACAAGTGCAATCTAACAAACTGTAAAAAATGTAGATGTAAACGACATAGATTTGCAGAAAGATTTTGACTGCAATCGATTAGATTTTATTTAGATGTAAATTAGTAATATCAGTGTACGCCAGAAGCTCTTGCGCACAATTATGTGCATTATCATAAATTCAACGTTTGAAAAGTCAAACTTTCTCGTTTCCATTGCATTTGATACAGATAATATTATAATTAGGAATTTGAAATGAGGAAACTGTAAAATTTAATGTATAAGACATAAGTAAAAATAACTATCTATACAAAAAATTGTTTAAAAATATGTATGAACTTTGGCCTGCTTTAATTAAATTAATTTTTGATTATTATTAATATTACTTTTTAGCTTATCCAATTAAAATTTACACAGTCGAAAAACATTTGTTTGTTATTTTATGGAAAAGAGATGAACTTTAGAAATTTCGAGGTGATTAAACTTATTTTATGATTAAAAAGAAAAAACTTCAGAATGAACTCTATCCTATTTAAAATAAATCCTTGACTCACAGCATCAAGACAAAAGAAACATTCATGTTCAGTAGTACCTGCTGCTGCTGCCACTAACATTTTTCGATGAGTGTGTCTTTCTGTTGAATTTGAATTTTGATTAAATATATTTTTTATTGTATAATTAGTTTTGTTTTTACTACTTATAATCATACGATTTATTTAATTTTACTTCGTCCATGACTCATGCGACCCTTTTCTTTACCATGTCGAGCGAGGTACGTGCTATATTTTATTTATTTCATTTCATTGGCTTTGTGCAAATAAATTCATAATATTTGTAAATAATTCTTTTTAAGTATTTTTCAAACAAACAGTCTCAGTCTGTCTTTTTGTCTGTCTGTCTGGACGTTTGCATATTGATTTGCCAGTTTGAATATTGCAAAAGGGAACAACAAACAATAAGTAATAGTCTTTTACAGTTTGTCTTTTATATCATTTCGCTGGGTTTATTTTTTTGGGTTCTTGGTAAGAGGGGTTTTGGAATAGTGAATCACTTTAGTTTTTTTATATGTATATATAAAATTTCTGCTTATTTTTTTAATTCTTAATAAACTTGTGTTAATTCGACGCTTTTCTTGATTTCTTTTGTTTAGTAGTTGGCTTTTTTTATTACAGGAATTGCAAAGATTAGCTGTTTTTGTTGTTTGGTGGTGTCATCATTACAGTAATTTCCACTTAATTGATTTTTCAACAATGCATGATTTTTTAAGCAATTGATTCTCCAATGCATTTAAAGGAAATTTGTTCAATTGAATAGATTGAATATTCTATCCTAACTCCACAGAAAAATTGCTAGCTTTTTCTAAAATCATGTTCGTGATAACAGAATACCAGACTTCCGAATTCAATAAAACCATAACTAGAGGACAGTATCAATATTTAAGCAGGAATCAGCTTCACTTCTTTTCATATACAACATTTAACTTTCTATGATCTTTTTTTAGTCTATTTAAAAAAAAAAATAAAAATTTAGTCTATTGTTCAATTAAAAATGCCAAACTACACGAATGATCCAGTTGAGGATTTCCAAACCAGAGTAATGGCAATCAATTGATTCTAACATCTAAAATCAGAGAGCTTTTGAGAAATAAGAGAATACGATTGTCACATATTACAATATTGTCAGATCTGGTAATGTGCTGACAACGTACTGGCAATCAAAAATTGTCAGCACAAGGTAAATTGTCAGTTCACACGGTTATATCAAATTTGTAAGAAAATCTTACAATTTATTGCCAGGCGGTTGCATGACAATAAATTCATTTGACAAAATCGTCAGTCGAAAAATTGTCAGTTCACATTGTTGTTATGCGTTGCCAGACTCAAAGCATTTGTTAGAAATTGTTAAGTATTTATCGTTTGTGTTAAATGTAAAAAGTGAAAGTATAAATTATTATGGACCATAAAGAAGCAATTGCAATGATTTTGTCTGCATATATTTTGTTACAAATTATTTCATTAAAATCAAGCGCGTACAGTGTTGCCCATAGAAATAATTCTCTTTCAATGACGTCATTGTCAGATGCATAAACTTCGCACATCTGACAATATTAAAATGTCTGACAAATACCTGGCAATAAGTTTACAATGTCTTCACACGATTGCAAGATGTCTGACAATTTGTTGTCAGCTGCTAGTCTTGCAATGCACTGACAATGCTTTTTCTGGCAACGACAACTTAATTAATAACGTTCCTTACAACTTAGAGCATAACAACAAAAGCTGTGAGTTTTCTTTGCGAAAAGCAACTAATATGTACATAAAAATCCTACTAAACGAGATATGTATTACAATAAATGGCGTATGGTGTACGATAGAAAAAGCAGTATTTGCAAATCAAGTACAGTCCCTGCAGGATATTGAACTGACACAATACTAGTCAAGTGACAGGGACTAGTCCGAGTTCTAACACTTCCTATGAAGCGGACCAGTCACTTTTACATGGGGATGGCCGGCATAGGATGGGGTTAATTGATACTTTTTATGCACCTAGTGACTTGTCACTGAACTATCCCATAGGGACCTATTCGCATTAGAATAATATAAATTATATATAAATGTCATTCCGACATTTAACTGTAACAATGAAAACTTATATTTTTTTATTGTTACAAATGCAATTATAATTGATTTTTAAGCAGAAAATTTTTTGAGATTCGAACCGACAACCTCTCGCATGACAGGCTTGCACACTACCCACTCAACCACATGAGTGGCCCATGTTTCAAAAGTATAAATGCCAGTTAAGCTTAGGTTAATATCTCAGTATAGTTACGGGACTGGTTACAGAGTCACATTGGAGGGAGCAATCAACCACATCGAACATGTTCAGTGCCTTTTACTACAATATTTCACCAAGTCCAAATTAAATTGCCTCAAGATCAAGACGATACATCACGAAAATGGTGAATATGTAACCATTTACACGATATGTCTTTCTTTCACTATACACTTTACCGTACTTTTGATAACACTCGCATTTTCTCAAGTCATAGAACAAGTTACGTTTGTATCAATTGTCCCCAAATTTTCTGCAGGGGTAGTTTTCCGATTTAACGAACCTAATTGGTGTCAGGCCTGTTCGTTAAAGTGAATAGTTCGTTATATCAAGTACTAACTTTAAAAGGAAAAGTGTCCTCTATTTTATTAAAAACTCAAGGCATATGTTCTCGTAGTATTTTTAATATTTTATTAAAATAAAATATTTACATACATACATATTTAGTTAAAATATGTATCAGTAAAAGAAAATTTCATAAAGCACTACATATAATACAAAAATAATTTATTAAAAAACTGGTTAAGCACAGTCCGTTTTTTTTTTTGGAATTGATATCTTTCTCTTAATGACATCTTCTTGAAGCTCTCGCCAAAGCATTAAATTTGATACAATAATTTTGTTTTGTTGAGCCCATTGAATACAAATTTCGAAATGCTTGATGACATCTTCATGTTTTATTTTGGGCTCTTGAATTTCAGTTGCATCCAGCTCTTCTTCACTTTCGTTTTGTTTATCGGGTAAAGTGCATTTTCTATCCATCTATTCAAATTTAAATTATTTTTTTTTTTAATCTGGTCAACCAACCATGGCTTGCGTTTAACTATCCTCCCTAAATTTTGTTGAGATTTTCGTTGGCTTTGTGTTATAAAATGGCAATTGCGTTGCACGAGGTACCATTGAAAAAGTTTGTTTCCGATTATCGGGAACTCACCTTGATTTACTTTTTTTCTATTGCGATACCCAAAATGACTGTTTTTAACATTGCTCAAAAAATTTTCATTTGATTTTAGGATTGTACTACATATTAGTGGATTTATATTTTTTACATAAATCTTTAACCCGCAGAACATTTCGATGGTCATCGATAATTTTAACTTTATCCTTTAAAACAATCTATTTCTTTTACCCATTTTGATGTTCGTAGCAAAAATTACTTCACACAACTTACTCTCAAATGATATCAAACAAAACCATCAAAAGAAGAAAACTAAAGGTACATTTTTATTTTTATTATTTTTTAGTAACTTTCTGGTAGCAAATATGTTTCTTATTTAATTTTACATTTGCTCGTTATACCGAACACAAAATAGAATTTTTGTTCGTTATATAAGGTACTCAGTTGAAAAAAATTGGATGTTCTTTAAATGCGATGTTCACTAAACCGAATGTTCGATAAATCGGAAAACTACTGTACATCTCAATTCCACATATTTCCAAAATCATATGATAATTATGTAATACATTTAATAAATTGTCCTTGACCAATTGATTGACCAATCAAGCATATCTCTACGAATTAAGTAACCCAAAAAATTAAGGAAATCAGCTGTACTTGGAAGTCTGCAGGCCACGACAATATAGATGCACACATACCCGTACAAAACGAGGCAAAGGATCCGCCATCTAACGTTTTTTTTTTCAACTAGTGCTTATTTCGTGCGTGAATGGTAACACTTAGCTCATGTCTGATTTGACAGATAATTAGTTTTATCCTTCCGCTGAACGAGCCAACTGACCATCCAATTCGTTTTCGCTTCGCTAAGTGGGCCTGCGATCGACTTACAGAAGATACCGATTTTGCAAAAAAAATCATCTTTTCAGATGAAGCTCATTTTGATCTTGGCGGGTATGTAAACAAGCAAAATTGTCTTATTTGAGGCACAGAAAACCCGCACGCATACATTGAAAAAGCCGACGCACCCAAAACGAGTAACTATTTGTTGCGGATTTTGGTCCAGAGGCATAATTGGGCCATTGAGCAAGGAGTGGCCGTTACAGTCAATGGCGATCGTTATCGGGCCATTTTGAACGAATTTTTGTTTACAAAAATTGAAGAGTAGGATATTGGCAACATTTGGTTTCAACAGGACGGCGCTACGTGCCACACAGCCGAAGCTTCAGTAGATTTTTTTTATAGCATTTTCAAAAAAAAAAAAAAAAAGTTATCTGGCGGACCCTTTATTAAGTTCAAGTTAGTTTCCTTCACAATGGAAATGTGCTGAGATTTTAATGCCCAAAATTTTATTACGTATGGCAACTGACAACCAACAGTTGTTAAATTGAGTTGTGCAATTATAATAACAGTGGCAACCACACAAGTATTTAGTTCTTGCATAGTTTTTAAAGAAAAAAAAATTAAATAAACTTATTCCGAAAGGCAATAAGCTAAAAAATTAATTTTTAGTTAAACATTATTTTAAGTAATAAGAGTTTATCATAGTAGAGGCGGTAGTTCTGAGGGATTCGAATTATACTTGAAGTGCCATGCAATAGATGGCACATTTTTCTTCCTTTTCTTAATCGAAAAATAATTCCACTAAACAAATCATACTTATGATAAGTAAAAGCTAATTAATTTATTTAATAATTTTCTACCACTGCATTTCTTATATCTTTAACTGTAGAAAGTTGCCATACATAATATTAATTTTAATTTCAGTTGCTTTGCCAGTTGAAAACGCAGCTGAAGTTTGTTTGCCATAAATTATAGTTCTATAAATTAATGCACCTACTTAACACCAGAGGAGCTGCAACGATGCTATAAAAGATTAACAAAATGAAAAATAGCAGAGTTGTTAAACGAGTTAAGCTCAATAACTAATTATTACAATCCGTATTTTATTTATCTTTCCATAAAACATTTTTTCAGTTATCATAAATTTAACTTACTCTGGTGTAATATACGGTATTCTATTCTAAACATTTGTAAATTTCAATAGTAGTCAAAGAAATTTCCATGGTACTTACCTAAAAAGAAATAAAAAAGGAAAGAAAATTAGTATTGTTTAAAAACACTAAAATTTAAAATATTTAAATTTAATAATTATAATGTATTGCATTATAGAAAATATAATATAAAATCCGAGAATGAAAAAATATGTTTGTTAAATATTCGATCAAAGTTATGAAGTATCGTGAGTAAAGCAAAGGATCACAGACTTAAACGATTTGCATTGAAAATTTACTAAATTTACTAATCAAATTGCTTGAATTTCTAATAAAATTGGTTGAATGTTATATGGTGAGACCGTGATAATTCGTGCATGGTTTTATAGATGAGCTTACGCACGAATCACACTATATTTCGATTCACTAATATATTTTAACGATAATCGAATCGTTTAAAAAATATAACAATAATAAACGATTTTGATTATATTTGTTTGACATATTTCAAAACCGTTTTAATAATTTATAAAATATCAATTTCAATCACTTATTTCCTGACGATGTTAACAAATTGTTAACGAAATATCGAAAAAACTAATTAAATTAAATAAAACGACCTCAAGCTTAACAAACATAAGAAAATAATAAACAATGTTAACTAAACGACAATAATTATTGTGTTGTTACTGAATCGACAACAGTCAGCTGTTCAGTTAAAGCAAATGCTCTTTTAGCAGAACTCAAGTATTTACTCTACAACTATACACACACATGTAAAAAAATTTTATATTGCAAACAACAACATTGAATTTCACTGCTGGGTGACTCCCATTCCAAAAAAAAAAGGTTGTATCACTTGCTCCCTAGGAAGATATGACGATTCTATCACTGAAAAGAAATGTGTTTGTTACGTCACAAAACACAGCCCTGTAAGTTTTTTGTATTGATATTGTATCGTTATTTTAAGTCCATGTAAAATGTTTTAAGTACCGTTGTTAATGGTTCGCACATAGCTTGAATTTCTTCCTTGATTATTCATAAAATTCTTCTATCTTACTTCAAATTACGAGGCAATATATATATAATAATAAATATTTAGCTGTATTTAGAGTCGTAGCAGAAAAAGTTGTTTGCAGTTTCAGGATGTTCAGTGAAATATCTACATGCATATCACCATCCTAGCGAGTGACTGGTACTGAAGTGTAAAAATAGCTTTAAATTTCAAAAATATTAAGCATAGAAAAACCAGCGATAATGATGGTTCCCAACGAAATGAAGTATATGAAGTACAAAAAATAACTTGTAATGGTGGTTTTTATGCAGGCGAATTTTCAGGATTTGTACAAAAGTTAGCAGCCAAATTTTATTTGGTGCAACTGTTAAAGGAAATATAAAACAAACTTAAGGGGAACAAAAATTTAGCTCTTGATGTACATATGAACTATAGCATTGCACAGATACATCTGTTTGCACTAGTTTTGCGTGTTTTTTGGTTCTGGTATGAACAAATATGTTATTTAGCGTTTTCTGTTACGAGTTGTAAATGTTGATTTTTTAAGCAATTATTGTATGGTTGGGCAATGAGCAAATGAAAACAACACATTTATTTTTTATTTTTGTTTTTCTAAGGCAAATAAGATACATAAAACTGCTTTTACCATAAGCGCCTTATGATGTGTTGAGAAAAAATGTAATTGGCTGATGAATGAATGAATGAAAGCTAAATTGCACATACATATGTAAGTAAATGATACATATACATGAAACACATGCATTTGTAATTACTCTCAGAGCGAAATTGTCTCTCTCTCTCTCTCTCTCTCTCTGTATACTTGGCTGCGCCACAAAAAAATATAACGAACGTCCGCACATACATCTGCACATCATGTATTTGTTTCAATAGTGGTTTTTCCATATATTTGTATTACAATATGTATTTTTTGAGCAAAAACAGATCAAACAGTTGCTCAGCAGCAATACAATAAGCAATTGTTATTTGTTTTCAATTGTATTTTAATTTGGAAAAGCACGCACACACAATAACTCTTATACTAGTTCTGTCGCTCACACTACAATTATATGGTACATACCATGGTATATTTGTTTTGGCTATACAAACGAGTATACAAATGCAACCCTTTAATATGAACATATGTATATTTAAAAGGCCTAAAAAACAAAAATTAAACTTGACCGTACCCGGTCAAAAATACTTGTATGGCAACGCTCTATTCTTGCGAAAGCAATGAACAGCTGCTGTTGTTTTTTAAATTTACTCCTAGTTTTTAACTTAAGAATTAAGTACGTAATTAGCTAATTTTTATTTAAAATTAAGTTGTAATTAAATACGATTTCATTTTTTCAGTGGTTAATTAAAGTTCTTATTAAATTACGTTGAAAGTACGGTAGCACTGCAAAATTTCCCAGTATTATTGAAGGCCTTTCAAACAGCAGCTGTTTAACGTAAACAAAAAAGTTAGGTTATCAACATGTAGAAAATTAAATTGCATAAAAACTCATTTTATGAGACCAAAAGAACATCATAATGACTTTTTATATTACTTTATTCCATGATATGAAACTTTGTACTGTATATGTTATATATTTATGAAATTTAAACGAAATTCCTTTTAATACGACCGCATGATGCTCATGTGCATGTTTTCAGTAAACACACACACGCATAAAAACATATGGTACAATCATAAAACTTAAGTAGTGTTTAATTTCGCAAGGTTGGGCATTTAATTATTATTTAAATAAGCACTCAAAAACACAATTTCGTATTTAATTAGAACTTAAAAATAATTACGGTTTGATTATCAACTGAAAAAATGGGCATTAGTTTTAAATAACATAATTTTTGCAACTACAATTCGAGGTGAAATAAATTCAGCCAATATATTAATGGTAAGGTGAGAAAATAAAAACATGTTGACTATTGAGTTCAACTATGATTAAATAAAATTACAAAATATCTCTGGTTGTTTATTAACCCCTCAATAATAAATTTCAATGTATTTTTAACCGACTTCAGAAAAGGAGGAGGTTATCAATTCGTCTGTATTCGGTACATCCCAGCAAAAAATTTCAAAAAAGGTAATACAGTTTGGAATTAAGCATTTTTGGTGGAAGCTCTTCCTTACTGGACTACCAACTTAATGATTTTAACAAGGCGTGAGACTAAAATAATCGATTCATGAGAAGTACTTACTTTTTTTATTTGTCAACATTTTCATGTAATCTATTAAATCTAAAATAAACATTCTCCTCATTTAGCAACTTGAACATATTTTTTTCTTTAAATTTTCGGTAATGTGATTAGTAATCGAGTAATGAAATTTAGCAATCAGAAAAGTAAGTCAGTAAGTAGTTCTGATGGTAATGTGTAATTTTTTGCTGGTATTTTAGACCGATTGTAGAATTTTTTGTCTGAGAGGGTATAGCTTCCAATTCGTCCTATTGCAAAAAAGTGGGGTGAAATCTAGCAAACAACTTTGGTCCTTGCAATTACACAATTTTAAAGTTAAGAAAATGGGCGGTGCTGCGCCTATTAAAATTTATTATTATTTTTCACACATCTTTAGCTCTAAAATAGACACAGTCTTCCGTTAAAAATGGGCAGAGTCACGCCTATTAAAATTTAATATTTTATTTAAAGTGGTTCTACTTTACCGATTTTTATTTAACTCAATACACTCCCTGCGCTCTGAGAAACACACATTCAAAAAATGAACGGAGGCACGACCATTAAAGTTAAGTTTTATATTTTACGTACTTCTTCTTAACTAATAGACAGATTTCCAAATTTTTTGTTTTTGTTTGAACCAGTTTGGTTCTATGAGATCTTTACATTGAAATCGTTTTTTTTTTTTGCAGAATTATTAAGAAACAATATTTTAATGAATAAGTAAAATAATAATTTGAGATAATTAATGCATAAACAAAACAAAATCTTAATTGTAAACTAAAACGGACTTTAACTTTATGGGTGTATATGTATATTTACGTTTTAAGTAGAATTTATTTAGTTTTTTTATTCATTAGAATTGTCAATAATCTTGTTAAGAAATAGACAACAATCAGAAATTAAAAAAAACACTTTAAATATTCAACAATTTCAATTTAAATAATGAAAGACAAATAAAAAGGAATTTACTTGATGAATATTGATATTTATGTATCTAGTATATATTTTTTTAATTTTTTATTGATTGAAATGATTTGTTCAATAGTGGTTTCAAGTGTGGAAAGGAAAAACAAAAAAGTAAATAGCTATTAATGACAATCAACTTTAAACACTAGTATTTGTCAATTGAACAGTCTTGCCAGTGTTTAAGTCCAAATGTGGCATTTGTCTTTGCTACTCTGTGATTCCAGGTTTTTTTATGACTTTGATGACTTAATCGACTTTTTTATGCATTCCAGTATATATATATCTTTGGTTTTCATCAGTAATGACATCAGTCGCAAAATTAAGTTTCTCACAGGATATGTAAATTACTTTTATATTGGACAGTGCTGACAGAATATACATAAAAATTACGCTTTCGAATACGGTTATTAATAGATACTAAAAATCAAAATACAGTGCACTCGGGAAAACGTCAACACTAGTTTACGTCAGCATCCCAAAATGTCAACCCTTAATTTTTTACATTGTCTACTCTAAAACGTCAACCAAACAACCAAACCACAAAGCTCTAAAACGTCAACTTTAAATTAAATCAAAATTTTGAATTAAGCAACAGTTAAAATACACAGTTTTGATCACACACACATACATTTATTTTATGAAATTAGTTCAGAATTTGGGTATTCCCCTTATAAGTATGTAGAACAGAAAAGAAATTGCATCTCTATGTGTTGTCTTTTTTATGTACAGTTGCTTTTTTTGTATTTGTTTATGTTTCGTTTTACATGCCTATTCACAGGAAGTATTTGACTAAAAAATAGTCATAACTTTAACATTGTGACTAAAGACTAAGGGTCTTATGCAAAAAAACTTAATAAAGCTTTGCCAAGCAATGTTAAGTAAAGTTGTATTCTAAAAAAATTATTGTATAAAAATTCTAAAGTAGGCACCCACGTTTGTTAAGACTACTTTAAGTTGATATTTCCAAAATGTGTATTTTGTACCTCAAATATTTTTACTAATATTGCACATACTGATTCATGTTACATCTGAAAATGAAGCTAGAAGTGCCTGCTCTTATCTTAAATTTATTATTTCTGTCATGTAATGGGAAACATCACCAAATTATCCAACTGCTTCGAAATACATAGCAAAATCCATAAAAAAATATTAAAATAAATACAATTATACAAAAATGTTTTAGTGATGTACATACAATCAAAACAAATCGAAAAAAGCTGGATATTCAAATACTCGTTTCATTCGAATAAAACAAATTGTGATAATTTTTCACATTTTTTTACTTTTACTTCATGGTTGTGTTTATCTGTTTTCCTATTAAGTCAGAAGCTCATATTTTTTAAATTAGGTTGCTTTACTTCAAGATAATAAAAATTTATTTAATAAAATAAAAAAAGTATTTGAATACCCGAATGAAATTGTATTCAATTTTGTACATCATAAGCTGTGAAGTGGTTGTTGAACACGGTGGTGTTACCAGTATTTATTATTAAATCACAAAATATTTAAAGTTGTCTTTTGCATATGATTTTTTAATAAAGCTATGTTAGCCTTAAAGTGCTTATCAACTACTATGAACTTTAAAGCTAAAGTAAAATATTTTTTTGCATAAGGGGGTAAAATTTCCGATTCTCAAAACAAAATTCTATCAACATACATACATTTTTAAAATAAAGACTAGAAATGTAGACAATCATAGGAATTATGACAAGCATTTTAAACTAAAATAATTAATATAAAATATTTAAAAAGAGAAAATAATTTAGAAATGGCAGAAGGGATAAACATAATATGTACATTTATGCTAATAGCCCATTTTGGGAGTGATTTACAATTTCCACAAACAATCGAAGAGCAAGCTGTGCTCCTAGATTTTACCCTTATATTTATATTTTTCCCCGCGACTTTGTTCGCACTTAGAACGAAACTGAATAGGCCTTAAATTGTATTTAGGTCAATCTCATCTAAAGCAGGCAAAATACCAACAGTGAAAATTTTCGCGATTTATTCTGTTCTGCACTACTTTCTTAATTTTTTCTTTAATATCATTCTTCTCCAGACAATAATAAAGAAAACAAAAAAGTATATGTGGTACCAGCGTTCACGCGTGCTGCCGTGACCAAGGGAAATAGGGATTCATTCTCTGCAGATAATGCAACTAGTCCATACATGCATGTAAAGACTAGTCCAAAGAGGAGTAGGAGTACTCCAAAACTACTCCAAATATATGAATAAAGCTGGTCGATTTAACATTGCGATGTCCTAGGGTTAGACCACATGGTCAAACTTTTCATTACATCGGACTAACGCCAAAACTACCGCATATGGAATAGCTATAGACTAAACGAACACTTATCGAGCAGCATTGAATGCTTGTATGAAAACGATATTGTCCATGACTGCATTACATGGGACCATGATGTAACTAGTCTATTTCATCTAATATTATTTGCAGGGTTTTTATATATAGGGTGTTTTTTTAGAGGTATAAAACTTCAAATTGAAATAAAACACAAGAAAATCGTTTTAATGTCCATCAATTTGGCTTTATTGGAAGGATAATTTTATGCCATTAATGTTTAAATATGATTTTGGGCATGTGGCCGCCGCGGCTGGCTCGAATAAAGCCAATTCTACAGGTCCAATTTTCAACCACTTTTTCGAGCATATGGGGCCGTATGTTGGCAATAACGCCACGAATGTTGGCTTCCAAGTCCCCTAACGTTTCTGGTTTGTTGGCGTAGACGAGCGACTTCACATATCCCCAAAGAAAATAATCCAATGGTGTCAAATCACACGATCTTGGTGGCCAATAGACAGGTCCATTCCGCGAAATTATGCGCTCATCGAATGTTTCCTTCAATAAATCGATTGTGACGTGCGCTGTGTGGCATGTAGCGCCGTCTTGTTGGAACCACAACTCATCCACATTCATGCCATCCAATTCGGGAACAAAATAGTCGGTTAGTCGGCTCCAATTGCTGTGCACGGTGGCGAATCGATTCATTCGGGTCCTCTTCAACACTTTGCTCTACAGCGGCAATTGTTTCTTCGGTGCGCACTGTTCGACGTCTCTGCGGATGCGTATTATCACATAGAGTAAACGTAGTGTGAAAACGAACCATGGTTAACCGAATTAATTGCTCTGATGGACGATTATGTCGACCATAAAATGGACGGAGCTTGCGGTAAACTTCGCGAACTGAACCATTATTTTCGAAATAAATTTGCACGATTTGCAAGCGTTGTTCTTTTGTCAACCTGTTCATGATGAAATGGCAAACCAAACTAAATATTAATCACTTGACAGCTGACAAAATGGCCGCCAGTTAAAAAAGTGATGCCAACTTAAAGTTCTATACCTCAATAAAAAAACACCCTTTACATATGTATGTATGTACGTATGTATGTATATTTTTTATTTTTTATATAACTTCATTCAATATTCAAATGTCATAATTTTTAAAGTCATAATTTTCATTAACATAGAATGTTAACTATAAAATTTAGATTTTTGTGAGTATGTTACGAGAATACAAAATTAAGACCGAGTCACAAGAGTAAATATAGAACTCTGTCATAACAAAAGTTGTGACTGACTTGAGACTTTTTCTTTGAATAGGCCCATTAGTTTATAGTCAATAAAAACGTTTTAAAGCACACTATCAATATGTTTTTATTAAAAGTTTCTACATTCATAAACGTCAACAATTTGTTAAACGTCAACACTCGCGGTTTTAATTAGTTGACGTTTTCCTGAGCGCACTGTATACATATTCTTTTGGTACATATTACGAGTATACCCTTCATTTATTTAATTTTTTTCATGAAAAAAAATAAATAAAAAATTCACGAGGGTGGTAATATTGGAATTAAAGGGAACAAAAGTATTCACTGATGTTGGCAGCACTGTCACCAACAACTACTTGCTTGCTATTGTTGTGGTTCTTTCATGATATGACCGACTATGTATTTATTTTTTCCTTTACATTTTACACATTGTTTTTCAAAACACTGTCAATCGATTGACAAAAGATTGTTTGTTTAATGTCTTCTAAATGGTCAGTGATTGGGTTTGTTAAAATGAATGAATTTGTTTTAAAGGAACGTGTTGGCTGGCTGTAAAAAGGTTTATAGTTTCACTGGTGGGTTAATTGACTGGGGCTGGCTGGTCGCACAATTTTGCTGGGTTAAATTGACTCGTTTATTTAGTTTTTTCGAGTCATTGCGGTTGTTTATTCAAGGTATGAATACGGTTGTTTTAAATTTGAACTTAAAATTACTTTAAAACAAATTAAATAAAATTATCTATGCAATGAAATTTAAATTAGCACAAGGAAAAAAATAATAGTGGTACTAGCTACAAATAGCTTTAATTTGTTGGTGTTGTATTTTGCTCTACAAATTGACCTTGACTTTCAGTACAGAACCCAACAAGCACAGCGCAGAAACCAAGAATGAATGAATAGCTGTTTGGTTGGTTGATGATCGTTTGTCGTAATGTGGGCGGGTGGAGGGTTTATAAATGGAAATGAGAAAAATTAAACCATTTTATTTTATAATGTTGTTTTGTACAATTAATTACTTATGTATGTATATAAAATTTCATATTGTAGTGCAGAGACTTGAAACCATATGAATTACAACACATGCTAAAAATCTCACTGAAATAAAACACAATTAAAGGGAAATACAAGTACATACGTTTATTTGGCTAATTAGACGAGGTCATAAATATTATAAATTACAATGTTTTTCCTCGTTCAGCTTCCAAGGCTGTCTTAAAATATATTATTTGTATTACTTAAGCCATTTTATAAATCAGTTTGATCACAATAAAAATTATTGTATACAATTTTTAATTATGTATAAAGCATTAAAAAAGTGCGAGCGAGATGACAATCAAATTTTGTTGTTTACTTTCAATGATAAATTTAAATTTAATTGTTCTTTATAAGCAATGAAAATCCAGTCTTTGTTTTATCTCGCTTATCAGCTGTTCTATTTATATAATTGGAGCTGCCAGAGTCGTAAAATAGCCATTACGATTTTGACCAAACAAAGTATTCGATACTTAAATGGAGTGCTGCGGAATTTTATGTGGAAGTAATTATAAAATACTCGCCATATCTTCCACACTATTTAAGTGTCCGCAACATTAGCCCTTATAGGCAAAGGTCTAGGGAGAAGTTTAGTTATATTTGAAAAAAATTTATTAAAACTTAAGAAAAATGTCTAAATTTGAGTTCAAAAAAGTTGTCATATAGCTCCGAAGCCGATTCTGACAGGATTTTAGTTTAAAATTTTACTTGCGATGATTGAAATATTTACTACATAGGGAGTTTTTTAAAGAGGTATAAAACTTTCAAATGGAATAAAACAAAGATGAATTTTTTAAATTGACATCAAATTTACTTTATTCGAAAGATAATCTTCCGGCATTGTAATTTTAAATATGACTTCTGGCATATGACCGCCACGACTGGCTGGGACGTAATATAATCTGGTGGTCCGATTTTCGATGACTTTTTCCAATATTGTGACCGTATGTTGGCAATAAGGCGACGAATGCTGTCCTTCAAGTGGTCAATCGTTTCGGGCTTATCGGCGTAGACTAGACTAGCGACATTAGATCGCACGATCTTGGAGGCCAGTTCACGGGTCCGAAACGTGAAACTATGCGGTTACCAAATAACAAATCAATTGTGGCACGAGCTGTGTGACATGTTGCGCCGTCTTATTGAGACCACAGCTCCAGCACATCAGGATTGTTCAATAGATGAACGAAGAAATCAGTAATCATGGCGCTATACTCTGATTCGGGTCCTCCTCTACGCTACGCTCTAAAGCAGCAGTGACTTCTTATGTACGCACTGTACCGACGTCTGGATGCGCATTATCATTCAGAGTAAACGTGATTAAATAATTAATTGCTTTGATGGACGATTATTTTGCTTTTATTATTTAAGTGATTTTGGCCACTTTCCACGGTTTTCCGATTTAAATAAATTTTTCCAATTTAAGCTTCTTTTTACGAGTTGCGACCCTAATATACAGGGGCCAAATTACGGCACTCGTTATCAAACGAAATTACGAAATATTTCAATAGACTTTATATGGAAATATTTTTAAATTTCGAAACGTATCGAATGCCGTAATTTGCCCCCTGTTTTAACTACGTGAAACCAATTTCCATGTATTTTTCGATTTAATGAAATTTTCATTATTCCTGCCCTACATAGATTTTTTTGTGGATATTACGCAGCTATTATTGAAATTGCTCCAGTTCTATATTTATTGATTTTTTGTTAAACAAACTAGTATGTACGATTGGAAATAGATTTTAATGGAAACGTAACAAATTTAAAAAACTCATAAAGTGTCTTGTTTGGCTTGCCGTGACGCCCAGCAATACATATTCTATCATGTAGGAAGTCGGCTGAGAAACTGGAACAAAAAGACAGATCATAAATAAATATACGAGCGTGTATGTATCTATGTATGTATATGCATGTATTCGCAGTAAGTATGTCTGTTTGTGTGAATAAAAACTTCCGGCATTAATAAATAAATCTTTGCATGCAAGATAAAAAAAAATCAAACACTCTTTTCTGTCTATTGCCAAACGCCTCTTATCTACAGACCAAGAAATCCTGCACAACATGCATACAACTAGAGACTGCAATATTTATTTTTAAATTAACCACAACATTGATATTGTAATATCCAAGATTATTTGGTGAGCTGAAATGTAAAAGGTAAAAATTACAGTTCTTATTGCTTAACTTTTAAACGAAAGAAAGCAGCAAAAGTAAAAGCTACTGCAAATAGCATACATACATGAAGTATTATTGTAGTGGCTATTATGTTAAAATGTATGTACCGACGGTACATCGAATAAGTAAAAATAATTAATGTGATGAAGCAAGAATAGTTAAAACATACTTAGGTAGAGTGATATAACTTCGTGCTAACCTAATTAGAAAATGATATATATTCAGTGAAGTGCGACTTTGACCCGCGCATGAAGGGTTCCGTACGGACACTAGATATGTAATTAAATACGAACTTTTAGCCTATATAATAAACAGTTTTCGCTTTTTTCCGTTTTTGGGATTTTTCGGTTTTGCGCGTTTTTTTTTTGTTTGTTTTGCCGTTGTTTTGCGTTTTTTCGGTTTTGGCGTTTTTTTAAGTTTTCGCGCTTTTTTTAGTTTTGGCCCTTTTTTCTCTTTTTGGCGATTTTTTTTCGGTTTTTGGCGTTTTTTTCATTTTGGCGATTTATTTTATATGAACAATTTTTTTTTAGTTTTGGTGCCTTTTTCGCGTTTTGGCGATTTTTTCGGTTTATTTTCATTTTGGTGATTTTTTTCATTTGGGCGATTTTTTCGAATTCGGCGATTTATTTTAGTGTTAGAAATTTTTTTTTTAATTTGGTGATGTTTTTCGTTTTGGCGATTTTATAGTTTTGGGATTTTTTAGTTTTGCCGTTTTGAAATTTTCACCTTTGGTGTACGTAAAAAGAAGTATTTTTTTTAAGGCAAATGAATAAATCTGAGTTTAACTCGTATATTACCAGAATTGCTATCTATCAAAATATATTGAACTTATAAAATTTTTACGAGTTATATTTCTAATTTAATAAATATTTGTAAATCAATATGTTATTTGGGCCGTGAAAAGACAAGGCATACACTAGAAAAACTCTTGAGGAAGATATTGTCAGCATGTGTATTCTTTTGGAACGTATTTTCTGATAATAAGCAAATAATAAATTACAAGTGCTTTGTATAGAATTAAAAACAAAGTCTGTTTCTCTATCAACCAGCGATAACCAAATAAATTATAGTAGTTAATGCTTTTATTTTTGTTTGTTGTTATTATCTAGTTTGTTGGAGCAGGTCAATGTGACACAGTTAGTTAATAACATGGTCGGTAAGTTAGTATGTGCAACGAGTATAGGACGCACACAGCTACAACAACAACATAAAGTACACTGCAGTTTACACAGCAAATAAACAACAACAAAACAAGCCAGAAAACCAGGTAAACAACAGTGTCAACCCAGTACTAACGTCATTCAAATAACAAACAGGGACCCTATTACAAAAATAAAAAAACAATAATAATAAAATAAAAACTAAAGTTAGTTGTGTGTATACTTAAGGGGCCCATACACTACAACAGCATGCATGCGCAATCAAGTGTTTGTGCCAGCGGTTTGGTCGTGTATGGGCATTTTGTGCGATTGTACGCTTTGCTGTAGCGATGTCAAGTAGAGTTTGACATTTTTCTGATGGTACCAGCTCGCTGGTGTGGTATATTGTGAAATTAGCTCAGTTGAGTAAAGTTGTCATGGAGCAAACATGCATTTAAGTAATGTAATTTGTTGAAATATAATTTGTTTCAATGGTAAACAGAATTTAAGAACTTTAGTTATACATAGCTGCTAATTTTAACAATATACCAATAATAATTGCAACAAAATATGTGTCACTATTCATAACCACCCTTCCCGAAATTTTGTAAGAAATGAATATTGTACCAGCTTGCTGGTATGTTGTGTGGTTAGAGCATGATGCTCAATCGCTTGATTGTGAGTGCATGCTGTTGTAGTGTATGGGCCGCTTTACACATTCGCAAGAGAGTGTTGCCATCATTCTTGCCACTTTAGTATTTCAACTTCAAATTCTAGCATTTAGTTTCTTGGGAAATCAAGCAAGTCTTTCAAAATCTGCTAAATGCACAATTTTTATAAAAAAAAATTTTCCGATTAGTGAATGATTTTTTTTATTGAAAATTTGATATTTTGCATGTGCTATTTTGCGTTATATTATATTCGTTATACTGAAAAATTCGTTATATCGCAGTTTTTTTCAAGTGTTATTTTGACTATTATTATTGTAGACAAGATACAATACAATAAAACACATGAGGGAAATTTTTTTTAAATAAAATATCACATACAAACTAACGATATAACATGTTTATTGCATTTGTACTGCTGCTGTAGATTTTCTTTAATATTTTTTTGACATTCGTTATACAGACCACACATTTATCAAAACATTCGCTATACAAAGTAGAATGTTAGAAATATGTTCCTAGCAAGTTTCTGTTTTTTATTTTGCGATTTTTTCTCTATCATTTGTTATATCCAGTATAAAATTAGGATAACATTCGCTATATAAGGTCGTTAATGTAAAAAATTTGGAAGTTCGTTAAATCGGATTTTCGTTAAAGCGATATTCGTTACACCGAGATTTGCCTGTATATTGAAGTATTAAAATAAATAAAATTTTTAAATAAGAAATTACTGTTGGATAAATTTATCCAAATAACTTACTTTTATTCTGCAAAAAAATACAAACATTCTTTCATCAACTACAGCTGCGCTGACAGTTTTAATTTGTTTAGTTAAACATTACAATATTGCCATATTGAAAATGTCATGCTTTTTATACTTTTAAATTTGACACCTGGTAATAAATTTGATTTACAGATAAACAAAAACAACAAACTTGCCAACACATTAAATAAAGTATAACAGCCGTATTCATAAAAAAAAGTTGATTGAGGTTTAAAATTCATATTAGTTAAAAAACGTTTTAAGGCTAAATAACGTTTTTTAAATATTGGTATTCATAATCACTTTTTTAACTAAAAATCAATTAACTAAATTTTTTTAAAATATCGTGGCAACACTGTATTCTTTATTTGTCACTTGCATATTAGTTCTGCAAAACAACGATTGTTAACTCACAAAGTACTCGTGGCTATTTTGTTTATTTGTCGGTTTTCAGAGAAATGTTGTTTCTATAAAATAAAAGATATGTTGCAAATTGTATTTAATAAAATAATAAAAAAAGTTCACAACAAATCTTTGTTAAAAGTGATTTTTATATTATTTATTTTATTGCAGATAAAGAAGCACTAGAATAACGAGCTTTATTTTGTTTGTTTTGAGTGTTTATATATCACTAGTTAATTTTCTACAATTATACTATTTTTGTTAACACATAAAGTGAGAAAACAATGACTGGGAATGGAAACTGGATCGCTCATTTTCTTTTAAATATTCTTTGGAGTATATTTGTTATTTCGGCAATAGTTTCTATAAAAAAAATACATTGTTTTCTTCTAAATAACACTGGCATATGCATACATACATGCATACATAAGTACATACATACATACACACATATGTACATACAGGTTAAGTTCAAAATGTAAACAAAAACGAAGCAAAATTACAACAACGTCACCTTAAAATTGGTTTAAACATGGGGGCAGTCAATTTTAAAATTTGCTGATTTACGCAAGGTTTAAAAACCGTTTTTTAAGCTAAAATTCTATTATGAATACAATTTTAGCGAATTTTGCTTAAACAATATTTGAAACGCGGTTTAAAATTTTTATGAATACGGCTGTTAAAATTTAAGCGTTGCAATATTAAGACATATTTTAAAACACTATTTTAAATCTAATTTTTAGTGATTTTTGGGAATGGCTAGCATTTAATTTTAACATTTATTAACGCACTAATAACCCCAAATTATTATTTTACTTATTCAGAAAAATATTTTTTTATTAAAAATACATTGAAATTGATTATGAAAGGGTTAGGTGTTGCTAAAGGCCATGACTCACTATAATGCAAAGTCGTGTGATCTAAGAAAAAATACAACCATGTTGTGATGAATTGTTATTGTCTTTTGAAAATTTTCATAAACTCCATCATATCACGGTTGTATTTTTTCGTATGATATTGTATCACGGCCTTAATGCAACATCAGGGAACCTTTACCCAAAAATTTCTTGGATCAACTAGAGTTATTATGTTAAACTTTCATTTAAACAAATGAGAAGCTCAACAAATAACGAAGTTGAAACAAGAACTCAATAATCAACGTGTTTTTAATTTTTTTTCCTTTCCTACATTGGCTGACTTTTTTCAACTCGAATTGTAGTTGTAAAAAGTAGCCATTCAGCATCCTCACTCCCATCACCACCATCTGGCCACATTTTTAAGTTAGAATTAGTAAAATCGTATCGTGATGTTGCGTGTCAGCTGACAAAAACCGTACCATATACAATGCATGTTACTAGTTATAAAATATGTGGTGGTAGCACTGCTGACGTAGGAATCTGCAGAAAACAGATTTTTCTGTAGCTAATGTCAAAAACGGCGTATTTAATGCCAGACAAAAAAAAATGTGCTGTGTAAACTGCTACATTTTCTATAACTTGTGCACAAAGTTGAACGATACGGCAAGCTGTAAAGTAGAATGATACGATTTTACTAATTCCAATTCTACCTTTAGTCATTTATAAAAACAGGAAATTTACTTTTATATGTACAAGCAAACAGAAATACAACAAACAATTTTAGCACTTTAACTAAAACTCTGTTTACGCTATTAAGTGTCACAGGAGCCAGGAGTAGGTAATAATAATGTCAAGAGGGAGAAAAACAAGTAGATAAAAGAAAAGCAAACAAAAACAGGTATTGATTCAAATAAAAATGATGTATGGCTGTTTGAGAAAAATGGCAGTAAAATTATAATTTTATTTATTGGTGACAAGCTCTGTTCACAAAGATAAAAACATTTTTAAAAAATAAAAAATAATGAGAGTTGTGGTAACGAAAATATTTATAAATGTGGTTAAATAGCAATTTACACGTTTTGAGGTACAATAATATAAAAATATATAAAGTAAATGTTTAAAATAGGAAATTAATAAATGTGGTTTTTTTAATCTGTTTTATTGCAGTTTTCTTTTGTTTTACTAAATAAAATAATAATTGTGCAAAAATCAAAGTTGCAACATAAAAATAAAATTTATGGGAATAAGAAAGAAAAGTAAAACAATAAACTTGGCATTTTGTGGAAGATTGGCCAAAAAAATAAGAATAATATCTAATCCAATAAGATTCCCACAGTAATACAAAACTTTGAATCGTATTACAGTTTACCCAAACAAACAATTATTATTAAGGGCATTCATTTACATGCTCATTTTACTTCCTAGTGGAGGAATGTTAAAAAAAATGAAATATTTGTAAGTTATATGTACATACATATCTACATATGTATGTATGTAATCTAATCTAAGAGTTGAATACCGCTCGATCTTCCGATTTCGAAAAGCTAGAGATGCTTAGTTTATAAGGCTCGAAACAAGTGCATGAAGGGTTAAAAATACTTAAGAATACCCTGTAGTGCCTTCTACTCCAGCGAAATGTAAGACAATGTTTTTTTAATTTCCTCCGACCGCCCTAACTAGCCCAAGAGTGTTCCTAAGGAGATTAAATATATAACCGGAGCCTCATTAATTTTTCCTGCCTAAAATGTCTCCCATTATACCTATCTAATACCTTCCTAAGGAGACTCTCACACAAAAATTATTTTTTTTTTATAAAATTGTTGCAAGGTCACCCTTAAAAATGTAAAATTTATGATACACATATCCTCAACATATTTGCAACCTGAATATTTTCTCAGAATATACATGCTCTCTTTATATTCAACCCTTCTGGTCGTCCCAATACAAATTTTATTTTTTCTTTGAAAATTTTTTTTAATGAAATCAGCTCCTACCTCCATTTTTTAGAGCTGTAAAATATAACTAGGGCTATCATGAATAAAATTCCACGTGAAATTTCTCCCTTTTCCAATTAGATTTTTTTGTTTTCCCTATTACTTGCTATTAGCTGGAATTGTTTCACGTGGAATTTTATTCATGATAGCCCTGAATATCGACTACAAAATATTTCGTCAACCCCAAAATTTTCGGAGAACATCTTCAACCCAAAGAAATTTATTCCCACAAAATTTTCAAACATAAATATTTTTTAGTGTTCCAGTGAAGTATTTGTTCTAATTTTATTTAATTTTTATTTTGCAAAAATAAATAAACAAATACCTCGCTGGCAAAAGAGAAATGAATACTACTACTGACATCTCTAATTGCAGTGTTCAACAACAAAGTTTTTTTTTCACATAAAGAAACACTTGAACTGAAGTTTTTAATCAGTTCTGATATTTTTCACTTAAAAGTTTATTCAACTTTTTTTTCAATTTAATCTGCACAAACCAAATATTTAATTGCAGTTGCTGAAAAAATTGTTAAGCTTTGATTTTTTTTAACTAAAAAAAAATAAACTCAATGGAATCGTTAATATAATTAAAGCCAACAGACCTCAATTATTTGTGCAATTTAGTTACATTCTAGTTGTTTTCATTTAAACCATGCATACATATTTCCTTGCCTTTCGGCTGTACTTGGACATTTTGTAATTCAACAAAGACAATTAATGTTTGCCATAAAAAACAATCGACAAAATACGTAAATGGCAAACAATGTTCCATGTCACACGATTTGTCTTAAATTGTCATGAATAAGACTGATTTAGAAGAATAATGAAAATAATGAAAACAAAGTTTATTTATTTATTTACATGATATTGAACTTATATAAATATAACACTAATATAATATTTAAATAGCACTAGCTACTTTGGCTAAAAAAAGGAAAAAAGTTCAGCAATAAAAGGTATATGTATATACATATGTATGTATATATGTGACACTGAAAGTTAAAAGGGACCTATGCTCAGAAAATAAGGGACAATCCCACGATGTCCACAACGTTCGACTTGTCGCACACTTACATTTGAAACAGCAACAAAATATTAAAATTTGTTTTTGTTTTGAATGTGAGGCTGAGTTTACATCTGGCATTTCATGTGTGCTATGTGCCCAAAAAGCGTAACCACTAATTACTAATGAGAAACTGTGTGATTCAGACACGCATTTATTAAGTTAAAAAATTTCATACATAACTAATAGATAATTTTATATAAATCAATAAATACACGTCTGAATCAAACAGTTTTACATTAGTAATTAATGGTTACGCTTTTTTGGGCACATGATACACAGATGTAAACCCAGCCTAAGTGTGCGACATCGTTGGATTGGCCCTAAATTTAGAAGAACAACGACTTTAAAGTTAACAAGCTTTTATGGCTTGAAACTCGTTGCAAGGTAGTTTTCGGAGTCGCTGATTACGAATCTGGTATTAGATTTTGAGAATTCAAAATGGCGGATCCAATACGGCGGACTATCTTTTATAATATTAGATTTTGAAATTTCAAAATGGCGGACTATTTTTTGTAATATTATTGGATTTTCTTGAAACTCGTCACTCAGCGGTTTTCGGGTTCACTAATTATAAATCTGAAGTCAGGCTTTCAAAATTCAAAATGACGGAATTTTTATTAAGAATTGAGTGGATTTGCTTAAAGCTAATTACTCTGGTTTCTCTAGGTTACTGATTAGCAGTTTAATGTTGTTAGTTCTATTTATCAGTTCTATTGTGATTTCGAAGTGTTATAAAAGTGAAAAAAAGAAAATACGAGTAGTAAAAATTCTAAAAAAATTAATTTTTTTTCTTTTTTTAGGGTGCCGTACACCAAAGGTGAAAAGGGCCCTATTCTTCTTGCTACGCTGTAAGTCAGTCCCATCCCAGGCTGTTTGCTCAAGAACCGTAAGAGTTACGGACCTGCAATTTTAGCACTATATGTAGAAATTTGGCCGCTACATCAGCAGATATATGACAGTTAAAAGTTAAAGGGTATTCCAAATCCATGTAATATATATATGTACATACAGTTACATATCGTCGCTGTTTTAACTAACTGGCCTAACTAACAACATAAAAATTTAACAGGAGAGCAGCTTCCATAGTTGTTTTATACATTCATTCTTATGGCTGCGTCAGACATCTTTTTACTTATATAGGCACAAAAGTAATGCTTACAGTCTTGAAAATTGTAGACAATGTGTATTATGACTTATAAAGTCTAGTAAAGGACTTAACTCATTTTTCAAAAAAATGTCAGTTAGGTCTGTTAGTTAAAACAGCGACGATATATGGATGTGTCAGAAGCTAAAAGGTCTAACTCCACAAAATAAAAAAAGTTGAGTAAATTAGTAATGTTTGGCAAATAGATTTCCAAAATTTATGAAAATTATAAAAGGTACAAAATATTTTTACGACATCTAACAGAAAAAAATGAGGGAGAGGGGATTCCTGCGTAACAGATACATTGGCTAGTTTTATAAAATTTCAAACAACATGGAAATTGCGCTTGATTAAACCAATGTGTTTAATTAAAGTGGAGTTAATAAGAGTAGCGTTTGAAAAAATTCAAATGAGATTCAATGCCGATTTTTCATGTTTTTAATTGAAAATATCTAAATAATAGAACAAAATAATTCCCATAGATTTCACAACTAATTAGATAGTAATTAGTGGAGTTAGGCCTTTTAGCGTCCGACACATCCATATATCGTTACCTTAATACAGAAAGGCCCTAACTCATTATTTTTTTTAAACAAGTTTTTTGTATATTTGGGTAGAAGAACATCTAAAGCATGGACAAATACGAAAATCTCGATTTCAAAAAAATAATGAGTTAGGGCCTTTCAATATTAAGGTATCGATATATGTACATTTAAAATTTGCAAAGTTAGTATATTTTTATACAGATTACAACAATTTACACCGAAATTAAAAAAAAAAACTAAAGGCAAACTTGAAATTTTCAAAATCGCTAAAAATACAAAATCCCGTTAAAAATCGCCAAACCGAAAAAATCGACAAAACCGAAAAAATCACGAAAGCGAAAAAACGCCAAACTAAAAAAATTAACTAAAATAAATCGCCAAAAACCAAAAAAATTTCAAAAATTAAAAAAAAAATGCCAAAACTAAAAAAACACCGAAAATCGAAAAACATCTCAAAAGCGAAAAAAGTGCCAAATATGAGAAAAACCGCCAAAATTAGAAAAATCGCCGAAAACCTAAAAAATGTATACTTAATATTTTTAAATGTCGACATCAGGTAAGATATTTGATTATATAGGCTAAAGTTCGTGTACTTTACTAAATTTATTTCTTTTTTACTTTTTTTTTATCTAAAGTTTATTTTGAAGCTAATTTTTGTCAAAAAAAAAAATGCAGTTAGAAAGCTGCTGTTTTTTGCATTAGAAAGACCGCATTGTCTGTAATAATCACCAAAAAGTAGAAATCAACTTTTTTCGACCCTTTTAACTTTCCCTGTCATGTATGCATACATATTATATACTATTTTATAACTAGCTGAGCCCGGCAAACGTTGTCTGAACCTCAATTAATATATTTTTAGCATGTGGTCTGTTTACGCTGATGTGTCGTTTATGATTCAATTGATTTCATTAAAATTGGTTAGATATTTTCGGCGAGGCAGTAATTCTCGCTTAGTCGAGCGTTAAGTTCGACTGGAGGCGGAATGAAGGTAGAACAGCGTACTCACGTTAAAATGGATTTGTTTTTCTTTTGAATACCGAAACTATTGCTTTAATAGATTTCTTCTGAAACCATAATTAATATTTTCTGAGTATAGGGGTTTTAGCATCGCTGGACCCTTGCCTAAGCACTTTGGTGAGACCTTACATAGCCCGTGTCCATTTCTCAATTTGTTGAAAAATTTTTTTAAATAGGACCGGCCATTCCAGAGATTACCTCCTACAAACATACATATTTATAAACACACAACCTATTCAGCTTTTTAAACATTAGTATACATAGCTATAAATAGAAATGTACATATTGACATATGTATGTACGAGTATATATGTGTACACATAAAAAATTATACCCAAAAAATTTTCAAACAGACGTGTGTTTTGAAATATAATTTAGTTTCAGTAAATATTTTTTACTGTTTCAGTAGATTATTTGTTCCAATTTTATTTTATGTAAAAAAAACTGTATAGAATGAAAATTATCTATCACCCCCATCGTGAACAGTTTTTCCCACGAAATATTTTCCCTTTTCCCCAAATTGCAATCGTGAATAATTTTTCCCCAGAAATGTGTTCCCTTTCTTGATTCCCCTTATCGTGAATAATAATTTTCACATGGATTTTTTCACTTTTCCCTTCGTTTTGTTCACTTTATTTTTGCAGGCGAACTGAATTAATACACTGCCTAGTTTTAATATTATACTAGCAATTATATATTAAAACTTATGAATAACTATTTTTAGGGCAAGATCAATAAATAATGTCCACGATTAATAACAATAATTCTTTGGAACACATTTTTTCATTGAATATGAATCTCTTTGGTTCACATGCCGTAAATTTTATGGCGGTTGTATACTAAAATTTTTTTTCACGGCGCCGGAAACAATTAAAAACACAACTAAACACTCTATAACATTTCATTTGAATTGGGTTTATGTTTATTTCTTATTATTAAACGTAATTGGTTTGATTTTCAATTAATTTTGAAGCTTTAAAAGTCTTCTTCCCTTTTTTTTTACATTCACTACGCATTGATAGCGGGAACAAACGTTCCCATGAAATTCACAATTGCAAATTTCCCTTCATGGGGAATGAAAATTTCATGGGAACAAAAATTTCACATTTTATTCACGATAGGGGTAATGGATTTTTTCACTTTTCCCTTGGTTTTGTTCACTTTATTTTTGCAGGCGAACGGAATTAATACACTGCGTTATTTCAATATTATACTTGCAATTATGTATTAAAACTCATAAATAATTATTTTTTAGGGAAAGATCAATAAATAATGTCCTGGATTAAGAACAATTATTCCTTCGAACACCTTTTTTCATTGAATATGAATCTCTGTGGTTCACATGCCGTAAATTTTATGGCTGTGGTATACTAAATTTTTTTTTGCACGGTGCCTAAAAACATTAAAAACCCAACTTTACACTCTATAACATTTCATTTGAAACCCAAAATATGTGTATTTCTTATTATTAAATTTAATTTGTTTAATTTATAATTAATTTTGAAGCTTTACAAGTCTTCTTCCCGTTTTTTACATTCACTACGCATTGATAGCGGGAACAAACGTTCCAATGAAATTGACGATTGCAAATTTCCCTTCATGGGGAATGAAAATTTCATGGGAACAAAAATTTCACATTTTATTCACGATAGGGGTGTATATATATAAAGTAAAATTTGTAAAAAAAATTTTTAGATTTATTTTTTTATATTTAAATTTGTTATTTTCAGTTAAATTTATTTTTATATATGTACTGTAAAAAAATTTCTGATTTTTTTTAATTTTTTCAGTTAAATTTATTTTTTTTATATACTGTAAAAAAATTTGTCTGATTTTTTTTTTAATTTTTTCTACAAATTATTTTATAGATATAAAAAACACTTTATTTTTTTAAGATTTTTGTTTGCGGTTTTCAAACTTATTATGTTTGTATATTGTGATTCTCAATATAGTATTAAGATTCTTACTATAAACATACGGAGTTTGTTAGCTAAATTAAAAATTTTTTTGGGTTGAAGTCTACTGACGAGCGGGAACGAAATGCTTAACCATAAAAACAAGCCAATTTTCCAAAGTAAAAAGAAATTGTTGAACCTTTCATTTGATTGTTATTTTTTTTTTTCAAATAAAACTTTTTACAAATTAAAAAAAAAAAATTAAGAATTGTTATTGATTCAGTTAATTTATTTTCTGATAATACGAAAATTTTTAGTGAATGTGTTTGTAAATTATAAAAAAAAAATTGCCGAATAATACAAAAAAAAATCTACAAAAATGTTTTTCTGTTCCTATTAATAAATTTGACTGAAAATATTTTGAGTTTCAGTTAACTTTTTTCTCTAATGCCATAATAAGTTAACTAAAAATAAATTATTTTTTCAGTTATAGTGTTTTCACACTGACACGGTTTTAATGAAAGTTGGTTTTAACGTTAAAACCAACTGTTAAAACCTGGGTTTACCATACAAATTGTTTTTGTTAAAACCAAATTAAAACCATTTTTGAATTGGTGTTAAGTTGGTTTTATGAAATGCAACCTTGTTTTCGCTGTGATAAATTCAGTGCTGCCAAGTTAAAATGACTGACAGCAGCTGATAATGTTATACGAGTGAATAACAATACATGGCGCTTGAAAAATTTTCAACTTAAAAATGGATGCAGCAGCAACAATAATCAAAAAATTATGGGAAAAAATAGTTTTTTGGAAGGAAAACAACGAAAATATTTTAAATTGAACTGTGGAAAGTGAAAATAGACAATATGATTGACATTCATCTGCCTATAAAAAAAGGTTTATCTTATAATGTATTTGTGCATTTTTATATTGTTAACAATATTTCCAAGCACTTCTTCATTCTGTATAAGAAGTTCCATAATTTAAAAAAATTTTATTTACAAAATATAAAATAATTTCCATTTTAGAGCGCATTCTGAAATATCTCAGTGTTTCATACAAACAAAAACAGTTGAACAGTATGTCCAATAAGTGTTATTAAAAAGCAGAAAAAATGTAACAACAAATACACGCATTTCTGCAGAAGATTTATTTTATTTTCAGCAAAGTTATTAGACAGCCTGTGAGTTAAAACCTGGGGGCAAATTACGGCACTCGTTTTCGAACGAAATTACGAAATATTTCAGTAGAGTTTCTATGGAAATATTTCGTAATTTTGTTCGATAACGAGTGCCGTAATTTGCCCCCTGAATTTAACAAACTTGCAGTGTGAAAGCGAAATCAGCTGTTTATGGTTTTAACGTTAAAACCAGGTTTTAACTTTCAGTGTGAAAACACTATTAAATTTTTACAAAATTGTTATCAGAATCTACAAATTTCTTTGTAGGTCCGCATTCACACAATAAATTTACTGATTGAATGAATTTGGTTACTGAAAACGAAATTTAGTTTTTTCTGTGTATATACATATATATATATATATATAAAACTCAACTAACTTGTCTTAGTTTCTGTACACTCTTTTTTCCTGGTTCTTGTAATTTTTCTTTAAAAAAATATCCACTCAACAAAACTTGTTCTTTGTTCGAACTCAAATTAAAAATGGGTCAAACAAAACAGTTCATAGAAGTGTCAAATGTCTGGCGTTAGCAAGCTGAACGAGTTTATTAAATTCATAACAATATTTCAAAATCGTGTGTGGGTGTGTTGCATTTACTTTTTTTTTTTAAGTGGCAGCTACATATTTCTTGCTGTTACAGACAATTTTTTAAACGAAACTTTGGGTGACAACGGAAAATAAAGAATACAGAGAAACAATTTGTTGTGACACAAATGTTTTTCGACAAAATGTCATAGACTACATTTATGAAATATAATTTGTTCATCACGTTTGCTTCGTAAACATTTTTGTATATTTTTTTTATATATGTAGACAAGCGTGCCATTTAAATATTAAAAAAAAATTCATATTTTATATAATTAAATAGGCTGTTGAGGCTTCCACGAAATTGTGTGCGTAATTTCACGATTCCGGCTGAACTCAAGTAATTTCCCATACATTTTGACACATCCCAAATTTTTTCATTCTTCATGATTTTCAAAGAAAATAAAAATGAAGACCTCTCTTTGCTCAACAATGAAGATATTTACAACCATGGGAAAGGGTTCATTTGATTATATGAATAAAGTTTTAAAATTCAATATGAAATAAAAAAAATATTATTAAAAAACATTATATTGAAAATATTTTTTATTATAACAATTTGTTTAAATGTTTAACCTAATTATTAAAGAAATTCAAGATTTCTCACTTTTTACTTTTTTGTTATTATGAATAAAATTTGTAACTTTTTTATCAACTACGGTAGGGAATAAAATTCATAGAGAAAGAAAGTAGATACAGGGTGGGCCAAAAGAAACCAAGGGGTGTAAAAGTTTAATAACTTTTTTGTTTATTAATTTTTTTTTATTTTTTCTTTCAGGTTATATAGACAACACTTGGAGAATTTATAATGGAGAGGTTCACAACTGAACAGAGAACCAGAACAATAGAATTTTATTATTTAAACCAGAAATCAACTTTATTGAAAATTTGATTATGAGTGATGAAGCTCATTTTCATTTGAATGGCTTTGTTAATAAGCAGAACTGTAGGTTCTGGGGTTCTCAAAATCCAAGAACCATTCATCAACGCCAATTGCACCCCATCAGGTGTACAGTATGGTGTGGGATCACATCTGAAAATGTCATTGGGCCCTACTTCTTCGAGAATGAAGATGGAAGTGCTGTAACCGTAAATGGAGAGCGGTATCGGTTTATGATAGACAATTTTTTACGTCCTGCTCTTGAAAACAGACCTGGTATGTGGTTTCAGCAGGACGGAGCCACTGCCCATACTGCCCGAGACACAATGGCACTTTTAAGTCAAATTTTTGGAGAGCGAATAATTTCTCGAAATTCGGAAATTATTTGGCCAGCGCGATCGCCAGATTTGACAGCACCCGACTATTTTCTTTGGGGTTTTTTGAAGGAGCGAGTGTATGTGAACAAGCCAGAGACAATCCTTGAACTCAAGGCAAACATTGTTGCAGAAATTCGAACGCTACAGCCACAAGTTTTGAAAGATGTTATGGAAAATGCTCTAAAAAGAACCCATCAGTGCGAAGCTGAAAACGGTGGTCATTTAAGAGACATCATTTTTCATACTTAGTGTGAAAAAATTTCCATTTTGTATATTATATAATCTGAAAGAAAAAATAAAAAAAGTTAATAAACAAAAAAGTTGTTAAACTTTTACACCCCTTGGTTTCTTTTGGCCCACCCTGTATTATTAACGTAGAAAGAAATAACACCAATAATTTTCCCTGAGCAGTTTTGAAGTATGGCAACATTGCTCTTGTTAACAATTTGAACAAGTGGCGTCATTTAGTTTGTGTTTAACAACCATTAATAGCAGACTGCCGAGTAATTCGAGAAGAAAGTGGAAAAAAGTAAATTTTCGTGTGCTATTTAAAGCCCGTATGACAATTAATTTTTTCCTCATTGATTTGATATTGAATTGATAGAAAGAAACAATAAATCTTACCCCCTGTTTGAGTAAAACGTTTGAGTTAAAAATCTTGGCGTTTTTGTAATAGACTAAAGGAAACTTGTACAACTTTTCTTTAATCTATTACTGAAACGCCTAGATTTTTAACTCAAACGTCTTACACAAACAGGGGGTTAGAAAGAATAAACTATATAAAACGGAAACAAAATGATTAAATGTTGTAAAATTTTCGTAATTAGAAACCGCTAGTATTAAGACAAAACAAACTAAAAATCGCTATGTTTGACTATAAACCGCTAATTAACGAACACTTTTATGGTTTTTTGACAAATCTTCATTTGTTATTCATAACTTTAGTCAACTTAATAAATGAAGTGTCATGTGGGCTTTAGCATTAGGTTAGTAGTTTGCTGGTAAAGATGGGTGAAAAATTAGAGTCCAGCTCAATTGGGTCCAATAGAATGATCCCTTTGTACTACCTGTGAGTAGACGAGAATATAGAGAGAGATAGGGAGGGGAAAATGTGAGAAAGGTAGATGTAGAAAAGAGATAATAGTTGTTATAGACAGCGATGACAACTTGGTGCTTTTGGCAGCAGTGCGTTTTAAAGACTCAAAACGTTAAATTTTCATCGTCAGTGCCAAACTAAGAAAAAGCACTAAGTAGTGCTTTTAAGAAATTTGTATATAAAATTACTTTAATAAAAACTTTTTCTTTTTCGTCAGATATATTTCATTAAATAGATAATAGCTTAGAAAATATTAAACATTATCGAACTTTACTTTTTTCACGTTAGTGCTTTTTACGCTTTTTAGATCACCAAGTTACGCTTTTTAGTACCTTTTCTAAATTTTAATTTAAAAAAGTTGGCATCACTGGTTATAGAGGAGGTGTGAGTGGGTCGAGAATTTGATAAAGGGGTCACTATAAGGCTATACCAGCCACTGCTCAAACTTTTGAGTCCTATTTTCGATAACTCGGGGCTGCCAAGGAAATGCAGCAGAGAGGGACAAAAGCAGAGGAGCTGCAAGAAGCCTTCCTCCTCATAATAGCAACTGAAGTAGTAGTCAGTATACGGGAGACCCATACGTTTCGCATGGGTTCCGAAAGCCCAGTAACCGGTCAGAGTGCCCACAAGATTTCTCAAGTTCTTCTTAGTGAAGTTTTTGGGGTTTTTCGTTCTGTGGGAATTTAGGCGTTGCCAGATGATTCTCGCTATTGCGCAGGTGGGCTCATTGCGACATCTGTCTTGATCTAATTCAAGAAAGACAACAGGAAGAGAGTGGGAGGAAGGAAAAGATTTCTCTGAGTAGGGTTACTCTCTTTACCAGGTCATCCACAACTATGTTGCCTGAAATAGTCTCGTGTCAACGCACCCAGTTCAATATGATCCCTAAGCATAATTTTTTGGCGGAAAAACCATCACTTATATCAATACTAAACCTAATAAATACTATAGGGACTGTACCATCAATGTCAATGCTAAAAAGTAAGTATGTACAATGAATTTCATTGTGGCCGTACAAGCACAGAAGATGGCGAACGTTCTGGACGGCCAATTGCTAACAATCGATCAAACATCGATCGTGTGAGAAGTTCACAGTAGTGTTTGTCGCAGTTCAACAGCAATATGGAATAGGTTTTACGATATTGCCTAACCGTGGACGAACCGTGGTTCCACCACCAGAGACCACTAGACACTAGTCACAAGAGTGAGTTTCTCAGGCGGAATCGGTGTCAAAGAAAGCCAAGGTATGTTTGTCAGCCAATAAATCCATAACGACCATTTTTTTGTTATGCACGCCGTACAATTCATTGACTACGTTCAAAAGTATAAAACAATCCTTGGTGAGTAATATGCCAATTTATTGGGTCGATATAATGCGGAGAATATTATGCCATTTAATTGGGCCGATTAAAAATGACGCCATTTGCCCAAGAAAGAAGTTATTTTCCAAAGGTGCACGGATGTGCAGTTTCCATGGCGAAAGTCCATGAATTGGATTCCGAATTGCTTCATTGTCTGCCATATTCTTTGTGTTTAGCGAGTGAATATTTATTACTTCCAAACCTGAAGAAATAGCTCGGCAGAAAGAGATTTGACTACAAGGATGAATTACTTTGATGATTTCGAAAAATCTTATTTTTTGGAAGGGTTAACAAAAATAGAGAAACGTTGTACAAAGTGTATAGGGCCCAAAGGAGACTTCGTTGAAAAATAAAGTTATTTTTTATCCAAGAACATTTGTTTCGAACATGCCTTGTGAAAGCTTTAAAACTTTGCTATTGTATTCAAGTTTTCAATTAGAGCGCGTCCTATTTTGATCTGACAAAGCATCTGACATCAGCTGTTTTGATATAACAACAGTGTACATATGTCGTGGATGTAAATAACCATTTACATGTGATTATGATAGACATGGTTACATACGAATCATATTTAAACTTCAATTAGTAGAGTAAATCTTAGATCATTAATCTTAAGTTAAGTATGTCAAGTTACATACATACACGCAAAGAAAAGATATGGTTGTAGAATGGTTGAGAAAACAATATTATGATCTCTGAAACAAATGTGTGGTCGTCGAAAACTAGTTATTGTTATTTTAAACATTTATTTCGTTACGATAAACAGAGTAATGTTTGAATTTAATAATTACATTATCACATCCATATAAAAGTGTGATATGGTTACAGTTTAACAATATAGTTTTATTAAAAATTTATGACTACAACATAATTTGTATTATTATTTAAAAATATTATGATGTAAATAACAATATAATATTTTCCAAAACCATACTATGTTAAGTTAAAAAAAATCTTTTTCAGAAACATCTGTCAGTTCAGTATAGTGTTGTCATTCGAACAAAAATTATTCGAATATTCGAACAACTTTTTTTCATATTTGTTCGAACGAACAAAAATTTTCAATTTAGAATAAAAAATTATTCTAATCATTTAGTCGAATATTCGAATATTCGAACAATTTCCTTAACTACTTGTATAAAAAGATTTTTTGGGCTATCTGCGGTTTTTAAATGATTTTTTCCAAAAAATTAATGATATATTAAAATTGTTTGGAAATACCTATACTTTTTAACTAATTTCGTTTTAGTTTTTAACTCCCGACAAAAAAAGGGGTGTTATAAGTTTGTATGTAGTTTGTGTCTGTGTATCTATTTGTATGTACGAGTCGACGTACAGACCAAACGGTTGGACCGATTTTGATTTAGTTTTCCTGTTTGAGGGTGGCATTGGCTGAAGAAGTTAGCACGTTGACTACAAAACCGAAGGTTTTAGGATCGAGCCCGCTATCTGACAGTCATTAAATAACAACACCACGCATTTTTCTGATGTGCATTACTGTCCCTTTCTATCAGTTGTTGTAGAAAAGTTCAAGTGATGAAGGCATAGTCACTGGTCACTGAACTATATCGACTTCAAGAGATACTAATCCTAATGTAACACCAGAGCACCCCCATTCGTTGTGTAGCAGAATCATCGGCGAAGTAAAATAACTACTAAACTGCTACTCAACACAGCTTCAAACAAATTAATACGACTCGCTAACGCCAGAGGCGCTGCAACACTACATTATTAAAAAAACGTGCAAAAAGCAGAGCTGTATTCCTTCACCACCTATGTTTTCTGTTACTATCTTATGGTAGTAGCAGGCAATCATTGCCTGATTGTTACTTCTCTTTAAAAATAAAATAAAAAATGACTTGTTCGAGAGTGTTCTTAGCTATGTTTAAAGAAAATCTGTCCAGCCGTTTAGAATACATCACATTTTTTAGATATATTCTGTTGATCTGCGTGTCTTTGACGCCGTAGCTCCCCAACGTCTTGACCGATTTTAATTTTGCTTTGATTTCGTTTGAATGGTGACATGATCGTATATCTTCTAATTTATACTTGAAGAAAACCATTCTAGTCGATTGGAATTTATCATAATTTTTTTATTTAATCTTTTATTTTTTGCGATTCTGTTACTTCAATAGTATAAGTGCAACATAGAGTTCTTATCTATTATTATTTGTTCGTTCGAATATTCGAACAAGAGTTCAAAATTATTCGTCTGTTCGAACAAGAAAAAAATTATGAAATTTCATTCGAACAAACATAAAAGGCGAATAATTAACAACACTAGTTCAGTATTTCGTTTGTAAGCTATCGGTAGTGTTAAATAAATGAATAAATAAATAAAGTATAAACAAAAAGGTAGATCAATAAAAATATATAAACATTTGTGTATCTTTTTATACAGACATGGCTGTATGTCGTGTAAGTATACATTTCTATATATACAATTTATTTCAACAATATTAATTTATTTTTATTTCGAATTTAACGCACAGATTACATTAAATATATGATTACAAAATAAAATAGTATTATTACATTAAGGCTCAAATTCACAGTCTTTAGTTAACTAACCAAGATGGTTTTACCAATGAAATTGATAAGGAAAATCTTTAGTTAAACCACGAGCGTTAGTTAACTATAGACTGTGAATTTGGACCTAAATAATACTGTGGTCGTATTTAACAATATTAATATAATATTAGAACATGGTATGGTGAGTCTAAATTATATTTTAGTCACATCTAACAATAGTGTTGTTATATTTACAACACTAAGGCTGAGTTTATATCTGGCATTTCTTGTGTGTCATTTGCCCAAAAAAGCGTAACCAACTAATTACTAATGAAGAACTGTTTGATTCAGACATATATTTATTGATTTAAATACAGGGTGGGCCAAAAGAAACCAAGGGGTGTAAAAGTTTAATAACTTTTTTGTTTATTAATTTTTTTTTATTTTTTCTTTCAGATTATATAGACAACACTTGGAGAATTTATAATGAATGAAAATAATAAATGAAAATCAGAAAATAAGAAATGAATAAATGAAATCAATTTTATTGAAAATTTGATTATGATTGATGAAGCTCATTTTCATTTGAATGGCCTTGTTAATAAGCAGAACTGTAGGTTCTGGGGTTCTCAAAATCCAAGAGCCATTCATCAAGGCCAATTGCACCCCATCAGGTGTACAGTATGGTGTGGGATCACATCTGAAAATGTCATTGGGTCCTACTTCTTCGAGAATGAAGATGGAAGTGCTGTAACCGTAAATGGAGAGCGGTATCGGTTTATGATAGAAAATTTTTTACGTCCTGCTCTTGAAAACAGACCTGGTATGTGGTTTCAGCAGGACGGAGCCACTGCCCATACTTCCCGAGACACAATGGCACTTTTAAGTCAAATTTTTGGAGAGCGAATAATTTCTCGAAGTTCGGAAATTATTTGGCCAGCGCGATCGCCAGATTTGACAGCACCCGACTATTTTCTTTGGGGTTTTTTGAAGGAGCGAGTGTATGTGAACAAGCCAGGGATAATCCTTGAACTCAAGGCAAACATTGTTGCAGAAATTCGAACGCTACAGCCACAAGTTTTGAAAGATGTTATGGAAAATGCTCTAAAAAGAGCCCATCAGTGCGAAGCTGAAAACGGTGGTCATTTAAGAGACATCATTTTTCATACTTAGTGTAAAAAAATTTCCATTTTGTATATTATATAATCTGAAGGAAAAAATAAAAAAAGTTAATAAACAAAAAAGTTATTAAACTTTTACACCCCTTGGTTTCTTTTGGCCCACCCTGTAGTTTCCTATCATGTTGGATTCTATAAAATTGTATATTAGTTATGTATGAAACTGTTTAACTTAATAAGTACGTGTCTGAATCAAACTGTTTTTCATTAGTAATTAGTGGTTACGCTTTTTTACGCTTGTGTGGCACATGTCACGTAGATGGAAACCAGGCCTAAGATTATATTATAATTAACTCAAATAATATTATTATTAACTCAGATAATAATATTATTTAAAGTTTGCTTTTCTATTAACAATAATATGATTTGACAGCAACCATATAATTCAATCATAGTATGTTGCTGTTTGATTATGGTTACCTCAACCATATTTTTTCTTTGCGTGTAGATTTGAGTTGCATGGGGTAGACGATGTAAGCCCAGGGGGCAAATCGCGGCACTCGTTATCGAACGAAAGTACGAAATATTTCAATGGAGTTTATATGGATATATATTCCGGGAAAGAACTGAAAGAAATGTCTTACCAATAGTGTTGTTTAGCGTTTGTTTTAAAACATTTCGCTGTAGTAAAAAAAAAAAAGAAAAATCTCTCATGTCTGGAAAGGTCTTATATTATAAATGGCCTTGTGCAGGACTTTAGTGCCAATCTTCTTCGTTGTTGCGTTAATGTCAGTTAAAAAAAGGCGAAGTTTAAAGTATGACGGATTCTATATACATATATGGGCCTTAAGTTATATTTGCTCTACGTAAGTCAATATTCTAGATTTTAATTGATGTGTTTCTTAAAAAATATAAAATAAATGTTATTTTTAGACGCATTCAAATAAATTTGATGTCACAAGACAAAACAGCTGAATCTGAAAACTCAAATTTTCTCTTGCTTATTTTTCAATATGTATAGTTAGTTGGATTAAAAAAAGGCTTCATTCAGAGAAAAAAAAGTTTAGTACGAATGGGATAAAAATGTATTTGCGAAATCAACTGAAATGTCATTTATCGCCAGCATGAACACCTTTTGATTTCGTTCGCAATTTCAGTTTGAAATCACTTGATTTCGAGGAATTTTATATGTACTCGTGCATTTTTACTACGAGCATATTATAACAGTTTGCGTAGCTTCTGTCAACTGAAACAAACATAGTTCTCTACACAAGCTTACTGGATTAATTTGACGTGTAAATGCTAAATGTCAAACCTGTAATTTAAGCAGAACTTTGCACTGGGCTTTAATTATTACTTTGGCGTTCTATATTAATATTCTAATCTGTTTAATGCGAACTAATATTCCGCAACTAAGAATGTAAATTAAATTGATTTAAATTAAAAAAATATATATACATATATAATAAAAGAAGCAAAATGGCACTTACGCAACTAAACCGCCCAAAAAGGCAACTGGACCACCGCCAATTAAACGTATTTTGCGATGACAGGAATCGAAAAGCGAGGTGCGTGATGACGGTGGTGTCTGTGAGGTTGGCGACATTGATGTTGTTGTGGCAATGGGTGGCGAAGCAACGGCAACAGCAACCAATAACGAGGTAGGAGCAACTACACAAGCAGTATTTGAAATAACAGCAGAAGGGGGGGCTGGAGACGAAGTTGGCGTTGGTAGTGTTGGAGTGATAGATCTACTTTTTGCTGTTGTAAAGGATTTTATATAATTGTTGTTATTATTATTATTATTGTTAATATTTTTGGTATTGTTGTTGTTACTACTACTATTACTACTGCTGCTACTACTGTTTAAAATATTGGAAAAATAACCCGTACGTGTTGCTGGAGTTGTTGACTTAGTTTCTGGATTTTCAGCACCGGTTTTACAATTGTGATGATTTTTATTGTTGCTGTCGCTCAATCGTGTCTTGTCTTCCAAATCAAACAAACGTTTAGATGTTTTTCTAATTTCTGGTGTTTTTAATGCTTCTGCTGCTGTTGCTGCGGCTGCTGCTGCAGTGGCTTTTGATTTTTTCGTTCTCATAAACGAAAATGGTGTTGCTGACAGCAGACCACGACTGAGTATGTGTTCTCTGAATGTGAATGTTGTTTGCGATGCAGCTGAAGATGATGATGATGATGAATTTGTTTTTGTGGTTTTTGCTGACACCGTTGACGAATCACTAGAGGATGATGCAGCAGATATGGCCGAATAGCCCGACGTAGATAAAGAGGAGGTAGTAGAGGATGCAGATGAGGATGATGATGAAGTTGAAAATTTTTTACTTTTCTTTAGTTTTTTCGTAGCAACAACGGTTGTAGCAGCTTTTGTGGCTTGTAACTGTTTTTGTTTCTGTTTCTTGGTTTGTAATTGATATTCAACTGCCGTTGCTGCTGCTATTGCGTCGAGTTGATACTTTTGTTCCTTTTCTTGTTGTTGCTGTTGATGGTGGTAGATAAACGATTGTTGTAGTTGTTTAACTGTAGCTTTATTGCCTTTGTTGTAGCTGTTTTTTGTTTTGGTATATTGATCATGATACTGGTACTTTGTACCTGCTGCTGCTTTTAGTTTTTGTATTAATGGTGTTGCTGCTGCTGCTGCTGCTGCTGCTGTTGTTGTTGTTGTTGTTGTCGACGTTGTATTTGCACCAATTTCCAAAATATGTGTAGGTGTTCTCAACATTATCTTGGCATTAGTTTTAACAAATTATTATTGTATGTATCTTTGAGAATTTTTCTTTGTGATTTACTTACTATCTTTTTTTAATATTTTAAAACATGGAAAATTATTGTTATTATCTTAGTTTCTTTTACAGCCAATAAACCAATGTTGTTGTTGTTGTCACTTTCTAAAATTTGAATGTCTGAAGTTAACATTCCGTTACAATAACGATACACATTTTTAATATCGTTTTGTTATATATTTTTAATTTTTTTCTAAAAGAAAATGCTCAATGCAACACTGTCATAAAATATATGTACAGGGTGGGCCAAAAGAAACCAAGGGGTGTAAAAGTTTAATAACTTTTTTGTTTATTAATTTTTTTTTATTTTTTCTTTCAGATTATATAGACAACACTTGGAGAATTTATAATGGAGAGGTTCACAACTGAACAGAGAACCAGAACAATAGAATTTTATTATTTAAACCAGAGATCAATTATTTTAACGCAAAGAGCATATCGTCGACATTTTAACGTCAGAATTTCGCCCTCTGAAGCGATGATTCGTTGCTTAGTTAATCGTCATCACCAACATGGCAGCGTAAGAGATTTGCCTCGAACCGGTGGACCACGTTTAAGTCGCACTGCGGAAAATATTGAACGAGTACAGCAAAGTGTTAACGAAGCACCAGAAACATCTGGCAGAAGGCGTTCTGCTCAGCTAAAAATGTCTCGTACGTCACTACGGCGCATTTTAAAAAAAGATTTACAGTTATACCCATATAAGGTGCAATTGGTCCAAGAATTTAAGCCCGCAGATCATCGGCAACGTCTAAATTTTGCAGTTAAATTTCAAGAGTTGGCCAGAAATGAAATCAACTTATGATAGAAAGTTTTTTACGTCCTGCTCTTGAAAACAGACCTGGTATGTGGTTTCAGTAGGACGGAGCCACTGCCCATACTGCCCGAGACACAATGGCACTTTTAAGTCAAATTTTTGGAGAGCGAATAATTTCTCGAAATTCGGAAATTATTTGGCCAGCGCGATCGCCAGATTTGACAGCACCCGACTATTTTCTTTGGGGTTTTTTGAAGGATCGAGTGTATGTGAACAAGCCAGAGACAATCCTTGAACTCAAGGCAAACATTGTTGCAGAAATTCGAACGCTACAGCCACAAGTTTTGAAAGATGTTATGGAAAATGCTCAAAAAAGAGCCCATCAGTGCGAAGCTGAAAACGGTGGTCATTTAAGAGACATCATTTTTCATACTTAGTGTAAAAAAATTTCCATTTTGTATATTATATAATCTGAAAGAAAAAATAAAAAAAGTTAATAAACAAAAAAGTTATTAAACTTTTACACCCCTTGGTTTCTTTTGGCCCACCCTGTACATATATATTGTTATTAATTTTTAAATGTTATTTGTGTTATTCTTTTATAAATATTTTATAAAAGTTGAGATTAATATGTACATATATGTATGTGTATGTTATTTGCTTCATATAAATAACATACACATTTGCATATTTGATTATCGTTTTCCATTAGTAAAACCATTGTTGCCAGATCTGCCTGTTTATCATTATTCACGCCTCAAACTGTAAGTACCGTATAAAATTATAAAATAAATCCCAGAAAATGTTCAATAATTTTGGCATTTTTTGCATTGTGAAATCATTCCTAATTATTTTAATATTTTTTTTTTAATTATTTCAAGGAATTGTTTTACTTTACAAAAACATAAAAACATTAAATGTTTGGAACGTATGTTACTTATGGCGCCCCATACAAGTAACACAATTTTTTTGGAAATTAAAAAATACTGCCGAATACTGTGCCTCGTTTCTGTAAGGAATGTGAGAACTTTTCGAGTCGAAAAAACTGTTATCATTCTGTGAAACGCAGTGTGAGTAAGAAAAAAACTGTATTTGTTGATATTTTTTTGCGAGTTTATATAAGTTTTTATGTGAGTAACCCTGTGTAAAATAGGACAACCACTATAATTATTTAATTTTTCTCGACGCGAGAACTTCTCACAAGTTGCAAAAACGGGTCACTAGATAAAAGGTGGTTAAATTTAACCACCCTATGATCTGGGTCTAAAAGAAGACATAGGCTGTAGATTTTTTTCAAATATAAGAGCACATGAGGTGGTAAGGGGAAATTTATTTCATAGATAGATCTGAGTATGTCCTGATTCACACACATCAGGTTTAGCTGATCAGTTTTTGTTCAATTTTCTTTTGAACCTGCATTTACGTTCATACACACCGTCAAGTTTGTTTCATCAAGTCTCATCAATTTGTGTTGTAGTAGAGTATTACGAATGACAAAACAAAAGGAAAAAGCAAACTTGACTGGTACGGTCAAGTCTGTACCCCTTTCCATTCTCTTTTCCTCTCTCTCCTAAAAACTCAAGACTTGACGACTCAGACCTGACGTGTGTGAATCAGGACTATAGGAAAGCACACGCTATACACTTTTTCAAAAATAGAAGCCCGAGGAGGGATAGAGGGCAATTGCTGCTTCTTTGAAACTATCTAACCGATTTTGATGAAATTAAGAACATGGATTGATCCGAGTCTGGAATGATACAAACGCTATATATTTTTTTTATCAAAAATAAGCCCAATGGAGGGTAAGGGACAATTTATAGGGTAAGTAAAACGGTGTTCCATGACGCTGAGAGCTATTTTATTAAATCTTACGAGTATTTCACTGGAAAAAATTGGGTTTATTTTATGTGTAACTTATTGTACTTTCTTTAGTTCAAAAACTTCTCAAAGAAATATTAATCGGAAAAGTGAAAATTTTGACAACTGGGAACACTGCGACTAAAAATTTCTTCGAGTTAGAATTGATTAGAAAATTATTCAAATAGCTCATAAAAATATTTGTGAAAGTCTATGAATTTTGAGAACTCATTTCTCATGGTGCAATAACTAGTTAGTCAACAGTGGGACTTTTTGCACACCAAGACAAGTGAAAGGGCATTATTTCTTAGAGAAAATTCACTCTTCAATAACCAGCAAATTTAAGTCTAAACTTTTCATATTCTGTTGACTTAAAAACGATAAAATTTACTTCAAATTTCAAAGCGTAATGCAATTCGTCAGCAAGCCTTTGCATGAATATAAGTATACTAGACACATAATGAAGCGGTAAACTCAATCATATTAGAACTTCTAAAAATTAATTCATTAAAAATTGTTACTTTTGCTTATTTTTTTTTAACAAATTACCAACGCTGTTTATATATCAATTCATATTTAAATGTTGATTTTCATTAATTTTTGTATGGAAAATGATTTTTAAATGTGAACTCATATTTAAATAAGTTAGTGAAATTGGCTCTTAAAGTAGCAACTCGAAATTTATAAATATGTATTCAGCATCAAAAGTTTTTTGCTTTTTCTGAACATCTGGGATTTTTTTTTAAACCGTGAATTTTTCTGATGTCGTGTGCAATATGTTCTAAAACACTTCTATTTTGTGCGAATAATCTTACGATTTATGCTATCCCATTTTGTTACAAACCGATCTGGCAACACTAACTACAAGCTGTTAAAATGCTTCTTCTTAAATTTTATTTACTCTTGAAATGTTGATCTCTTTACTTTTGCAAAGGAAAAACATATTCGGAAAAGTGTTTGTTTCTTTTGACTAGAAAAACTGAAAACAAAAACAAACAAACAAATAAACCAAAACTCGTAGTATTTGTATGAAGTGTCACCCCAGTAATGCAGTGACAAAATGAATGAATGATACTTGAAGTGGGAAGATTTTTATTGCATGCCACCATCACGAAAATTTCATTTCATGGGAATATTTTGTTGTTTGTTTTTACATTTTCCAAAGCAACGAAAGCCATTGTTAGCGAAAGACAAGACGTTGGAAAGAAATCTTTGTTGTCTCTCTTTTAAGATTGGCAAATATGTATTTATTATTAGCTTTGGCTTGCTGGATTATATCTTACTCGTAGTTTTTACAGTTTTCTTGGGTTTTATTTATTTTTATATTTTTTGAAATTTAATATCATGCGTAAAATGTTCCGCAATTTGAATAAATAAATCATAATTATTGCTGCCACTCCAAATAAAAGAACAAAAAAAAAAAAAACGAAGAAATCCCTTGTAAAATTTTTGATAAAATATAATTTATAATCTTGTTTTTTTATATTTAAGCTCGTAATATTTTGTTACCCATAGACAGCATAAAACCTAAAATACAAAAATTTAACCGTTACAAATTTCTGGCATATAACTTTAATTTCGAATTTTTATATAGTTTTTAATTTTAAAATGTTACGTAGAAATGTTTCTTGTAAAATTTAACATAAATTTTTATTATTTTTCTGTATTTGGTTTGATGAATATTGTATTAAGAAAGAAAAAAAATTCGTTTTTCATTCTATTAAATTTTTAAGAGTTCTGTGGTAAGTCCGGTACTATTTCAGTAAAAATATTATTTACAGCCTAACCCACGATGATGTCGATCAACAACTCCATCGACTGACGACAAGTCACTCATTATAGTTCGTTTGAGCGACCCACTAACTATCGACTTGTCGGTCGTCGAACTTTACGTTGTTAACGTAATGCATTTACTCATTGTCAAATTAGCATATTGCCACATCAAAAAGTTCACCAATAAAACGCTACTTTACAAATAAAAAGCGCTGAAATGTGAAAAGTATTCCATAAAAAATGCAACTCTATGCTACTTAAAGTTTCTACAAATAAATAATAAAAATAACAACAATAATAAACAAGACAATACAAAAAAAAATTAAAAAGTTATTTTCAAAATTTTGTGTGTGAAATATAAATAAATATGTATATCAGTTGAAATGTGTAGATACTCCTAAAATAATGCAAGCGGATTGTAATGAAGAATGGAGGGGAGTAGCATCAATGGGACAAGCAATCTATTGAAGTGGAAAGAGTAATTTGCCTAATTTAGTGTTTAGAATTGGTTAGATAAATTGCACGTATACACATTCATACATACATATGTATATATGTATGTATGTATGTAATTCAAAAAGAATTATGTGACAAAAATGCATGTTTGTGAGTTAAATAAATAAAATAAACGCAAAAAAAATTAACATTTTTATTTTTGATTTTCATAAATGTAAATTTGTTTAAAAATTTAGTATTTATGTGTACTTTTTTGTTTTGTCGACAAGCACAAACCAAGTGACTGATTTTGACATTTGTTGTCGTTTGAATTTTCATAGTGGGTACCAAATTTGTATGGAAATGGTTACGTCATCGTTCGCATGCATTGTCGATCGACTTGTCGTGCTGAACAAGTTTAGTGGGTCCCAAATCAGCTGTTTGTCGTTAAAAATGATTGCGAACGACAACGTTCGATATCGTGCGTTTGGCTGTTAATTTTTTGAATTTAGTAATTGAATACAAAGTGATTTTTTTATGTGCGAGAAAAACACATTAATTTACGAAAAAAATTATTTCTTATAAAAAAGAATTAAAAATGCTGAACCAGCAAGCCTAATTAAGAGAAATTATTACTTTAATCAAAAACTCATAATAGTTGAATTGTAATAAATAGAAATACATATCGCTCATTTACTCAAACAACGTCATAATGCATTAAACACATTCACCACAGCAGGTTACACGAACACACGACTTCAAATGCCACTAGCAACATTTGTTGCCTCGTAGCCGGCTACTTAATTATTTTGGAGACGGCAGCAGCACCATCTGCACCTGATATTCAAGTAATTACAAATACATAGTTCAGTATTGCCACTTTCATATATTTTGCATTTATAAAAATTAATTACTCTTTTAAAATGTACTTATTTCACGTAAAAGTACAAAAACGAATCAATTTATTCTTTACATCAATTTGTGAATATTATTTCTGTTAAATAATATGAAATAATTGCACAAAATCATTTATTCAACATTTTGTATTGTACTGGCAACACAGCATTTTCTCATTGTAGCCAAAGAAGTAGAAATTAGTTTAATTTGACTAGAACGACAAAATCAGTATAGACAACAACCTGTCGTCCTATTGCCTTGCTGTCTTCAAAAGAATCATTCTCATATAAATATGTATGTGTATTCTATCTTTGAGATTTGGTAGTCGGTAGCATGCTGTGATGAATTTGTTTAATGCATAATGCAAAAAACTAGCTTGCTAGAAAACTAGTTTAAATTTTTCTATTTACACACAACTTAATGGAAAAAGAAAATTTTAGTTTCCTCTCAAGAGTTCAATAAACAAATTTTTACACAATATGAAGAACGATATGAGGATTAAATCTGCATCACTAACTCAAAAGTTCCATTCTTTGAGTTATGACGTTCTTTGAGTAAATGAGCGATAAGAAGATAATCAGGGCTTATTATGAATAAAACTCCACGTGAAATTTCTCCCTTTTCCAATTAGAATTTTTTGTTTTTCCTATTACTTGCTATTAGTTCGAATTGTTTATCTGGAAAAATTCCACGCGGAATTTTATTCATGACTAGGTACAACCGGTGTGCTTCGCTACCCCCATCGTGTTATCGAATGATGTAAATATTTTGTAAATAAACCGAAAACTCGGATTTTTTAATGCAACATTTCGAAAGTTTTAAGATTTTGATATTGGATAATTATTAACACAGGTTTTTTGAAAATACAGGCAAATCCCGGTATAACGAACGATATAATGTCAGGCCCATTTGTTATACCGATATATTCGTTATATCGCAAAGTTTTTTTCAAGTGTTATTTTAGTTATTATTATTGTAGACAAGATACAATACAATAAAAATAATGAGGCTAATATGTTCTCAAACAAGCTACCAAATACAAACTAACAATATCACATTTTTTTGCATTTACATTGCTGCTGTCGATTTTGTTTAATATTTTTATTTTTTATTTTTTTATTTTTATATAAAGTAGAACTAAATGTTAGAGATATGTTCCTAGCAAGTTTTTGTTTTTTATTTTGTGATTTTTTCTTTATCATTCGTTATATCCAGTATAAAATTAGGATAATATTAGTAATATAAGGTTGTTAATGTTAAATAATTTGGACGTTCGTGATATCGAATTTTCGTTAAAGCGAGATTCGTTATACCGAGATTTGCCAGTATCTTCGGAACTACATAACGGATTTAAGAGTTTCATATCTCGTTTTGAAAAATATGACAACGATTTTCAAAAAAAAAAACCAAAAACTAAATATATATGTATATATATATGTATATATATATATATATATATATATATATATATACAGAAAAAATTATTCCCAAAAAATTTTTAAACAAATATTTGTTTGAAATCAAACTTAGTTTCAGTAAATATTCTGTACTGTTCCACTAAATTAATTTGTACCAAAACACTGTATAGAGAAGAAACAGGCCACGACGTTTGTCGGCTACATTTCGGCATTTACATGCATACAACACGATCAAACAAAATAAACAACAACTAAACAACAACAACCGCACAACAGCACCAGAGCACGAAGCTGTTCGGCGCATAGCCGGCTCAACAGCCGCTGCCGAATTTTATCTCGATCGGCGCACGGCTCAGCCGACCACTAGTATATATAGCAAAATTTTCTTGCCAAAATACTATTCATTTTTAATTTTTTTGTTGAAAGAATTCTAATGGTCTTTTTCGTGAATTTACAGAATATATATGTGCAAGTATGTACGCAGATTTCTTTATACGAAAATATGTTTTCTTCTATCGTCGTTTAGTAGTTTTGTTGAGATATATGTATGCATTTGATCACGAAATGTACGATAATTTCCAAATACATAACATAACTGGTATGTGATGTTTGATTCTTGTATTATTAGATGATATATATGTACATACATATTTGGTCCAAGTGTAATAAAGCTATATTATACACAGATCTTACCTTATAAAATAATGAAAACTAATTAAAATTATCGCTATCGAAATTTGGCGAGAGCCGTTAATAAAAGTCTTTCCAAGAAAACTTAGTTTCATAACATTAAAAAACCATGTGGAAAATTAGATAGAAGAAAGGTGTTGTGGTATTTATTCTAAACAAAAATGGTTATAAAAATTTTCCGAAAAACGTGGCATTTAAAAGTTATCGTGCTAAAAGTGTTTATAGCCAGGAAAGGTTATTTTTAGGTGAAAAGTGCAATGCGCATGGCCGTTAGGTATGCACTCTTTCAGTGAATATGATATTTCATGGCCAGGATATCAGAAACTGCCGGTGGAGCGAACAAAATAAATACTTTCGGCAATTGGGGTGGTCTAATCTGTATTCAAGTTTCTTAGATATGGGTGCATAAATTGCTATCAGAAAGGGCTGATCTATGTTAAAGTCCTCTCTAGATAACTATTTTAAAAATGTTAATAATGAAAAAATGCAGAATAAAACATTCAACTATTTCTTATATCGAAAATAAAATATTTTAATCAAGTTGGTTAGTAGAAAAATTTTAATACATGAAAAAATTAACTCTTTGTCTTTCATAAAACAAATATGTATGTATGTAATATTGTATGTATGCATATAATTCCTACGACATCGGTGAAGGGTATATAATATTCGGCTAATCCGAATATAGCACTCTTACTTGCTTTATTTTGAAAAGCTTAAGTTACAAGTTACTGTTACAAAAACTGTAAACAATAATGTGTACTTAAATTGTTTTTGCCATAAAATTTAAACGGTATATCCTATAGTTATAAAATTTTGATAGATAATGATAATGATAACAAGTTAATGATTTTTATAAATTTCAAAAATCATGTGGGTTTAGCTTCTTTGGCGGTAATGGCCCGTTTTCTTAAAGCAGCATAAAAAATAAAAATATATATCTATACTTGCAAGAGATACACAAGCGATATATGTACTTATATAGATGTAACGTTCTAAACCAGGACACACTTTCAAGCAAACGTGAAAATACAGTTCCTTTTTATACGTTGCAACCGTTGTATATATTCGAATTATGTAAGTTTTAATAACCCTTCCAACATTTAGAAGTTTCTTTCATCGGCCATTGGCAAAGGCGTTACGTCTTACTCACTTTCAGACGTTAATTGGAAGATAATTTGAATTTAACAATAACAATTTACATTGCAGTCGTCTTTTGATCATCCAGACGACGTTTGGAAGATAGTTTGTTGTTTACAACACCCGCCGAAAATGACATGTGCCGTTATGGATATAATAAACAAAAACAATACTATGCACGCACTTCTGGGAAAGTCGCAGTGACCGCGAAATAAAATTAAGAAAATTAAAAGAATGCAAAAAAGAAGTTTTCGACATCATCGAGATTAGTTTTTTTTTGTCTTTTGCTGTGGTCGGTCAGTGGTAAAGTGTGACATTGTTTTGTTATTGTTGTAGTTTTTACATAATTGTTAATTAGATAATTGTCCCATAGTCAATATGAGTGAATTATCTGTAAAGGCCAAAAAATTAAAAGGAAAAGAGAGGCGAATAAAATAATAAAAAAGTGTCTTCTTGAAGTAACGCAGAAGTGATTTCTTGAAGAAACGCAGAAGTGATTTCTTGAAGTAACGCAGAAGTGACTTCTTGAAGTTAATTCCGGGGCGTACAACTTCTCAATACGGAAGACGCTTCTACGATGAGCAAATGGTATCTTAGCGTCACTTCTGAGTCACTTCCGCGATAGAAAATGTTGGCAGGGAAGGTGCGTTATCCATAGTCCTTGCATGTAAGCAAAAAAAAAACCAAATTATTGTGTTAGCCGACCGTTAGCCGGTACATTTGCTTAGCCGCCGGTGGCGAAAATTTTTCGCCTCACAGCCGGCTTTTAGCCGCCGCCGACGATATTTGCTCTTAGCTGCCGCCGATCACCAGTCTAAATCGGCTTCGTGCTCTGAACAGCACGTTGTCCTATCAACAAGCAAGATAAACACCAACACACTGAAATAACATTTTCTCTCAGCCGAACTATGATTAATTTAAATTTTTACAAAATTTTTATCAGAATTTACAAAATTATTTGTAGGACCGCATTCAAATAAAATATTTACTGATTCAACGAATTTGGTTACTGAAAATGAAATTTAGTTTTTTCTGTGTATGTATATGGCATTTGTGGTGCAATATGAAAATAGGATTTTGCCAATCCCCTCCGCCCGCAGACCGGAAATAAAAAATCAGAAAATCACAGTGTCACCCGCCTGAATATTCTGAAGATTCCCTGAAAATTTCATCAAAATCGGCCCAGCTGTTTTGGAGTCCATACGTTACATACATACATACACTCATCCCGTTTTATATATACACAGAAAAAATTTAAAATCAACTTTAATTAATATTTTAGTTAGAAATTTGTACTATTAATTAAATCCTGTACTGATTATCGTCCTGCAAACAAATTGATAATATCAATTAATGAATTTGTAAATATGAGGTTTTCTTGCTGTTGAGATCAATTAATAGAATTAATTGAAAGTACGCGTTTATTTTAAACAAATGATTAATTGGACCAATTAAATTAATAATTGAATTTAGAGGATTTAAACAATTAAATTGTTCGTTGAATGAATTAATAAAAGTAATTGAATTGTATAACATTTTAAATAGTTAAAGTAAAAAAGATTTTAAAAAGTAAAAAAAGCGTGTGCCAAACGGTAGAAAAGTACTATGGTAAAAAAATATTTGCCTGTGGGGAAAAAATTTCATTTTTCTGCTGTGCCAAATGATATCTTTATTGACAATGTAAAATTTTGACAAATTCGCTTTAGCATAGAAAGAAGCTGATGAAAAAATTGCTGCGGCGGCGGAAACAAAAATTTGACTACAAGCCGCCGACTACCATCAATTTTTTTTTAAAGAAATTTTTTTTATAAAACAATATTCTCGTAGTAAAAATTATATAATATTATAAAGGGTGTCCCAACAAGAACGCAAGATTTAAATTTGGCGCCATTCGAAGTGTCATTGTTTGAAATTTGAACAATTGTTATTGTTTGCTAGTAGAAGGTACGAGGTTAGTAAAAATGAAGCGCTACACGAATGTACAACGCATTCTCCTTGTGAAATTGTTTTACCAAAATGGTGAAAGTATTGCGGCTACAGTTCGCAAATTTGCGATCAATTTGGGGTCACAATAATGCTCCAAAAGAGTCAACTGTAAAGAGATTAATGGATAAATTTGCCGAAACTGGGTCTGTTAGTGATGTAAAGACAACAACGCGCCTTCGACCAGGTCGATCGGCCAAAATGTCGCAGCTGTACGTGATGATGTCGCTCAAACGCAGGTCAAGCGCAAACAGTCAATGGTGTTCGGTATCGTGAAATGATAACCAGTTTTTTCGTGCCTAGAATTGAAGAAATGAATGCGGAGGGCATGTGGTTTCAACAAGACGGCGCCACATGTCATACAGCCAGAAAAACAATTCAATTGCTACATCAGTCATTTCCCGGTCGTGCTATTTCGCGTTTTGGAGACCAGAATTGGCCGCCTTGATCGTGCGATTTAACACAATTAGACTTTTTTCTTTGGGGTTTTTTGAAGTCGATGGTAAAAGAGAAAATTAGACGCTGCATTAATGAAATACCGCAACATTTATGCAAAACGGCCATTGAAAATTTCATTAAAAGATCGCGTGTGTGCCAGCAATTCCGCGGCGGCCATCTGTCCGATTTGTTGTTCCACACATAACCTCATTTTGTCTACTTTACGATATAATAAAGTTTCACGATTTTTTTTTAAATATCTGTGTTTTATTTAAAATTTAAATCTTGCGTTCTTGTTGGGACACCCTTTATAAATGATGCGAAATTTTTCACAAATTAAAATAAACAATGCATTTTTCACAGTCTAACTACATTTAAGAAACGTAAGAATGTATGTAAAAGGCGACGGCGGTGGTTTTGACTTTTATGATACCATGCTTCTTATTTGGCGCTTGTCAAAAATTTATCTGTTGTGTCAAAAATTCTACTAGCCCCCAGGGCTAGTGAAATTTTATTCACCTCAGAAGTGTCAAAAATTTACTTACATTAGTACTTTGCTACCGTTTGGCACAGGCCCTTTATTAACTTACTTATTTTATTTATTTGTTTATTTCCGTAACTTACGCTGCAGGCTTTGAACATGGTACCTCCATTCTAGAAGGCTAACACACATCCACTAGGCTATCGTGCCAAATTATTTTTCATTCAATATAGGTGTGTGTTGTTTTTTATTTTTTAACTTACAGTGCTGTTATGCTTCGAACTTGGTACTTCTAGAATAACAGGCTGACACACTTCCATGAAAACATGAACATGCACAAACACAAACTAAATGTTTTTTTTCATTAAACAAAGTTAATTCAAACAATCAAAAAATTGGTTGAATTTTTAATAATGCGTACAAAAGTTTAATATTCGTCTGTATGTTTGCATATTTGCTAACATCCATACACACATTAAATTTTTTTGTTTTCAATCAACAAAATTTAATTGGGACAATTATAAAATTGTTTGAAACAGCATTAACTGATTTCATTGGAAGCATTTTGGCTAAAATTTTTTCTGTGTATAGATAGCCCTGAATAAATATAAAAAAATTAAAATTTGATCACTCTAATCCTTATTTTTATTAATCTACGACAAAAAAGTGGAATGTTATCAATTCGCTTGTATTTTTTTTTTTCATCAAGGATAAAACGCAAGAATGTTTTACATTCGTAAATTTTTGCAATTCTAAAGCATTTTTGAAAAATTACTTCCGTGACTAATTTAAATAATACCTATAAAACTTAAATTTTCTTTTTGACCTTGACTTGATTTCGTTGTTTAGTAAAATAACTTTTAATTGTATCATCACTTAAATAAAGGGTGTTCTTTTTAGAGGTATAGAACTTCGAATTGAAATAAAACACAAGAAAATCGTTTTAATGTCCATCAATTTGGCTTTATTGGAAGGATAATTTTATGCCATTAATGTTTAAATATGATTTCGGGCATGTGGCCGCCGCGGCTGGCTCGAATAAAGTCAATTCTACAGGTCCAATTTTCAAACACTTTTTCGAGCATATGGGGCCTTATGTTGGCAATAACGCCACGAATGTTGGCTTCCAAGTCCCCTAACGTTTCTGGTTTGTTGGCGTAGACGAGCGACTTCACATATCCCCAAAGAAAATAATCCAATGGTGTCAAATCACACGATCTTGGTGGCCAATTGACAGGTCCATTCCGCGAAATTATGCGCTCATCGAATGTTTCCTTCAATAAATCGATTGTGACGTGCGCTGTGTGGCATGTAGCGCCGTCTTGTTGGAACCACAACTCATCCACATTCATGCCATCCAATTCGGGAACAAAATTTGATGGACAAAGCTCCAATTGCTGTGCACGGTGGCGAATCGATTCATTCGGGTCCTCTTCAACACTTTGCTCTACAGCGGCAATTGTTTCTTCGGTGCGCACTGTTCGACGTCTCTGCGGATGCGTATTATCACATAGAGTAAACGTAGTGCAAAAACGATCCATGGTTAACCGAATTAATTGCTCTGATGGACGATTATGTCGACCATAAAATGGACGGAGCTTGCGGTAAACTTCGCGAACTGAACCATTATTTTCGAAATAAATTTGCACGATTTGCAAGCGTTGTTCTTTTGTCAACCTGTTCATGATGAAATGGCAAACCAAACCTAATATTAATCACTTGACAACTGACAAAATGGCCGCCAGTTAAAAAAGTGATGCCAACTTAAAGTTCTATACCTCAATAAAAAACACCCTTTAGAAACAAGAAGCAAAACACCTTCAGAACTAATTCAGCGCTTACATACATATTTAATTTTTTTTTTTTGCATTTTAGAATTTAATTATTTTAAGTAGCAAACAAGCAAAGTTTCTGACATTTATTAATTAAAATTTTATACAAATAAATCTTGTTTATTCTCTTTTCGTACTTGTGCACTTTATTTTTGCTTTATTAGTTTCTTCTTAAGAATCACACTATCACGCAATTGCGTGATTTCATTTTACATTTGTTTTTGTTAATTTAACATGTTATTTATGTACATTAAAAAAAATATATATATATGTATATATAAAATAATTTATGGAATTATTTTATAGTTTCATTCTTATCGCAGCTAAAATAAATTCTTGGTTATTATTTTAATTAAAATTATTATTTTTTTTAAACTTGTTTTGCTAAAAACCACAATATGAAATCGAGCGGAAAATCTTTTAAAAACTTACCAGTAAATATGTTTCAACAAAATATACAAACATAAATACATACAAAGAGTTGGTAGCGAACTTTTATTTTAGATAACAAAATACAACGAACTCTGGATGTATTTGAGAAATAATGTTTGCGGGATGAATATATTTTTTCATATTTAGCGGTCTCTTAGCAATTCGTGATTTGTATGTATTCCTCACCTCCTTATTAGAAAACAATAGAAGAAATTAAATATTTTTGAGATAAACATTACTTTTCTGTTTGTTAGGTTATTATTTTAAATGCTTGCAAAGGTGGTGTATTTTTGAATATGTGTATTAGACCCCTGCACAAGACCACTTTCAAGAACTTTTAAGCCATGCTTTACTACAGCGAATTCTTCTAAAACAAACGCTAATCAACACTGTTTGCAAAAAATTTGTTTCAGTTCTTACAGGTATAGGAGTAAAGAAGAAAATACTTCGTGACGGAAAAATTTGTGATTCTTGCTTCTTCATACGCATGGGTGCGTACACAAACGTCATACATGTACATACACACACGTTGTGTGTATGATCTTTTATGTTTCTGCACACATACAAACGCACACATGTATTGACATTAGTTGCGTGCGCTTGCATTAAAAAACCACCATTTAACAAATAATAGCTTACCATCTACATCTTACATACACTCAAACGTACAATATGCAAAAGAACAAGAAAACACGCATCAACACTACTTCTTTTGAGTAGTTTGTTACGAACAAGAGGTCTTCGCGACATCGCTTGTAAACACCCATACATCAATACATCCATCGTGCTTCGCTTATTAAACGACATCATTTAGTATAATACATGCTACGACAATACATTTAAAAAACAAGATGTATTTACGCAGCCCTCGAATGCGTATAATAATTTGAAGAATGAAATAAAGGAGAAATTTTTAATTACTCCAACTAACAAAAGAAGCAAGCAATCAAATGCTACACCCACCCCCTCTCATTAGTCCGCATATGTTTTCGTATAATTATATTTTGTGTTGGTTGGCGTAATCATTAGTTTGACAAATCTGTTTCAGATTGACGTAAGCACCTGCCTTTACGGTCTAATCTCACGGTGGTGTAAACATCAGGTGAAGGTTAAACGATTACCATTGCCCCCATGCACCCTTAGAAAGCATCATGCGACACTTCAAGATCACATAGGTTGCAATCTTTGAAAATAATTATCCCTGTACTACGAACAACAGTGTACCTTGCTGAAGTACTTAGCGCTATCCAAACAGTGTCTGTTGTATGGCAACAGCACCTAGAATAGTGTCTGGCTGACCGTGTCACTCCAATCACTAGCATCGATGTAACACTGGGAAGACAAGACTATACTCCAGTGTTTTGATAGTAACCAGACCTTTCACGTACAATTCTTCGTGACCACACGCCGTGAGTGTAATAGCTAACATCCACAGCGAGGTCTCCAAGAGAATTTCTCATCATTAACCGGCACAGCTCAACCACTTATCAGAGCCAGACGTATGCCTGAGCCGACAATCCAGTACCCACTCCACACAGCGCAACATCATCCTTTTAACCCCATGGGATGGGACGAAATCGACCTTTTCGGTAAAGGATCATGACGACCGCTAAACAAATCCAACTCCTAAGCAGCTCGGCTGTCGGGCCTGCAGCAACCGTGGTACCGGAGACAAGCTTCTGCTCAAACCTCGAAGTTCCACACCGAAAGGCTTCACCTCTATCGTCTTTTGAATTTGGTGCAGTTCCACGTGACGCTGCAGCTGCTCGACAACACAAACCTGTTTCCTTTTATAAACATGTATACATCCGTTCCTCTGTTGCCAAAGATTGGGTAGTAACACATAAGTTCTAGTGGTAAGAAGCTAAACGTACGCCGATGGAAAGAGCCAAATTACCCCCACTTTGGGCACCGGGATTGCCACACCCATAATCTACTAATAGATTCCCCTGGGGTATACCCGTATGACAGCGAAAATATACTTTTAAAATATATGCCTTGAGCTTCCTTCAGACCATGACAGAAAAGACGATAACTGCTGTCGGTGCAGTGCTGCGACTGACGCTGATTAGGTTGATATTGCAAAATTAAATGCGGTACTATCATGACATCTACTACTTTCACGGGATAAATGAGATTTTTTGCTTATGCCGAGCACAAACTATGTCATTTTGTGACATCGCAAACAAAAAATAAAAGTGTGTACTAGTGGCAACGTTTGCCGATATTTTCCGTTGTGTGGCATTACCTCATAAATTGTTTACGTATCTGATGTAGGTAGTTGTGAGAACAAGTTGGCAGCAGTTGTAGACACATAAACAAAATATCAGCGTGTTGATATTTTGTTATATTGAGTACATATCGAAAGAATTTAAATACATGCGGGTAGAAAAATTTAAAAGTATGGAAAACGAAAAAGAAAGTGGAAAAGCACAGAAGCTAATTATATAAATGTTATATAAATTGTATAGCAATGGTAAGCAAGCATATACATACATACATACATACATACATACATACATACATATATACATATATAACATAAAGGAGAGTAAAGCTTAAATTAGACATAGCCTTAGCCATAACCAAACCAAAATTCAATTGGTTTCTATGGTAATAGATATGGCGTTATGGCGAGTTACCTATAATCAAAGACAGTGTTGTCCATACGTTTGGTTCGAACAGCTGTTTTCTATGGTTATGCTTATGGCACGTCTGATTGAACCTTAAAATGCATGCTTGTACAAATGTACGTGTAAAAAAGAGCCCACGGGCGGTCTTTTGCTTATCATTGATTTATAGGGATAGAAATGCAAAGGAAACTTCATGGGCAGAAATTTCGGTGGAATTAGGGGTTCATGGGCACGAAATTTTTAAACCAACTGGAAAACTGCTTCCGTTAACTGGAATTGTAATCTACAACACAATTCTTTAGTGGTACGCATATTAAGCCCAGCCCCCGTATTCTGTAACTCGCTAAAGCTAAATCTCTATCGCTAAAAATCTTGAAAGTCGATTTATCGATTTTGGGCTACGAATATAATGTTCAAAGGTGTATTATCAAATCAGGCAATGGCTTAAAAATGTAATTCGCCGAAATGTTAGTGTTTTATGTTATTGCCAAAAGTTTTTAATTTTTTATTTATTCAGCATTTTAGCGATTGAATTTTAGCTTGAGCTTTAGCGAGTTACATAATACGGGGGCAGGTCTTTTCAACCACTTTCTTTGCAGTTTTTTAGGTTGTCTTAATTTTTTCTTGCTATTGCTAAACTCACGGTGGCACTATCCAATGACTATCCATTTGTATAAATATTAATTAACAAACAATACGAGAAACCAAGTCTTCAAATTAATAAAACAAATAACAGTAAATGTCATTATATCCAAATAAGTTGTTGATGTAGACAATGTTGCCGTATCGCTATTATTTAGGGATGGGATACTTTCCAGTCAAAATGACACAACAAACTTGTGTGCTATCGAAGAACTTGATGGGAACAATATTGCATACATTTTAAAATGACAACACAAGAAATGCCAGATTTAAATTCAGCTTTGCTCTGCACAATTTGTTAAAAATTATTAAATTATTCAAATGCACGATCGTTGTCCTCCAAAAAGACTTACATTTCTTGTAACGTCCACAACGGCACTAGGCACCAACATTTTTTCCTCAAAATCAGTTAACTAAACAATTAAATATTATTTGAAATTTCTCTTAAAGAACTGCTTTTGCTGAAAGTTATAAAAAATCATCTTTTTCGGACGGACAACGCCAAGCGTAGGAAAAAAATTTAGATGCGTAAGATTTACCCATATATCTTGGCAAATGACCTAACCACACAAAATTCCGAAATCACCTAGTATGGTTGGTTTAGAATTTTCAAAAGAGGTTAATTGTGGAAACTTAATGAAATTTAACAATTTTTATAACAATGTAAATGCATATTTAGCAATAAATAAAAGACTTAATTTTATCAGCTACCGGATAAAAATTAACCTTTATTATTATTTAAATATGTATGTAGAGCATTAAAACACGTTGTACTCAGAGTACAACACATGACTGGCACAAAAACAAGTTATCAGACATGTTAGTGAGTAGTTTTTTTCCTTGTCTCGTGACTGTGCAGGAGCATGTGTGGGCTAATGTTTCGTGAACAAAAAGTGAATTTATTGCAAAGAAAACTACACACAGAAAAAACAATACCAATGTAAAATCACCATGCCAAAAGGTTCATTAAAATTCTAATAATTAAAGTCACATTAATTTTACAAAAAATAATATCGCTCATTTACTTCAATAGTGGCACAACTCAAAAAAACCAGTTTTGCAGAAAACGCGTTTTAAGTTTTTATTTTGCATACAACTCAATGGAGAAATGAAAAAAAATTCTTCTCTCAGGAGGTGATGGTACAAGCTATTTATATGAAATTTTTACACAAGATAAAATACAAAATGCCGCATCTTTCTGCATTATTAACTCAAAAAACTCATTTTTTGAGTTATGCCACTATTAAAGCAAACGAGCGATATGTTGTTTGAGTGTGTTGGTGTTTATTTGCTTTGTTGGGTATGTTGTTTTTGTATTGTTATTGTTTTTTAGGTTTGCAAACAGCCGACAAACTGCTGCTGGCTGGTAGGCAGTGTACTAGTCTTGCATTCGGAGGATCGCAGGTTCGAATCCTGAAGTCAAGTCAAAGTATTTTGTATTTTTTTTTTTAACTAAAACTTTTTTAATTAATTGTATGTTAAATGATAATAAATAATAATTATAATATAATTCAAGATGGTACTTTAGTGTGTATCTTCAGAATATTTAAAGCTGTTGTGGCTCCAGGGGTAAGCATGTTGACTACCACGCGATGAGTTCCGAATTAAAATCTTGGCCGGGGAAGCCAATTTAATTTATATACAAAAATTTTTCTGATGTCTATGTCAACCATACGTAAGTTAAATAATTAATAAAATAAAATTACTACATTAAATTAAATTCATGTTGTCTAACTTAAAATAACTTTGATTCAACATAATTCTTCATTTTGATTTTAACAGTACGTAAATGTTAATTCAACGTGAAATAAAGTTGTTTCAAAAGGAAATTTTTTTTTTTGAAAATTTCTATAAATCATGTTAAATTAACATGAAACACATATGAACCAAAGTCATTGCCGAAAAATATTAGATTAATCTTGTTTTAGTAGATTTTAAGTTGAAATTTTTCTGTGTATACAAGTTCCAGAATTCAAATAAGAGTAAAGCGAGATTGAGATTGATGTTTCTTTAGGTAGGTATATGTAAAAATCAATGCGCTTGATCCGTAACATGTAAGTTGAATATGAGTAACGATTTTATTCAAGTGAGCATGCATAATCGTGACTAAAATGTTACTCATTATTCCATCTCCAACTTGTAGTTGCACGAGCACGAGGCATTGTACTTCGTTTGACATGTGAAAATGAAATTATGAAATTTAAAAGCAATAAAAATAACAAAAACTGATAAACCAATTAGGCATTTTAAAAGGTTTATTATTTTATTTCTATTTATTAACAAGCCATACTATTAATTGAGAAAATAATAATGCCATACTTAATTTAGTTAATAAATAAATAACTTAAAAAAAAACTCATGATTCAGTCTAAACAAAACCTGTCAGAGATATTTCGTTTCATAACTATTTTAAATTTATTTAAAACATGTTAGTGATCACATCACTTTATACACATACATATATGCATGTAAGAAACAATATGCTTTTGGAATGTGTGTCTTATTATAATTATAAATTTAAATACTTACAATACTTAATGCCTTCTAAGGCTAATTAGCATTTCATTTGCATTTGTTTAGAACGTGTTAATAGGCCAGCTTTGTTAAAAGTTATTGTACACTTAACATATAGTCAGCCCTCAATTGCTAAGACCAGCTCTCAGTTGTCAAAAAAAAAAAAAAAAAAATATACCAAAAAAAATTCGTTAAAACTAACAATAAATAAATTAAAAAGAACTTAGAACTTTGTATTAGTTTATACTTATAATTAACACTGTTGTTCAAAATAATTTTCATAAACTAAAGAAAGAACAGTCATAGAATATACTACAAATATATTTTTTTTTACTTTTTAAAACAAAAGACCGATTTATTATCACAATAAAAAGATTAAATACTTTAACATTTACATACAAAAAAAAAATTTCTATATTTTATATTATGTCACCCACAATTTTGTTTATTTTTAAAATAAAAATAAAAATAAAAATTACACACACATTCGCATTTTATTGATTACTTTTGATGAAATATTTAACTCATTAGTAAATATTGTGTGGCTGTGTGTAGAAATTAATATGTTTTAAATTGTTTTAGTCATTAAAAATTCATTGCAATTTTTTATAAATGTTTACGAATCATAAAATATCGATTAATGTTAGCAATTAGTACCCGAAGTTGAGACCAGTGATGTCAACTGTTTATACACATGTAAATACTCACATACATACATACAAACAAGCTTATGTAATGCGTTCATTATTCTATCGACACTATGATGTAATACATATTTTTTCTCAATGAATGATATTAACGAAGTTGTTTATTCTTTGGCGAGGTTATTTGCAAGCAAACACTAAAGTTTTAGTTTTTTTTGTAAACGCAGCGCTATGGCAGAATTAGTGTAAACTTAATGGAGCCACGCCAGAATTTGTATGCGTGTGCTTGATTTTTATGGTATTAAATAAACCCTTTGTTCTTTTTTCTATAGGGTGTTTTTTTCAGAGGTATAGAACTTCGAATTGAAATAAAACACAAGAAAATCGTTTTAATGTCCATCAATTTGGCTTTATTGGAAGGATAATTTTATGCCATTAATGTTTAAATATGATTTCGGGCATGTGACCGCCACGGCTGGCTCGAATAAAGCCAATTCTACAGGTCCAATTTTCAACCACTTTTTCGAGCATATGGGGCCGTATGTTGGCAATAACGCCACGAATGTTGGCTTCCAAGTCCCCTAACGTTTCTGGTTTGTTGGCGTAGACGAGCGACTTCACATATCCCCAAAGAAAATAATCCAATGGTGTCAAATCACACGATCTTGGTGGCCAATTGACAGGTCCATTCTGCGAAATTATGCGCTCATCGAATGTTTCCTTCAATAAATCGATTGTGACGTGCGCTGTGTGGCATGTAGCGCCGTCTTGTTGGAACCACAACTCATCCACATTCATGCCATCCAATTCGGGAACAAAATAGTCGGTTAGTCGGCTCCAATTGCTGTGCACGGTGGCGAATCGATTCATTCGGGTCCTCTTCAACACTTTGCTCTATAGCGGCAATTGTTTCTTCGGTGCGCACTGTTCGACGTCTCTGCGGATGCGTATTATCACATAGAGTAAACGTAGTGCGAAAACGATCCATGGTTAACCGAATTAATTGCTCTGATGGACGATTATGTCGACCATAAAATGGACGGAGCTTGCGGTAAACTTCGCGAACTGAACCATTATTTTCGAAATAAATTTGCACGATTTGCAAGCGTTGTTCTTTTGTCAACCTGTTCATGATAAAATGGCAAACCAAACTAAATATTAATCACTTGACAGCTGACAAAATGGCCGCCAGTTAAAAAAGTGATGCCAACTTAAAGTTCTATACCTCAATAAAAAACACCCTTTATTTCTACAAAAAAAAAATAAAGTTTTGGGTTATAAAAATTGCGCAATTTACACGAACGATATTTATGAGTAAATCTTACTTCAATGGTTATTCCAATTTTGTTTCCATTGGTTTGTTAATTTAGAATAAAACAAAAATCTGACTGCATGAAATAGAATTATACGAGAGGATAACTCGTTTCTAAGGAAAAATAGAGAGAAAACGAAATTGCCTACCTTCCAATTTCATTTCTTCATACTCATAGAAATAATAATAATTCTCCAATTCTCTTAATACCTTGAAAAAAGGTGAAAAATCAATTAAAATTTAATTAATCATTTTTAATTTTAATTTTAAGCAAAAGTTTATATGACTCAATCAAATTTTTAATTAAACTTTCCATTGATTAAATTTTAAAACAAAAGTTTAATTGACTTAATTAAATTTTTTAATTGATTATTATTATTTTATTTTTTTTTTTTGAACACCTGTAGTATTACTTGAAAGTTTATTTTGTGCTGATAACGTATTTTTTGGTGGCAACTTTATTCAGGAAAACATGTGTTTTCAAAAGTGTACTTTGAGTTATGGAAATTTGAATATAATTTCGATAATTTGGGCGAAGCAACTAGCTTGATTGCAGTTTATTCTGTGAGTATTATTTTAAGCAATTTAGCAATTTTGTATATACAATGAATTTATGTAACCCTGAGAAAATATTCAAAGGTATTATACTATGACGAGGTCAACTGAGCATTTTGAGTAGCGGACGTTCGCAAAATACTTCCTCAACCAAGTTATGTCATCCGTAAAAATCATTTCAATTAGGATTCCCTATAATTACGGAATCGTGCAGTCCGACTCGAAAAGTTCTCACATTCCTTACAAAAACGATGCACTGGTTGATCTCTTGAAATTTTTTAGGTATGACACTCATCAAGCCCACTAAAGAAAACAAGTCTCTATATTATTGCGATAAAGTAGTCTCGATGATAAAAAGTCTAAGCAGATTTCCAATTATAAAAGAGTTGCCACACCTGATAACCGTGTAACAGTTTAATTCTTCTCGGGGAAAGCAGCCCTTTATAATGCAATATGAATGTGCAATAAAATATTGACAAATTTAGCGCGAAAAAAGTTGTAACACTCTTTTAGAACTACCTATAAGCATAAAAATTTTATAAGCAAATGACCTAGCATGGCACGATCTCACGCCAAAAATGAGCGAATTCTACTGTGTGGGTATGGCACTTGTAATATAAAAATTAACTGACATAAAACCTGCAAAATAGTTTCATAATCACTAACATTAGTATAACTTGATTAAAATAAGAAATAATCAAAAAATACATAAGAAGATACGTTTATTGTGATTTCAGACGTTTCGCATATTTTTTAAATAATTAACATGTGACATTTCACATCTATGGTTCTAATAACGTCTGCAGCAACCCGTTCACCTGCCTTATAAAGACTACTTGCATCAGCAAATGTTAACTCTTCTGGACAGTAAGTATTCATAAGAGATTTCAATTTCGATTGTTTCGATCTTTGCTCCTTGCTTCAATATTTAACAATTCACATGTTATGGGATATAACGATACAAAAATTTGAGCGAAAGCTGTTCTAAACGTTTTATTGTTCAAACTTCATTTGTTTCTATATTTATGATTTGATTAGGCTAAGGTTTGTATCGCTCTGTGAGCCAAATTACATGTGATAATTATTAATGAACAAATAACACCAAATTTAGTTGTAAATATTCTGACAAACGCTGATAAGAACGGAACAACCAGCTGCTTTCGAAGGCCACTAAACCTTCATCATCAGCGTTCTTTTGTGTTCGGTCCACTGTGTGTGGTGTCAGTTGATGTAGATTTCTGCTTTATATACTCACGGTCTTATTCATAAAAATTCCTTATTTCAGCTTTAATCTGTACATTACTTATGAAACAGATTTTGCTTTATTAAGCTCTAATAAAAATTTGTATTCATAATTTATTAATATCAGTGAATTAACTATTAAACGATTTTGCTTCTCTTGTAATTTTATGTTTAGTGATGCATACAACGAAGAATCGATTATCTAGGTAGTCTGTTTGAGTCGAAAAAAAGTAAATCATTACGTATAATGTTATTGAAAAATAACTTAAAAAGCAGGCATTTCACTTTTTATTAATAAATAAAACAAAAACAAAATTTATATGTTACAAAAAAAATTGTATTTAAACAACTTTTATATTCGGCTGAGTAAAGGGGCAGGCAAATACCCATTTTATTGCAGTCGATTATGCGCATCACTATTTTGATTTAATTTTAAAATGTTATTGTACATACATACATACATATGTAAGCATGCAGTACCATACAAACATACGTATGCTTGTACTTACATATGCCCTTATGTATATAATTCTATTTTTCTTTTGCCAATGAATGGGATTTCTTTAATATTTAACGATGTTTATATCTATGTATTTTTCTTTTTGTACAATTATGCATACATACATACATGTACCGACTTATATAAATTAATACATTTATCCAAGAACATTATTCAGGAGACATGCATAAGAATAAACAAGAAACATAAAAGTGAGAAACCACAGAAAATCTCACATAAGGGATAAAAAAAATCAAGAAAATATTATTTATAATTGTTTATCAAACGCTTAAAGTAGCATAGAGGCTACATTAAAAATCTCTGAGTTATGAAACGTTTATTAAACGTCTAATAGGCTATTAAGCATTTATGAATAGTCTTTTTCCGATATTTGCTTATTAAGCTGTTTATGAATAAGACGGTCAGCCTTTATTGCAAATGGAATATGTGAATTGTTTTGATTCATCGTATTACAATTTGCTGAAAGCTTTGTTTGTAATGAAAGCTCAATTTTACCATCTATCTCTAAATTTACAACAGTTTTGCCATTGTCGTTTGTTCTTTAGTAATTTTGCTTATGTTAATTAATTTGCATATTTTTTGTTCTACTTAAGACAAACTTTTTTGGTTTGTTACTATTAAGTATATTTATTTAATTTTTCCACATGCCCATAGCTATTAATTTTTATTTAGTTTTAATTTAGGGTTGCCAGTTTTGAAATCGTAGAAATCAGTACATGAGAGAAAAAAAATCAGTACAATTGCAAAAAAATCAGTACATAAATTTTTTCAATATAAAAGGCTTTAACTAGGAATGTAACTAATACCAGTTTAGCGCATGCGAATGCGAATACTACATTTTAATTTTTGCGAAAGCGAAAGCGAATGCAAATATTACAATACGTTAAAAAATCACATGAAAATAAATTTATATAAGAACATGAAGTTGTATTACATATGTACATGGATGTACTACATATAGCATTTTATTTAAACTGAGTCTTGCATTGAGCAAATATGTATTAATTTATTAAAAACGTGAATTCATAAAACAGAAAGATACATACATATGTTTGTATATGAAATTAATGAGTGATACTTGTTTCGCGTGGAATTTACTACAACAATGACTAGTTAATATTAGCGGAATTCACGGTAGGTCTTGTAGGTCTTTTACGTCTTGTAACTTTGGTAATTGTTGTTGCTTTCCTTTAAATTTAACAAAATTTACCAAAGCTACAATACTTAAAAGATCTAGAAGGCCAACCGTGAATTCCGCTATTGTTTGCGATTCAAATTTGTTTGTACGAAGTAATGAATGGTGCTCAAAACATTTTTTAAAAGTTTTAACAGACTAGTCTTAAGTAGAAAATACTGCTGCCGAAAATACAATGCCTTTTCTTTTTCAAAAAATGAAATAGGTATATTTCCAAATACCGCTGGACTTTAGTTTAATTTTGATGCTCATGAGAACTTTTTTATAGAAAAGCTTTCTGATAAAGCTTTGAAGAATGTCTTACTTATAAGTCAGCTACGTCCAAGCCATGTGCACAATGTGCAAACTTTTATAAGGAGTTTTTTGTGCTTTCACATCGACGAGATGACAACTTTCTTAAATAAAATTACTTGCCGGGTTACAAATTGTTTGCAGTTCGTTCAAAAATACCAACTATGCACAGATATTGAGCAGTTGCAAAGCATGTGCAACATTTGATCACGCATACGCAGAAAAAATTCGCAGAACTTCTGCATAAATTTGCTGAATCTACGAACGTACCCTATATTTATCTTTTTCATGCTGGCTTAAAATAATTTTCGTGTTTTTGACGTTTGTTAATGGCAAACTTTTTTCGTAAAAGAAGTACAAAATTTTTTTGTCTTAAATATTCGCATACACTTTAGCAAATGCAAATAGAAAAAATAAGCGAAAAATTTGCAAATGCGAATATTCGTTACATTCCTAGCTTTAACCATTCTTAAAACAAAACATGAATTCAATGTATACTTTGTACCAAGGCATATGTAATTAATAAAATTAATATTATCAAAAAAATTTTCGAAAAAGAAACTTTAAATTCATTATTTGCATGTATCAGAAATCACTTATAGCAAATCTTTCTTGCAAATTTAAATTAAAAATTTGAGATATAAAATTAACATTAACATTAATTTAAACTAAAATTTATATGATCTCTGACAGTTTTGGCAGAATTTGCTTGAGCATTATATGGATACCACTTTGAAAATAAATTCGTCTTAAAGCGAACGTAAAGTAAAGATCACTTTTGATTCAAAGAAAATAAATAAACACTATGACAGGCTTTCTTATACATTGATCATAATTAATATATAAGAACAGTACAAAAACAGTACATACATGAAAAAATCAGTACATTTGCGTACTGATTTGCTAGTTATGCATAAATCAGTACTTTAAACAAAAATCAGTACATGTACTGGCAAAATTAGTACGACTGGCAACCCTATTTTAATGATTGAAATATATCGCTCATTTGCTTCAATAACCTCATAACTCAAAATTAATCCCCATATCATTGTTCATTTTTGTATAAATTTACAAATATGTATAAATATCTTTAAAAAAAAATAAAATGTTCTCATTCCATTAAGGTATGTATAAATTGAAAACTTTAAGCTCGTTTTCTGTAAAATTAGTTTTATTGAGTTATGACCAGCGTTGCCGTTTTGGTTACTTGTAACCAAAATTGGTTACTTTTTTTTCTAATGTGTACTTGTGTACTTTCTTTCCATTTTGGTTACTTTTTTTCAACACAAAAATAACCATTTTTTATACATATACATATGTACATATGTGGTATGTTAAATTTGCACATAACTAATTATCTTGATAAAAGATCACAATTTAAGAGTTTTTAATGCGTTGTAAATACAATACTGGTTAATCAACATAGCGTTTAAAACAAATACATGTCTGTCTCTGAACATAACAAGCCTGGTTTCTAAAATCAGATGCATCCATGGTTGCAAAATCTTTAAACGTCAAACACTATCAGCCCAATGATGAATATTCCCGGGGAGTTTTCTCCCTTCCTTACCATTTGGTCCCGGGGAATAATCCTCCTATTCAAAACAGCCGGGGAATAAGAAAATACGGAAGAGAGTAAAATCTTCATCAGCTGTTTAATGTTTACATATTTTTTGCACTAACGCAAGAGTTCAACAATAGAAGTTTAATAAAAATTTTATGTTTTCATTGCCAATAAGATTGTGTGTTAATATAAATATTTGTTTATGCTTAAAAAAAAATTATATAAACCACTAACACTAACCATTCGCAGGCATGCGTAATAACATTGTGCTGAGAAAGTGGAGTGAAAACTGAGCCAGGTGCAGATGCAAATTGATTAAATTCCGAAGGACTGCGTGTACAAAGGAACATTGTAAATTTTATAAAGTTTTTCTTATCTTATTCATAATTGGGCTGTGTGTAAAAAGTTAAAAGAAAATTTTTTTTATATTTAAAGGCTCAGTTAGCCGACTGTAATGTAATGTAACTGTAACGTAGAAAACAGCTGATTGATATTTTTATATCAAAAGTAGTTTACCTTCCATTAGATCTCTATAACCATTTTCATTACTTTTCACATAACAAAATCGATCAGCTGTTTCTTACTGTTGCAATTACGTTACATTACAGTCGGCTAACTGAGCCTCAAGTTTGAGAGCGTAACAAGCAGGGAACGAAGCCGATCGGCTGTGAGTCGGCTAACAGCCGCTCCTGGCAGATTTTATAAATTAGAAGTAAGTGCTGATATGGACATAGTTGATTTTTGGGACGCAGTTTCAAAACATACAAATGGATTGAACGAAAAATGTTTTTATGATTTGAATAATTTTGTATATAATTTAATGTCACTGCCACACAGTTCGGCTGCTGCTGAAAGGATATTTTCGCAGCTAAGTCTAGTCAAAACTAAATATAGGAATAAGCTCATTTTAAGGCTGTAAACTCAATAATGCAATCTAAAGAATTGTACATCAATCGAAACAATTCCTATTATGTTTGGTCTGCCAAAGATTTGTTTTAATATTAACAAATTTAATACTTTGTCTATACAGTCTTGTGTTTTGATAACGAATGTATGTAATTAAAGTACATATTATTTTTTTGTTACTAAAAATATTTTTGGTTTGGAATTTCTAATAATATTACCTGAAGTATTTTTGTTACAAAATTGATTTTATTGATTTTTAACTCCCGACTAAAAAAGGGGTGTTATAAGTTTGTAGTGTGTGTCTGTGTGTCTGTCCGTGTCCACGTACAGGCCAAACGGCTGGAGCGATTTTCATTTATTTTTTTTCTGTTTGAAAGATGACTTGATCGAGACGGTTCTTAGCTATGTTTGAAGATAATCGGCCTGTACGTGGAAACGGACAGACACACAGATACACAGACACACACTACAAACTTATAACACCCCTTTTTTAGTCGAGGGGTTAATAAAACTGAAGTAAAAATTTAAATGTAATGGTCCATTTATATTACCTATATATGATTTTGTAATAATACATATTAATATATGTATGTATATTTTTCAACTGAAGTACAAATAAAACAGTATTTTTTTGGTATTTTGGTTACAAAATTTTTTTGGTCGTGGCAACGCTGGTTATGACTTAGGTATTAAAATTTTCTTGAGAACAATAATTTGATGTCGCATTAAAAACGTGCCATTCGTCAAATATGTCTTTATTCTCAAATCAATTTATATATTTTTTGTAATCTTTAAAGACTTTATAAGTGTATGTGTGTACATACCCTATCGGAAATTTGGCTAACTTTAAACTAACTTTAAGCTAACTATTGCGCAACTAGTACTGACTACACTTGGATTACTTTGCAATGTAATCAACTGACTATTTTAACATTGCGATGTCCTAGGCGGCAGTCAATTGTCTCACTATGCACTACTTTAAGCTAACTTAAAGTTGACTTTTTTAAATCACCTGGTAGTCAATAAATTAAAAAAAATTTCTGGGGGTCGAACATGTAACATCACACGTTGTGTACTCAACGCTCAACGCTCACTCTGCTAAGCTGCCATCTAAAATAACAACAGCAAAATGTTAATATAAAACAGTGGTGTCAAAAATAAAACTATAGTTGTATGTGTGAGAAAAGCTGTCTCATTCGTCTCTGTAGTACATCGAAAAAAAATAAATATTTGCAACAAATGCAGTTTTGTGAAGCAGCTCAAAATATATAAAAAGGAGTCTATATGATAGAAAATTAAAAAATGAGGAATAAAAATTAAATAAAAAAGTTGCGGGCGACACATATTTTCCGAATTACGGCGCTGTAAACTTTTCATAGGACACTGTGAAGAAATTCCAAAAATACATTTTTAAATAGCTTATCTGATAGAAACTTGAAAAATAAGAAGAAAAAATTAAACATAAAAATTGGCTGCGACCAATAGTTTCCAAGTTATTGGTCTTTTAAGTTTTGATATTAAATGCAGTTTAGTAAAGCTGCTCCAAAAAAAAACCAAAATGACTTTTTAATATATATTCATTTCTTTCCTTAAACGTTTTGTAACATAAAATACATTGAATGTCGCAAAAAGCATTACTAATCATAGAATATTTTTCGCATACCACTTTTTTTCTTTCACTGTATCTATAAAGAATTTAATACAGCCGCTGCGCATGTGTTATCGTCGCTGTTTCATTGACGACTAAATGGAAGAGAATAAGAATGTGTGTGATTTTAGTTTGCACAATTGTGCCATGAAACTGACATCATTGATATAAAACTGAAATCAGTTTTAAAGTAGCTGAGAATAAATTTGTTGGCTCTCACCAAATTCGATTACGTACTCAACTTTAGAATTAATTTTGGGTTTGTTCTGGATGACTTTGCAGCTAGCTTTTAGTCAGTCTAAGAAAAGTTAACTATAAGTTAACTATTTTTGTAGTCAACCACACATTCTCCGACAGGGTATGTACATACACATGTACATATGTATGTAGTTTGCTATATTTTAAAAGAAAAATTATCTTATTTATACATTTAGGCAATAAAGTTATTGATTTACAACAAAATGGTTTTAAGCTCTTATATTTCAATACAGTGCCAGTAATAATAAGTTTTTGTTATAAAAGCCCAAAAAGAGACATAAGACAAATAAAGAAAATAGTGAAATTCAAATCGAGCCCTCAGTTTATTATATTGAAAGAAAGTCAACTGTAACGTGAAATAAAATAAATTAGCTTAATATAATATAAAACGACAGATAGTAAATTTTTAGTTGACTTTAAAGATTTCAGTTACATCTGCGCAATAACGTCCGATAACGGTAAAACACACACGCACACAAGCGCAATATTTACTGCCATTAAGTTTTAATCACTTGAGCTTTTAATAAAATAGTTTTATATTTTGTTTAAAAACAAATAATAAAAAACACCTGCGGCCATTTAAATCTTTCAATACGGCCAAGAATTTGATATTGAAGAAGAAAAAAAAAACACAAACGTCTGAAATCATATGATCATATTTTTTAGTATCTACACTGTTTTTGTTAACTGAAACTTCACTATTGTGATGATGTGTTTGTATTAATAGCAATCCAAAGTTTGGCTTTAATTCACAAAAAGAATAGAAAATATTACAATTAGCTGTATTTTTAACACCTTGAACTTGATACAACCTTTGCTTGTTCATATGAATTTTCAAACGGTAGTTTATAAAACCTCATCTTTCTAAATTGTTTTAATGTTTTATTGTCTGTCATAATTTTAATAACCCCAATGTCGTGATGTAAATAAAAATTTTTATGGTGCTTGACACTCGATGTTGTTGTTTTGTTGTTGTTGCATTTGTTTTTTTTTCAATATTTTTATTGATGCCATATATACATACATATCGTTAGGTAAAATGCAAAGAGGGTTAATTAAAAAAAAGTTGAATATCGAGTTTTTGATTGATTATTATGAATGACATTAAACTATTTACATGTCTATTGCCGAGTTTACATTGGGCATTTCAAATGTTGTCATTTTGTGGTGCCATTTTTATATGTGTGCAGTGCCGTTCCCATCAAATTTTTCGATGACACACAATTTTGTTGTGTCTTTGTGACAGAAAAGAGTCCCATCCCTAAATAATGGCAATACGGTATCGTTGTCTACATCAGGAAATAATTTTGACATAATTACATTTAATGTCGTTTGACATATAATTGTGAGACTTTGATTTTCGTATTGTTTGTTAATTAATATTTATACAAATGGATAATCGCAAAATTATTCAATTGGCTAGTGCCACCATGTGTTTATCAATAATAAGAAAAAAAATTAAAAAAATCTAAAAAACGGCAAGGAAATAGGTGGAAAAGACCAGGGTTTAATATGCGTGCCACCAAAGGATTATAGTGTACTCTGCATTCCAGTTTACGGAAGCAGGATGCCAAAAATTTCATGTGCATGAAGACCTAACTGCACCGAAATTTCTGCCCTTTTTTGCATTTCTATCTCTATAAGTGCTACATATAAATGCATACATATGTATGTTACCATACAGCCTCACTAACATCCACAAGCTGAATTAACTGTGTCTTCATGTCATGTGTCCAGGGCGCTTGAATTTCTCTCACACTCCCCTATGCTTTTCCACTTTCTTTTTTTTTTAATTTAAAATTCTTTCGGTATTTTCTTAATGTCAAAATGTCAACACGCTGACATTTTCTTTTTGTGTTTGCAATGCAGTCAACTTATTCTCACAATGCCATACAACGAAAAATATCGGAAATGACAAACGTTGCCACTAGTTCCCACTGTTATTTTTGCTATATTTGTCACAAAATGCCACAGTGTGTACTCGGCCTATCAATCAAAAACTCAGTTTTAAATTTTTTTGTTAGTTAGCCTTTTTGCATTTTAGCTAACGATATGTAGTATGTATACATGCATACATTCGTTTGGATTTAATTTATGAACAATTACCACATGAGTTCTATCTTTCATTAAAGTTTATTTGACATTTTGACTTTTCTGTGTCCATTTCCCAGCAAACACACACGTGATGTCAAACTGGAATATACATATGTAAATATTATGTATGTACATATGTATTTATGTATGTGTGTACATATGAATCGTACTTTTAAACTGCTTATATGTTTTTTTATAATTAATTAATTAAGACCGAAGAAATCTAAAAATAATCAGGGATTACTGTAAAATTATAAAAGTGAATCAAAAGTAATTAAGAAAGAGTTCGAATGATTCTAAAGATTATGTTTTGTTCGTTTTTAATATTTTTAAAGACTATTTTAAATTCTCAGCAGTAAGCATTGTTCTACTCCCTCTTCCTACAAGAAGTGTGTGTAAAAGGTTGATAAATTACTTAGGAAATTTCCCGTTTGTTAGTATTGACTTAAAAAATTTACACTTATTGCTTATGACAGCGATGTAACGGTAGGCCTTTTTGCCGATACAAAAAAGCATACATATCGTCGCTGTTTTAACTAGCTGACCTACCTAATGCATTAAACACATTCACCACAGCAGGCTACACGAACACACGACTTCAAATGCCGCAAGCAGCATTTGTCGCTTCGTAGCCAGCTACTTAATTTTTTTTGGAGACGGCAGCAGCACCATCTGCACCTGATATTCAAGTACAAATACATAGTTCAGTATTGCCACTTTCATATATTTTGCATTTATAAAAATTAATTACTCTTTTAAAATGTACTTATTTCTCGTAAAAGTACAAAAATGAATCAATTTATTTTTTACATCAATTTTTGGATATTCTTTCTGTTAAAAAATATGAAATAATTGAACAAAATCATTCATTCAACATTTTGTATTATACTGGCAATACTGAATTTTCTCATTGTAGCCAACGAAATAGAAATTAGTTTAATTGGACTCAACGACAAAATCAGCATAGACAACAACCTGCCGCCATGTTGCCTTGCTGTCTTCAAAATAATTATTCTCATATAAACATGTGTATTCTATCCTTGACATTTGGTAGTCGGTAGCTTGCTGTGGTGAATGTGTTTAATGCTTAACATTTTCAAAATTTAACAGGAGAACAGCTTTTATGGTTGTTTTATGTATTCATTCTTATGGCTGCGTCAGAAATCTTTTTACTTATATTGAAAATTGTAGACAATGTGTATTATGACTTATAAAGTCTAGCAGATGACTTAATTCATTTTTCAAAAAAATGTCAGTTAGGACGGTTAGTTAAAACAGCGACGATATGTATGTATATAGGCGATATCGTATACCGATCAGTGAACTGTATGAGTTGATTCACTTTCGCTCTCCACTCACTTTTACAATGCTTTTGTTTTGTTTTTTAACATCAATATGTACTAATGATATTGCTTGCAGTCAGCGTGACCGTTTGACCGACTAAAGTGGCAAATTGCCACTTTTTCAACTGCCTTTCCCCTTTTTCGACTGCTTTGCCACTTTTTGTCTCCCTTTTTTTGGCGAGTTATATGAAAATACATTGAAAATAAAAAGTTTAGTGTAGTTTTCTCATTTTTTTTAATTTTGCCCCTTTTTTTTGATAAATCCCCTATTTGGTGCCACTTTTTGAAAAATGTCATCGGTCACCCTGCTTGCAGTGTTGCCTCTCTAACAACTGACTGTCTTTAACTCACTCTCTTTTTTAAGTGTTGTCAGTAAACATAAATAAAAAATTCGTACTGTTGTTTGATTGTTTTGTATAGTAATCAAATAACTTACAAAAGCACGTTGACTAGATGAAGTCTTCAGTTTATAAAACCTTGAATAAATATTTCCACACATAAATAAATAGCGTTAAGAAACTATTACAATTGGAAAATTTAACAGAATGAATTCAGAAATAATAAAAAATTTCGAAAATGGAGTTTTTCGTGTAATAAAAAAATTAAATAAAATTAAAAAATCTATCTCTTCATATTGTGTTAATTAATAGTTTTTCTCGTATTAAAATAATTTATAAAAAAGAATGGGCCTGGTTATTTTATTTTATAATATTACATAAAACTATATTTGTCAGAAGTGGTTTAAGAAGTATTCAAAACAATCATACTGATTCAATGCTTTAGTGAGTCATATGAATGAATCTAAATTGCAAGCAATGATAGGCATTTATTAACAACAGTCTCATTGATATGAATCATGCAAAAGCATGATTCATTTTGTTAATGTTAAGTGCTAGCTCAATATTCATTTTAGAAAATGCAAAATTATGCCGTTTGAATCGTAATCATGCAGATCACTGATACCGATACGCATATTGAATTTGGTTTGAAATTAAATCTTTTCGTTTACACAATTACAGTGTTAGAGATTAATATTTTAAATTATTATAGAAAAAAGTATTTACAAATTGATGTTTTCAATTAAAAATTCAATTAAATTTTTAATTGTATTAATTAATTGAAATTCGGGCCTATTCTGAAAATGACGGTGATTTATATCAAATCAAAAACAATCTATTATTAGCTGACTTTTTAAGCCGCGTTCAGACTATTACACTTTGTATTTATACTTGTCAAAAATTCAAATAATACGTGCAAGTGTGATAGTCTGAACACAAAATGTCATCAAAGTGTCAAATAATACGATAAAAATTTTGACATCCCATAAGACTTTTTCGTTTCTAGAAAATTTTCTACACGATAATACATTTCATTAGATGAGGGTTGCATTTTCACACAAACCAAATTTCCAAGTCGGCTGTTTCGCCGCCGATAGCGTGTCGTCATTGATGTAATGTCTTGTCATATTTATATCGGCTCAAAATTTTGAATTAGTGAATCGTATGGAAGTATATTTTTCTTTGACGTAATTTTTTAACGTTTTTGTAATATCTTTTCTTAAATTTTTTTTGTTATTTACATAGAATATTTTTAACTGCTGAATTTTTTCAAGTGCCGGCAAGTCCCCGCCTACACGAAACCGCTTTGCCGCCGCTAGTCAATGAATAGCACAGACATTTTCATTGAACAGCTGTTTTGTTTTCTGCTTGTATTACACATTTTATTTGAAGTGTGATGGTCTGAACACAATGTCTGATTTTACGTTAAATTTTTTGACAGTCGCAACGAATGTATTTAGATTTCTGTATCGTAAAATGTGATGAAAGTATTAATACTTGTATAATAGTCTGAACGGGGCTTTAGTGGGTTTTTATTGTATTTTAAGTTTTTGTCATGTGTAAAAGAATATTTTATTCCAACTTCAATCGCTATAAATCGTCAAATTTACAAAAGCAATGACTTAGTTTTTATTATTTTTGTTTGAAATTACAGTGATTTGACATGTGATTTGCAGAACAGGCCCGATCATCAAATTGTTTATAGGTGAAAATTTAATTAATGTTTTAATTGATATTACAAATATTTTAATTGATATTAATAAATTATTGATATTAGTTTTTTTGTGTGAATTATAAATTAGATTTTTGTTTAAAAAAAGTATTCTCAATGTTTATGCGCATATACAATTCCGCAAATCCGTTTAAACTAGGCCTGCATTGGAAAATACTCGTATTATCTACAAGATTTAGCAATGAGAGAATATTTCACTACCAGGATGCAAAGCAACACGGCTAGAAATTAAAAAAAAAACCTATTCAATATTCTGTTTTAATTGTATATTCTACTTTTTAATGAGTTATTTCTCCGAGTTTTTATGTAAGTTGGGGGCCACACTTTCAATTTATGCCTTTCAATTCCATTCAGTTTGCAATAGACTCACTTTTTTTTATAAACACAATCAAACTTTTTAAATTGATTGATTGATAGATTGATTTCAAATTCACCTTTCCATTTATATGGAAATTTAATTTTCAATTTTAACAGCTACCCCCGTATTATGTAACTCGTTGAAGCCAAAACTAAATTCGATCGCTGAAATGCAGAACAAATAGAAAATTAAAAATTTTGGGCGATGACATAAAATACTAAAATTTCGACGGATTAAATTTTTGAGCCAATGCCTAATATAGAAATACACGTTCAAAAATTGCATTCGTAGCCAAAAATCGATAAATCAACTTTATAGAATTTTAGCGATAGAGATTTAGCTTTAGCGAATTAGAGAATATGGGCGCTTGTCACAGCACACATTGATTGAAGCTACAAATTTGAGTTGTTTCTTCGTCGGTGGCATTTAAAAAATGAAATTGATTATCAATTTGTGTCATAGCTATCAATTTCAAGGAATTTTTACACACAATATTTGTAATAAAATTGAAAGCGATTTATAGAACGTGTTGCTGCAGCATAAAAAATAATTTAATTTTGTTTTAAATAAATATTAAATTGTTTGTTAAAAAAAAAGTATTTAAAGCAAAATATGAATACTATGAATAATATACATATGTCAGTAGCACAGTTAAAAATAATATTCTGAAACAGTGTCTTAAGAAAGCAGAAGATAGGTAGGTCCGCAAAGAAGATGTGGCCATGCTTCCACTATCAACTTTCAGAATAAATAGTAAACAAAAATTGGAAGGGCATATTGACGAGGACGATCCACAGACTTGCTATATTACATTAGGTCTTTTCTTTAATGTATTCAAGAAAAGTATAAAGATACATTTTCTCATCTGCAGTGCGCGTGTCCTAAAAAAAACAAATTCTTAGGAAAACAAATAATAGATCACCCATCGGAGGTATCACAGATTTGCATAGGTCTAGCATTGGATGGATCCAAACCATTTTCATAGGTTATAACTCAGATGACTAGAGCGATATCAATCAAAATGGAATGTCTCAACAACAAACAGCCATGTAAACCAACCAACCAAAAGAAACAAAAGTTACTATAAAATTTAGTTAATTCCATAAAATTAGCAAAATTCAACAATTTTTCAAAGAATAAATATTTTTTAGTGCAAGTTGAAACAGTTTCAACAAAATATTCTAAATGAATGATGTCTTTATAACATTAATTGGGCCCTTCATTTGGAACATAAAATTTAAATTTTTACATTAAATCCTATGAAATACACTCATACAGAGTATTGTTCGATACTGTTAGACGAAAGGACAGTTGTATTCAAAAGTAAGTACCTTTGCACCTTTGACGTGCTTTGCAGTTTCCTGTGCCTGACTTTAATGTTAATGGTAAGAACATTATTAATGTTATCTGTCATCGAATAAAAGTGAGAGAAAATAATGGAAAAATTTGTATGCAAACATTCACTTCATTGTTTGAACTTTTTTTATATATTTTTATATATTTTATTTTTTTTTTGCTTTTTATTTTTATTTGTTAGTTTAGCAATTGTTAGTTCAAGTATACAACACTATTTTGGTCTTATTCAAATCTCTTTGTAAAAAGAGAAAAAAAATGTCTGTGCATACAAAATACATTTATTTTTTTTTTTTTAAGTTTTACAATTTTTTCGTTTTAAGAATTCTTAAAAAAGAAAGTTTCTTTCAGTGCGCTCATGACGAAGATGATTATAAATATTAAATAAAAAAAATTGTACAGTCTTATTGTTCAAAGCTTTCAATAAAAGCAGAGGCTTTCTTCTACTTTTTACGACAAACAATAATAAAAGTGTTAGTTCGTGCTTAATTTATGTTATTATTTCTTTAAAAATAAATAAGTAAACAAAAAACACGCTTCCTAGGAATAGATAATGATTTGATAAATTTTTTCTTAAGATTTCTCTGAACTTCTATGATAAAGTGTGCCCTACAGTTGGTAATAAGTTTTTAATAAAACAAAAGCACAAAAAACGCAAGGTACTTTGGCATGTATGGAGTAACACTTCTTACCAGCCGAGAGGCCAGACAAAGTTGTACACAAATTTATAGCTGCTCACTATTAGGGCCATATTCTAGGGATTCAAAGTTGTCTTCACCATTTTCAGGGGGTCTATACTGTAATACAAAATGGAAGACATTGCTTTCGATGAGGGATTTTATTGACCTACAAATGCTAAAGCATTTTATTTCGTTTTAAATTTTTTACTTTTCTGTTTGAGTTGTCATCTCGATTTGAATCATATCTAATTACGAGTGTCATATTTCGTCTACGACTGCCTTAGAGCAAAGTAGAAGTATTGCTGTTGTGTACTTTTGTCTAGTACAAAAAAGTCCCAGACAAAATCACAATACGACACACGTAATTAGGCTCAATCCCTTCTATATCAAAGACCATAATTCTAATTGTAGCGTAAACATAATAATGCGCTCAGATATTTTCTATCAAGCAAATATAACTATTACCGATTCGAACACACAAGAGCATATCTTCTTGGTTTATGCACAAACTAAAATAATCTACAAATATAAATAAAAAAACACATGCATATCAAGCGCATTGACTGTCTGTCATACTTATAGCCGGAGTATTCTTATACTCAGAGTATGGATATTTAGCCGGACAAATAAAATATACGCATGATACTCGGGATATTTATTCATCATTCGCCACCATATACATACATATGTTCATTTGTGTATATAAATGGAAGGAAAAATGTGTTTTGGCTGTTTGAAAACATGCTTTATATGTGAGTAAATAAAATAGCTCTGTATATACGCATGTGTAGCCTCATTTTTTTTTTTTTAAATAAAGAAAAGTAACACTGAGGCAATTAATGCCTACTTCTATTAAAGGGTGTTTTTTATTGAGGTATAGAACTTTAAGTTGGCATCACTTTTTTAACTGGCGGCCATTTTGTCAGCTGTCAAGTGATTAATATTTAGTTTGGTTTGCCATTTCATCATGAACAGGTTGACAAAAGAACAACGCTTGCAAATCGTGCAAATTTATCTCGAAAATAATGGTTCAGTTCGCGAAGTTTACCGCAAGCTCCGTCCATTTTATGGTCGACATAATCGTCCATCAGAGCAATTAATTCGGTTAACCATGGATCGTTTTCGCACTACGTTTACTCTATGTGATAATACGCATCCGCAGAGACGTCGAACAGTGCGCACCGAAGAAACAATTGCCGCTGTAGAGCAAAGTGTTGAAGAGGACCCGAATGAATCGATTCGCCACCGTGCACAGCAATTGGAGCCGACTAACCGACTATTTTGTTCCCGAATTGGATGGCATGAATGTGGATGAGTTGTGGTTCCAACAAGACGGCGCTACATGCCACACAGCGCACGTCACAATCGATTTATTGAAGGAAACATTCGATGAGCGCATAATTTCGCGGAATGGACCTGTCTATTGGCCACCAAGATCGTGTGATTTGACACCATTGGATTATTTTCTTTGGGGATATGTGAAGTCGCTCGTCTACGCCAACAAACCAGAAACGTTAGGGGACTTGGAAGCCAACATTCGTGGCGTTATTGCCAACATACGGCCCCATATGCTCGAAAAAGTGGTTGAAAATTGGACCTGTAGAATTGGCTTTATTCGAGCCAGCCGCGGCGGCCACATGCCCGAAATCATATTTAAACATTAATGGCATAAAATTATCCTTCCAATAAAGCCAAATTGATGGACATTAAAACGATTTTCTTGTGTTTTATTTCAATTCGAAGTTCTATACCCCTGAAAAAAACACCCTATACTAGGTGTTACCTTCTTTAGGAAAGGGATAGTGATAGAGAAGACAGGTGGTGAAGGAAGATTATTTTACAACTCTGCTTTTCGCACGTTTTTTTGTTTTTTTTTAATAAGGCAGCGTTGCAGCGCCTTCTGGTGCCAAATGAGGCGTATTAAAATTTTGAAGCTGTCTTTAGTAGCCATTTTATTTGTTATTTTACTTCGCCGATGATTCTGCTATACAATACCGACGAAGGAGGGCGCTCTGATGTTACATTAGGATTAGCATCCGCTGAAGTCGGTATAGTTCAGTGACCAGTGACTATGCCTTCATCACTTGAATTTTCCTACAACAACTGATACAAAGGGACCCTAATGCACATCAGAAAAATGCGTGGTGTTGTTATTTTAATGACTATCAGATACTGGTATTGAACCCAGGATCTTCGGTTTTGTAGTCAACGAGCTACTACTTCAGCCAACGCCAGTATATGAGTATATGAGTATATTTTATACTCATGCTTATAATTGTAAATCATACAGTTTATAAATTTTAGCTATAGTCGTTTGTGCTGCGTAATTAAATAAATGTGTATAAACATAGTTATTGGATGTTTATTTTAATGCCTGTGTCTGCATATGAGCATGTATTTTATTTTTAGCTGTGGACAAAAATTTTTAACTACTCCAAAGGTTCTTGTTAAATCGATTTTCTCGTTGAATACTGTAAGATTAAACGATAGAAAATTTACAAGTTTAATGCAACTTTGAAATTGAGCTTTAGCAACCGTTCCTCATACATTTTTTTTTTTTTTTTTTTTTTTTTTACTTCGACAAAATTTATTTCAGGGATTATTTTGTTGACGTTATACATTTCACTTCTTTTATCTTTAAATGGAGTTTTCTTAAAAATTGTGTATTTTATTGAAATCAAAAAGAGTATCTTAAATAAATCTAATAACAAAATTTATATATATATATATATATATATATATATATATATATATAATTTAATTTTAGAGTGAAATCTATTTGCATAAAGATGTGCAATTTCGCGGTATTTGTTATAAAGTTTAATAATTTCTCAAGAAGACATGTGTGTATTCTTAATCCTCTTTTAATTGCTTTATTAAAGTAATTGTTCTAACTTTCCAACTAATGGCCAGGGAAAGTTTACCGCATCTAAATTTTAAGTCAACCGCATTTATAATAATGATGATGATATTCCAAAATAAATTATTCCTTTTAGTTTTCAGTAAAGAGTGATATCAACAATAGTTTTCTTAATGTTTTTAGTTTTGCTAATCAAATTATGTATGCACGAGGGTCACTATTTCTTTTGTTACTCTGAAAAAACTCTAGACATTTCTGGGGTGATATTTCTGACAAGTGATGTAGTTGTTTAATTCTTTTTATTAAATATTAACTCGCATATATTATAGACCATAAAGCAAAATATTCAATAGTTTTTTTGTACATACATATGTAGTGCTCCTCGTAATGAGTTGTGGTTCATGAAAATTCTTTAAAAGAAATTGAGGTCATAAGTTTTTCTTACTTGAAAAAGCAATTTTCATATTTGAAGTCAAAGAAAATGCTGAAACCACATAATTTGGTTTAACAAGAAAAAATATAGTAATTTCCATTTCGTTTAAAACGAAAAGTAAGTTTCAGCACACACAGTAATTTAAGCATTTCTTTTTTTTTTCGTTGTCAAAATTATTAAGACTGTTTTTTTTTTTGTAAGTTTGTTACAGTAACATATTTAGGAAAGAAAAAGTAAAACAACGACTTTAATTCACAACTATTTACTTTAGCTAAATTATAAGCATTACAATGAAGATGACAAACTACAAAAATAATATACGCCCTCTACAACGCCCATTGTTGTACAACAACAAATAAGATACTGTGAATAACACAATTGTTCAATAACCACCCAAAGGCAAAACTTGTGTTGTAAACGCAAAGAAAAGAAGTGAGGGGAAAATGTTAAGACAATAGTTTTAACATTATTGTGTTACATACATATGTACCCAGTAAAAAAAGACACTCCAAAGAAGTCATGAAAATGTAGAGTTTGCAGTCTGGAAGTAGTTCAAATTTCGATCCGATCTAATGATTTTTACATAGGGTTGTCATTGCAAGAAGTTCTCTTTTTCGATGCGTAGTCACCGAATTAGAAGCGATTTTAAGAAAAATTTCCTTTTTTGTGTTCTATGGTAATATTTTCATTTAGGAAAAATTGTAAAAAGTTACATATTTTAACAATTCGTTTCTTTTTATACGAATTTAAACGCGAAACAGTGTTTCCATGTAAATTTAAGCAAGTAACTTCTAAATTTTAGGCCAAAATTAGTTCATAAATTTCTTTCAAAAAATCGATTTTTTGAACATTTCGGTGAGTATTTACTAAAACTATGGAAAAACTACAAGGTTTTGTGTGATTAAAATAAACTTCTACTTGGTTTTCTGCTAACTATCGGCAAATTAAAAATATCGATTTTTTGGAAGCAATGAAAATGTGGTTCCTTCAGAATGACTTCCATTTCTTTTTACTGGGTATGTAAGCATGTTTGTACATATGTATTTGCATGTTTATAATACAACAAACATTTTATTAAACAATATTTTAAGGAAAAACCAAAAAATACAATTTTCTCAACACACACACACATACACACAAATAACACAAGTAATCGTTTGGCTTTGTTGTTTTAAAGCTGAACTTAAACGTTGTAAACAGGGTTACCGTTGATCCGATTAATGTAGCAATTTGACCCTTTTTTAGCGGTGTGTGACTTTTTGTCAGACTTTTTTTTATCACCGACTTTTGCAACTTTTTTAATTTTGTTGGGACTTTTTACCCTTTTTTATAAAGATTCTCACAGAAAACATTTAAATTGCAGTAAATTAAAAATTTCCTTATTATTTTTATCAAAAAAAAAAAAAAAAAAAAAAAAAAAAAAAATCTTCAAAATTTAAAAGCAATTCACAGATTATTGTTATTAATTGCGACCTTGTCACGTGTACAATGCATTTAAGAAAATTTTCGCAAACTTTCAGTAGAAGTTTCAAAGAATAGTTTCAGCAAAAAAAAATTTTAAATAAATAAAAATTGTGGTTTTTGAAGGTTTTTACTAAATTATTTTTACCCGCCGAGTCAATGAAAGAAGTTGTCGTAAAATACGAGTATATACAGGTGTGTACGAACGTGTGAATATTTTGAAATTAGCTTTGGTTAATAATATATTAAGTACTAAATTAAAAGTAAAAACATGCAACTCAATGCTGTCAGCCTTAAACTTAATAGGCAACGATATAGAAGATTTTCTTTTGAACTTATTTTTAAATACAGAAATGAAATTTCCAAAAAGTAATATTTATGTTAAGAAAATATTGTTGAAGTACACCCAAAATATATGGCGCCAAAATCAAACGAATAGCATTAAAGTAAAAAGTTCGCGGGCTTTTATTTGGAAATGTTTGTCAAAAATATCTCAAGTTTAACTCTTTTAGCTGGATTTTTTTAATGAAACCTACTCCTTTGACCTCGACAGCATACGACAGCCAAATTTATTAAACTTAAGTAAATTTGTTCAGTGTACATACAAGAAAACATGTATAGAAGCACATATAATGGAACTGTATAAAATATGCATTGTTTCAACTTGTTTTTCTGTTAAGTTATGCTTTTTATTAATAAAAAAACTTTAAAAAAGATTTGCAACTTTTATTTTCTTAAACGACTTTTTTGTGCGACTTTATTTTTATAAAACGACCTTTTGTGCGACTTTTCAAAAATTCTTAACGGTAACCCTGGTTGCAAAGGGTGCAATTAAACTTAAATACGATTTTTTTAATGTTGTGGTAAGTGACGCAAGGTGGCGCTTAATGCATGTTATTTACCACCATTTCTCCTAGATTACTCTTTTCGAAGATAACTCTAAATATGCATTTATTCATTCCTCCTTATCCAGAAAAATATGCGAACAGTTTGTCCACGTGAAACCTTGCTTTTCTCCGTATAAAATACTTAAGTTTCACCTAGTGTTCGCCTTTATTTTGCTGCAATTTAATTTTTACATATTAATCTCTATTTAATTTTATAACTTGCTAAAGGTTCACCCTTTGCAATTGCTAAATTTCATGTCTTACATACATACATAAATTCAAATTTTTTTGCTTAACGTGTAGCAATACTGAACAACAAAAGGTAGTTATTTACAAGGTTGTATATTTAAAGTAGTAGCGGGTGGCTGGTGTGGCAATGCTGCATATAATGACCGTTATAAAAACAATAATAAAGCCAAAAGCAAATTCCTAAAATGCGAAATGAAATAGCAACAACAAATCAACTTATGAAAGGCAATAACCATAAGGCAAAGTGAAACACAACTACATAGAAGCAGAAACATACAAACAAAAAACACGCAAGAAAAACTACAACAAAACGTACAGAAGAAGAATTTGTTTAGCAATAGAAGATTGTGTAAATTTAATTAAGACTTGAGACATAAAAGTTAGCAGAAACAAAAGAAATAAATTAAAACAAAATTAAGAATAATCGTTGATAGTTGTAGGTGATGCAAACAAATGAAACTGCACATCATTGGCAGGGGGCACTACAAAATATCTACACAAGAAATTAATGAAAACTTTTTTTTTTTTTTTGCAAATTTTAGCACCCTTAAAACGATTACAGACAGTTATCTCTCGCTGTGTTTAAGAAAAATAAAGAAAATTATTATCTTGTTTATACAAATTTTTTCAGTTAGCAAACATGTACCTATGCTAATTTTTAGCAAACAATTGTAGTTTATTATTATTTACTTAAAACATATTTAACAAATATGGTATCTGTTTAAGTAGTGTATTATTTGCAGATAAGTTATTTTAATACACTTATGCAAGACACGTAAATATTTTATTTCTTTATTTGCATTTTAGACAATGAATTTTATTATGCATTAGCAAAAATGTTAAAAATTAAGAGAAGGCAGTAGAAGATGAAAAAAACAGAAAAATTCAAATAACAAAGAGTTTCTCAAGTCAGATATAGCAATTATTATTTTTTAATGTGAACCAAGTCTGAGATATTTGGGGAATATAATTATTTTACAAATTATTTTAGTTCGATGGTCGGCCGCATGCATGTATTCTAAAAAGTAAGTGGAAGGCAGGTAGTATTTTGAAACTAAATTCCAAAAGTCTTTGAAGATCAATAAGATTAAAGGCAATTGCTCGTAATTAATAAACAAATTTAACAAACAAAAATCGCAAAACTATGCCATGAGTGAGAGAGTATGACGCAAGACCGTGGCAAATACATATATAAGGCTATCAGCGAAGAAGTGGTGTAACCCACAACTATGTAATTAATGAAACACTTGCTATTTAACTATTTAATTATTTAATTGCTTTATTACTTTGCTCTATCTTCCTTACAATACCAAAAAGTGGCTTAAGCCTACAGTAGTAGAGCTGCAAAACTATCGATAGTCGCTCCACTCGATAGTTTCGATAGTTTTATGTAAAACTATCGATACTATCGATAGTATCGAATAGTTTTATAAAAGTTGCTACATAAACTACATTTGACTCGAAAAAAAAATCCAGAGTCCTCAACATTTTCATTAGTATATAAAAATATATCAAGCCTTTTTTCGATTTTATCGTAAGCGGCATATTATCGAAAATATACTTTTTTATTGAACTTAAAATTTTATGGGCCTACCCATGGTTTAGAATTATCAAAATGCGAAAATTGTTGATAACTTTTAAGACACTAACTGTAAAGTTTTATCGTAAGAGATGATTGGCGGCCGTCGCGATATCAGTACCACCAAAATTTATCTTTGTGTCGAGGATGTTGAATTTATTAAGATAATTGTGACTACTATTTGTCGAATAATACTTGGATTTATAAATAAATTCATATACATAAATACATATGTATTTAAGTACTTATGTATACAGAAGCAGGGATGCGGTGTCATATTTACAAATTGTACTAACTTTCAAAAAAATTTTAATTTTTTCAGTACGATTGTACCTAATTCTTTATTTATATTTTTTTAATACTTGTACTTTTTAATTAACTAAAAATCAATTAACAAAACGCCAGAAGGTGCACAAAGAATCTTAGTTGCTGGGATCTGAATATAAAAGTAACATTTACAATATACTACGTTTATAACCTTTTTTTATTCGATTGTTCACAGTCGATGCAAATAGTCGGCTTCTCTCCTTGGTACGAAAATAAAATTTCCACATTTGCAGATGAATTTGGAATAAATAACATTCCTCCAGCAATTCTTTAAGTACCGGAAAACATCGTTTGATTTACTTAATTTTCTAATACCTTCGAGCTAAAGATTAACCCCCTTGTGCAAAAAAATAAGTGAACGTTAAAACCGGTTTTTCTATGGAAATTTTTTTAATGTACACTTCAAGCACGCATTATTGTTTGCATAAGGGGGTTAATATATTTTAATGCTATTTTTGGCATGTAATATAATATAAAGAGATTCCAGTAGTGCTAAATGGGTCATTGCGGTGCTACGGTACTTTTGGCATTCAAATAGCGCTAAAATTATACAATTGTACCAACTTTTCCATCGCTGTACAAAAGCATAAATCAACTACGGATAATTTGCATCAAAGCTGCCGGCTACTGTTTACTGACTTCGATTATTTTTACTCTTTTAATTACTTGTTTTTTTTTTCCCGATAGTATCGATAGTGGAAAAAACTATCGATATTTCATTCACAACAAAACTATCGATACTATCGATAGTACTATCGATAGTTTTGCAGCTCTTATACAGTACACGGCATGTAAAAACCACATGCGCATGTAGTTCTGACGTAATTTTGACGTCATCACGATGCTACATTTGCTACATGCCGTGTACTAGCAACATTTGTACATGTAGATATTAACATGCTTACAGATGAGCTGCCCCAGAAAATGTCTTCGATTCGGCTACATGTGCCAATATGTATTTTGGAACAATAATACTATAAAATTTTTACGGTATCTAGCCACTACTAGTAATTTTAAAAAATGCAACGAGCATGCTGAAAATTCTCGTGACGTCATCGCCACATACGCATGTGGATTTTTACATGCCGTGTACTGTAGGCTTAACTCTACTTTTTTCGATAGTTTGTAAGATAAAGAAGGTATTTATCACCAAAACAGCAACTAAAAAACAAATGTGGGTTACACCACTTCTGCGTTGATAGATAGCCTCATATGTATGTATGTACAAAATGTAATGCACATACATACATACATACATTTTTCGTAAAATGTTTTAACAAGTTGATTATACCTTTATCGTGAATAAGTGAAATATTCACTTGCCTCAATGAAAAATTTTCATCACGAAGCTCGCGTGCAATTTTTTTTTCACACAGTTTTCAGTGAATGTAAATATAAGGTTTAAATCTTGCACACAAATAAAAAAAATTTAATTTATTATTATAATTGACGGTCTTAGAGCCAATTTCACCAATTTATTTATTTATCAATTCATATTTCAAATTTATTTTTCCATACAAAAATCAATGAAAATCGACATTTAAATATGAATTGATATTTAAATGGAGTTGGTGAAATTGGCCCTTATTGTAACAAATTTATAAGTTGGGATTGGGAATTAAGAATTCCCAGTAAAAGTCTGCCTAATGTTGCCGGGAAATTTTTAAGATTTTCCCGGAAAAAGGAGAAATTAACAGTACAGGTTATTTCATAAATATATATGTATAGACTTTTGTGACATATATACATATTTATAAAATAACGTAAGTGCCTGTCATTAAAGAAATGTATATTAGAGCTATGCTCTTTATGCCATGACACAGGAGCTAAGACGTGACTTTCGTAACAAAAATAATCAACACTTCTACAGTTTTAAATTTATTTTTATTTTGATTTCTTTGTACTTAAAAGCAGAGTACGAAAATAAACGAAACAAAATGTTTGATTTTGTTTTGTTTCGTTCTTTGAAGTTAGTGAAATAAAAACAAAACAATACCATGAGAACAATTGTTTAATTTGTTTTTTCACATGACCACAAAAAATACTTTATTTTTTAGTCGTACAAAGCCAGAGAAGAAAATAATGGGAAATAAATGGAAACATTTTGAAATATTTGCGGCAAATTTGACATAATCATATAATGTAATTTTATTGCATTGTTATTTAACGCATCAGGTTTTTTTGTATATATAGCTAAGCAGCATAGCTCTAACCGGGTGTCATAAGACACCTATCTTCAATGTTTTTTATATACATACATACATACTAGCTAGTACCTATGACTCCGCTCTCGATGATCTATGTAAAAACACTTACAAACCGGTCTTAAAACTGGTTAAACAATTAAACCCAAACGAAAATTGCCCTAACCTGCCAGTGTTTTTCGGATAAAAACTGTGTCAAATATCAAAAAACCGGTTCCAAACCAAATAAATATATTCTACATTTGACGCTGCGCAAATGAATCTTTCCATTGGTGAAATAACTTTCAAAATCGGCTCAGCGGTTTGGATGTGAAAGAGTAAAAAATAAACTCACTTTCACATTTATAATACTCTTATCAGTAAGGATTACAAAAGTTCATTTGAAAGATTGTATGACTATTAAGCTATGTACAGACGGTTGTCAGATTTTACAATATTGCCAGTAAAATTTGCTCAAAATTTCTTACAACCGTGTCAATTTTTGTCAGACGTCGTTGCCAAAAAAAAGCATTGTCAGTCCATTGCAAGACTAGCAGTTGACAACAAATTGTCAGATATCTTACAATCGTGTGAACACATTGTAAAATTATTGCCAGATATTTGTCAGACATTTTAATATTGTCAGATGTGCGAGGTTTATGCATCTGACAGTGGCGTCATTGTAAGAAAATTCTTTCTATGGGCAACACTGCCTGCACACGCTTGATTTTAAAGAAATAATATATAATAAAATATATGCAGACAAAATCATTGCAATTGCTTCTTTTATGTCCATAATAATTTATATTTTCACTTTTTACATATAACACAACCGCAAACACAAACGATTGATATTTAACAATTTCTAACAAATGCATTGAGTCTGGTAACTACACAGAAAAAAATGATTTGTAAATACAATTAATTTTTTTGTTATATCAATTAAATAATTAATTGATTTTGAACCTACAACGATTTTTGTAAATACAATTAACCAAATTGTAAGTTAAAGGACACAATCCTGTTTCGAGGATTTGCTTGTCTGCGAAAAACACTGAATGTCTTTGAGCGGAGTTGATCCGGCAACCTCAGGGATAATAAACTAACTCACTTACCTCTCAGCTAAAGAGCAACACTTTATTAGATACATAAATAATGAATACAAACAAAACATGATTTATTGTTTTTTTCTACATGTGCACATTCCGTTATGATATAATTTAACAAATAATTTTGTTAAGTAATTTACTTGACTACAAAAATTTAAATTTGCTATATCAACAATGATGATTGTTAATTTTTAAATTAAATCTTAACAATATGTTTTGCTGATTGCATTTCGATGATATTTTTTTCTGTGTAGGGTTTCTAATTTCCCGGACTTTTCCGATTCCCGGGAACCGAAAAAAGAAATTTTCTATTCCCGGGAATTTCGAAAACATATAAATTCAACTAAATGGTCTCAATAAAGAATATAATTTTATAAAAAAACATACAACATTTGACACTGAAGAAATTTATTATTTGACAAATTGTCATAAGTTTATTTTAATTGAAATTTATTTGCTGGTGGCTAAACATTGTCTTTGATTTTCAAAAATATTACTATTTGTGAATTCTCAAATAGTTAGTCCCTATTTACACTATGCAAGTCTTATTGCTAGGCTGATTAGTTTATTAGGAGAGAGAGACGGGGGGAAAAGAAGTGGTTCTATTCTTATTAAAAGTTTTTGCATAACATAGAAGGTTTGTGACTGTTGAAAATATGTGGTTGAAGTCTACTGATGATTTGGTTAAGCCAATGCGCCAATGAAATACGAGTATATATACAGTGCTTAACCACCAGCAAATAAATTTTAATTAAAATACAATTAAAAATTAAAAACAAATGAACTTTATTCGTTCATTTCAAGAACAACAATATTTCAAAAATAAAACAAAAACAAATAAATTCATATGCTGTGAGTTATAGCATGGATGGAAATTCTATCTACATCTGCTATCTGAAAATGTTTCGTACAAAATTGTATTTTTAAGTAATAAAACAACGAATAGCAATGTTAAAAAAGCAAATTCCAAAAACGTAAACATTAAATTCCCGAAAATTCCCGTTGAAAATTTCCCAGGATTTGTAAAAACATAATTGTCGGGAATTCCGGGAATTTTTTTCACGCGTAGAAACTCTACTGGCAACGCATAACAACAGATCTGACAATAAGTCTGGCTATAAGTTGTAATATGTTCTGACAACCGTGTGAACTGACAATATTCCTTGTGCTGGCAATTTTCGATTTCTTTAAATTTTGGACACACTATTATTAAAAATTAAGAACGACTGATTACAAACCTTTTCAATTATTAACTGGGAGACATAAAGCATTACAACGAAGTGGCAAAACATGTGTAAGGTCTTTTTATGGAAAAGTATCGTTGACCAACATTGGGAGTATGTATATTTTACTGTGCAGTAAAATTTGATTTTCTTTAATTTATTAATAAATATATTTTTTCAAAATATTTTTGCTTCTGGAAAAAGTTTTATGTTTTAATATGATATAATGTAGTGTTGGTTGATAAAAACTGTAAAGTTTTGCTTAACATGCATTTTTTTGGGGAGGTATGTAGAGTTTTCTGTGCCACTGTATGTAAATAAAATAATATTTTATAGTTCTTGTATTTCGAAAAACATAAATAATGCTCAAATACTTCATTTGTAAACTTGTTTTTATTTTTTTTTTGGAGTTGTTGAATTTCAATAATTTTGTTTATGCTTGCGCGGAAAAAAGGGAGAAAATAAAATGTCAACAAACAAGCAGAGCAACGAACGAGCTTCGTACTGCGGTGATACACGTATTACTGTTTTTGTTCCCAAGGCATTCACGAGGGAATACTCATGATTGGGCTGAATAAAACTTAAAAAAATAAGCATTTTCGCAGCCAAAAGAAGTCCAGGTAGAAAGGTCAACTTCTAAATATAGTGACATTTCTCTTTTATCATGGTTTTTTGGTTGACATTTTCGTGATAATTATTATTTGTGGTCCCTGCTCAAAACTATACAATATTGTCAAAATTATTTATCATTCAGTAGTTTCTGGTACAGATTTATGTATGTATTACCATTTTATTTCTTCTGGAATCACTGTGCAGCGGTTGTCTTGTTATTTTTTACACCTTCACCAGGTAATTTATAAACCAATTTTTCGTTGTACTTGTAATTAGCCTCTCAGTAGTTAAAAGCAAGTACTAAATTCTCGTTTGAGTTACCAACCACTTGTATAGATTAATTTATTGTTATATTTCGCTTATCTACTACATACATACATGTGTATGTACATATGTAATTGTTTTTTTATATATATATATAAGTAGAAGAGTGTTATAAAATTGCGGCAAAAAGCAAATTTCACACGCTGTTACACATGTTGAATTGTTGATTGCAACACAAAAAGTTAAGTGTAGAAACCAAAAGGTATAAAAAAACAAATAAATTGGTAGCAGATAAAAACAGCAAAGTGTATCAACTAAAATTAGATAGACGTTGTTGAGGCTTGTTTGTTCAATTGAAAAACTAACTGCAAAAGTAATCAGTCATAAGTGCACAAACATACATATGTATACATATGTATGTATGTATAGGGTGTTTTTTTAAGAGGTATAGAACTTTGAATTGAAATAAAACACAAGAAAATCGTTTTAATGTCCATGAATTTGGCTTTATTGGAAGGATAATTTTATGCCATTAATGTTTAAATATGATTTCGGGCATGTGGCCGCCGCGGCTGGCTCGAATAAAGCCAATTCTACAGGTCCAATTTTCAACCACTTTTTCGAGCATATGGGGCCGTATGTTGGCAATAACGCCACGAATGTTGGCTTCCAAGTCCCCTAACGTTTCTGGTTTGTTGGCGTAGACGAGCGACTTCACATATCCCCAAAGAAAATAATCCAATGGTGTCAAATCACACGATCTTGGTGGCCAATTGACAGGTCCATTCCGCGAAATTATGCGCTCATCGAATGTTTCCTTCAATAAATCGATTGTGACGTGCGTTGTGTTGCATGTAGCGCCGTCTTGTTGGAACCACAACTCATCCACATTCATGCCATCCAATTCGGGAACAAAATAGTCGGTTAGTCGGCTCCAATTGCTGTGCACGGTGGCGAATCGATTCATTCGGGTCCTCTTCAACACTTTGCTCTACAGCGGCAATTGTTTCTTCGGTGCGCACTGTTCGACGTCTCTGCGGATGCGTATCATCACAAAGAGTAAACGTAGTGCGAAAACGATCCATGGTTAACCGAATTAATTGCTCTGATGGACGATTATGTCGACCATAAAATGGACGGAGCTTGCGGTAAACTTCGCGAACTGAACCATTATTTTCGAAATAAATTTGCACGATTTGCAAGCGTTGTTCTTTTGTCAACCTGTTCATGATGAAATGGCAAACCAAACTAAATATTAATCACTTGACAGCTGACAAAATGGCCGCCAGTTAAAAAAGTGATGCCAACTTAAAGTTCTATACCTCAATAAAAAACACCCTTTACATACACACGTACATACATACAAATGTGCTTACATGTATGAATGTATGATGAAATCGAAAAGTTAATGTACGAAATAATTTAATTTGAAACACTACAACAATTATTACGTTTGTTCCTGGGCTACACTGAGCGAAAAACTTTTACAATAGGCAACTCCGTAGTTTAAGTCATGAGAGACATTTTTTTTTTTTTATTAGTAGTGAAATAATTTTCGCAATATTGATATTGATTAGTAGATGCAGGCCTATCCCCTTTATTACTAATTCGCTAAATCTAAAGCTAAAATCGATTGCTAAAACGCTGAACGAATACGTATGACATAAAACACTACTACTTCGGCGCACTCAATTTTTGAGCCATTGTCTGATTTAGCAATACATACACGTTTGATAATTACATTCGTAGCCGAAAATCCATAAATCGACTCTATTATAGATATTTAGGGCTCGTTTCTTACTAATTAGTTAAACTTAGTTTAACATACGTTTGAGTTAATCAAGAAACAAACTTAAACTGGGTTTAACTGCCCATGCTGATTTTCAGTGATGGATTAAGAGTTGTCAATTTAGCTAGAAATGGCATACTTTGTTTTCAATATAGATGTGGAATTCTTGAAAATACTTTACATAAATAGGGCAATACTTAAAAAGCGATGTGACAATTGAAGCATAGCCGCGAATAACGTTGTAAAAGACAATTTTTACAAAACCATTTTTTCACTGTTAACATTACTCTCTTGCATTGTTCAAACATCAAACAATCCAAAATTATGCATCTTATCGCCGTCAAAATACAATTACAAGCAGTCAGTCAGTGAAAGAACTTTGTAAGTAAATGACAAAATCATGAAACGAAATTGTCGAAAATAATTGATAAATGTAACAGAGATACAAAGAGAACCGTTAATGCTAATTATCATTATTTTCGATAAGATGAAAAAAAATTATATGAAAAAACAATCTTGCTTTAAAATACGTTTTTTGGCTGTCCTGAAAAATTATTATTTTATCACTTACAACGTTATTCGCGGCTAACCTTCAATTATTTAAATTTATTTAAAAAAATTTCAATAACTGAATTCTGAATTTTTGAAAAAAAAAGATAAATAATATGCACTTAAAAAATAGTGACGCTCCAAAAATAAAACCGAAAAGGATCATAAAATTTTAAATCCAACGAAATGGACTTTCTTTCCAATTAATTCTAAAATCATCATTTACAGACCTCTTTGTAAAACGAAATCTTTGCAAGAACTACAACTTATTATACACATAAAAAGATGGACGTGTTTTTATCTCTCTTCTCTTTCTCACAATTGTCCTATTTAAATTATTTTGGTTTCATAATCCTCGTTGTCATAACAAGCATCAATATTACCCAGCAAAAATGTTTGCTTGCTGGAAGCATTTTTGTAAGGGAGACAGACCATGAAACGGAATCACTTGCAATTGCGCTTTTACAATGCATGATTTTTGTTCGCGATGAGCCACTTATGCAGAGTATACGCGATACTTAATTTCGTAAATACTTGGCGTAGTATGAGTTGTAGTACGCTTTTTAAAATACACGTTACTACAAATCATACTAATTCATTTGAAAGAAAATTTTTAAGGCAATACCCACGCGGATAAATGAATAATGTGGTAGATTTATTAATTAAAAATGAACTGCAGTGGAAAAGAATGAAAAAAAATAATGCAAAAAGAAAAGGGGCATGTTGTAGAGAATGATTAAAATAATATTTTATTTTCTTTTTTTAATTAAAATATCCTCTACATAAACCTAATTTTAAAATTGAGTCGCAGAAACACTGCGTTTTCTAAATCATTTCCTCATAAAACTAATTTTGCTGTACAACAGCATGATACACAATACTTATTATCGTACTTATCGAAGCTCCGCCAAATCAAAAATTTTTGATTTTCGTACTACAAAGTATACTTCATAAGTACGGCAGCATGATACACGTTACTAATTTCATACTTGTACGATTTATCGTACGATTTGCAGTATCGTGTATACTCACCATTAGAAGCAATAGCAATAAATCATCCAACAAACGTATGCCTGTTCTATACACATACATATATAATTGTGTACTGTTCGTGTACGATCGTAGAACATATTTTAATGGTCTCGCTTACGTTAGTTCTTCTAGAGATGCAACGTATTGCTTCTAACAGCTTTTAGCGCTTCTAAGTGGCTATAATTTTTTGATGGGTATTTATGTATGAATGAATATATTGATTTATTATGCTCTTTAGTAAAACTAAAGGTATTCACGTCAAAAGTTGCACTGTTGCAGAAAAGCAAAATTGCAAAATTTTTAAAAAATATAACAACAACCACATAGAAAATTATTTTGCACAAATGATGCAAAATTGTCAGGGTCTGAGCAAGTGCAAGATTATCAGGGTAAATTTTGCAAAGTTGTGCAACTATTTATGGCATTGCCAATCTAAAAAAAAATGGACAAAAAGTACTTATAAAATCAACCATACACCAAATTACAACGCAGAAATTCCTAAATGTTTTTCTTTTAAATGAAAAAACAAGTCGCTGAAGATATTTTCGATACAAATAAATTAATTAAAAAATTTCAAAAAACAAGCCAATTTTTTTAAATTAAATAAAGACATTATGTGAAATAAATATACTTCAGTATTTCATGTATGAAAATACATATTTTATTTTTCTTTTTGCTTTTTAAATACTTTTATTGTTGCCCAATGTGGCAGCTAATGGTAAAAAGGTGGTGGAAAATCAAATAGATGCACACTTGAATAAAGATGCTTGTTTTGTAAAGATTTTTAAAAACATTAAAAACGACGTCGTGTTATGTTGCCGACGACAAATAGAATAAGGGTGAATGTTTTTTATCAAATCGGTATTCCCGTAGATAGTATTGCCATTTATCGATGACTGTCAGCATATGTTTGATATTCTGAAAGAAACATTGATGCTGATGTTGCCGTTCATTTTGTCGTCAGTGTTTTTGTTGTGTGCATGCCTCAACGAATTTGAAAAATAATTTAAATGGTAAAAAAGTGAAATATAAGTAGATATAAAAATGTACATATTTATTTGAAAAAAGTTCTTAAAAAAAGTGAAAAATATAATATGGACAAAATTAAAATTACCAACCCCAACCAATTTGAAAAGCTTGTGGAAGAGTTGGAAAAGTCCTTCTTTTGCTAGAGCATTCCTCAGGGGTAGTTTCCTAATAATTTCAAGGTGCAGTGAGAAAGTGAGACTGCACTAAATTCCCTCGGTCCACCAATTAGAACTAGTGGTGGATGGCAAAATGTAAGGTAAATAGTGTGTTGGGAAAGTATACTGAGGTTTAAATTAAAAAAAAAGGTTGCAAACAACAACAGCAGAGCAACTGAAGGCGGGGTATATAAACAATTAGCACTGAGTACCTTTGGAGGAAGCTCCAAGCTCCAATAAACGTTGATCTGATCCCTTTTGTTTCAAAAGTTAGGCTCTATTGTATCCAATACATTCCTAAATGATGTTTTGTTCAGCCGAAAATATTTGTAAAATATTAAAAGGATGAACATTACCCATTATTTTCCAAAAACATAAGAGAACTTATCACTTACTTTTCCTTGGGTAACTGGCAAATGCATCACTTTTGTCTGAGAAATCTTATTTTCACTATTAATTTTTTTTTTCATCGTCTTAATAGGAAAGAAAAACATTTTATTTTAATTTATTTACAAAGCTTTTACTTATTCAAAAATACTTTTACCAAAAATAGTAAACAAAATGAACCAGCTGACTCAAATATTGGATATGTGTATTGTATTTATCGATAAACAGGCAACGTCGTCATAACACTGTTAGGGAATACAAAGTTAGCATTGATGTTGTGTTATATTGATGTTGTTTCAAAATTGACGACGATGTTGCCGACGCCAAATAGAATAAGGGTGAATACCAATATTATTAATATTGATATTTTTATTAGTGAATGATTACAAAATTAATCAGTGAAGTTCCAACACTTCGTTTCAGCATTTAAACAAACATACGAGTACAATATATCTATGCACATATTGTGTTGCTTTATAGACAATTTAACAAAATGGGTTGCTCACGTCAGAAAGTGCAATTATGCATTTTTGCACAGTTCCAAGAGTTGACGTGAATACCTTTACTGTTTTTTTTTCAATTGCGTAATATTTATTTCAATTTTTTTTCATTTGACAGTTCTAACAAACTGAGCAATGTTGCTCGGTTAAACGTACATTAACTAGATAATCTTTATTTGAAAAACAAAATTTTAAGTTTAAACTACAGTTAACTGACAGAGTTTATTTTAATGTTAAAAACTAGCTCTTAGTAACTTTTTATTTATTTAATTAATTTTTATATTTTATTTATTAATATTTCTCCCAGTGCACATCTAAGCCATTTAATAAGTACCGCGCTTCAAACAACTAATTAATGCTGCAAAGAACTGTTCATTTATAAATACCTTAATATATAAGATTTTTTTTAGTTTTTGGTAGTATATATTGCTCGTTTATTTAAATAATCTCCTAACTCAAAAAATTCAACTTAGTTAGTAATATTTTATCTTCTTAGGGCTAATAAATCAGTGCAAGTTAATCTCTATGTTTGGTTTAAAATGTGTTTAAGCCAGCAAAACTATAAATACGTAGATTATTTAAACCAGCTGTAAACGCATAAAATTGGGCTTTTAAAATACCAATACGAGCCATATTATTTTGCTACTTACAGACCATACGTTTTGCATTTAAAGAGCACTCAAGCTTCTACTTTTTCTTCAGATCTTGTTCGATCTGTTTTCTTACACTCTATTTATCTTTTATACTATTCTGTATATATATAATTTTTTTCCCAGTAAAATTTTGCCACTTTCGATCAAATTGTATTCAATTTTTTGCCTTTTTGATTGTGTAAAGAACTGATAGCCTGCTGCAAAACAGCTGTTTTTTAACATTTATTCTAGTGCTGCCACAATATTATTTTTTAAACTACACATAAGACATATTTCATTGATTTACTCCTGTTGAGTTTAAACCACATATAAAGTTGAGTTTAGTTCAACTAAACTAGCGTTTAAGCTTTCACTAATTTATTACCCCTCAGAATATAAAAATATGGTGCCATAACCGCCAAAATAGCTTAAGGGACATACATAGTTTTCGAACTTCAATTTTTGACCAAAATCGATGATTTCCGATTTTCGTCAAAAAAACGAGGTTCAAAAAATGTGTCGCTTAAGCTATTTTAGCGGTTATGGCTCGATATCACACAATTAAATCTTAACTAAACAGAGTATTCTATTTATAAAGGGCGATTCTATTCCAGACAACTTTTAACATCAATTTTCAAATCATTTTTTGATACTTTTTTTGATGCCAATTTAAAGTAAAATATCTATATTTTATAATAATATAATTTTTTTATACTTAAGCTTTTAAGCTTTATTTAAAAATATAAATTTGTTGTGCACTTCGAAGCATTAAGATTCATAGATTTGCACCCGTCATGTTGCACCCGTCATGGCTTAAAGAGCAAATTTCTTATCATCGTCTGATATCTCATCTTTCACAATAAAAAGAATAATACAATACAAGTTTAAAAATTAACAGACTTTTGTGTTTTTGTGGTATGATCTTATGAAAGTGGTCCAATTTGGTTGCACCCGTCATGCACTTTAAAGCTCTCTCGCGGCTATTTGAGCGTTTCATATAAATTCTTGTAAATAGATAACAATAGTATACAAAAAAAATGTTATCCTTTCTACAAATAACTTAATTGAAAATGTGTTTTTTTCTATTAGTAAAAGGCGTTTAAAGCGTCTAAATGTTGCACCAGTCAGAATAGAATCCCCCTAAACTTCATTGAAATGTATTTAATGTAAATTGAAAACTTTAACTATAATTGGCAGTAACTCATTTTCCGTAAATGTACGTCCCACGATATTGACAGAAAACTCTTAATCGACAACTTGCATTGAAAGCAACAATAAAATAACAAATTAATTTTTGTTTTCAATATAAGCAATCGATAGAACGTTTTCTGTAGACATCGTAAGCCACACTGTTAGATTTTTTTTAGTTATGACGTTTTTGAAACAAATGAGCGGCGATATATATTGTTAAGCGAAATACAACATGTGAAATGTTTACTACTAGCTAACAATTAGTTTGTTTGTTGTTAAATAAATTTATTTCAAAACAAAAAAATCACATTGAAAACAAACAAATTTAGAAACTAATTACTTATATTTAATTAAAATATGTATTTGAAAAATTTCCAAAAAAAAATACCAAATCTTTATTTCCGAAATAACTGCAATACTAAGTTATTCAGAATGTTTTTTTTTTCAAAATAATTATTTTACTACCTAGTATAAGTTTAAAAATTTGTATTTAGGAAAAAAAACTACATAATATATTATGGCCAAAAATTGTTAGAATTTAATAAAATTAAACAGTTTTTGAGAAAGAAAAAAACACAAGAACATTATAAAAACGAGTAATATATATGTACATATGTATAGGAATATATGTTTGAAAAGAATTTTAATTATTTGTTTAATAACATTTCTATACAAGCAGCCGGAAGTATATGTGGAACATTTTTCTTTAGATTTTTTTTAAGGAAAAATAAAAAAGTTTATTTGTTGCTATGCGTGATACAATCGTTTTAACATTCATATTCATATATTCCTGCAGCCATACATATGTATATATAGGGTGTTTTTTTAAGAGGTATAGAACTTTGAATTGAAATAAAACACAAGAAAATCGTTTTAATGTCCATCAATTTGGCTTTATTGGAAGGATAATTTTATGCCATTAATGCTTAAATATGATTTCGGGCATGTGGCCGCCGCGGCTGGCTCGAATAAAGCCAATTCTACAGGTCCAATTTTCAACCACTTTTTCGAGCATATGGGGCCGTATGTTGGCAATAACGCCACGAATGTTGGCTTCCAAGTACCCTAACGTTTCTGGTTTGTTGGCGTAGACGAGCGACTTCACATATCCCCAAAGAAAATAATCCAATGGTGTCAAATCACACGATCTTGGTGGCCAATTGACAGGTCCATTCCGCGAAATTATGCGCTCATCGAATGCTTCCTTCAATAAATCGATTGTGACGTGCGCTGTGTGGCATGTAGCGCCGTCTTGTTGGAACCACAACTCATCCACATTCATGCCATCCAATTCGGGAACAAAATAGTCGGTTAGTCGGCTCCAATTGCTGTGCACGGTGGCGAATCGATTCATTCGGGTCCTCTTCAACACTTTGCTCTACAGCGGCAATTATTTCTTCGGTGCGCACTGTTCGACGTCTCTGCGGATGCGTATTATCACATAGAGTAAACGTAGTGCGAAAACGATCCATGGTTAACCGAATTAATTGCTCTGATGGACGATTATGTCGACCATAAAATGGACGGAGCTTGCGGTAAACTTCGCGAACTGAACCATTATTTTCGAAATAAATTTGCACGATTTGCAAGCGTTGTTCTTTTGTCAACTTGTTCATGATGAAATGGCAAACCAAACTAAATATTAATCACTTGACAGCTGACAAAATGGCCGCCAGTTAAAAAAGTGATGCCAACTTAAAGTTCTATACCTCAATAAAAAACACCCTTTACATATAATATTTTTTGGCCACAAATCGAATAATTTGTAATTTATAGCAATTTTCTTCTTCTTGGCATTGCAGTTGAATTTACAATTACTCGTATTATTATTATTGTTATTATGTACTTATTTTGTTCGTTAAAATTATGCGTACTGTGGTGATACATAAAATTTTTATAGCATTTTAAAAAGTATGTCAACGCTCTGGTCGCAAGTATTAAAGTTTTAGCCTGCCATAAAAATGCTATAAAAAGAGTTTTAATTACGTTCAATAAGCAACAAATATTATTTGGCAATTGGATTACATATTTCATTTCTTTTTGTTGTGCGAGTTTAAGACATTTCGTTTATTTCTTTATTCCTGAGTTTTGGTTAACAAACATAAAAGCTGTTTGTTATTGAATATTATTTGCTTTATAATTTTCTTATGACTTGGAACAATTTTACATTAAAATTTTCAATTAAAATCGTTGAAGAGCTTAAAACTGTATATGCAGCAAAAAAAATAAAAATAAAATAAAATTAATACCAAGAATAATTATAATAATTTCGTGCTTTCAAAATTTTTCAACACGAGAACTTAATTTATTTATTTTTTGTCATATCATCATATTTCATAACAAAGCAAAAATATTCCCGGCAAAAGCACTAAATTTTAATGGAACAAAAATTGGTGTTTATGTTAGAAAAAATATTCATATGTTTATAATTATATATTTGAAATCATTTCGGTCCTTATTATGAGTTTCATTAGATTTTATCGTATCTTAAATTCATATTATGTGCAGGCAGAACCATCGAAAGTTTCGTTGAGCAACGAATTTTCTATCACACAGTTTTGCTCTCGATGTAGTATTTCTATGTGAAAAAATTTCAAGACGAGTTAAGCTATTGTTTTTTTTTCGGCACCCAAAATTAAGTTGTAAACTATTTGTGTCTCTTTTATACACATCCAAGGTCGTAATTACAATGCACTGTCAAATTATTGCCTGATACTTCATAGCCTCAGAAATGGTTTTGATACACATAAAAAAATGTTCCTGCAATAAAATCGTTTAACTGAAAAAAATAAACAAAAATCAATAAAAATTTTATTGATTCAATTAAACTTTTAATTACATTAAATTTTTAAACTAAAGTTGAATCGATTCAATTACATTTTTGATTGATTTTCGTTTTTTTTTTTCAATTAAACTTGTTTGTTGCAGGAATTTTTTTGTGTGTGTATGCCAAAAAGGCGGAGTGAAAAAAACCACAAAGAACGTTCACATTAAGTTTTTTTTTTTCAAAATATGCCTGATATAATTTCTTGCTTTTACCACTGCTTCCGAAATATGTTTTGAAGAAAAATTTAATTTTTTCCGAACTTTCAGGAATGAAGTTAGAAGTTAATGTTACTTTATTCTAAGTGGAAAATACTGTTTTGTGTCGCATACACAATTTATTTTTGAAAAGTAGCTTTTTGTGCTTCATACGTAGTATACTTTACTGCTGTGTATTGAGAAAAAAAATTAATGCTCCAAATTTATTTTTCTTGCTTTCCAGAGAAATAAATCGATCTTTTAACGCCGACCAAGAAGCCGCCTCCGTAATATTTTTAACTATCGATACGCTTACACAAGAAAAATAAGTAATTCAAGTGTGTTTAATATAACCCAGCAAAAAATTACAATACAAATCATTAGTTGCTGCATTGTTGAATTCAACTCCAAGGAGTTCCATTTCTGGTGAATCATCAATGAATTTAACACATAGTTGTCATATCACGGAAGTCATCCAAATAACTGAATGGTATGCACTTAAAAGGTTGTCTTATAACAATTTTTAATATATACAACAAACAGCCTTAGAATAATGAATTCAGTATTTGTAGTGATTGGTATGCAATGAAAGTGGTAAACCTTTGGAACTAGTTCCGATTTTTTTTCGCTGAGAAAGAATGAAAATGAAATTAAATTAAAGTTATACTCAAACATGCATAATTAGTATTTCTTTTATTTCATTTTAGTATGGGTCATAATGGTTTTCCCTAACTGTCGACGTTGACTTTTTCTCACGGCACCTTCCTTTTTTTTATTATTCATTTCTTATAACCAGGGATAGGAGTTTCATCCTTTTTTTTTCTTAACCCTGATAATGGCAAGAACGAAATATTTTTACGAAACAATGAATTTGCGTAGAAACGGACGGCACCGATTTGTTAGTGCATATTTTGCGAAAAATTCATATTTTTGCATAATTTGGTCATAAATGCTTGTCTCATATTTTGGTACAAAACCATACATTTGGTTTTGTGTCAGATTTTGTCAAAAATTCAAATTTAAAAAATATTATTAGTTGTTTTCTATGGGAATTGTTACAATTTAAGTTTCAAATTTTTTAAACGCACTAATAATCCCAAATTAATATTTTACTTATTAAGTAAAATATTTTTTTAATTAAAAGTACATTGAAATTGATTATTGAGGGGTTTAGCTGGAATCCTATGCGCATTTCACTGTTGCTAATGCAGATCATCAGGGAACCTTTACCCAAAGTTTCTTAGAACAACTGTGGAGGTCCATGACAAAACGCAACAATTCCACTTTTTGAGTTTTCTGATTTTTTGACTTAATACATTTCTACAGCTTAAAATCTATGTAAACATTTTCATAAAACATACCAAAGGTGTATAGTTTTATTGTGACTCAATACCTAAATTAGATATTCAGACCAAAATGAAATAATTCCAATATGTATTCTCATCAGTCAAATATAAATATAAACTTTCATTTAAACAAATGAGAAGCTCAACAACAAATAACAAAGTTGAAACAAGAACTCAATAATCAACATGTTTTTTTATTTTCTTACTTTACCATTGCTACATTGGCTGACTTTTTTTCAGCTTCAAATTGTATTTGTAAGAGTATGTAGAAAGAAAATAAATGTAAATAACAACAACAGCTATTTAAGTATAGAGTGTTGCCACACAAGTATTTTTTTGACCAGGTGCATTCAATTTAATAATTACCCAGCAAAAAATTTTTGAAATTTTGTAATGGGTTGAAGTAGTCTTTTAATGGCTTACAATGTAACGAGTGATACTTATTTATCTAATTATTTTATGTACATAATAATGACTGTCCTGTAATGAATAAAATAATAATAAGTACTTATTGTAGCACTTTGCTGTTAATAATAAAATATATCTACAGAAAAATTTATTGATCATGAAAATGAACATCGAAAACATAAAATATTACTTTGGTTTCCTACAGTTTTTGTTATAATATATAAATATTTTCGCATTTTCTCCAATGTATATATTTACATATTTTCTTTGTAAAATTATCATTTTAAACAATCCCAAAAAAGGTACAAGTTTTATATTTTTTTTACAAAATTTTACTTATTTTATTTATAAAAAATTGCCAATTAATTTGGAATCATTTTAGGAAAAAATTAATAAAAAAAAAATTTGTAAGCAAAAAATAACCCATGAAATTTTGAATACTTTTACGCAATCAGTAATCTATTAAATTTTCAATATTTGTAGGCAAAAAGTATATGGTACCGCATACTTTTTGAACTTCTCAAACAAGAATAATGGGTTATTCATTCAAATTGTAAGTACTTACGACTGGGGAGTAAATACACTTTTTAGCATTCTAGTAGGCAAAGTATTTTGCTGGGTAGTTGTTTTTTATGGGAATTGTTTGGGTTTTGTAAAATAAAAAATATCACCCGATTTATGGGCAGTCGAAGTTGATATTTGCAAACAAACTTGCTTTGTGCAGCTTAAAAAGTTTAATTTTGATATAAATTAAAACGTTTTTTTAATGAGTTACTAAACAAAAAGAAGAAAATCGTGCATAATATTGGGAAGAGAGAGGGGATAGTAAGTAATTTACAGAAAAAACAAAATAGTTTGGTGGACGTTATTGCTTTTGTTAACAGAGCGTGTAATTCTAACTTAACCTCAAATAAATTACTTTTTCCAAAAACATGAGAACATAAATTTCGCATAAGCTTTTGATAGTGTGAGTCGTGTTTTTAATTGATGAAAAGTATTAAGAAAATAGTTCTGAATTAAATTTCTTTTATTTTTCGTTTCAGGTTTTTTTCGGTTTTCAGACAGTCTCAGCCCTGAAAAATAGTGCACTTTTAAATGTATCGATTTATGATAAGAATAAAAGGGATCAACATTTATGCTATTTACAATTTTATTATCAGTGCAATTGATTTAAATAATGTTTCAAAACCAGGGGGTGTACTCTGTAACTCGAAACGAATGAAAATATTTTCGAATTGCAATGTTAATAATAACCAGGGCAAATGCAAATGCATATTTTTTCCTTCAAATCTTTACGAAACATTGAATTTGAGTGAAAATGGCATCGACTTGTTAGTGCATATTTTTGCATATTTTGCTGAAAATTCATATTTTTGCATAATTTGGTCATAAATGCATATTTTTGTCTCATACATATTTTGGTATAATTACAAGTTGTGTGTCATATTTAGTAAAAAATTCAAATTTCAAATTAATTCGCTTGCATTGTTGTAGAATTGTAGAAGGATTGTACAATCACATACACCTAACAAACTTAATAAAAATTGTCATTTGGTAATTTGAAGAGAACATTTTCTGATATTGAAGTCGAAAGTAGTGAAACAATTCTGCGGAAAACTAATAGCTATTATTCAATTCATTGTAATGGTTGAGTTAAATGAATATGTATATAACATTATATAAAAATAGTTATTTAAAGTTGAGCCCATTACGTCTATAGACGTTACACAAGGCCTTTTCAATGCCAAAAATCTTTCTAAAAACAAATTGATAGAACTTCACGTTCGAAAATTTTTAAATGAAAATAAATACATAACACTTTTCTTTTTCAATTTGCGTATTGCTCCTTCTCTGCAATATAAACATATTGCATATTTGGAGTAAATATTGAAGAAAAAATCGTTATATCACATTTAATCTTGTGTACAAAGTTAATATAAAAGGCTTGTATTCGAACCTCTTGAAAAAATAAAATATTTTTACATCTTTAATTAGTTGAATGTAAGTTTAAAACTTTTTTTGAACAAAAATTTTTTTAAAATATGTGCATATTTTATTGTTTTTAGTGCATATCTTGCGTTTTTAATGTCATATTTTAGGCGCCTAAAATACCTTTTTTAAATGCATGAAGTCCTTGTCCCTGATAATAACATACAAATTCGAAAGCATTTTCTTTCATTTCGAAATACAGAGTAGACCCCCAGATTTGGCTTTGTTGAAGCAAAAGGTAAAATTAACGACTTTTACAAGCAAGATTTTGTTTGCATGGCTTACACGCCATTTCGTTAGCCTAACACCCCCCCCCCCCTGGGCATTTTTATGGAACCGAATTCCAAACAAAAGTGTCCGTTCGTTTTCGAGATATTTAGTTTTTTTAACTTTTTTCATATGGTGGCAACTCTAAATGGGCGTGCTCATGAAAAACTCTTAAATTCCAAATTTCAGCCATATCGGTCCAAAATTTTAAAGTAGCTCAAATTACCCAATGTGCAATGTGCAAGATTTGAGAAATTTTACACACTTTCGGAGATTTACAAAATTGGCAACACTAATAAATTCAATTAATTAAATTACATTCGATACGAGACAGTGGATTCATTCATCAAAAATTATGCACTTAAAATATTTAACATTATTTGAAACTATGTATGTAATTGTATTTTATAATTTTAAAAGAATTCAAGTTTTTATGCAAACTTGTTATCAAAATAAATTAAGCACAAAATTATGTATGCACGCATGTGTATGTAGAAAAAGAAACGAAAAAATTTTAAATAAAAGCAGCAGCCACGATTATTTATATTCAGAAAGTCAGATGCTTAGTAGTGCTTGCTTTAGTATCACATAAATGGAACTACATATGAGAAAGAAGCAGTATTAGAAAATATTAGAAGCAGAAAAAAGCAGAATTAAAAGAATTATTAGGTACATATAAGAGAAACAACATATACTTATGAAATGCGTACATGTGAAATCCGTTAAACAGCATGTAACTTGTCAAAGATTGATGACGACGATGATTCTGTTGTTGTTGACGTTGTTGCAATTGCAGCTGTTTCTGATGTTGGTTTTTTGAAACATGCGTATTTCCCTCACGCTGTAGTGATTGACGCATCTGCGATGCATTCGAAGATGATGACACATCACTTGCTATTATTGTTGTTGCTGTTAAAGAATTATTGTTATTGTTGTTGTTGTTACTTGAGGTGTTGGTGGCTTTACGATTGACATTTTGCAATTGATTCGCGGATGTTGTTGCAACTGCTGGTGCAGTAGAAAATAATGACAGTACGCCACCCATAAATACACACACTGGAGATGTTGTTGTTGTTGTTGTTGTTGTTGCTGTTGTTGTGTCGTTTGTGTCAGTAAGTGTATGCGTTGTGGTTGGTGATGGAGGATTTGACGACAAGGGGGTAGAGTTGGCAATACAAATGTTAGCAGATGATGAAGTTCTAAGATTAAATATAATACCGGCACAACAACAAAAACACATAAAGTTTCTATTTATTGTTAACCACTAATGCAAGAATGTACTTAATCTACGATGTATGTACGAGTAAAAACAAAACAATTCACACAAACTGTCAACAATGTGCAAGAGTCGCAGTTTGAATTGTCATTTCCTGAAGATTTGAAACTTTTAAAGGCTCTTAATTTTTTTTACTTATTTTTATGCTTGATTTTTTTATAATTTTTTTATTTTTGGATAATTTTCGTATTCATTTTTATTAAAAAAAAAAATTAATTGAAAAGTCAACAAAAATTAATTAAATATAAAAATGAAATTTCAAAATAAAAATCTTTGCATGAATAGATTGGCGTAATATTTTTGAAAAGAATAACAGGAACTAGGTATAAATGACGTTAAAGAATTTTTCTTAAAAACTCAGAGAAGGCAAACGCAAGAAATATTAGAAACAAACTTACATATACATACTTATATACTGCAAGCAACTAATTATATGAATGAATTGAGCAAAAAATTGGGAAACAACCAGCGATACTACCAACTTGGTGCTTTTGGCACTATTTTTAGTGCTTTTTGAAGACTCAAAACGCCAAATTTCGAGCGTTAGTGCCAAAATAAGAAAAAGCACTAATTAGTGCTTTTAAGAAATTTGTGTATTTCTTAAAATTATTTTAATAATTACTCGGCGTATTTATTTTTTCAGTGTAAAGCATAAATTTTTCGTCTGATATATTTCATTAAATGGAGAATAGCTAAGAAAATTTTAAACATTCACCCTTATTCTATTTGGCGTCGGCAACATCGTCGTCAATTTCGAAACAACATCAATATAACACAACGTCAATGCTAACTTTGTATTCCCTAATAGTGTTATGACGACGTGCCTGTTTATCGATAAATACAATACACATATCCAATATTTGAGTCAGCTGATTCATTTTGTGTACTATTTTTGGTAAGTGTTTTTTAATAAGTAAAAGCTTTGTAAATAAATTAAAATAATTTGTTTTTCTTTCCTTTTGGGACGATGAAAATAAAAAAATTTAATAGTGAATATAAGATTTCTCAGACAAAATTCATGCATTTGCCAGTTACCCAAAGAAATGTAAGTGATAAATTCCGTCATGTTTTTGGAAAATAATGAGTAATGTTCATCCTTTTAATATTTTCAAGTTATTTTCGGCTGAACAAAACATCATTTAGGCAAGTATTGGACAAAATACATATAGCCTATTTTTTTGAAACAAAAGGGATCAGATCAACGTTTATTGGTGATTGGAGCTTCCTCCAAAGGAGTTCAGTGCTAATTGTTTATATATTCCACCTCCAGTTGCTTCACACTCAGCACTGTTTGCAGCCTTTTTTTAATTTAAACCTCAAGTCCCCACTGTACCTTGAAATAATTAGGAACACGACCCCTACGGAATGCTCTAGCAAAAGGACTTTTTTCAACTCTTCCACAAGCTTTTCAAATTGGTTGGGGTTGGTAATTTTAATTTCGTCCATATTATATTTTTCACTTTTTTTAAGAAATTTTTTCAAATAAATATGTACATTTTTATATCTACTTTGGTATTTCTTATAGTTCACTTTTTCACCATTGAAATTATTTTTCAAATTCGTTGAGGCCTGCACATAACAGAACACGACATCAAAAACACTGACGACAAAATAAACGGCAATATCAACATCAATTTTTCTTACAGAATACGAAACATATGTTTACAGTCATCGATAAATGGCAATACTATCTACGGGAACACCGATTTGCCAAAAAAACATTACAAACGACGCCGTGTTATGTTGCCAACGCCAAATGGAATAAGGATGATTATTAAACTTCACATTAATTCACGTTATGGATTGTCAGTCGTTTTTCACGAAAGTGCTTTTTACGCTATTTAGATATCAAAATTACGCTTTTAAGTGCTTTTTTTAAATGTTGATGTGCCTTTAGAGACAAAAAAGTTGGCATCACTGGAAACAACAAAGAAATCACACCATCATTTACGTATATAAATGCTCGTATATTTGTATGAGTGTGCATACTTATTTACATGTGTGTAAAAAACATGTGTTGCTGATAGGTTTTCACTGCCATTTTGGTAAATGAAAATAAATAAACAACACAGGTGACTTTGACACTTTTATTTTGTGTCTTTCTGTTTTCATTTCTAGCAGGCATGGGACTTAGTTTGTTTAGTGTCAAAAGTAGAGATTTGCAAAATAGTTTCATTTATTGAATCGTTCAGGTTGATCCCAACTAGTTCATCACGAACGAAGTCATAGTTCATCGTTATTTACTCTGCAGAGTGATTAAACGAAATACCAGATTTGTTTTCTTTTTGTTATTATGAACGATTCTGATTTTTTAGGTTAGAATCATCATAAGTAATCTTGTTGACTCAAATGTGTCAGACTTCATACTTAATTTATGTTTAAACATTGGTGTTAATTTTAAAATCGATTCTGACGTTTACCAAGAATATGAAAATAACGAAAAACGATGAACTATAAAAAAGATTACAATGATAAAGTCAGAATCGTTCAATTTACTGAATTATTCAACTGAACTATTTCGTTCATGAACTCCACAAACCTAGTCAAAAGTACATTTTTTAAACAGTTTATTGTACTTTTGTATAATAGAAATTGGCATTTGTTTGTTATTGTTTTTGCGAAAAATTTATGTAACTGGACATGTATACAAGCAGCTCACGCCTTCTCGTAACAATATGTGATAACTTGTTCAATAAAATATTTCGGAGTCGTTAAGTAGCTCTGGGCTGAAGAACAGTGCTCGCGTCATCGTAATTATTTCTTAAGTGCGGTCAAACTTGTGTGTGTTGTTTGACTTTTGAGAGTTTTTCGTCTCGCTCGCACTGGTTGACTGATCTACCACAGATAGCCGTATAATCTTGGGGTTATTTGGTGGAATTTCGATGACAACCACGTTGCTACTTCCTATGTGAAGGCATAGGTCGTGTATAGTCTGTCATAAAAACTTTTTTAAAATTCTGATAATAACATCTTGGGCATATGGTCTACTCCGCCCATATTTGTGCAACCATATTCTGCAAATTTACTTTGTGGAATATCTATTAACAAATAAATTTCGGATCTAAACTAAATTAATTAAGGCATATACTTTTTAATAATACATATAGCAATCCACATCTGTTTCACATTATACATCTTTTAAGCAACTACCAAATCCAAAGTTTAAAAGTCAAGCATAAGGCAGCTCGACTACAACACCAAAAAAAAACAAGCATTTTTTTTGATAGAAACAAACAGGGCTGTCAGATGTGGCGACTTTAAAGCTAGTTTGGCGTCCTAATTTTCGATTTGGCAACATGGCGAAAAAAGTTGGCTATTTTTGATGAGCCATGAAATTGGCTTGAAAATCGTTAAATATTATTTTTATTATGGTATTTGTCTCGTGTATATGGTGGGCTAAGAACATTTAATATTGGTATTGACAGCAAACGTTTTAGAAAACTTGAGCAAATTTCTGCAACTCGTTGATTGTCTTATAGAGCGGCTATAAGACGAATTTTGGAGCAATGAGAGGAGCTTAAACATAAACTTATTAAACTTATTTCAACAGCCGAAAATGATAAGACTGTCCAAAATATATACAAAGAATTATGTGACGAAAAGACAAGACTTTTTAAGATATTTACAAATCCAATATTAAATGAAATGAACCTTTAAATCTTGAATTTCAGTCAGATGACATGCACGCAGGCAGTATGCATCAGAGGCTATATTCTACTCTTCTTTCATTTTGCTAAAAATTTTCAAGCCAACAATTTTGAATGAAACTCATAATAGCGAAAAATTGATAACCAATGTTATTATAGCTATTGATATAACACTTTTCTACCACTAAATGCAATCGATTTTGGGTCAGCATTTGAAATTGAATGAAGCAATGTTGAAATGGCTGATGAAGATATTGAAATACGTCGAGAAAATTGTTTTTCATATATAAAGATGCTCGTGAAAGAATTAATAAATATAATTCCTGAAAACATGAATATATTTAAAGTTTATGAACATTTTTCCATTATAAAATGTTACAATCCATTATCACAAACAATATTTGTTGTTGTTAAAGATATTTTAAAGATTTTTATGAATCCTAACATACCGCTAGATGTTTATGAAACACAATGGACAAAATTACCGTTTGTTGATTGGAAAGATGGTGATATTCCATCTAACTTAAAACAGTTTTTGGCCAAAAGTGTATGATTATAGGGATACGACAGTTATGTACCATTTTAAAGAACTTGCTTTGGCTGTACTTTAAATGTTGGTAATTAGTAATGCCTGCGTTGAAAAAGTATTTTCAATAATGAACTCAACTAAAACGCGCTTCCGAAATAGCATGCAATATGAACCTCTTGACGCGTTATTACGAATTATAAATTATGTATATGAATGTAAATAGCACATGTTGCACTTCTTTTATACCTTCGCAAGATATGTTGAAAAAGTTCAATTCCCATACGATGTATTCATTCAAAAGAAGAAGAAAATGTCTTGACGATGAATTAAATAGCGTTTTAGATATGTAATAGAACTGCAACTACATACAAATGTACATACATATATCCAATATTTGATTAATACTAACCGCAAATCTTCTTTATAAAGGGTGTTTTTTATTGAGGTATAGAACTTTAAGTTGGCATCACTTTTTTAACTGGCGGCCATTTTGTCAGCTGTCAAGTGATTAATATTTAGTTTGGTTTGCCATTTCATCATGAGCAGGTTGACAAAAGAACAACGCTTGCAAATCGTGCAAATTTATTTCGAAAATAATGGTTCAGTTCGCGAAGTTTACCGCAAGCTCCGTCCATTTTATGGTCGACATAATCGTCCATCAGAGCAATTAATTCGGTTAACCATGGATCGTTTTCGCACTACGTTTACTCTATGTGATAATACGCATCCGCAGAGACGTCGAACAGTGCGCACCGAAGAAACAATTGCCGCTGTAGAGCAAAGTGTTGAAGAGGACCCGAATGAATCGATTCGCCACCGTGCACAGCAATTGGAGCTTTATCCATCAACTTTATGGAAGATTTTGCGCAAAGATCTTGGCTTGCGACCTTACAAGATGCAGCTTGTGCAAGAATTAAAGCCGCGAGACCATGCAATGCGTCGTGATTTTGGTGTATGGGCCGAAAATGAGATTGATCTCGATGCTGATTTTCATCGCAAAATTTTGTTCAGTGATGAGGCTCATTTTTGGTTGAATGGCTACGTCAACAAGCAAAATTGCCGCATTTTGAGTGAAGAGAATCCACATGAGACCCTTGAGACGCCATTACATCCACAAAAACTGACTGTTTGGTGTGCTCTATGGGCTGGTGGAGTCATTGGGCCATACTTCTTCCGAAATAATGCTGGAGAGTCAGTTACCGTTAATGGAGACCGGTATAGAGCCATGATAACCGACTATTTTGTTCCCGAATTGGATGGCATGAATGTGGATGAGTTGTGGTTCCAACAAGACGGCGCTACATGCCACACAGCGCACGTCACAATCGATTTATTGAAGGAAACATTCGATGAGCGCATAATTTCGCGGAATGGACCTGTCAATTGGCCACCAAGATCGTGTGATTTGACACCATTGGATTATTTTCTTTGGGGATATGTGAAGTCGCTCGTCTACGCCAACAAACCAGAAACGTTAGGGGACTTGGAAGCCAACATTCGTGGCGTTATTGCCAACATACGGCCCCATATGCTCGAAAAAGTGGTTGAAAATTGGAACTGTAGAATTGGCTTTATTCGAGCCAGCCGCGGCGGCCACATGCCCGAAATCATATTTAAACATTAATGGCATAAAATTATCCTTCCAATAAAGCCAAATTGATGGACATTAAAACGATTTTCTTGTGTTTTATTTCAATTCGAAGTTCTATACCTCTATAAAAATAAACAAAATATACATAATGTCGATTTTTCCCCCATTTTTGGCGAACTTTAGCGATTCGGAACAAATTAATTTTTTAAAATTTATAAAATTAATTTTTAATAATTTATAAAATATATATTTCATTGTCAAAAACTAAAAAAAAGAGGCTTTAGCGATTTTGGCGAAAAAGGTGAAAATAAATCTGACAGCCCTGGAAACAAACAGAGTACATTATGGCAAAATGTTTTATAGGTTTTAACAACACACACACTGAGGACACACAGTTTATGTAAAATCACACTCACTCACACACTTTATGCAAAATTTTAAATTTTTCTTTAAAATTTTTAAACGCACTAATAATCCCAAATTAATATTTTACTTATTAAGTTAAATATTTTTTTATTAAAAATACATTGAAATTGATTATTGAGGGGTTTAGCAGGATCCTAAACTGGATCCTAATAAAAAAATATTTTACTTAATAAGTAAAATATTAATTTGGGATTATTAGTGCGTTTAAAAATTTTAAACTTAAATTGTAACAATTCCCATAAAAAACACTAATTACTAATTATTAACTTGACTGCACCCGGTCAAAAAAATACTTGTGTGGCAACACTCTATTCTTAAATAGCTGTTGTTGTTATTTACATTTTTCTTTTACATACTCTTACGACTACAATTTGAAGCTGAAAAAAAGTCAGCCAATGTAGCAATAGTAAAGTAAGAAAATAAAAAACATGTTGATTATTGAGTTCTTGTTTCAACTTTGTTATTTTTTATTGACCTTCTCATTTGTTTAAATGAAAGTTTATAATATAATAACTCTAGTTGTTCTAAGAAGATTTGGGTAAAGGTTCCCTGATGATCTGCATTAGCAACAGTGAAATGCGCATAGGATCCAGCTAAGCCCCTCAATAATCAATTTCAATGTATTTTTAATAAAAAAATATTTTACTTAATAAGTAAAATATTAATTTGGGATTATTAGTGCGTTTAAAAATTTTAAACTTAAATTTAAATTTTTCTGTTATGTAAACTAACCAGCTGGACTTGTGGTGGCATCTGATTGAGCCTTGCCTTGGTCAATAAGAAATACAACAGTAATGTCATCTGACAGAGCAATTTACTTATATTTTTTTTTCGAAAATATTTCCGAAAAAGAATTATTCGAATCGGTTTACTGCAGAAGTTTAAAATAAATTTCAAGGTTTCATGATAAAAAAAGGATTTTTGGTCGGGCGCACAGAAGTGCACATTCTTAAATTCAAATTATAACAGTGCTGATGTTGCCATGCCTGGCATTTCGGCTTTTGTTTTGTGGTGTTAGAAAGAGCAAAGAAAACATACAAGAAATGGCCATATGACAATGACTGACAGTAGGAACATACATACATATGTACATACAAGCATACGTGAAAATGTGTTGTAAATAATTTTCGAAAACAGAGATGCTTAGCATTCATTAATTTTTTTCTATTTGTTTTATTGGTCTTTTAAAAAGCATTCAATAAGATGCAAAAAGTATGTTACACAAAATAAACGAGTAATAAACAAATGCGAAATAAGCACTAAAGAAAATAAAAACACAATGTATGAAAATGACAATCATTGGCGCAGCAATGTGACAGAGTATTTATGTATGCCTGAAAACTCATCACGTTGACAACACTGTCATCTTTTTAATATAAAAGCTTATCTAAAAAAATATTGTATGTACCTACGCAAATAATTTTTGTTGTCTCAGTATCTTTAGCATTGCAACATATTGATTTATTGCTGTAATACTCTAAATGATTACATTTTTTTTACTTTTGTTATTACAAGGTTAGAATTTATATGTTTAAATTGGTCAAAACAAGTTTAAACCAAAAATGATTCATGTATTTGGTAAATGGAAAAAATACTATTTTCAATTATCAAGGAGGGATTGCTGCAATAATACGATGTAAAAGTAACCTGAAGCATAAATAATAATTGCATTGCGTGATTTCGAATTTATTAACAAAATTCCTGTCGTAGAGCGCAAGTGAGGTGCTGCTGTATCCATAAGGCGATTTTTATTACGTTCTTATTAGAAAACTAAGCCACCATTATTTTAGATTCTTTCATTTGTATCATTAAAGTAGGAGATTTTCCTTTTTTTTGTGTTTTTATCAACGACCGTAACGGTTTTAACTTTTATTTTAAAAATTACTTTTAAATCATTATTTCTTGATTTTTATGTATTCCTTCAGAAAATTAAGTTATTTCTTGATTTTTCTTTATTCCTCAGGAAATTAAATTAATTTTTTAAATTTTATTTTTTGCTTAGAATATAACAGTTATTTTTAATTTTTATTTATTTTTTTTAATTTTTAAACTGAATAAAATATAAGAAAATAAATTTATATTAGACATTTTTAAATTTAATTGAACTATAGTGAATTTTAATTAGATATAATTTCTTAATCAGGCTTAAGTTCAGTAATTTCAATTCTTATTAAATAAAATATTTTTCTTAATTAATGTGAGTTTCTAAAGAGAAGAAAAATCAAACTAGACTTTTTATTAGCTGGGGGAAATACCGACACTTTTCTGTGTAGCCTCGCACTTCATCAGCACCCTAGTCTATCTACTTGGGTAGAGATTGTTATTAACATCAGCTATTTAACGTAAATTTTTAATGAAACGGAATAAGAGAATTTTTTTTACTTTTAAATTATTGCAAGAAAAAGATTGGAAAGAAAATCAAAGCGGCTATTTCTTGTAAAAACACAATTGGCCGTAAAAAGTAGACTACTAAAATGAAAAACTCCTTTAAAGTAATAAAAAACTACCAAGATTATGTGTTTCAAAGTCATTTTCGAAAATGCATATCAATCTTCTTTTTTGTTAAAATTCGAAACATGTAATTTTAATATCAAAATACATATGTACATAAATTCAACTTATTGTTCCACTGCAGCTTATTGCATCTTAAAACAATTTATTGCGCCATTTGCAGAGATTTGCGGCAGGTATGCAGTTTACATGCATTAAAAAACGCTTGACAGTGCTGCCAAATTATGCATTTTTGAACGTTAGATGCCCGTGATGCTGCTAGGGTTGCCATATGCCCTGGACTCGCCTGGGTTGTCCAGTTTTTTTAGATCTTGTCCAGCATCCAGGAAAAATTACGTATGTCCAGGAAATATTAGATTCATATACAGATTACTGATGCCTTCGTGAAGTGTATGACCAATTGCCAAAAAAACTCAAAATACCTATTGAAAAAATAATCCTAAAAATTTTTTTTACATTTATCTTAAAGACTGAATTTTAAAGCTTTTGTTTTGTTTTGTTATGTTTACTTTATAATACAATAACCTCAGTATATAATACTAAATAAAAACTTCATATATTATATATGTGTATACATACTTATATATGTACATATGTATATGTACATGTTAAATAATATAAGACTGAACTAGATGTTATGTTTATTATCCTTTTGTTTTGTTTTGCTTTTAATGTTTTTTTATGAAATAAATACAACACTACTTCTGACGTCTTACGTTTTTATTCGTCCAGGATTTTTTCTAATCCAGGAAATTTTTGGTGGGTGTCCAGTAATTTCACGTCCGGCATCTTAGATGCTGCAGACGTGCACTATGAATGCTTTTACGAACGTACCCTTTAATTCAAAAGAAATTAAACAATAACAATAACTTTGTTCTCCTTTAGTTAATAGAAAATTGAAAAATTCCAAAAAAAATACCTTTTACTTTAAATAATCGTTAAAAAAAAATTGGATCAGCAAAAAAAAATTTTATTTTACAGTCGCATATTTTGGTCAAAATGGTTCAAAAATTAAAACTGCTTTTATTATTAAAAACAAAACAAAAATTTTTTTCTTTGGTTGACCTTTTTTTTTTGGAATTACCCATATGTATCACAATATGATTATCATCATCATCAATGTTATATACATACATACATATAAATATGTATGTATATAAATACGCAAGCAACAATGTTGATGAAATTGTTTCTAACGCAACTACCTATTTGTTATATTTTGTTTTGTGCCTGAACAAAGGATAATTTGAAAAGCTTACGTTTGCTTAATGGATATGATTATGATGTTTAATATCTACTCGTATGTTTAATTTTTATAATCGACATAATTTGTGTACATATTTGAATCGTTTAAAAATTTTTTACTTTAATTCTGTTTAGCTTAAATTTTTGTTATCTAAGCAAAAAATATATAAAATGCTTACCATTAAAAAAAATAATCCCCAGCCATAAAGCATACACATTTTATTGTTTTGTTAAAAAATACATGGACATGTATGTTTATAGATATGTATGTACATATGGAATGTATGTATGTATGTATGTACATAAACATATTATTTCCGTCTCTTTAACCTTCATTTATGAAAATTATTCTTGTTTGTTTGAAAGATTTCATCACATTTATTGCCCACAGTGTGGCCTGATAGATATTGTTGCTGATAGCCTGACCATAAAGACGCGATGATGGTAGAAATGAAAATGACAAAGATGATTCTGATAGTCATGTTTTTTGTTTTTTTTTGGTGGTTTACGGGTTGTTTATTGAATGAAAACGAAATAAAAAGTACTCACGTCCATACAGAATAAATGCGGTTCTTGGTGGTTTTAACACCCATATCATCATACGTACATCCATACATACATTCTTAAATAAAAGTACATATCGTTAACTTAATACGAAAAGGCCCTAACTCATGTTTTTCATAGTTTACAGGAGGAGGAAAAAACTAAATAAAAAAAGATGCAATATTGATACAAAATTTTTTTAAACGCTAGGTATTGCGTTTGTTTGTGCTTATGTAAAGTGTTTTTAATAAAAATTGCGTTTAAAAAAATTTTGTATCAATATTGCATCTTTTTTTATTTAGTTTTTTCCTCCTCCTTTAAACTATGAAAAACATTAGCTAGGGCGTTTTCGTATTAAGTTAACGACATTTAGGTGTGTATATTTTTGTATGTTGCCAAATAACAAGTCCAGTGTTGCCGATTTCTCTTCAATTATCCAAAAGTGGGACGGAAAAATTTAAATTTCTATGGATAATTATACCTTTTTATTGCTTAATTTAATATTTTTTTTTTGTTTGTAATGAAATTAGTTGAAAGTAGGGAGGAAATACTTTCGAAGTACATATTCAAACAGAATGTAGGAGTTTAAAATGCATGAATAAGGATTACAAATTAATACATTTATATTTACATATACATATATACGGTGACCATATTTTTGAACGAAAAATAAAGGACATTTAGCAATGTAATAAAAATTATATCAAGTCGCATTAATAAGGTCACTGCACTTAACCAGGAGACTGATGTATGTATGTTAACCAAGCCAAATGTCAAATTTGGATTGTGTGGGTATAAGCCTAAAAATATGCTTTTATTTGGGTTATCTTCAAACACCCAACAAATATTCCGTTTGACATTTCCTGCAGAAAACATACACACACTCTCATAATTTTACCCTGTATTGAAAAGTCTGATGATAATTTATACCAACAATGTTGAAGTGGTTTTTGCTATTGTGATAATTATTGTAAAATTACAAGTAGCTGTTTTAATGTGCCTTGTTTGGGTATGAAATATCGGATTCACTGAGTTGACAAGAAATTCGACACATTGAACATATCGCACATTCAGTTCAATAGTGTCATAACTCAAAAAAAAAAAAAAATTGCAGAAAACACGTTTAAAGTTTTTAATTTACATACAATTCAATGAAGGCATGAACAAATATTCTTCTCTCACGAGGTGATAGTACAAGCAGGGTTACCGTTCATCCGAATAAAGTCGCAACTTGACCCTTTTTTGCGTCTGCGACTTTTTGTGAGACTTTTTTTATGATCGACTTTTGCGAATTTTTTTATTTTCTGGGGATCTTTAACCTTTTTTGTAAAGATTCTCACAAAAAACATTTATATTGCAGTAAATAAAATTTTTTCATAAAAAAAAAAAAAAAAAAAAAAAAAAATCACGCCGTCAAAATTTGAAAGCAATTCACAGATTATTGTTGATTTGAAAGCACTTTTATTATTTTATATTATATTACTTTCATGCAACCTTGTCAGGTGTACAATATATTTAAGAAATTTTTCCAAGTTTTCAGTAAAAGTTTCAAGAAATAGTGTTAGCAAAAAAGTTTTTTAAAATAAAAATTATGGTTTTGCAGTGCTTATTTTACAAAATTATTTTTAGCTGCCGAGTTAATGAAAGAAAAAGTCGTAAAACATACAATTGTTTACTATTTTGAAATTAGATTTGCTTGAAAATAAATTGAAAGTAAAAACATACAACTCAATGTTTTCAGCTTTAAATTTAATAGACAAAGATATAGAAGAGTGGATTCCAAAAAGTAATATTTATGTATGTTGGAAAACTGTTTTTTTTTTTTTTTTTTTGAAAATAAATCTAAAAGGACATTGTGTAAAAAAGAACTGTCCTCTTAAAAAAGGACGACTGGTATCCGGATTTATGTATCGCTCATTTACTCAAACAACGCCATAACTCAAAGAGTAAAACTTCTGAGTTAATGGTGCATGCAACTCTTGAAAGCAAAATAAATTTTTTTTCCATTAAGTTGTGTGTAAATTGAAAACTTTAAACTCGTCTTTTGGCATACTCATTTTTTTTTTTTTTTTGAGTTATGACGTTCTTAGAGTAAATGAGCGATATGTTGCATCTATGTATATGTGTATGTGCACAGGTCACACACAAAAAACTATTAAATTACATTTTCCAACTGCAAAGCGTTGACGCAGCGCTATTTAGGCTTGCTTCAAACATTTTGTAAGAGCATGAGAATTTTTGATATGTAGAAAACGCTTGACGCACTGATGTACCTAATCAAATTAATATATCCGAGTGAAGTTTTCGCCAGGCAGGAAACTATTCTACTTAAAAACACAAGCTTTATCTCTAATTTTTTTATTAGTTATATCTATTATAGATATGTATGGAAGAAGTATTACCATAATATATAAAATCTGTGGACTTTGGGCATTTTAATAATTTTGAACAATATTGGAGGATTTCGACAACATTAAATTGATTTTTTTTGCAGATTTACTTCCCTGTGATATCAAATTTTGAGCATGTGCTTTAATTAAATTAATTATATGTGTTAAAATAAACATTAAATAAATAATGATAATATATAATTCTATTCATACTTTCCTTTTCAACTCCAAGGGGAGAGGACTTAATACGCGTTGTAGTATGACGACAGCAGCAATTTAAACAAAAACAAACCATTAACATTAAGTTCATATTGAAAACCACTCCACATCAATGAAATCCAACGTTAAAGGTCAAACAGTCATTAAAACTATAGCGAGAATAAAACACGAACATTTAAAGAGCCGAGATAATAATATAAAATATTTGGTTTGTGCTTAAAAGGTAATAAAAATTGCTTTAAAAAATTAAACGAAAATAAATAAAATTTAATTGCGATTTTTAAATACAACTACAAAAAAAAAAAAATACATCACATCATCATATCACATTGAAGTGTCAGAGGCTGAGGTAAAAAATAATTTTTTCTATAACATCATTTATTTGATATTAAACACAAAATGTTTTTTTTAGAGTTATTTTCATTATAATTATTTTTTGCTATGATTCTATTTCAAGTCAAATCAGATGACAAAGTAATAAACGCTGTGTGAGAAAAAGGAAACAGCTGATGCATAAAACAGAAGACCATTAACTAGTTCGTTCGTCTGTTTGTGTGTGTGTGTTTATTTTAAAGGAAGTGAAACAGAAAAACTGCATAGCTGTAAGGCACAGAGTTGCCGTTTGATTTATAAATTTGTTCATGCAAATATTTACTTGTTTGCATGAAATATTAAACGTATTTTTATTTCTATTGAATTTATTATTATTGTAACAAATTATTAACTGATGTTGGAAATTATTATCTTGCAGTATTGGCTTGAAATGCACAGTTTGGGATCTACGGTATTTATTAAGTCCTATCACAGATACATGGAGCAGATATGTATATGCATATATCGTTACCCAAATATAGAAAAGCCTTAAATCACTATTTTTTAAATCGATTTAAAAAAAATTAAATAAATCTGCTTTTTATGCTATAACATATTTATTTTGTTTTTATGCTATTTTTGCCACTAGCAAATTTACATCAAAAGGATATCATAGATAATTATTAATTTAATAAACAAACATTCAAGGAAAACCTGCAACTTAAAATTAAGAACACGTCACATTAATTCAATAATTTTGAATATATTTATTCAATAAATTAATAAATAAATACTGTAAATTAATATTTTTCCATATTGAAATAAGGAATTTCAATATTTCATTTCTTTATTAACTCAATATGGATTTTTATTGATTTTAAGCTGTTTTTTCTATGGCTGTATGTACATTAGAGTGGCCGTTAATTGTATGGAGAATTTTTTTTATTTCTTCTACTCTCACCCCCCAAATCAGTTCAGTTTTATCTAAAAAAAATATAAAAAAAATTCATACCGATAAGTTGCGTTTTAGGGGGGTGCGTCCGGCCCTCAAAGTTGGCCAACTTATCGGTATGAAATTTTTTTGTATTCTTTTTTACATAAAACTGAACCGATTTGGGAGGTGAGAGTACCCCCCTAATGTACGTAGATATTTCTATGCGCCTTTTTTACCCGACTGCGAGACGCAAGGATGGGTATTGTGAACCGATTTGTCTTAATCCTGGGAGTAGTAAAAACTCAATAAAATAAAATAAAATAAAAAGTCGACGAACTATATCAAAATTGGTATCATTCGACAGGTATTTTAAAATCATCTTTAGGTTTCTCTTATGATATTTCACTTCGAATGACCATTTAGGATATTTAACTGTTCAAAGTTGGTCGCAGTCGGGTCTTTTGATTTTATTAATTACTACTTGTGTATGAAACGGTGCACATAATTTCGAAACGATATGTAGTTACAAAATCGTATATTTCGGTATGGTTTCTTTAAGATATTTTTTAGCGAAATCGTTTTTAATAATTGTTTATTTACATTTTATGCATATATGTATGTATATATACCTACATACATACAACCGATTGCTAAAACTTGATACATGCCCGATCATTTTCCTGCGATAAAATAAAACATATGTTTGCAAAAGTGGGCGCACCTTTAGATTTAATATATAAAACTTTTGTCCGCTAATTTTGTTGTGATGAACAAAAAACATATGGTTGAGAAAGTGGGCGCCCTTTAGATTTAATATATAAAACTTTTGCCCAAGCGATTCCTATTAAATACAGCAAACACTTATGGGTTTTAAAATTTAAGATCATAATTAACTAATACTTCTTATTAAGCCGATTTCTACGAAACTTGAATATGATACAAAGTTTGTATTTCATATTGCATATATGCGAGTATATTAACAGAATTGAAAAATTTTATTTTGCACAAGTTCAGTTAAAACTACACCTTTAGTACAAAAAATTAACACTAAAGAGATAAAAAAATAAAGCATTAAAAAGCATATTATAAAAATTAATAAACAAATATTTAAAAAAAATTATAATAATCACCGTTTTCTTTATAAATCTCTACCACTTAGAGAGTAGGACAGTAAAAAAAAATTTAAATACTTATGAACAACAGTTATCTTTTTAATAAAATGCGTAAGCCTATATTTTACATTCAAGATAATAATGCTTTTAAGTACAAGGTAATAAATAATGCAACCTAAGTACATGTATACATATGTACTACATATTTCTAGACTTATTTAAATTATGGTACGCATTCAACTTTCCAAGATAATAATAATAATAAACACAATTCTATTATTTCCAAACCAAATGTTTATTTAAAAAATCTGTAACTATTTAACTAACATTATTGGCTTATCAAAAAACAAAGAAACAAAATTTGTATATGTACATATGTATGTACATATGTACACATGTATGTAGGTCAAGAAACCTAATTCAAATTCAAGAAGCAACGAAAATGCCTAATGCAAAACTTTCTAAAACTTTAAATTAACAATATGGCAGTCCTGTTTAATAGTTATTATTATTATTTTTTTTTTTAATTTTCGAGTAGCTTCAGCAAAATAATTCCAGCTGTTACAGTTATCCAAAGTGAGCAACTGGCTCTCTTTTTTTCGTTTGGGAGAACAAGAAAAAGAAAACATATGTTTTGTGCATAAAGCCAGAAAAAATAACGATAACTGCAATTACTTGACAGTTGGGGAGGAAACTGTATGCAAGTATGCATGTGTGTGTGTGTGTTTGTGTAACTGTGTATGCAAGTGTGTATGTTTCTTTGTGAGTGCTCGTTGTATTAATTGGAATGGCGTGTAGAATGGCAGAATTTTTATACTAAAGTTGTTTAGTTTTTATGTATGGGAATGAAGTCATGGAAAACTTTTTTTTTACAATTGTATTGCAAAGTCAGTAAGCGTGTCAGCAAAATCAAAAATACTCAAACAAAAAAAAACAATTTCTACTTTTTTTTACACAAACAAAAATAACAACGTTAGTTAATAGTGTTGGTAAAAGCGCAACAGCAGTAGCAGCACGTACATGTATGTATGTGTTCACAAATACAGCAACACTTTTTAATGTTAATGTAAATAAATATTGAATATTTGAACAAAAGTGTGCTACATTTGAAACGAATCGAAAAAAAAACTGAAAAATTAAATAAATACATTCATTTTCCACCTTTTCTCTTAACAAACTGGGTAATTTTGATATTTTTTTTTAATTCTATCAGCACCAACATACATACGTACATACAGACATACATACATAAATATAATAAAAGTACAATGAGCTTACGAAGAAAGTGTGAACGGGCACAATACTGTTAAGTGCAATAAAACCGTGGATTTTAATCCCATCGATTAATAAGCAAACACACACACAAAAAACTACTTTCCCGAATTTTGTGTGTGGAGAACACTGAGTTAAAAAATAGGTATACCTATATGGACATTTCCACGGAAAGTGCACAGTTTTGTCGCGTGCGACAGCAAACAATTAACCTTGTATTGCAGAACAGAACAATGTGACTTGATTTTTCTTAAAATTTTATCTTATGTAGAACTGCTGACGGCTCACACAAATATATAAGGAAGCTAAGAAAGTTCCTCGAAAACGCAATTATATTTATTTGCTGTCGCACGCTACAAAAATTGACATTCCTGTGGAAATCCATATGTGTATTATTTTTCCCAACAATATTGCACACAAATTTGGATATTCCAAAATCTATGCTCACAACCAGAAAAAGTAAAATTTTATTGTATAAAATACTGATATATACTATTAAACTGAGTTAGCCGATTATTAAACATCTTTCAAGACGTCACCTAAAATCCAAAAGGCTGTAATGTAAGTTCACTTTTTAGTTTGTTACAGGAGAAGCAAAAAACCTTATTTGTCAGGTGACAAATTGAATAATGAATAAACTCGGTATTTTTGAACATATTGTGCCATAAAGCCTGGTACTCTGTTCACAATTTCGTGCGAAATGCTGTCAAACTACATGTAAAAGTATTTGGTGTGAATTATTTGCGAAATAAATTTGCAAAAGTAGTACTCAGTTCTTATTGCGAAAAACACGTAAAAGCTATCTGGTAGCACGTTTTTCCATGCTAAATTAATCTGGCATCATTTTAGTTTCAGCTGCGAAACAACATGAGCAGTACTTTTTTCGCACGGAATTTTAACAATGTTCCATACTTCCAAGCAATAAAATCGAGAAATTTATAAAAAAAAAACGCGAGTTGGGCTACACTTAGTACACGCGAAACAATCAATGTTACGGAAAATGTTTCACAACTTCGAACAGAGTACCAGTCTTAACAGCAAAAAAAAGCTTAAGCGACATAATTTTCAACTTTATTTTTTTGATTAAAATCAATTATTTGCGGTCGTAAATAATCGATTCTCGTGAAAAAAGAGGCCTAAAAAATATGTCGGTTAATCTTTTTTTGGCGGTTATGGCTCGATATGTGAGTAAAATTTTAAGGAAATATGTATTTTGGTTAATCACATCATAATCAATCAAAACGTCCGTCTTACGTGTTACGGCCTTTTGGATTTTATATGACGAAATAAACTTTTCCGGATAAGTGGAATATTTAAGATTCTCAAAAAATCTATCAGGGCTTCAAAAGGAACAGTTTTTAAACGTTTACAATTTTTTAATTGCCTTGTGAAAAGCTAATAATAATAATAACATAAAATAATTGAAATTTATTTGCTGGTAGTTTAGCATGTCTATATACGTATTTCATTGGCGCTTGAACCAAATCATCAGTAGACTTTAACCACAAATTTTAAAGTCACAAACCTCTTACTTTATGCATAGACTTTCAAAAACTATATGAGAATCCATAAAATAATAATACTTTTGAAAATCACAGAAGAAAAAAAAATAAGCTTAGTAGGCTTTGAAACTGATACAAAACCCAGCAAATAATTTATATCCAGGTGAACCCATTTTATTTTTCTACATCATTTTCAAAAGTATTATTATTTTATGGATTCTCATATAGTTTTTGAAAGTCTATGCATAAAGTAAGAGGTTTGTGACTTTAAAATTTGTGGTTAAAGTCTACTGATGATTTGGTTCAAGCGCCAATGAAATACGTATATAGACATGCTAAACTACCAGCAAATAAATTTCAATTATTTTATGTACACTTCTGACAATATGTCAAATAATAAATTTTCTTTAAATAATAATAACAATTACGAAAATATTTTTAATTCGAGGAATAATATTTCTTGAGCAATATTTCATTTAACCAAATGAGTTAATAATACAGAAAAAAATATTCCTGCAATAAACAATTTTAATTGAAATTAAAATCAAAAATAAATCAAAAACGTATTTAAGACAATTAAACTTTTGCTCAAAAATTAATTATTTTTGCAATAAACAACTGTAATTGAAAATAAAACCAAAAATCAATTTAAAATGTATTTAAGTCAATTAAACATTTGTTTAAAAATTATATTAATTACAAAGTTTAATTGACTCAAATAAATTTTTTATTGATTTTTGGTTTTATTTTCAATTACAGTTGTTTATTGCAAATTTAATTAATTATTAATCAAACGTTTAATTTAATTTAATTTAATTTATTCATTCATAACACGAAAACCTAGCCTCATGGCCATAATCAGTTTTCACTAATACTACTACAAAAGGTACTACTACAATAGTTTTATATGTAAAAATATTTATAAATATTTAACCAATATAATAATAATATAACAGATAATAAATAAAAAATCCTTAACGTAGTAACCAAAATTATATAAATATGAATGTATACTAAACAAAGTGTAAAACAATTCTTTTTAATTGACTTAAATACGTTTTTAATAGATTTTTGGTTTTAATTTCAATAAAAGTTGTTTATCGCAGTAATGTTTTTTTCTGTGAATGTAACTCTTAATTTAGCTTCTTGTGGGTTTAACAGTCATTTTGATAACGGGGTTATTCGATCAGGTTCTTTCAGTTTGAGATTAATCTTCGATATCTAGCGACACAATCTGAAACTAAAAATATGTAATCGAATCAACTTGTTGTCGAATGCAATGATTACTATCCGGGTTTCACTTGTTTTTATAAAGCAATTTTTAAACAGAAACTATGCATCTCCCATCTTAGAGATTTAATATGTGTTAAAGAAGGTAATCATCCTTATTCCAGGGGGTCTACTCTGTAATTCGATTCGAAAGAAAATGCTTTCGAATTTACATGTTATAAGCATACAAAATCGAAAGCTTTTTCTTTCGTTTCGAATTACACAGTAGACCCCCTGTTGCCAACGTCGACGTCACGTCAATACAATACCAAAATATTGGGACTTGCCTACTCGCTCTCGAGAACAATTTTGTGCAATTGAGTCTATTTCTGTTCCCTAATTTCTAGAAAATATCATGAGTCTGTCAATAGCAGTCAGTTGTTTTCGACAACGGGTACACAAACCCCAATGTTTTGGTATTGTACTGACGTGACATCGATGTTGATTACAGTTTTATTTCATATTAAAAAAAATTGCACTGGCATCCCTGCGAATAATATAACATGAATGGCAGTTTGTCGGTTGGTTATTGGTTTGCTGCAGACATAATGTATTTTGAATATAATGTGCCGCAAACCAATAACCAAACGACGAGTTATTGAAAAGAAAAGTATATATAGAAATAATTTTCCTTTTTGACAGCAGAAAAATTAAACACATAAAAATTTATTAATTTACTTTGGTCAGTTCTATTTTTACGAGTCCACATACAGACCAAACGGCTGGGCCGATTTTGATTTAGTTGTTATTGTTTAAAAGGTTACTTAATCGAGTGTTCTTAGCTGTTTGAAAAAAAATCGGTGCAGCCGCTTATAAGATATCGCATCTTTTCTAGATATGTTCGGGGGTTTTTAAAATTTTTAATTTTTGATATTAATTTTGTGTACAGAAAACCTATTTTTGAATACTTCTGTCCCACTTCTTACAAGGTTTTTGACGTTTAATATACAATATGCTTTAATTCAATATAGACTGGGTTTTCAGAAAAAGAAATACAACAGATACAGGATAAAAAAAACAAATTGTTGTGAATTTTAGCAAATATCAATTCCTTTCGTAGAACTCGTATACATTTATGGTCCTACAATTATATCCTCTAGTGTATCACTGTTAAAAAAAAGAGAAAATAAATGAATATGGAGTATATGAATGTAGGACCTCTATTTGCTCAGGCAGATGTAGCAGAATTTATTGAGTTTTGTATTAATTTCTTAGAAATTTTGTCATACGAATATGATTGATGATATGTTACACCTTTTAGCTCTATTCTTTGTGGTAATAAGCAATTAACATAATAAACTTTTTTACATGGGACGAGCAGATACATAAATATTATCAAACTTTATTTCATTTATTTATTGAATATTATTAACACCATTACAAATTATAATGTAAGTCAATTTATCACGCATAGCAACAGTAGTGTTTTCACTTAATTTAATGCAAGGTGGGAGCTGAACTTCTGAAACTGACGTAACACCAAAAGAAATAGATTACTGTGGCACCATAAAATAAAATATATATGTACGTATGTATGTTTATCCAAAATACATACATACATATGTATATTTACATAATTTGCAATTTTTAGAAATAGTGGATGTTAATCAACTTCTCAGTCACTTTCCGAAGCCACGTTTTAACTGCTGTTGTAATAATTTATGTCTTAATAATGTTTTATAATTTTTTCTTTCTTCTAATAAGGCTACAAAGAGATTAAGAAGATTCTGAATAGCAGTCACTGACCTTATCTATTGACTTTCTTGCAAGGTGTTTTTTGGTCTGTAAAATCATAATTAAGGCTCTAAATGATGATCTGATCAAGCACAGCACTCTGGTGCCATTGAGCACTATATATTTATAAATACACTACCTGAGTCCGGCAAACGTTGTCTTACCCCAATCTTTTCTTTTTTAACTACAAAAACAAAGCCCTACCTGGCATTGTCACTAACCTGTGTTGCGAATTTCAGCTTTAGAGCTCTTATAGTTTCAGAGATCAAGCGTTACGAACAAATAAAAACAACGACTTTATATACATATATAGAAGATATAGCAGCCCAACCAGCATAGGTCGTTTATTAAACGATTGTTTTTAATATCAACACCTAAAAGAATCTTCTGATGATGCTCTGACGAGTAAAAAAGACGCTCCAAAGAAGTCATAAAAATGTAGAGTGCAAATTTTTGTAATCTCTAATGATTTTTTACATAGAGTTGTCATTGCAAGAAATTCTCTTTTTCGATGCCTAATCACCGATTTGGAAACGATTTTAAGAAAAATTTCCTTTTATGAGTTCTATGATAATATACATATACAGTATGTCAAGTAATTGTTTTGAAATAGTTAAAATCGTAGTAAATTTTGGCTTTTATCGTCAATATTTTTTTAATTTTTTGGATTATGAATTTTTTTTTTGTAGTAGATTTCATTTTATTCACATTTAAGTGCACAAATAGTCGTAAGTTATAAGCAAAATTAAAAATAAGAGCATAAAAATTATATGAAAACCAAAAAAACTCAAAAATTTCTTTGTCAAGAAAATGTTTTTACATCCTTGTATTATATAGTAAGAAAATAGGAAAGATTGTAAGGTGTACAAAAATAAATATTTTTTGTGGCCGCCATTGACATCAAAAATAGGTTTTTAAGACGACTTCTCATAAAAATTTTTTTTCCAAAGATTCCGCTGAAATTTCTCACTTTTCCCTCGTATTACTGTTCTTAACTCCATTTATTTCTTGAAATACCATTTCGAAACACTATTTTTCAATTAAACCCATAAATTTTGAATAGGGTATAGATCTTGAGATGGAGTATCCACAACTTTGCCGCAATTGAATAGACACAATGTTCATACCCAAAGTGCCTCATGTTTGAGGTCAATATCTTAATAAAAATTGAAAACTTGCATACTTACTAGCCATAAAGCCAACCTTACTCGCGCTGTCAACCAAAAATCTTTTCAACGTGTTGATGTAAAGCTCAATAGCAGTTTCCCATGAGACAAAGGCAAGTGTTCAAAAGAATCGACTGTTCCTCAAGATCTGGTCAGAAATCCCAGCTTCTTAGATTGCAGCATAAAGAACAACAATTGCCTTTTGCGATAACGCATACTTCCAAGCTTGATGGCTACTAGGATAATGTGATTTTCTGCGACGATACCAAACTTCTGCTCTATTAGAATGACGGATATAACAAAGAAAAAATGTTTAAAAATATTGGAAAGTGAAACCATATACGCAACTGTAAAATTAGAAAAAGTTTGGTTGATGGATTGGGGGTATATATACACATGTAAGTATGTATGCTGTAAAAGGTGGGATAAATTTTTTTTATTGAGAATATCTTGAATGGGGGGCGGTACCTCAATATATTGAAGTATTTTTTTGGATGACAGCTCGAGTAAGTTTGGGTTAATTGCTGGTAAATATGGAAGTTTTAAATTTTTATTAATGTATTGACCTCAAACATGAGCCACTTTGGGTATGAACATTGTGTCTATTCAATTGCGGTAAAGTTGTGGATACTCCATATCAAGGTCCAGATCTATACCCTATTAAAATTTATGGGTTTATTTGAAAATGGTGTTTCTAAATGGTATTTTAAGAACTAAATTGAGTTAAGAACAGTAATATGAGGGGAAAGTGAGAAATTTCAGCGGAATATTTGGGAAAGAAAATTTTTTTCCATGAGAATTTGTTTTACAAGCCGGTTTGATGGCAATGTCGGCCACAAAAAATATTTATTTTTGTACACCTTAAAATTTTTTTATATTTTTTACTATATAATACAAGGATGTAAAAACATTTTCTTGAAAAAGAAATTTTCGAGTTTTTTTTGGTTTTCATGTAATTTTTATGATCTCATTTTTAATTTTGCTTAGAACTTACGACTATTTGTGCACTTAAATGTAAGTAAAATGAAATCTACTACAAAAAAAAAAAAAATCATAATCCGAAAAAGTAAAAAAAAATATTGACGATAAAAGTCAAAATTTACAACGATTTTAACTATGTCAAAACAATTACTTGACATACTGTATGTATGTTCGTCTAGGATAAATGATAAGTTATCTATTTTAACAATTCGTTTCTTTTTACACGAATTTAAACGCGAAACAGTGTTTTCATTTAATTTAAGTAAATTACTTTTAAATTTGAGACAAAAATTAGTTCATAAATTTCTTTAAAAAATCGATTTTTTTTAATTAGGGTCACTACTTTCTAAAACTATGTAGGAATTGCAACGTTTTGTATGAATAAAATAAATTTCTACTTGGTTTTCTTCTTTGGAAGCAATGCAAATGTATTTCCTTCAGAATGACTTCCAATATATTTTAATGGGTAGTTATGCATTTTTTACACATACGCTCATCTGTTAATCTTGATTTGTTTAACATGCAAGTTCTAAAAAATCTTCTAATGATTATTTGCAGAGTACAATAACAACAAGGTTATACTTTGTTTGCCTTTTTGGAAAGCTTTTCCGAAAACACTCGCCTTTTAATCTTGATATGTTTAATGTACGATGACTAAAAATGTTAGTACTTTTGTTTAAAAATAATAATAAAAAAAAATTAAATTAAAAACCAAAACTAAAACAATTACAGGTGATTTGAATTGTTTTTAACAATTTGCAAGACAATCCCTACATGATACGATTCTTGCCACGATTAATGAAAGACTTGTTACATAATATATACAAACGTCTCAAACATTTCTCTCTGATATTAATATATGAACACTTAGCTGTGTTGTGGTAGAATATCATAGAAGAATCTTAGCTCTTGTAATAGTTTTTCCAGATCGAGAAATTTTCTTCGATTAAAAAATCGACGATGAAAAACGTTCTTCATGAGATTCCCTGTAGACTCTTCCACGATTGAAGGTTCTTGTTGGGATTTGTTCTTTTAAAGGCGGTCAACTCAAAATTTCATAGAAGTGCATTTTTTTTTTTTGCAAAACAGTAGAGAAAATTAATCAATTAAATTAATAAATCATCTCTGCTCCACAAAATTAAGATGTTAAAAAATTCGGTGTTTATGGATTAAGACATTTTCGAACAACCTTAATTATATCTTCCAATTGAAAAAACCTATACATATGTATACACAATATTAACACTCAACTTTGAAAGCTTTTCTATTAAATGTCAACGAAGTTGAAATACACAAACTGTTGGTATGAAAATATTAAAATCAATTTCAACAAAATTTTCATATTATCAAGATACATACATACATACATATGTGTGTACCCACATACATATATGAAAATAAATTAGTAACTAGAAATTTTGAACCACATAATTCCGTAACCAAGCAGCAACAATGTACTTTTATTTTCACATGACGTCATCAAAATTTCTATCTTATACCCCTTTTCCACACGCAAAGTTTACTTTGCAAAGTCTTAACACAGCTGTATTATTTCAATAAAAAAACATTTAATAACTCAGCTGCCCAAGGGAATACAAGAAGCATCGAAGATTATTAATCGCATTACATTATTCCGATCATCAATTTTTTTCAAAAATATTTTATTTTGTGTTTTTTATAAACAAAAATTATGTGTTTGTAGCAAATCCAATATTAAAAAAAAAAATTCATTTTACTTTTTATGCATGTTTTCAAAGTGAGTAGATACATATGTATGTATGTACATAGATTTATTTTCTATCCTTTCAAATCATTAGAATTGTACCTATCAAACTAAAATTGTTGATACATATGTATATTTGTCTAAAAATTTAAATCCAGCTTTTTAATAAATTACTGTATTTTAAAAATTTGCAATACACAAATACAGTTTAAGGAAACTAAATAAAATAAATACATACATACATATGCACGAGTATGTATGCATAACCTGCAACGATATACAGGCAGGCATTGGCGATATGTTGCGCTTGGTTGCATTAGCAGTTGGCATCATTGCCAGTAATACAAGCAGAAAAATTAAAAAATAAATGTGTTGCTGAGTGAGTTGGAGTGGCAGCAAAATAAAAATTTATTTAAAAAATAAAGAGAAAAAAAAACTTAAAAAACTGACGTTCGTTTATGCCGTTGTTTGTTGTAAAATTTCAGCAACAAACATTATGATGATGATGATTTTCTTTAATTTTTTTTTTTCAAAATTTTTGCATGGCTAAACAGCACGCAAAGCATTTTGAAAGAATTTTTAATTAAATTTTTATTTCAACAACATTTGTTTTTCACAATTATTTTATTTTATTTATTTTTTGCTTTATATTCTTCTAAATTAAAACTGGATGTGTCATAAAACTTTTAAATTTGATTTTTATCACTTTGGAAACACAAGTAGTTTTTAATGGATTTTTGTTTTCTTATTTTAAATTATACTCAATAATTTTTAATTATTTTATTACCACTATTATTTTTAAGATTTAGTAAGATGCTTTTGTTTCAATTTCGTTGTAACTTTAGAACAAGAAAACATTTTTTTCTTTTTTCCAAATCAATTCCATTTGCTGTTAATAATTTCAAATTAAACACAATTTATTTGTTTAACAAAATATTAAATTTTTTTTATAACAAATAAAACTTTAAACAGAATTAAGTTTGCATGAAAAATAGTTACAAATGTGTATTAACTTTAATAACGAAACGTTTACAAACGTGCACGTACACGTCACGTTATATGTCCGTGTGCAAGACCAGTGTTACCGCTATGATCTAGTCGTGTCAAAAGAAGATTTCATACTGAAGTTACTCTCGACTAGTTCTGCTTGTTAGTTGCGTGCTTCTTTTTTTTCTTTCTCTTTTTGTCTGTCATCTGTTGTTTCGCCATATGCTACAACGACGACGACAACTACGACTACGAGCGATGATGACGACTTGTTTTTTCGATTGCTGGCTTGCTTACTTACTTGGCCTTACTACCACAATATAAAATACTGCAGCTGTTGTATCTGCAGCAGAAATTGGTACTTGGTGGTTTGGTCTGGTGTTGCCATAAAAACGTCCACTTAAACTACAAAAACAAAACCAAGTAGAGAAGAATACTAACAACGAATACTAAAAACGAAATCAACAAACGAATATTCAACAAAACGGTAGTAGTATATATATTTATATGGCAATTTGTGTCTGACTCACGAGACTCTTTTTTGTTTTTAATATGATTCATTTCTCTCGAGAAACGCAGAGAGAAATTAAACAATTTGGGAGATTTTGTAACAGGGATGGCGTCGAAAATTTTGAAATTATACCATCAATTTTACAAAATTGTACTTTTTTGAACTTAATTGTACTGGCTGCCATACACGACATGTTTTTTACATCTGACATGTCAAATTTTCCACTGCAAAATAAATTTGTTTTTTTATTTTTAATAAAGAGAAGTAAGACCCAGTCAACGAATGCCTACTACTATTAATAGCTGTTATATTCTTTGGGAAAGGAATAGTGATAGAGAAGACATGTGATGAAGGAAGAGATGGAGGAAAGCTTCATTCTTTTACAACTCTGCTTTTTGCACGCTTTTAATAATGCAATGTTGCAGCGCCTCTGGTGTCAATAAGGTGTATTAAATTTTTGAAGCTGTGTTTAGTATCCGCTGAAGCAGGATACTTTAACTTTCCTACAAAAACTGATACAAATGGACTATAATACACATCAGAAAAATGTGTGGTGTTGTTATTTAATGACTGTTAGCTTTAAAATATTGCCTCTGTAAAAGTAAAAATTTTATATTAGAGCGTGCTCTATTTTCTTCTTCTTACAATTGCTGTTTTTATTATGTGCCGTCAAGAAATAGGCAGCGGCAATCCACTATTCACGAAAACATTATCCGGTTGTAATTAATATAAAAACATCTATAGATGTATGTTTTTTAACTATTTAATAGCGTTTGTGTACGAACAATAAAGCTGAACTCTTTTACGGCGAAAACAAACATTTTAGCGGCGGCAGCGTCCCATTTTGAAGCATAGAGCGACCTTGGTTTATGCAAAAAATGCACAAATCGAAAAGCCATGTCATCAACATTCGTGCTTGTGGCCAAATCAACTTTTTATTCAATTTAGAATATATTTCAAAAACAAAGACGTAATTTTAAAAGTATAATTTAGAATTTTTAAATTTCGTTTCAACATTATTTAAAGTAAAATAATACCGTAAAAATTCCTACTGGTTCAATATAAATACATTCAATTATTTATGGGCGTGGCAACCATTTTGTTCTTCAGTATTTCAATATCAAATATACTGTTGCACCTTATTGAAATCTTCACGTCGACTGGATGGAGCTGGTACAAAAATTGTGATTTAAAAATGTTTAAATTTCAAGTGAATTGCTTATTCCAATGAAAACGGACCGAGTCATCGGTTTGAAAATAAATGCGGAGTAAAATGAGGAGATTCCTTAATTGCACTAAATAAGCCATTGTTGTACCATTGTACAAGTTAAATAGTACCAAAAAAAAGTACTATTGTACCAATTCTGCCAACCCTGCCCTGTAAAAGAAAAACAGAGAGATTTAAACATGAGCAAAACAATAATCAATTGAGAATTTTCTGTAACCAATAACCAAAGTTGCCAGACAAATTTTCACTACGGAATCGTTATTTTTGCAAAAGAAAATTATATGCGGTTCATCAAAACAATCATAAAATAATGTAATTTTTAAGTTTTTTTATAATTTTTTTTATACAAAAACTAAAAAATATCTAACATTGTTTTATAATTAGCCCAAATTTTTCTTTTATTTTCAATAATTTCACTTGTTTTAATTTATATTTTTCATTTCTGGAGGGAAATATTTTCTTCGTAAATTGTGTTTTGGGATCTTTTCTTTGTGCTCGAATCGGAAATTTTTTTAGGTTAGCTCTTGTTTAAAAAATAATTAAGATTGAAAGAAAAAACTTAAGAATTGAAATTTTCCCCAGTTTTCTGCCATTTATTAACCTATGTATATATCGATATATATATATATATATATATATATATATATAATATATATATATATATATATATATATATATATTTTGAGTTATGCCACTATTGAAGCAAATGAGCGATATATACATATATATACATATATATACATATAGTTTTTTTATAATAATTTTTTAAAAGATTTTAATAATTTTTTTTATTTTTTTCAAAATTGTTCTACATTATTTGTATTTTGTCTTCTAGTTCTCTGTTTGAAAGTCAATGGACACAAATTTGATTACAGAAATCTTTCAAAATTCATCATCTCTCAAAAAAGATTCGTTTTAAAATATTTCCGTTACCGTAAAATGCTCGATTAACGTTCAAAGCAGTTTTTCTTTTTCATTACATACATAGGTAAATTTAATACTCAGAGTACAGGAAAAATCAACACATACTATTCGTATGTAAATACTTAAATAAAGAATACAGTTTTTTTTAACTTTTAATTTTAAAAATTATCCAAAAGCGTTAAATCATTATGAAAAGTCATCGAGAAATGACGACAAGCTGTCAAGTCCGGCAACTATGCCAACAACCTGTGATGTTCTGCCGGACCTGGTTTAACTTTTTAACAGTCACTCTCTATACATGTTTTTCTACATCTCTTTTATTTATAGTTATCGCGTACATTATATCTGTTCGTTTTTATTGGAAATAAATGCAATGCACATTATACGTGGTAGAATTGTAAAGAATTTAAAATAAATTTTTGCTTTAAATATTCAATACATATTTCAGAAATTTTTATGATTTAGTAATTTAAATATTTTCTCGAAATTTAATTTCTAATATTCATGATCATTTTCAATAATAATTCATAATTTTGGCCTTACGTCGATTTTACTATTCTTTTAGTTTTAGCAATTTTTTTTAGAATATTTCTGATATTTTAAAGTTCTCAAGAGTTATAAATTTACCAGTGCTGCCAGAAAATGATGATGGGAGAATACTAAACCGTTCCAAAATATTTGCTTAAATATTCGACAGAAAAAATACGCAGATTTTAAATTTACATAGATTTTTAGCAGATTTTTTGAAAAACTTGAATGCTTTTTTCCGAAGAAAAAATAAAGTAGGAAATCATTGGATCTGTCTTAAGTCTAATTTCGAAGTTTTTCGGGAGAGTTTTTTTTTAAATTGAAGTATTTTATTCGAAGTTATTCCTATTTCTGTAAAATATGTTACTTTTTTCGTGAGACTTTCTTGGCTAGCAGGCAGTGTAAAAAAAGGCTCGCGGGTTCGATTTTTTTAACAGATTCTGGGTGTTTCGTAGATAGAAAGTAAGGTTAATTTATTACATCAAAATAAAATTCAATTAAAATAATAAACAGTAAATTTAGATTTAACTTTCTTAAATTTTCTCACAGGTTTAGTTTTAAGTTATTGGTGTCACATTATCTCAATACCAGCTTAAGTCAACTTATGCACTTTTGCCACAGAAAATTCCTTTACCTCAAAGGATGCTTTAAATATGTACATATGTATGTACTCGTATATCCTTTCTGAAAAATCGCACAAAATAATTTCGATTTCACCCAAGGATGCTTTCGAACATTAAGATTACAAATCAGTTTTAAGTATGTAGGCTTATTTTTGCTGTGCTAAATTTAGTGCTGCCAAGTTAATATGACCGGAAGCAGCTGATAATGTTTAAGCCAGTGAATAAGAACAAGAAATACCGATTTTTCCGAAGATTTTTAACTTAAATAATCAAAAAATTGCTGAGATAAAGAATCTTTTGGATGGAAATTAAAGAAAATATTTCCATTTACCTCTGGGAAATGAAAATAGAAGATATGACTGACAACCAGGATTATACACAACAACTTGATTTCCAATCAGTTCTTCGCTTTGTATAAGCTGTCCCATAATAATAGAGAATTTATTTGCAAAACATAAAATAATTTCCATTTCAGAGAGAATTGTAAAATTTCTGAGTTTTTCATAAAAAAACAGTTGTTGTACAGTTTGTCAAATAAATTTTATAAAAAGCTGAAAAAAATACCGCAACAAATACACGTATTTGTTCAGTAGATTTGTTTAATTTTGAACAAATTTATTAGACAACCTATTGTTTAAAACCCGAATTTAGGAAACTTGCAGTGTCAACGCAAAATCACTTAGTATAAAAGAAATTTTATAAACCTAGAAGTGGAACATCCTGAGATATCTTACAATAACAACAGGCCCCACAGATTTAAAAGCTCTCCTTGTTCACTTGGTACTCATTGATGCTGAAGCATGCATAGCATGCGACAAAGAGAATAAAACATTGGAGAATTACTTTTACAGGAATTATATACCAAGCATGAAATATTTTATGGATTTAGAACGGAAGATCTTGAAAAAATACATAAAGGGCTTTCTTTTCTACACAAAAAAGTTATCTTTAATGAAAGGTACGTTTACAAAATGTCTAGTCAACCCTGTAATAATGAAATTTAAAGGGCATTATAAACACTATCGATTTATACCGGGCGTAAAGTGCAATGCCTCCCACCAACAAACATATAATTGCACTCTTTAGATTATATTTGTCTTCTTCTATACATTTTTGGAAGTTACAGTTATTTTATTACAACCGCGTTTTTTTGGTCTATGCACAATAATAGTAGTAGCCTATATAAAGCCGAAAGTAATTAATATTTTATATTAGTTTGCTGTTATTGCATTTGCTGGTTAAAGTGCAAATTCGTTGATTTTATTATTGGTGTAATTTTTTTGTTTTAAATATTTAAAATGTGCCGTGGTAAACACTGTACCGAAAGTACCAGAAATTTAATTAAAAAACTTCTATCCGAAGGTAAATCATATAGATTAATTCAAAATGCAGTGGGATGTTCACCAACAGTTATTGCAAATTGTAAAAAATGGAAACCAAAGCATGAAGCACGTGGACGCAAGCCAAAAATTTGCCAAAATGACTCTATACGTATTAAACGCATGGTGAACTCTAACGCTTTTGTGACATCTACAAAGATAAAGCAGGACTTAGAGCTTGAAGTTCACACATCAGCTATACGTCGACATCTCATTACACAAAACTTATATGGTAGAAGTCCAAGAAAAGTTCCATTGCTGAATTCAAGACAGGTGCGCAATCGAATTAAGTTCGCTAGAACTCACTGTGATTGGTCTCAGACTACTAAGTGGCGCAACATTCTCTGGACAGATGAGTCCAAAGTGGTTCTTTTTGGTACACCTGGAACAAGGACATTTGTTAGAAGACCCAAGAATAAGGAATACGATCCTAAATTTGTTTTAAAGACTCAAGCACGGTGGTGCAAAAATAAATGTTTGGGGGTGCTTTTCATACAATGGTAAAGGACCCATACATTGGATAAAAGGCAACATGGACTCCCTTATGTATGTGGAAATTTTAAGAACAGGCATGCTACCTTACACAGATTACAATATGCAGCTCAAATGGGTGTTCCAATAGGACAATGACCTAGTAAATTGGCAAAGAAATGGTTTTCCGACAATAAAGTTGAGGTTTTAAAATGGCCAGCGCAGTCTCCACCATTGAAAATCTTTGAGGCGATGTCAAAAAGTCTGTTTTTAAAGATAAGCCTCGAAACGTACAGGAATTGTGGGCGTCAGTAAAGTCAGCTTGGGAAAATATTCCCATTGAGAGGTGTAGATCTTTAGTTGACTCCATACCACGCCGTTGCGCCGCTGTTTTAGCTAATAAGGGGTGTTCCACAAAATATTAAGGTATACAAAAAAAAAATAGCAAAATTAATAGCATTAATTACATAATTTTATTTTTACGGGTTTTTTCTTTGGCTGCTACTATTTTTGCGCACAGTAAATTTCTAACTTACCTAATAAATTTACGTTTTGTTTTCTGAAGTAAACTATTTGTTTTAAGTTATTAAGGGTTTTCATGAGAATGTTCAAAAGTCTCGCAAACTGTGCAATTGTGCATTTTTACACTCTCTTAAATAAAATGTCAAAAATTGTACAGAAATGTATTTACACAAACCTGATAAGTTTGCCCAATTATGTTGACTCGTAAACTTAAGCTGTGCAATTGTGCATTTTGTAAGCAACAACTTCTTGCTTTTTTGGACTTCTTTAGGCATTTTTAGACACTCACACACACTTTTTTATTTTTATAGAAATATATAAATATGTTTTTAAATTGAAAATTGCTTGAAATTTTCTTATTTTTTTAATTAATGAACTTTTTGACGTTTGTTTCCAATTTACATAAACTGTTTGTACAATAGTTCAAAAGGGGCTTCATGAAACTAGTCTCGCAAGTTTGCCCAATTGCACAAATGGCAATTTTAAGAGTTCTCATGAAAACCCTTATTATATTTTCTTTCAAAATGCGATGTGAAAATAAAAAAATATATGAATAAAATGTTCTAACATGAATAAAAAATCGTTGTTTTAACGAATCTAAATTTTTTGTGTAGTGCTACTATTATTTTGCATATATAGGTAGCTGTATATGTAAATAAATTATTATGGGAAACAAACAATCTGCCTTATTGTGGTTGGCGTATTTCAAATACGGCTAGGACCATTTGGTAATATATTAAGGAAGACTTCTACAATTTTTCTGTAATCTACATATTACCAAACAGTCGTAGTCGTATTTGAAATACGCCAACCACGATATAGAGATAATGATATTTACGCTCATTTCCATGCTAACCTAGTCTAACCTACTTAGGTATTATTGCAAGAATATTGACAATAATTAATAATTTCAATAAATTTGTTAATAACGAACACTTTACTTTGTTCACTTATAAATCTACCTACGTTTTATTTAATGTGGATTGTGTTGCATTATATTGTTTTTAACTAAATTCACATAAAAAGTCAATACTCTTTCGAGTCTCATTATCATAATTCTAAACTTCAGCTCAAGTTGTTAAAGGTTTTTCTTTCTTTCATTTTTTCTTTTATCCAATTCTTTTCTTCTATTAGTTTGTTGCATTACGTGTCTGGCATTTATAAAATGGTCCACTATCGAACGAATATTGAGGGGGAAAAAAAAGAAACACTACTTGCTCTTCCTTCACCAAGCAATAAATTCCCTTTAAACTCTTAGTAACGTTTGTGAATTAAAGACCTTTTTACTTGATACTCATTCATTTTGATGAGTATGTTGAAAATAGATTCTTTCGCGCCAGGGATGCGACGCAAAAAAGTTAAATTTTTTAGGTCTCAAATGAAACAGGATTTAACTAATTTTTTTTCTTTGTTATATTTGATGGGAACATGTACAAACATACATATGCATATACATATTATATACCCTGTAGGAAGTTCAGGGATAAGTGTCTAGAAGTCACCACTTTTGTTGACTATTTTGGTGGCTTTTTGGCGACATTGTCAACGGAGGGAGCGCCTACATATTAATATTTGCTTTTGAGGGGAGGAAAATATTTCGTCAGATACAAACTCTTGCTGGCGGCAACTGAGTCATAGTTTTTTCGGCGTCATATTCGTTCTTATTCAAAAAGAGTATTTTTTCCCAAAAGGACTAATTGGTCAATAGTACCACCAGCGTCAGTAGTAGATTTTCAATAACACGGACATGTTAAATGTCTAAAGAAAAAAGCATTATCCAAAGGTATAATTCAATGAATCAGTGCTGTTTTACCACTGACACTTCCTACAGGGTATTTATAAGTATTTGCGTGATATATTTAAAAATTATGATATGTACATAGCGATTCCCTAAGAACCCTGCAGAAAGTGCGAATAGTGAAATTGTGGTGATTTTCTAGTGACGTTGTCAGTAGTACTACTGACCAGGTGTACCCTAGCCAATGGTATCATCTATTGACATTTAACATTAGCTTGTCATTGAAAATCCACCACTAGACTGTAGCACTACTGACTAAGCAGTTCTTTTGGGACCACATGGAGACATTGGCACCAAAGATTCACTAGAAAATTTTAGAGGCTCTAGTATACAATATCGATATTTCCTCGCTCGTTGTCAATAGTAAAATTATAGTGATTTTCTAGTGACATTGTCAATAGTACTGCTGACTAGGTGTACCCCAGCCAATGTAATCGCCTATTGACATATAACATAGGGTTGTCATTGAAAATCTACCAGTATACTTTAGCACTATTGAGAAGGTAGTTCTTTTATGACCATATGGAGATATTTGAACCAAAGATTCACTAGTAGATTTTAGTGACGCTCGTCTACATATATTTATTTAATGGTATTGCATAGCATAATAAAAAAGAAACACAAACTATTGACGCGTTCATTGACAATATCACCAGAAATACACTAGAACTGTTGTCTCTAACGTATCTCTACTCGAGCATAAAAGGAAAGTTGTCGACATTTTAACTAGTGCAATTGTCGCTGTACTAAGAGTATTGACATAGAGACATATGGTTCTAGGCTGACTACAGGGTATATACCTACTGCATATGTATGCATGCACATACATATATACATACATATCTATATATAAAAGTTTAGAAACAGAGGAAAAATTGCAAACACCATCATTGTCATATTTAATACATATATCAAATATTTTAACCAGATAAACAATTTTGTTTAGTTATTGCCTTGCATATAAAACGAGAGAAAAGTGCACGTAAAAGTCGGCCAAGAAAAATGTAATACAATAACTACAGCAACTTGTAAAATTAGAAGTACTTGTGCTGTCAGATCATGACACAAACAAATTAAAAAAAATTAATAAATATAAAAAAAGTAAAAAATAAGAATATGTACATATGTATGTATCTATCTAAAAAATTTGTCTTATTTTTGCTGAAGCAGATATAATGCTGCTGCACAGAAACCACTGTGCATTTATTCACATGTTCAGCGTTGCCAGAATCTTTTGGAAAATATCTGATATACACACAGTTACTAAAGTATACGTACGTTTAACATCCATAGATTTTAATTAAAAATTATTAATTCTTTTCTGCTTTTGAAATGCATGCCTTTCTAGAACATTTCATATAATGTTCCCTTTGGCAATGCTGCCAATATCATTATAACGATGCGTTACACAAACATTATATTCCCTTTCAGATGGCTCAGTAGCTCGTTTTTGACACAAATGATCAAATCCATGTAATTTAAATGGGTTTGATCATAGGTTTCCGCCAACAACAAGCTACTGAATGAGTTCGATCCAAGTCTAATGCATTACAAAAAGGCCTCTAGTTTGATTTGTTTTTCATGCAAAACAAAAAATGCACATATTTTATTTTCAATATATCGTTAAAGGAGAGTTCACATTAGGTGTAATTTTAATCTCCATCAGATGTCAACACGCGTTTTTCACTACAAAACGATTTGGGGCGACTGCAAATATGCCTTGATATCGCCACTTTTTTCAATTTGAATTTGATATGACGAACAATAAATAATTTTTAAAAAAAATTATTCAAGTACAGGGTGGGCCAAAAGAAACCAAGGGGTGTAAAAGTTTAATAACTTTTTTGTTTATTAACTTTTTTTTATTTTTTCTTTCAGATTATATAATATACAAAATGGAAATTTTTTTACACTAAGTATGAAAAATGATGTCTCTTAAATGACCACCGTTTTCAGCTTCGCACTGATGGGCTCTTTTTAGAGCATTTTCCATAACATCTTTCAAAACTTGTGGCTGTAGCGTTCGAATTTCTGCAACAATGTTTGCCTTGAGTTCAAGGATTGTCTCTGGCTTGTTCACATACACTCGCTCCTTCAAAAATCCCCAAAGAAAATAGTCGGGTGCTGTCAAATCTGGCGATCGCGCTGGCCAAATAATTTCCGAATTTCGAGAAATTATTCGCTCTCCAAAAATTTGACTTAAAAGTGCCATTGTGTCTCGGGCAGTATGGGCAGTGGCTCCGTCCTGCTGAAACCACATACCAGGTCTGTTTTCAAGAGCAGGACGTAAAAAATTTTCTATCATAAACCGATACCGCTCTCCATTTACGGTTACAGCACTTCCATCTTCATTCTCGAAGAAGTAGGGCCCAATGACATTTTCAGATGTGATCCCACACCATACTGTACACCTGATGGGGTGCAATTGGCGTTGATGAATGGCTCTTGGATTTTGAGAACCCCAGAACCTACAGTTCTGCTTATTAACAAAGCCATTCAAATGAAAATGAGCTTTATCACTCATAATCAAATTTTCAATAAAGTTGATTTCATTTCTGGCCAACTCTTGAAATTTAACTCAAAATTTAGACGTTGCCGATGATCTGCGGGTTTTAATTCTTTGACCAATTGCACCTTATATGGGTATAACTGTAAATCTTTTTTTAAAATGCGCCGTAGTGACGTACGAGACATTTCTAGCTGAGCAGAACGCCTTCTGCCAGATGTTTCTGGTGCTTCGTTAACACTTTGCTGTACTCGTTCAATATTTTCCGCAGTGCGACTTAAACGTGGTCTACCGGTTCGAGGCAAATCTCTTACGCTGCCATGTTGGTGATGACGATTAACTAAGCAACGAATCATCGCTTCAGAGGGCGAAATTCTGACGTTAAAATGTCGACGATATGCTCTTTGCGTTAAAATAATTGATCTCTGGTTTAAATAATAAAATTCTATTGTTCTGGTTCTCTGTTCAGTCGTGAACCTCTCCATTATAAATTCTCCAAGTGTTGTCTATATAATCTGAAAGAAAAAATAAAAAAAAAAATTAATAAACAAAAAAGTTATTAAACTTTTACACCCCTTGGTTTCTTTTGGCCCACCCTGTACAAATTGAAAGCACATACAAAAAAAATTAATTTTCATTCATACATACAAAAATAAAAAACTAAAAATTTATTTCCATTTGCAGTTTTATTTAACAAATGTCTATAATTCTGATATCAAATGAATGGAAATTTTCTTTTTTGCTTGTTCTGCTAATTATATTTAACTGCAATTTATCAAATTTGATACCAAAATCGTATTAAAAATAATTTTTCACTACTCACGTTACTTGTTTGTATGGTAAACATTGAGTTAAAAACAATTTTTTTTTAATTTAATGGGTTAATGAACTTAAAAGCTTTTAGTTCAACGGCCACAGTTTTAGAACACCTTCAATTTTGGTATTTAGTCCATTTTGTTTAACTTACCTGCAAATAAATAGATAAAGAATGAAAGTAATTAATAAACATATAAAGTCGTGTTTGTTATAGAGAAATAAATTCAATATGTGACATTAATTGCCAAAGGATATTAATATTACTGTGTGTATGTGTCCCTTTATAAAAAGGGATGGTAATCACTAACTGTTAATTTGATTGAAACACTGCACTGTGGGACGGATACATATAAGTTGTTAAGCAGATTTGTGGATTTGAAATTTGATATGTTATAAAAATTATTAAGGCTTTATAAAGGCTTTTTAAGGAAAATTTTGTATGAATATTTGTTTTAAAAACCCTTTATAAAGCTCTAATAAGTTTTATAAATAAGGCTGTAAATTTGTACCAAAAGATACTAAGTAGACATAACATGTTATGCTGGGAATATCATTCAAACCCATTTAAATTACATGGGTTTGATCATAGATTTGTGGCAAAAATTAACTAGTGAACGAGTTCGACCCAAGTCTAGTCGCAAGGTCTGTGGCTTGCTTTAGCGAAGACAATATGTTTCAAACTGTTCCGCTAAGCAAAAAACAGTGTGATCATCTGATTTGTTTGTTTGTTGCAAATTTTCCTTTTTAAAAATCCGCTGCAGAAAGCGGATTATCAAAGCTGGAAAACACAGATTTTGAATATGGCAACCAGCAAGGGTTCGGGCAAAAAAACTGACTTGAGTAAATCAGATATTGATATTGATATGAGGATTAATTCTGCATCACTAACTCGAAAATTCAATTTTTATGTTATGATGTTATTTAAGTAAATGAGCGATATATTTTAGTTCTTTTACGTACCTTTTCACAATGTCTGGTTAAAAGATAACAGAGACTTTAACGGCAAGTTTTGTATGAAGAACCTACAGTTAAAGTTCACGTTAAATCTTAACCATACATTGTGAAAAGGGACGTTAGTATGATAATATGCTGTAATTAAATTACGAGTTTTCAGCGAATAGAGTAAAAACGTCCAATTTTGAAAATCGCTATGTCGTGCCATAACCGCCAAAATAGCTCAAGCGACATAATTTTGGACCTTAAATTTTTGAACAAAATCGATTATTTGCGATCGTAAATAGTCGATTTTCGTCAAAAAAAAACGAAGTCCCAAAAATGTTTCGCTGAAGCTATTTTAGCGGGTATGGCTCGATGTGTATTTGAATTATTATAATGGTTTTTATTTGCGCTGGTCACCTTAAACATAAATTAAATCATAGTGTCTTTTAATAGAGGTTTCACAACCTTTGCCAGTAGAAAGCGGCCATATTGTTGAATTGGCTTTGCATGTCATTTATTCATTCTGTTTTGCCAAATCACCATTGACAGATATAGCGTTCAATAACACGTACAAATGATAATATTGTTGTATTGAAATGGGTGTTCTGTGTGATCTGGATCGGTATGTAGTTTCAACAGGACGGCGCTACGTGTCACACAGCTAATGTCAGAACGATTTTAAGGTCTGGTCATCTCACGTGGAGGTAATGTGTGAAATTTCACATGCGCGCCACCTAAAAAAGCCGCTGCGGACTTTATATTCGACGACATTTTTTACACGCTTTGTGTTATATAAATTCAAAGATAGGAAAGTCTTAATGAAAAACCCTATATATGAATATGTATCTACTCAAATGTGTGTTTCAGCTTACAATTATTCTGCTGGTTGTATTTTTGGTTTTGTTATTGTTTTTGCTTATCGTTTTGTTGCTATTGTTGTTATTGTGTTTAATGGTCTGATTATTTTGTTTTTTTTTTCGTCTTGTTTTTAATATAATTTTAACACAAGGTGATATTCCAAATATTTGTTTAAAATAAGACAATATATATGTATTTGAAACCCTAAGAAAAAAAAGAAGAGACAAGAAAGAGAGAGAAGGACCATATGTACATATTTGTCGCATAGGTTGGGTTTAATTAAACAGCAATGTGACAAGTGGCATTGCAACTTTTTTTTTTAATTTTTGAAAAAGTGACATTTCAAAAAAACTTTAATAAGTACTATTTAGCAAGAAAAAGTACTTTGAATTTATACCGCTTTTTTAACTTTTTGCTGCAATTGTAATTTGTTTTATTTGGTTTATTTGGAACAGCATATGTACTTCGTTAATGTGTCATAATTTGGAAATTTTTTCGATTTCAATAAATAAAAAAAAGAAACAGGCAGGTAGTAGAATCATTTGTTAAAGGATTATTAAGGGATCCTACCAAATACTTAAATTATCTATACGACTATCTAATTGTCTTAAATAATGAAAATGAGAAAAAATTTTTAAATATGTAATGTTGGCGTCATTTTTATGGCTTAAGGCAATTATTTTGAGTTTCATAGTAAGAAAAAAAAAACGTTTCAATTAGCAGCTTAACAGACTCACAGTAAATGTAAAATAGAATGCTAGAGCGAAAGATATAACGGCTGATTGTTGTTTTTGGATTTTGTTACTAAAATTTTCTCAACTGATTTCATATGTACTCGTAATAAACATTAAATACTAGATAATGAAATACGTTTTTGATTCTCAGACACGAACTTATTACTGTAGAGCATGGGTGAACATCATGTAGCAAATTTTTGCAAATCGAATTCAAACGTATTCTTATTCTCTTTCATTTAGTCTTATCTGAGATAAATTTTTGCTTATCTTTTTACTCATTTGTCTCAAACGCACTGCGAGAAATTTATTGTGTATGCTGTTTATGTTAAAAAATTCTTTTGCTTATGTGAAAATTAAAAATTATTTTCTCTTACAAATTGGTTTTTAGTAGTTTTAAACTCAGAATTTAAGTGAATAATAATGTTTATTTATTACTAGGGCTAATTAAAATATGCAAAAAAAAATTTTAAATATGCGCCAGAAATAGCACGAAAAAATTTCAAAATATGCACCGTTATATGCACAAATATGCAAAATATGAAAGAATAAAATCAACAATTTTGTTACCTTAAAGTATTTTTATTCAAAGAGATCGTTATTATAATGAACACTCATTTGTTTTTTTAAATTCTCAAAAAGAAATGATCTTCTAGTTATTGTCACATAAAACAGATGAATACATGGAAAATATGCGTTCAACATCAGTAGATGTAACAGGAGCGTATTTAAATGCGAGTATTTCAGATGGGGAGAAATTTTCAATATATTCATCGGTTTCGGTTTTATTGAAATATATATAATTTTTAATTTTGATTAAGGTCTTCAGACCTGTGTTTCTGTTCAAAACTTTGTTGAATTTATCAATGAATACATTTTGGTTTGTATTTTCAATACTTTCTTTCACACGTTCTATAACAGCTTAACTTTCACTAATAGGAAGTCCTTTAGTTTCTAGTTGGGTGATGCTTGAGCAGAGGCATTCAAAATTATGTTTTATATAAACTAAGTCAGATTTCATTGACGCTTTTTGAAACAATAATTTTGCATTGCGTATAGAATTTGCCTCATCGTCATCAAGTTCATATAAAACGTCACAAAAAAGAGGAAAGAAATATATTTCATGTGAATTTCTTTTACACCAGTTTGAGTTATATGAGTCGTTATATATTAATCGCATTGCCAGAGTGAAAAATAAGCTTTTTTATGCAAGGTGATCCAAAATAAGCATTTTTCTACAAAAAAATTAAAATATGCAAAAGCCCTGTTTATTACTTTTTGTTGAAACGGTTTTCTAGGAAAAAATTCTTTCATAAACAAATCATATTAGAATTACTTTTATTAATTGTTTCTGCCTGTGTATTTATCTTTTTCACTCACCTACACAACCTTAAATTTATCTTGGTCACCCATGCTGTAGAGCATATTACGTGCCATTTCACGTGACTACAGCGACATGACTAAGAAGACTGTATAGAAGCCTTAATGAGCGATTAAGAAATAGCTTGAGGATAATAATAGTTTTACTATAGAATTGCATTTTCTTTTAGGATGTAGGAAGACCTAAGGCTCTTCAGGAAAAAATGCTTAACAGGCCAGTACACGAAATCTAATAATTCGCAAGATTTCACTTGAAGTTAGCTGCACATTTGCATTTTAAATTTCATGTTATAATTAAAATGTAGAAATATCACGCTCACGAAAGCGAAATTTGTTCAAACAAACTTTCGCTGTGGGAACACAAAGCAAGTTTAACAGTGAACTTAAAAGTAGACTTGCACAAGACAGTCAAAATAATATATTGTATACTAGAATTCGCATCCAGGAAGAAACTGAGTAGACTTTAAATTGAATTAATAGCAATTTAATCAAAAACAGAAAAAATACCAATCGCCCAAATTTTTCCCGTTTTACTCTGTTCCACGCAACTTTCTTAATTTTTTCTTTCATATTCTTCTTCTGAGCATTTAAAATCTGTATTCACTCCCAATTCATGTACGGGTGCTGCTGATTTACCGAGTGTAGTTTCACTACCCCCTCGTCCCTTAAGGTTTAAGATGCGTGAAGTACAAAAAGTAATTGCTGAACTCAACCCGAAGAAAGCTCCAGGTATTGATGGCATTAGTAACAAAATGCTCATGAACTTGCCTCATATTGCAATAAGAATCCTGCTATTTATTTTTAATGCTATTTTAAGAATGCAGTATTTTCCACATAACTGGAAACTTGCCAAGATCAAAATGATTCCAAAGGCGGGCAAAGATCTTACCAAGACTGAGTCATATAGGCCTATAAGCTTAGTATCTACAATCTCAAAGCTTTTCGAAAAGCTGCTTATGACTAAATTGTCCAAAATTTTAACTAATAATGGGTGCATCCCGGACCATCAGTTTGGCTTTAGAAGTCAGCACAGCACGATTGAACAAACGCCTAGACTGGTCCAAGTTGTAAGAAGAACATTTGAAGAAAAGAAATATTGTTCTGCTCTCTTTATTGATGTTTCTCAGGCGTTTGATAAAGTATGGCACGAAGGCCTAGTTTTAAAATTGAAGACATATCTGCCAATAAACATTCAAAAGCTTTTGGAAAGTTATATTATTGATAGGAAGTTCACTGTTGTGGAAGGAGAGTTCACGAGTGTGCCCGAATCTATATCTTCTGGTGTGCCACAGGGTAGTATTCTGGGTCCTGTCTTGTATTTAATATATACTTGTGATATGCCTGTGAGCAATAATATCCATATTTCTACTTTTGCCGATGATACAGCCTGTATGAGTGTGCATGAAAACCCTTATGAGGCATCCCGCAATCTCCAGGAACATATTATCCAGCTGGAAATATGGTTGAACTTATGGAGAATTAAAGTCAATGAACAAAAGTGTGTCCTAAGAAGAGATACTTGCTCCCCCATTCGAATCAACAATCAAAATATTCCTCAACATTCTCAAGTGAAATACCTTGGTATACACCTTGATTGAAGGCTTACATGGAAACATCATATTGACTCTAAGTTAACTCAGATGAAACTTAAGTTAACTCAAATATATTGGTTGATTGGCAGAAACTCAACACTCAGGCTAGACTGCAAACTTTTACTATACAAGTCGCTTTTGAAGCCAATATGGTGCTACGGAATTCAGTTATGGGGCACTGCTTCAGCTTCCAATGTCGAGAGAATCCAACGAAGGCAAAACAAAATTTTACGGTTAATAACATCGGCTCCATGGTACATCCAAAATTCTATTATAGATCGTGATTTAAATATGCCACTAGTGACTGAAGAAATTGCAAAATACGCAGGCAAATATTTAACAAAACTCGAATCACATCCTAATCCGCTTGCTCGTAATATTTTGAACTTTACTGGACACATCCGCTTAAAAAATAGGAACACACGGGCTCTTATACCTAACACTCCAGATGGGACTACTTGAAAATACTTTCCCGCCCCCCCCCTTTTTTTGGATTATCACTACTAATGTATTATTTATAACCAGGGACAAGGACTTAATGCATTTAAAAAAGGTATTTTAGGCGCCTAAAATATGACATCACTAATGCAAAATATGCACTAAAAACAATTAAATATGCACATACCTTTAAAAAAAATTACTCAAAAGTAAAGCTTTCAATCTACATATCACTAAATAAACACATAAAAATATTTTATTTTCTCAAGAGCTGCGTGTACAAGCCTTTTATATTAAATCTTTACACAAGATTAAATATGGTATAACGAGTTTTTCTGCAGTATTAACTCCAAACTCGCATTTTCGAGATATGTACATATGTTTTATTACAGTAAAGGAGCGATACGTAAATAAAAAAAAAGAAATAAAAAGAAAATAAAAAGAATTGAAATTACTGAACTTAAGCCTGACTAAAAATTATTTCTGATTAAAAATTCACTATAGTTCAATTAAAAAATCTAAAAATGTCTCAATTCATCATGGGCACGTGACAAAAATATGTTCACTTGGCAATCACTGTTCACTTGGCAATCACTAATGTTCGAAAACTAAATAAACGGGAAATGCAACAACAAGTAACATAATATCCACTACTATAATACTTATATGTATGTACCGACGGTACATCGAATAAGTAAAAATAATTAATGTGATGATCGTAAAAGATAAGCAAGAATAGTTAAACATACGTAGGTAGAGTAATATAACTTCGTGCTAACCTAAATAGAAAAATGAAAAAATGGAAAAACAGAGGAAATAAATAGTGATACTTACATATGCATTTACCAAAGGTAAATCAATAATTGTACACAACAATCATTTCTCAGATTCCGTTTCATTAAGAATTTACGTTAAATAGCTGATGTTAATAACAATCTCTACCCAAGTAGATAGACTAGGGTGCTGATGAAGTGCGTTGCTGCACAGAAAAATATCGGTATTTCCCCCAGCTTAAAAGTCTAATTTAATTTTTCTTCTCTTCTTTAGAAACTCACATTAATTAATAAAATATTTCATTAAATAAAAAGAATTGAAATTACTGAACTTAAGTCTGACTAAAAATTATTTCTGATTGAAAAGTGTTGTTATTTATTTATTTTCATTATTTTTTTTTATTTATACCATACATGGGCATACTGCAGTAAAATTAAAATTCCAATAGAAATAAAATTTTACTGATTATCGAATGTGAAGTCGTATCAATTTGTTCTTAGAAAACTTTTGTGCATTGAAAAAGGCCTTGTAACGTCTGTGGATGTAATCGGCTCAAATTTTAATGATTCTTTTTATGTAATGTCGTATATTTATTTAACTCAACCATTACAATGAATTGAATACTAGCTATTAGATTTGGTTTTTGAATCCGTTATAATTTAGAAAAACAATATCAAGTTTCAGCATAATTGTTTCACTACTTTCGGCTATAATAGCAGACAATTTGAAATTATCAAAATTACAATTTTCATTAAATTTGGTAGGTCTGTGTGCTTTTACAATCGTTCCACAATTCTACAACAATGCAAGTGAATAAAGTTGCCAAAACAGTTTTGCAACGTTTTTGGAAATTTGAATTTTTGAGAAAATATGTATGACACAAAATCAGCATTTATATCAAAATATGAGACAAAAATATGCATTTATGAATAAATTATGCAAAAATATGAATTTTTAGCAAAATATGCACTAACAAATCGATGCCATTTTTACGCAAATTCATTGTTTCGTAAAGATATTTCGTTTTTGCCATTATCAGAGTTAAGGGAAAAAACATGCATTTGCATGAAACCCCTGTCCCTGTTTATAGCTATCTCGTAAGTTTATGTCCGGCACTGGTCGGGACTAATAATTTTTTTTATAGATTTAAGATTTGAATACTTATTGTTAGTTCATATATGAAGATACAATAAATAAATACATGAAAAAAAATATATTCTTCTTCTCCAGAAAATACCAAACAAATCAAAAAAGGAAAAAAAGGTGTATTGATCCATCCATTCACACGTGCCAAAAATTTAATTAGTTTTTATATATGTATATATGTACATTAGGGTGGCCGTTATTTTTTTTTATTCTTCTACTCTCACGGATCAGTTTTATGTAAAAAAAATACATAAAATTTCATACAGATAAGTTGTGCTTTTGGGGGTGCGTTCGGACCTCAAAGTTGGCCCTCAAGCCCATATATTCAATGCATTTTTTTTATATTTTTTTTTGTTTAGTTTTATTTTGACTATATGTATAATATACAAATAATAATACAATAATATATTGAACAAATAATTAATATTCCTGATATACCGGCTGGAACTGGTGTTGAAATAGCATCTGCAGTATATGATTCATTAGAAGAGTATCAAGTTTTGGATAGAATCGAGGCATTTGTCTTTGACACAACCGCCTCAAACACTGGCAAATTTAAAGGGGCCTGCAATATATTAGAAAAAAAAAATACGTAGAGACATTTTGTTCCTAGGATGCAGACACCATGTGTTTGAAATAATTTTAGCAGCTGTTTTTAATGAAACTAAAATTAGTTCTTCGACTGGCCCAGAGTCAGCTTATTTAAAAAATTCAAAAAACAATGGTCGAACGTAAAAAAGGATGAGTATATGACGGGATTAGCAATACCTCGAATAAAAGAAATAGTAGGTGATGATTGCGCTAAAATTTTAGATTTTGCAAATATAAAAGTTAAAGAGGACTTTCCACGAAATGACTACAAAGAGTTCCTGGAATTGATTATCATATTTCTGGGTGGAAGTCCTCCTAGTGGCACAAAATTTTTTAAACCCGGTGCTCTTCATTTAGCTAGATGGATGCAGGGTGACCGATGACATTTTTCGAAAAGTGCCACGAAATAGGGGATTTATCAAAGAAAAGGGGCAAAATTAAAAAAATACGAGAAAACTGCACTAAACTTTTTATTTTTAATGTATTTTCATATAACTCACCCTAAATAAAGCGGGTCAAAAAGTGGCAAGGCAGTCGAAAAAGGGGAAAAGCAGTCGAAAAAGTGGCAAATTGCCACTTTAGTCGGTCAAACGGTCACGCTGGATGGATGTCTAAGGGAATATATTGCCTTAAGATATTGATGTTTCGCAATCAATTCCCAGAAATCACAGAATTGGAAATAAATGGTCTAGTTGAAGTTGCAGGTTTTGTTATAAAGTGCTATGCATTTTTCTGGTTCAATTCAGTTAAAGCGGAGCAAGCTCCCTTAAACGACATATTATTTTTGAGAAATTTAGAAGATTATAAAAAAATAAATGCACAAATTGCTGATAGAGCCATAACAAAGTTTATTAATCATCTCTATTACCTTAATGAAGAATGCGTAGCATTCAGTTTATTCGATGATAGAATAGACTTTGAAACAAAAAACAAAATGGCTAAAAAAATTTTGACTTTTATGGAAGAAGAAAACCTTGAGGAAGAAGAAATTTTGAAAAAGTTTTTAATTAAAAAAAGAAAATCTTAATACTTTCTTCGCTAAAGATAATTCATCAATTTTGATTGAACTTGTATCCAAAAATACGAAAAGTGTTTTGAAGAGATTCCAAATTTGAATGGATTTTTTACAAAAAGACCCAAGTAGCTGGAAAGATTGTGAAGATTATAGAAAAGGAAAATTTATTATTCAAAAACTAAAGGTTGCTAATGACTGCGTCGAACGAGGTATTAAGCTTGTTGAAGATTATCATGAGAAGATCACAAAAGATGAACAGCAGCGACAATATTTATTCAAAGTAAGTTATATTTAAATTTAACTAATTTACATTTAAATAATTATTGTGTTTCTTTTTAGGTTGTTCAAAACTATCGACAACAATATACGAAGCATGCGAATTTAAATAATTTAAGAAATGATTACATTTAATCAAACTTACCGAAAACGACCTTTCAAGTTGCCTTACTTTTTATATTAAAAACATATTTTTATTCCAACTGAAATATACTTCTTTTGCTTCGAAAAACGAAAAACATTCACATAAATATATATTTTTAAATATTGGTTTTAAAATTTCAGTTTTTCGTTTTTAGAAATTATAATTTACACTTTTTTTAAATATTGGATTTATAGCTAATTTAAGCAAATGTGTAGTTTTGCCCCCGTTGCAAAAAAGGGTTAAATTTACTCATAATATTTCAGAATACTTTTAAAAATATCTAAAACATCCAGTTTCTGAACAATTTAAATGAATATACTTAAAAAAACGATATTTTTAGATCAATTATAGTTAAATATACAGAATTTCCCAAAATTTGAACTTTGACCTCAAAGGTGCACGGGATAGAGTTATCCGATTTGGCTCAAATTTTCAGCAAGTAAGTTTTAGACCAAGTGGCAAAAGAATCTTCACATTTATCATCAAAAATCCAAAGTTGATTTTTCATTGTCACCCTAATGTATATGTATGAAATAATTTAATATACTTATATAAGCTCTTATTGTACATGCTTTAAATAAAAAATTTCCATATAAATATACGCCTAGGTTCTACATTCGTAAAATGAAATGAAAGTGAAATTTTCTCTTGGTTTGTGTTCTCAGTTTTGTAAAAGTGATTTAAAAAGAAAAATTTCATTTTCAATTTGTTTCAAATGAAATAGAAGTGTTCTGTAATCCAATTTCACTACAAAAAAAAAAGTAATTTGAATTCGGCAGCAAACAACATTGCGAAAGAAAATACTTTTTAGTAAAAATTAAATATTTGTTACAATTTATTGCAAAAATACGAAAATGTAAGCAAATAAATAACATTTTTATATAAATTATTTTGTATGGTTTATTTTATTTGTGTTTTAAAGGAGTAAGAACAAAAATCCGGAGTAAGAGGTGGCGTTGTTAAAATATGTGAAAAAATCCGCGATTAGCTAAAGGGTTCTGTAAGTGATTTCTTCAATGCGTTTAGAAATTTTTAGCGAACTTGCGATTTTTCGCCTTTTTTGCGAGTTTATTTTATTTTTAACAGCTTTGGCGACTTCTAATGAATTTCATGGCTTGTTTCCGATTTTGCAACTTTTTGCGAATTTTTGCATTGTTCGCAATGAAAGCGAGTTTTTCAAGTGATCCTATGAGTTTTCGCGAATTTTAAACAATATTACATTTTGCTATTATGCCAGTGTTATTAAGTTTTTGTGAATTTTCGCGATTTTGTTTAACGAATTTTTAGCGTTCCTTAAAGTTTTAGCGATTTTTAATAAAAATTATGGCTTGTTTAAAATTTTGAAATTTTTCGCAAATTTCTGTTATTTTTGCGAAAGATGTAAATTTTGCAACGTTTTTGGCTTTCTTTATCTATTTTAATTTTCTTTACTTATTTATATGTATTTAGGGACTTAAAATTTAAATTTTTGCAGGCTTGGCGAATTATCATAATGTTTTGCGCTTTCTTCCGAGTTAATCTGGCAGTTTTAGCGAGTTTAATCAATTTAAGTTAATTGTTTGTTTCCAATATTGCGAATTTTCAACATTTTCGCGATTTGTGATTTATTCGACTTTTAATCAAGTTCAAGACTTGATATATATTTTTGCATTTATTTTTGTTGCAAGTTCAGTCATTTTTTTTTTTTTTTTTTTTTTGTTGATGTGAATATATATGCAAATATTGGGTCGTCAAATTTAATTGTGCTTTAAAAGACGAATTTTCGGAACGAATTCTTCAAGGCAAGTTCGTCGAACTATGCGAAGTTCGCCGTTAGTTCCAATTGTGCTTATAGCATAAGATGTGTTTTTTCTATGTTACTTGAAATATTTATTTCAAATAAACTGGGAATGAAATCGTCGTGGAAAAAAAGTTTCATTACTTTTCTAGAACACCGTGATATCGACTTTTCGGAATTAAAAACGTTATCATTTTCATATTGTAGTGGAATGTAGAACCTGGCCGATAATTTTGTTACATAAAATTGTTGGTATGTATTTTGTTGGTTATTTTCCTCATTATTTTCTAAAATATTAATTTTAGCAAAAAACTTTCTTTGAGACTAATGTTGTTGACTTAAAGAGCAAAAATATTGCCATATGTCATATACTTGTAAAATGATTTTTTAAAAAAATAGTCATATGCAAAAAATTACATTGAAAAATGGGCTTGAAGAACAACTTTGAGGGCCGGACGCACCCCCTAAAACGCAATTTATCGGTATGAATTTTTTTTGTATTTTTTTACATAAAACTGAACCGATTTGGGGGTGAGAGTTGAAGAAATCAAAAAAAAGTCTCCATACAATTAACGGCCACTCTAACATACATAGATTTTTGCATATGTACAAGGTGGGCCAAAAGAAACCAAGGGGTGTAAAAGTTTAATAACTTTTTTGTTTATTAGTTTTTTCTTTCAGATTATATAGACAGCACTTGGAGAATTTATAATGGAGAGGATCACAACTGAACAGAGAACCAGAACAATAGAATTTTATTATTTAAACCAGAGATCAATTATTTTAACGCAAAGAGCATATCGTCGACATTTTAACGTCAGAATTTCGCCCTCTGAAGCGATGATTCGTTGCTTAGTTAATCGTCATCACCAACATGGCAGCGTAAGAGATTTGCCTCGAACCGGTAGACCACGTTTAAGTCGCACTGCGGAAAATATTGAACGAGTACAGCAAAGTGTTAACGAAGCACCAGAAACATCTGGCAGAAGATGCCCATCAGTGCGAAGCTGAAAACGGTGGTCATTTAAGAGACATCATTTCTCATACTTAGTGTAAAAAAATTTCCATTTTTTATATTATATAATCTGAAAGAAAAAATAAAAAAAAGTTAATAAACAAAAAAGTTATTAAACTTTTACACCCCTTGGTTTCTTTTGGCCCACCCTGTATATAATAGTATAAAAAGTGTCACAATCGAAAGCCCCTGATTTCAAAATAAATATTCAGTATCACTATTCTTAAGCTGTTGACACCACATGACTGCTGGAATTACTAATTGTGACAACACATTTTCCAAGTGATTGTGTGAACCCGTTCTGTTAGCTTTTCATATACATATAAGTTCAAGGTAAAATCATTTCTTATAGCAATTTCATTTATTAAACTATAAAATGATAATTTCTTTAATTTATTTGGCACATGTGGAACACATAACATCTCATTCAATTTACATATAAATGAAATCTAATTAATTCAATTCAGTATGGAAATTTTTAGTATGTATTTTATTAGGAAAAAAGGTCTGTGTGCGAACTCATATGTTTTTAATTGATTTTGCCTAAAAATAGCCGCTAGGTGTATAATATATAGTTTTTTCAATTAAAATAATCCACGGGATAACACACTTGTTTTCTTACCACCCACAAACTCTCAATAATAATTAAAAGGGATTTATACAAGATAATACTCGTATCAACGAAAAATTTTCAAAGTAGAAACAGTCTACAACAACTCAATGACGTAAACTAATTTTGTAACACGTTTTTTGTGTTACATTGTTCGTTACTAAGTAAAAATAATATATAAAAAAATATACATTCGCCTGGCAAAACAGAAGTTAATTGTTTCAAGTTGAGTTTAGGTGTAAACAGTGTTGCCAGCGCCTCGTTTCTGTAACGAATGTGGGAAAAAATTGTTATCATCCTTTGAAACACAGGTTGAGTAAGAAAAAATTTATATATTTGTTGATATTTTATTTTATTCATTTAGAGCTATGCTCTTTATGTCAGACACAGGGGAGTCTAAATATTTTCTGCACACCTTTATCTAAGTCGATGCTATGAATTGGTAAAAAAAAATTTACAACAAAAATATATTTTGCGTCTTAATGCAATGAATTCTTGATTGCTTGTAGGTAGCAAGCAGTCAGGTAAACTAACGAGCCAACTAATGATTTTCACGGTCTTTTATTTTCCCAGCCGGGTTTGCGTTTTTGTTTTATTTTTGTATAATTAACTATGATTTTTTCAACGACTGCCGATGAACATCGTAGTCGTTACTTTTATATTTCATAGAATATGAAAGCTGTAGAAGCTATAAGTGCGTCTAAGTTTTATTGGGTACATTTATTTACGGCCTTATCCAAAGGTGTTACTAAAACTAGCTATTCTTAAGGAGTCTAGAGTCTAGACATGATCAAAATGCTTGATGTAAAATTCGTAAACATGTGCCGAAATATATATATGTATATATATACATATGTACATGCTGGATGAACCATAATGCATTCTGTTTTATTTTGCCTTAAACTTTACGGTATGTAATTGTAAAAGGAAGTTATTTTAAATAAATATTTTATTAGTTTTGTTTTATTTAATTATTTATTTAATTTAATTATTTTAAATAAAAGATAATTTCCTGAGCTCAGCTAGGAGCTCTTAGGAACGTTGTTTAATAATTATTAATTATTAAAATTCTAAAACTAAATTACATCTGCTTATATACTAACTATGAGAATAATGCTTAACCTATCTTAACATAAGAGAGAAAAGAAAAGGTATATGCTTAATAAGCAAATTGTTCCCTTTTAGTTTCGAACGGTAGACGTGCGGCGTGTGTCTTATAAGTAACTTGTAAAAGCTGGATTTTGTAAACACATATTATTAAATATGATTTATTCAAATGCTTCATGCTGCGGCCTTTGATCAGAATTGCGAGTGTCAAATGGCCATTGTACAAAATACATATTTACGTTGCAGTCTGTCAATGCATTTATCTAACACTTCATGCAGCGGTATTTGCCCGAGTGCATGAGTGTCAAATGTCCAGTGCACAAAAATGCTTTCAATGCAATTGGATGTTATGTATGTTGCGGTCAAGTTGACTTTAAATGTTTACTATACAATGCTGGTCATAGTGATAGTTAGAACACGCTACATAATAATTACTATCTAAATAGAATACAATGGTGAGATTATGATGATTATGTATGTTATGTAAATTCTTACAATTTCTACATAAATTATAGATTACACAAGTCAAAACTAGCTGCAAGGTCGAAGAAACCGGAGAGCGGCTTTGCTAAACTTGTACCTGAATTCTGTAACTTTTTGCGAACCGAAAATCGTAATATTTATCGATATATTTATTTGCTTGCGGTAACGACAATGTGATTCCGTAATTTATTTTTTACGATAGTCTCCAGAAAATGTGAAAATAAGCGAAAAGCACAATGAAAACTAAAGAAAAAGTCAATGAATTTGATCTTGTGACTTAATTTTTTTTTCCTCCAACAGACAGCGAATATCCTTATAAAATGTTACTGAACAGCAAAGTAATATAGCGATACGATTATCGTAACAAAAGTTGCTGAATACAGGTACTGACTTATTCCCCGAAATGCAAGTAATGAGGACAGTACCGTATCGCTTTGAAAGGGAAATATTGAGAAATATTTATTCCTCGCACTACTTAAAGCTAAGTAGAACCATGAAGAATCATATGCATACTCAGGCTGTATACAAATTGACATGTTTGGAAATATTAAATAACTTATAAATATAGAAATAATAAGATAACACATTTTGGATATTTCAGTCACTAAAACAATATCAAGAAATTAATTCAACAAGTTTAGCTAATGGGATAAAATTGTTAGAAGCAAATAGAAATTATAAAAACTACGAGTACATGTGAAAAGATTTAAACGGGGGTTAAACACAATTACCTACTACATACATGGCAACACTGGTTATATGAAACCAATTCACAACAAACAAAAACATGTAACATCTATGTAAGCGAATTTAAATTCAGAAATAACAAGATTAATGAAAACAAGATGTTTAGCGTAAACGAAAGACAGACACACAAACGGACAAGACGTCCGTATCACTATGGCGTGATTTCGGCGATGTTGTGACAGTGACAGCAATGACAGAAATACTTGTTCTTTTACGAAGAGAGAGAGATAGAGAGAGAGGGGGGACAGAAAAACCAAACAATCAAATATATTGTGTAGGGTAAAAACGAACGACATGTACCGTAAATTAAATACTAAGATACAAAAATATACACATGTACATTCAATCCAAATCCAAAATTCCCAGAATTCTCTTTTAAGGCCGTGATACACTATCCTACATAATCGCACGATTTAAGGTGCAATCAGACGTGATATAACCATAGCCATAGAAAACAGCCGTTGGAACCAAACTTATGGGCAACACTGCATTTGATTATAAGTGACTCGCCAATTCAATTTTGGTTTGGTTATAACTATTGCATTATGGCCATGTCACGTCTAATTGCACCTTTACAGCCCTAGTATGATGAAATCTGTGAAAATTTTCAAAAGACAATAACAATTTATCAGATCAGTAAATCGTGAAATTGTGTAGAATAGTGAATCATGGCCTTTAAAGATGTTTGATAGGAATATTTCATTACCTCGTATCGCTTGATGAAAACTTAAGACTAAATTGGACCGACTGCCAATCAGCAAAATCATTATTCTCCACACATGCTCATACTTTTAGACAAATTTTATAAAAGTAAAAGTGAATATCCTATCAAGTGCCCTCATATTATAGTCCACATGCTCGGAAATTAGGTTATCTAAAGAAGTATGTATTTTAGTGCCGGTCCAGACTTGCAATTTTTGTTGCAGCAATTTTTTAATATGTGGAAGAGTGTTGAAATAGAAGCATATGTGACCTTCTCCGAGACAAGGGACCTAGTGGGTCAAAAAACGGGTTTGGACTTAAAAAGAGTCGATTCTAGTACCTAAAAGGGTGTAGAATAAGATGAAATGAGTTAGATTTCTGATAAAAATTTATTTACCCCATGCGTTATGAAACTTTAAATGCGTTTTTCTCAAAAATTCATTTTCACACACTAGGTCCCTTTTCTCGGAGAAGTTCACATATACATTTTGTATACCTCTCTCGCTCTTTTTCACTAAAAATTAAAAAGTTGCTGCAACAAAAATTACAAGTCTGCACCGGGACTTAGTATTCTAGAATAAAGAATCTCAAGTCTTTTGCTGATGTGTACACTTTATCAAGATTTGTACGTGAGTTTCCCCTATCGCTAGATAAGATGGCGGATCATTTCAATTTCGCCCTAAAGCGAAGACATCTCACTATTGCCGAAAAATTTGTTTGCAGAAGACTTAGCAAGCGAGGGGAAAAACTATGTCATGCTGTGAACATCGACACTTTGTGTAACATCCCGCTCTCATTCCGCAGGAAGTATATCTACGATGAGAGAGGAAGGGTTTGACTGTCTCTTCATGCAAAATAAGACTACCAGTTTACATCAATATGAGCAAAATGCTGCAACTTCTTAGTTTTTCACTAATACAAAAGCGGGACTTGGTGGTTACGATTACGGGGCACTGAGCCTTCGCTTTTTGTACACAACAATCATTTCTCAGATTCCGTTTCATTAAGAATTTACGTTAAATAACTGGTGTTAATAACAATCTCTACCCAAGTAGATAGACTAGGGTGCTGATGAAGTGCGTTGCTGCACAGAAAAATATCGGTATTTCCCCCAGCTTAAAAAAGTCTAATTTAATTTTTCTTCTCTTCTTTAAAAACTCACATTAATTAATAAAAATATTTCATTCAATAAAAGAATTGAAATTACTGAACTTAAGCCTGACTAAAAATTCACTATAGTTCAAAAAGTTATTTTATCATTTAAATTAGTTTAGGGTTATTATTATGGTCTATAATTATGTCCTTTACAATCATTACTATAACGTAAAAAATGTTTTTATATTTGTATTTCTTCTAAATAAGTACAAATTATTAATATATTATGCATATATATATTGAGCATTCACCCATATTCCAGTTGGCGACATCGATATCACTTTAACACAACACTCCGCTGTCGAAACCAACTGACTCCAGGTTTATGCTATTTTCTAGACCTTATGTAACGGAATAGATTGTCAGTAGCACAAAATTGTTCTCGAGAGCGAGTAAATAAGTTCCAATTTTTTGGCATTGTGTTAAAGTCACGTCCAGTCGACAACTGGAAAAAGGGTGATTATTTTCGGTTCAGGAGAAGGTTTTCTTATAATATTCACATATGTTTTAGGAGTACATACGTAAATTGTCGCTCACGATAAATTTTACAGCCTGTATTTGAAAAAGTTATGAAAAAGTTTTGTAATAAAAAGGTTAATTTTTTTACTACATGTCGCTCGCGATTATAGGAATCGAAATGTATTAATGTGTTTATACAACTAATTTTAGACCGTGTTTTTTTGATATGCGTAAATTTTTTCGAGTTATAAACAGAATAAATTATCATTCAAGAACTATAGTTTAAATGAACATCAAGTGCCAACATTAAAATTATATAAAAAGTAGTTTGGCACTATTCAAGTGATTTTGGCACTATTTGAAAAGCAGGTTTGGCACGAAACAAGATTTCCAATTCCCATCACTGGACCCAACTATGTTGAACACTCTTCTCCTTTTCCTCAGCGACTTTTTAACCTTAATATAAATATTGATAAAGCTCGCCTTATATTAGCTGAACGCCAAAGTTCAAAATAAAAGACGTCCTTCGTTATGCTATTGTATGCAAAATAATATATATATATATAGAAACTAACAGCCTGTCCCAAGATGTCGGCAGAAAACATGCGTTCGAATACTTTATATTGAAAAGAAAAACAAATTTTCTTATTTTATAGTTGTTTTCAATACAAATAATCGATGGAACGTTTTCTGTCGTCATCGTGGGCCAGGCCGTAAGTGCTATTATTTCAGAAGGATGAAATAACTTTATTACTCCCATATCTACCGGTTAAATTCTAAAATGCTTTATATGGGAATAGTTGGAGTCAGAAATCGAGTATATAAAAAAGTACGAGTATTTAAAAATGATTTTTTTAAGGAGAGAATTATGAATCAAGAAAACTATGACAAGTTCAGCTAACGGCTGAAGTAGTTAGCACGTTGACTATAATACCGAAGGTTCTGGGTTCGATCCCAAAAACAATATGATGCAATATGATGCCTCTTCATATGGAGTGGTATTTATTTGGCACAAATTTCAAAACAAACCAAAATTACTTTCTCCCGCGGTGTAGGGTATGTATGATGGTAACCACACACAACAAACTCAAATTCAATTTTCAGCCAAAACAAATTTCAAGTTTGCAACCACATTTTTTCGATGCAGGTCTTGTTAGTTTTTGTCTTTATTGAATTTTTAGAAAAACCTTTTCCAAAAAAAAAAATAAATAAAATAAAATAGCCTGAAACTACGTACATATGCATGAACTCTCTTTTTGTGTCATTTTGATTAAAAAAAACAACAAGGGCCATGTTACAGACAAACGAGGCTACTGGTTATCGGGCAATATTTTTAATATACAACATACACACATTATAAAATACAGAGTTGTCAACTTTGAAATTTCAAATCGCACCAAAATGGGGGGGAAAACACACCATTTACAAAAAAAAAAAAAAAAAAAACGCACCAAGCTTAGAATTTCTTTTTTTAGTTTAAAATTAAATTAATTTTGCATAAAAAGTATAGTAAAAATTTTTTTGTGTTAAAAATTTAACACTTACGTCCTCTTCATAATGTATGATTAAGAGTTAACGTGAACTTTAACTGACAGTTCTTCATACAAAACTGCAAAGCTTTTAATTGTACATTGTGAAAAGGGCCATTAAACAGGCTTTTACAGTTCAGGTTAAAAAACATATAAAAACTTTACAAATTTGTTTATATTCATTTCTATTTTATAGATAAAAATATTTTTTTAATTTCATAAATTCAGTAAAAAACTTTTTAAAGAGATCAACGATTAAAAGTAAGGATTCAAAACTAATAAAAGTTTAGTATTTATCATTTTATTAAAAATATAACAATAACAACAAACAGCCTTTTACAATATACATATGTACATAATTCAAAAACTTAATATAAAAAAACTAAACAAATTTGTACATACATAGTATACATGTACTCTTAATTATGAAAGTGGTCTAAGTCATACGAATTTTCGACGCGATATAGTAAAATAAAGTTATATTAATCGAGACTAGTACAACTCTAAATTAAACGGTTGCATAATAAAAAATATTTTTGGATTTATTTATGTATTTATTTAATAATAATTTCAATACCGACCTAGAAGTTAAAAAACTTAAGGTTTTCTATTAATGTCTCTTTATTGACTAATTTGTAGCAAGATATATCTGCTCTGCAAATATCCAATTTCTCCACAATATACGATATAATCTGCTCCTCACTAACTGATGTCTTGAACGATAAAATGTGCACTTATTTTTTTCCGCAACTTCGAGACTAACATCCTCATTATTTCCATAAACAACGTTTGATCTCATATTTCTATCCAGTTTTTTGTAAATCAACGGTTCAATATCAATCGACTTACTATTATTTGGGCTGCTGTTTTCCGAGACCTGCATAGAAACAGCTATATGCGAAAACTGCATATTGACATCACTAACATCAATAGCAACAATGTTTTCAGTTGTATTCAGAGCACGAAGCTGTTCGGCGCATAGCCGGCTTAACAGCCGCCGCCGAATTTTATCTCGAAATTGCGCCGCCGCCGATGGATGCGGCTGTGATCGGCGCACGGCTCAGCCGACCACTAGTATATATAGCAACATTTTCTTGCCAAAATACTATTCATTTTTAATTTTTTTGTTGAAAGAATTCTAATGGTTTTTTTCGTGAATTTACAGAATATATATGTACAAGCATGTACGCAGATTTCTTTATACGAAAATATGTTTTCTTCTATCGACTATAGTAGTTTTGTTGAGATATATGTATGCATTTGATCACGAAATGTACGATAATTTCCAAATACATAACATAACTGGTATGTGATGTTTGATTCTTGTATTATTAGATGATACATACATACATATTTGGTCCAAATGTAATAAAGCTATATTATACACAGATCTTACCTTATAAAATAATGAAAACTAATTAAAATTATCGCTATCGAAATTTGGCGAGAGCCGTTAATAAAAGTCTTTCCAAGTTTCATAACATTAAAAAACCATGTGGAAAATTAGATAGAAGAAAGGTGTTATGGTATTTATTCTAAACAAAAATGGTTATAAAAATTTTCCGAAAAACGTGGCATTTAAAAGTTATCGTGCTAAAAGTGTTTATAGCCAGGAAAGGTTATTTTTAGGTGAAAAGTGCAATGCGCATGGCCGTTAGGTATGCACGCTTTCAGTGAATATGATATTTCATGGCCAGGATATCAGAAACTGCCGGTGGAGCGAACAAAATAAATACTTTCGGCAATTGGGGTGTTCTAATCTGTATTCAAGTTTCTTAGATATGGGTGCACAAATTGTTATCAGAAAGGGCTGATATATGTTAAAGTCCTCTCTAGATAACTATTTTAAAAATGTTAATAATGAAAAAATGCAGAATAAAACATTCAACTATTTCTTATATCGAAAATAAAATATTTTAATCAAGTTGGTTAGTAGAAAAATTTTAATACATGAAAAAATTAACTCTTTGTCTTTCATAAAACAAATATGTATGTATGTAATATTGTATGTATGCATATAATTCCTACGACATCGGTGAAGGGTATATAATATTCGGCTAATCCGAATATAGCACTCTTACTTGCTTTATTTTGAAAAGCTTAAGTTACAAGTTACTGTTACAAAAACTGTAAACAATAATGTGTACTTAAATTGTTTTTGCCATAAAATTTAAACGGTATATCCTATAGTTATAAAATTTTGATAGATAATGATAATGATAACAAGTTAATGATTTTTATAAATTTCAAAAATCATGTGGGTTTAGCTTCTTTGGCGGTAATGGCCCGTTTTCTTAAAGCAGCATAAAAAATAAAAATATATATCTATACTTGCAAGAGATACACAAGCGATATATGTACTTATATAGCTGTAACGTTCTAAACCAGGACACACTTTCAAGCAAACGTGAAAATACAGTTCCTTTTTATACGTTGCAACCGTTGTATATATTCGAATTATGTAAGTTTTAATAACCCTTCCAACATTTAGAAGTTTCTTTCATCGTCCATCGGCAAAGGCGTTACGTCTTACTCACTTTCAGACGTTAATTGGAAGATAATTTGAATTTAACAATAACAATTTACATTGCAGTCGTCTTTTAATCATCCAGACGACGCTTGGAAGATAGTTTGTTGTTTACAACACCAGCCGAAAATGACATTTGCCGTTATGGATATAATAAACAAAAACAACACTATGCACGCACTTCTGGGAAGGTCGCAGTGACCGCGAAATAAAATTAAAAAAATTAAAAGAATGCAAAAAAGAAGTTTTCGACATCATCGAGATTAGTTTTTTTTTTTTGTCTTTTGCTGTGGTCGGTCAGTGGTAAAGTGTGACTTTGTTTTGTTATTGTTATTGTTGTAGTTTTTACATAATTGTTAATTAGATAATTGTCCCATAGTCAATATGAGTGAATTATCTGTAAAGGCCAAAAAATTAAAAGGAAAAGAGAGGCGAATAAAATAATAAAAAAGTGTCTTCTTGAAGTAACGCAGAAGTGATTTCTTGAAGAAACGCAGAAGTGATTTCTTGAAGTAACGCAGAAGTGACTTCTTGAAGTTAATTCCGGGGCGTACAACTTCTCAATACGGAAGACGCTTCTACGATGAGCAAATGGTATCTTAGCGTCACTTCTGAGTCACTTCCGCGATAGAAAATGTTGGCAGGGAAGGTGCGTTATCCATAGTCCTTGCATGTAAGCAAAAAAAACCAAATTATTGTGTTAGCCGACCGTTAGCCGGTACATTTGCTAAGCCGCCGGTGGCGAAAATTTTTCGGCTCACAGCCGGCTTTTAGCCGCCGCCGACGATATTTGCTCTTAGCCGCCGCCGATCACCAGTCTACGTCGGCTTCGTGCTCTGGTTGTATTATTACAGGCATTACGTTGAGATATATTATAGTGTAGACAGACGACAGCGTTAATTTGCATTAAAATATCACTAATGTGAATTAAAAATTTACCCTGACAGACACACACACTTCGATAATTTTAAAATGGAAAAAATGTGTCTCGATTTTAATATTTCTTTGCTCTTTTTCTAAAAACAATTAAAATAACTTATATTTTCTGACCGAATCGCATTTTAATTTTGAAAACCAAATCAATTTGCCAACATTTGATTGATTGATTGTTGACGGTGCTAACCCATATGAGGACTGTGTTATCATATAGCTGAATTCAGTATTAATTCACTGTCATTTAGTGCATTTACGGATGAGGATAATTCACAAGTTAATTTGCATTAAGACAGTTAATGCAAATTAACGCTGTCGTCTGTCTATGCTATTATTATTTGTTCATATGTAATCTACTAAATATCTCGACCAAAGAAATATATGACTTATACAACTTTCATAATTAAGGGCCATTACATATGTATGTTCATTTGTACAAGATGATATATTTGTGTACATTAATGTTATAAATTCGGTTTAAAACTTTTTAAAAAGAGATCAAAAATCAATTATTCCAAATTAATAAAGCTAATATTTTCATCATTATTGTTATTGGTAATTAACACTATCAGAAAGTTGGCAAGTTTCACAACAAGAATTTTCGGGTTTTAACCCATTGTTGTGTTGAATTTGCATTGGTGCCACCAAAAATTAAAAAACGCACCGAAATTTAAAAAAAAGCGCACCAGCACCAACTAAGGATTTTTTCGCACAAAAAAATTTCAAAAAGCACCCAAAATGGTGCGAAACGCACCAAGTTGACAACGCTGATAAAATACATTTGTAAATATGTACATATGTATGTAATTCATGATGTTTTTTTTTTCATAACTGAAGGTTCCACACAATTTGATAGTTGCTTTTGTTTTTCTTTTGATTTTATAGTCGCGTATGTTGTTATAGTCGTGGCTGAATTTTCATTATTCTTCTTCATTTCTGTTGCTGTTGTTTTAAGCAACTGAAAAAAATATAATTTTATGAAGGACGATTTATTTATTAAAATATGCAAAAAAAAAAATAGCACAAACTAAGTTAAAATATAGAGGGTCTACAGCGAAGGGGCAAATTTTGAGTAGAACAAACGATAACCCAGAGTATTTATTTATTTAAGTCTTTTTATAATTGAATAAAATTTAAATTATTATGTTCTCAAAAGAATAACGTATGTAGGTTATCGCTGAAAAACAGGACCAGTTTCAGTTTTATTTCTAAAAATTCGCCCAAAAAGCATATTTAGTAAGACGAAATGCAAAAAACTAGCTTGAAAAGAGTAACAATTAAAAAGTCATTTTAGTAGGAGATATAAAAGAAACAAGTAATAATTCAAAATATCAAAAATATTATATATTTTTTTTTTGCATGAATTTATTTATTGTATCTTCATATATGAACTAACAATAAGTATTCAAATCTTAAATATATAAAAAAAAAATTATTAGGCCAGACCAGTGTCGGACATAAACTTAGTGGTAGTTATAAATAATACATTAGTAGTGATAATCCAAAAAAAAGGGGGGGGGGGGCGGGAAAGTATTTTCAAGTAGTCCCATCTGGAGTGTTAGGTATAAGAGCCCGTGTGTTCCTATTTTTTAAGCGGATGTGTCCAGTAAAGTTCAAAATATTACGAGCAAGCGGATTAGGATGTGACTCGAGTTTTGTTAAATATTTGCCTGCGTATTTTGCAATTTCTTCAGTCACTAGTGGCATATTTAAATCACGAATTTTGAATTTTGGATGTACCATGGAGCCGATGTTATTAACCGTAAAATTTTGTTTTGCCTTCGTTGGATTCTCTCGACATTGGAAGCTGAAGCAGTGCCCCATAACTGAATTCCGTTGCACTATATTGGCTTCAAAAGCGACTTGTATAATAAAAGTTTGCAGTCTAGCCTAAGTGTTGAGTTTCTGCCAATCAACCAATATATTTGAGTTAACTTAAGTTTCATCTGAGTTAACTTAGAGTCAATATGATGTTTCCATGTAAGCCTTCGATCAAGGTGTATACCAAGATATTTCACTTGAGAATGTTGAAGAATATTTTGATTGTTGATTCGAATGGGGGAGCAAGTATCTCTTCTTAGGGTGAACGTTATATGGACACACTTTTGTTCACTGACTTTAATTCTCCATAAGTTCAACCATATTTCCAGCTCGATAATATGTTCCTGGAGATTGCGGGATGCCTCATAAGGGTTTTCGTGCACACTCATACAGGCTGTATCATCAGCAAAAGTAGAAATATGGATATTATTGCTCACAGGCATATCACAAGTATATATTAAATACAAGACAGGACCCAGAATACTACCCTGTGGCACACCAGAAGATATAGATTCGGGCACACTCGTGAACTCTCCTTCCACAACAGTGAACTTCCTATCAATAATATAACTTTCCAAAAGCTTTTGAATGTTTATTGGCAGATATGTCTTCAATTTTAAAACTAGGCCTTCGTGCCATACTTTATCAAACGCCTGAGAAACATCAATAAAGAGAGCAGAACAATACTTCTTTTCTTCAAATGTTCTTCTTACAACTTGGACCAGTCTATGCGTTTGTTCAATCGTGCTGTGCTGACTTCTAAAGCCAAATTGATGGTCCGGGATGCACCCATTATCAGTTAAAATTTTGGACAATTTAGTCATAAGCAGCTTTTCGAAAAGCTTTGAGATTGTAGATAGTAAGCTTATAGGCCTATATGACTCAGTCTTGGTAAGATCTTTGCCCGCCTTTGGAATCATTTTGATCTTGACCAGTTTCCAGTTATGTGGAAAATACTGCATTCTTAAAATAGCATTAAAAGTAAATAGCAGGATTCTTATTGCAATATGAGGCAAGTTCATGAGCATTTTGTTACTAATGCCATCAATACCTGGAGCTTTCTTCGGGTTGAGTTCAGCAATTACTTTTTGTACTTCACGCATCTTAAACCTTAAGGGACGAGGGGGTAGAGAAACTACAATATTAAATATAATAATAATTAAATATAATAATAAAAATAATAAATATCCTAAATGGTCATTCCATATGAAAAATCATAATCGAATGATACCCATTATGATATAGTCGCCGACCTTTTATTTTTTGTTCGTATGTGGCGTCTGTTGGCCTCTATATAATCAATTTCAATGTATTTTTAATAAAAAAAATATTTTACTTAATAAGTAAAATAATAATTTGAGATTCTAAGTGCGTTAATAAATGTTAAATTTAAATTGGCAGCTTTTTTGGTTGGGTCGTCGCTAAAATCAATTTGAATGAATCAAGGCTTACTTGACCGATAAAACTTCTTTCTATATACATATAACAAATTATTATTTCTTTTCTGACATTTAGAAATTTATTTATTGCATTCACTTATCTTTTTTTCATATAATTTAAAAAAATTTCAATCAATATTTTCAGATAAACCATACGTAGTATTTACTATGTATAACATTTGGTCAACCTTGTCCGACCGAGTAGTCCCATCATTGAGGCTTTCCCATGTTAATTTACAGAACGATTTATTTTTAATTGTTATCTCCATGATATCTATAACTATATATAGGTATGTATGTATTTTACAAACAACGGATACAAGGGCGATACAAATATTAGGTAAAAACATACCCATAATAGGGCGTGGGCGGAGGCGCCTTTGACCTTGTGGGTGTATATGCTGTCCGTGTGTATTAATTTTTACATGTTTGAGCCAAATAAAAGTAATTAGTTACAAAAACATATTTAATACACCTTCAAGAGATCATAAAAAATGTGGGTTTGTTTAAATATCAGGAAAAAACACGTAAATTTTCACCTGAGTTGTTACATTTGTCTATACATTTTAAGACTGATGTAATGGCAAAGATATACATATTATACACCGTTGAATAGAAAATTATGTCTACTATTGTGATAACATAAAAAAAGTTTAGAAACATTTGAAGTAAAGAAAATTAGATCAATAATTTAGGCAAAAACAAAAAAATTTAGAAAATTTAATTTTGTAATCAAAATTGGATTTTGAATATTTGGAAAAGTACTGAAGCTATGAGAATAAGCTAAATGTATGCTATTGAACTAAATTAAAATGTTTCCCGATTTATAATTTTATAAAACTATTTTTTTATTGGGAAAAATTGTGTTAGAAAATTTTTAGCATTTTTAGAAAATTTCTTCCCCTGCCTACATTTATGTGTAGGATGTCAAGAGTTTCTTACAAGTTACTAACAACAAGTTTATTTATAATAAAAAGTAAAAAAATTTAGAAAAACGAGAGTGCAATTTTTTTGCTACATCCAAAAATAATTTTTTGCAAAAAAATGCTAATTTTCGACCAATGCTGGATGTAGGGTGCACTATCAAAAATCTCTAAAATTTAATTCACAGTCTTTCTTGATTCCTCTCTCAGAGACAATCAAAATTTTTAACAAATACTCAATGATTTTTTAAAATATTCGAAAAAAATTAAAATTAAATTCACAAAATATACAAAATTTTCACATAATTTTCAAAAATCCAAATTGTAAATTTATTCCTTGCTACAATTTTTGAGATATCAAAAAAATTATTTTTTCATATAAATTGTAATTGTAATGTAGTTTTCTTTCAAAAACAATAAAACCAACTGATTTTAGCCAATAACGAAGTTATGTACCAACGATAAAAAAAAGTCAGGGCCAAAAATTAAATTAAATTTTTTTCAAGTCAAATAACTTGGAAACTGTAAGAGATAAAATGGTGCTCTAAGCATGTTTTATTTTTGTTTCTTAACGTTGATTGTCCCGCTGAAAAAATTATTAAGATCGGTCGATATTTACAGAAGTTGCAAGCTCCGAAAGAATTTCGACAACCGCAGTTTCTCACTTAGAGGCTCTTTGGAGCTACCCTGTCTTACAACAGGGTGCCTCCAAATATACTTTCTGAAAAGTTCAACATTTCTTCTTTCCAAAACAGTTAGTTTCATCGAAATCGGTTCACTAATTCAAAAGTTGCGCAGTTTTTACCACTTTTTTTTATTTTACGCCACTGTGCATCGGTGCCACAAGGGAACACACATACAGGGTGGGCCAAAAGAAACCAAGGGGTGTAAAAGCTTTTTTGTTTATTAATTTTTTTTTATTTTTTTTTCAGATTATATAGACAACACTTGGAGAATTTATAATGAATGAAAATAATAAATGAAAATCAGAAAATAAGAAATGAATAAATGAAATCAACTTTATTGAAAATTTGATTATGAGTGATGAAGCTCATTTTCATTTGAATGGCCTTGTTAATAAGCAGAACTGTAGGTTCTGGGGTTCTCAAAATCCAAGAGCCATTCATCAACGCCAATTGCACCCCATCAGTTGTACAGTATGGTGTGGGATCACATCTGAAAATGTCATTGGGCCCTACTTCTTCGAGAATGAAGATGGAAGTGCTGTAACCGTAAATGGAGAGCGGTATCGGTTTATGATAGAAAATTTTTACGTCCTGCTCTTAAAAACAGACCTGGTATGTGGTTTCAGCAGGACGGAGCCACTGCCCATACTGCCCGAGACACAATGGCACTTTTAAGTCAAATTTTTGGAGAGCGAATAATTTCTCGAAATTCGGAAATTATTTGGCCAGCGCGATCGCCAGATTTGACAGCACCCGACTATTTTCTTTGGGGTTTTTTGAAGGAGCGAGTGTATGTGAACAAGCCAGAGACAATCCTTGAACTCAAGGCAAACATTGTTGCAGAAATTCGAACGCTACAGCCACAAGTTTTGAAAGATGTTATGGAAAATGCTCTAAAAAGAGCCCATCGGTACGAAGCTGAAAACGGTGGTCATTTAAGAGACATAATTTTTCATACTTAGTGTAAAAAAATTTCCATTTTGTATATTATATAATCTGAAAGAAAAAATAAAAAAAAGTTAATAAACAAAAAAGTTATTAAACTTTTACACCCCTTGGTTTCTTTTGGCCCACCCTGTACATACATACTAGAGGGCTGCGTAAACAGTCTTGCAATGTAAATACGTATTGTTTCTTAAATGTATTGTCGTAGCATGTATTATACTAAACTAATAATAAATGATGTCGTTTAATAAGCGAAGCACGATGGATGTATAGATGAACGTGTATAAGAAGACTTCTTGTTCGTAACAAACACTCAAAAGAAGTAGTGTTGATGCGTGTATGCTTGTTATTTTGCATATTGTACGTTTGAGTGTGTGTTTAAGATGTAGATGGTAAGCTATTATGTGTTTAAGGGTGGTTTTTTAAAGCAAGCACACACAACTAACGTCAATGCATGTGTGCGTTTGTATGTGCGCAGAAAAATTTATGATCATACACACAACGTGTGTGCGTATGTATATGTATGGCGTTTGTATACGCGCCGATGCGTATGAAGAAGCAAACATCACAAATTCTTCTGTCTTTTTTACTCGTATGCCTGCAATAACTGAAACCAAATGTCTTGCCAACAGTGTTGTTTAGTGTTTGTTTTAGAAGATTTCGCTGTAGTAAAGCATTTGAAAAATCCCACGTCTTAAAATTTCTTGTAAGCGGTCTTGTGCAGGGGTCTAATACATGCATACATAGGCTGATAAACACAACACCCTTCTTTGCATCGCGCAGTCGGGATACTGGATGGAATAGATACCTATGAGAGGAAGCAAGCAGATAATCTAAGAAAAATTTGGAAAAATTGTGAATGATCCACTGACAGCTTTATTTGTATTAAGATTTCCAAGATTCTACCTACACAATCTCAAGACGATCATATTCGGTCACTTGACATTCAGTGTACATGTCCAACAGCTGTCATCACCTTTTAAAGACTTTTGAAGAAGTGTTCATTATGAAGACAAGAGACGCAAACTCTTTGCTCGAACAATATTTACCGAATTGAGCTATCAGGATAATATCGGTTTGAAAATGATTCACAATAACTCTTATTCCGGAGCAGATATGAAAATGAAATTTGGTATATATAATGATTATATACATATGTGGCCATAATTACTCGTATGAAAGTGGTCATAAGTCATATATTTCTTGAGTCGAGATATTTAATAGATTACATTTAAACAAATCAAAAAATATTTTTATATTATGAAATATTTTAATTTATAGTTACACTGGTTACGATTTTTCCCCAAATTTATTTAATATTTATTAAATGTTTACTGAAGTTTTTTTTAAAGATTTATTCAATATTTCGAAGCAAAAATTGCATATGACTTAGACTACTTTCATAATTAAAGGCACATATGTTAAGGGCGACCCCCACTTTTAAAGGAACATTCATGGATGGTGAAATTTGATCAGACCAGAGAACAGCAATGAGTAGTGAAAAAGTGAGTAGAGTTGAATCATGATTTATAATTTCTTGTACTCATACTTATTGCAATGTTGTCTATGAATCATATTCATTCACAAGTGTGAAGTTCTCATCGCATTCATACTTAGCAAGATTTATGACGTTGTTGATTTCGACTCTCCTGAACTCAATGTTTATAGACGATGAAAAATAAGTATTGTATGGCAAAGCCAACTTCGTATACGAACATTAAAATAGTCATTATGAGGTTATGTGCTTGCTCATTATGAGGTTACAAATGTGTTTTTTTTAATACACTTTATACTGTTGTAGTTGTACCATATGGATGAGTTGAATGAGCTGAAGCAATGTAAGTAGTATAAGTATTTTTCTGAAATTATAAATCAAACTGAGGTGATTTATGAGTGTGAGTGTGATGTCGACTTCGCATTCATATTTATTGCAACCTATACTTATAAGGGCGACTTTTTGAGTTCAAGATTAGAGATTAAATTCACCTTAATCTTCATTTGTGATTTTTGGGTAGTCGATTATATGGTTTTACTTGCTAGTTTAAGCGGGCAATCGTGGTGGTTTAACCATGCATTAATATTGACAACATATACTTGTGAAATATATAACTTTTTGTAAAAATTATATGATAAAATAATTTAAAAACACATAAATAAATATATATATTTTATATTATTTATCGATTTCCTTTAACACGGGCAATATTTTACTTGTAAATAATAAAACATGGCAGTTTCTTCTTCTTCCCACAAAAAATCAAAGTGTGTTGATAACATGTATTACTTTTATACAGAAAATGTTGCCACTATTTTGTTCCTCAGTATGGTAATGCTACACATAAGAAGTTTAAACTACCACTCAAAAATATCAAACTAAATTATTTTGAGATTAAGTTAATTTTCGGATTAGCTAATTAAAGAAATAAACTAATCGTGATCTCGAACCCAAAAAGTCGCCCTAAATCAATCTTATTGTGAGTGTGCGTAAATCAGAGTAGTTGAGTTTAAACGATGTCTACTCATTTAGATTTAAAATTACATGAGTCAGTATGAATAGCGAAAAACGATTCATTGCAGATCATTGGTCCAGACCCATCTACTTGTGTGCGTTTTGGCGCGTTTTTTTTTTTTTTTTTTTGAGTAATATCTTATAAAACAAACGTTAACAACACTGTTTGCAAGAAATTTGTTTGACTATTGTAGGTATAAGAGTAAAGAAGAAAACAATTCGTGACGGAAGAATTTGTGATACTTGCTTCTTTCTACCAATGAGCGCGTGTACAAACGTCAACGTAAACGTTTTTTATAAAATTTCATGAATTTTGTTGCACGCAACTTTTTCTATTTGGCAATTGCAGCGCTATAAAAAAGAATTTCATATAAAAAAGAGCGTAGAATGAATTTCTGAATCATTTTTGACAACTTTTTCGATATAAGTTCCTACTATAGGCTTCATATTGACAAATAAAAATTTTCATGCAACTAATTTCATGAAAAAAATGCTTAATGTAAATTAGGTATAATGTGCGAAAACCCGCTAAAAATTGAGAAAAACTGCATTTTTATTCGCACTTTCTTCCAATTTTTTTTAATTATACGACCCAAACAGACCTCAGATTGGAATTCGGCGGGTAAAATACATTTAAGTGGTGCGAAATAAAAAATATAGCAAACAGAAAAATATAAAAAAATCAAAAATAAAAAAAGCGAAATAATTGCCGATATGCAAATTAACACTGTTCTGCAAAAATAAAAATAAAGTCGGGAGCAAGAACTTCATTAGGTGACTTTAATGGACTTGTATGTGCTGACTCCATATTTGTTCCCAGATTTCAGATTTTCTTATTTAAATAAAATATTGATCAAATTAAAAAATCTTAAACATAAAATTGCTTCTATGATATAAATTAAAATTTCAAATTGAATGAAATATTAATATAACATTGGATTTTCCGGCAGATATTAGTTAACATTTCTGGGGACCACTCGATATATCTTTCTTTCATGTGCGCAATATCTCGTTGTTTCTGTAATCGAGTTATATTAAAGATGGGTGCCTGATTAAGCCATCGCATCCATACCTAGTGCTGGGGCTACCAGCAACCCTCTATGCTAGGGTTTGAGGTGCTGCAGGTAATTTCTCCATGCAAGGCTCAGGGTCATACTGCCCACGGTCGGTTGTCAGAGCCTCGTTCGCGTGACAGAGGACAGGACTCCAAGGGTGGACCGTGAGTGAGGTTGACAGTTGAAGAGGATTGACTATGTGTACTAATGTAATATTTTAACTAGCTTCACTCTCGCATTAGACCTCAGAATTCAGTTGTAAATAAAGGACATAATATCTCGTTAGAACATTTCACCATGCTCATCAAACACGGCACCACGAAAAAATCTAAATGCGAATCCAGGAAGTGTGCAACATCCAAACAGTAAATGATGCTACGAGTTCAATGCAAAAATCGCCAAAACAAAAAAGAAATCAACAAAATAAAATTGCAAATAAAAAACATAAAGGAAATGTAACGAAAAAAAAACTGTAAAAAGGAAAATAAGGCTAAAAAACAAATGGCAAGAACCAAAAAATTCAAAAATTTTAACAAAAAAAAAATCGCCAAGTCTGTCAATATCATTAATGACGGCTGACTTCCGAAATGTCAATTTATTTTGCTTCAAACAAAGTCTAGTGTTTCAAAACGTTGACAGTGCAGACCTTTTCAAAGCCTGTTCAACAAGTATTAAGAACGCCCCAAATAAGCAATCAGTCCATCTCGGTGAATCCATATAAAATCCAACTGGTGCAAGAATTAAAGCCACGAGACCATCACATGCGTCGTCTGTTCAGTGAAAGGGCTGAGAATCAACTTGAAGTTGAACAGGAATTTTATCGCCAAATCATTTTCTGGCTTAATCAGTGATGGGAAAAAAAATTTTTAGTACTTTTTTGATCCCGAGAGTACCAAAAATTATTATTATTTTTTTATTTAAATTTTATTAGCAAAAAATGGTAAAAAAGTCATTTACAAAGAAATAAAAAAAGGACAAAAAGTACATGTACATATGCAGGTACAAATGTCAAAGTTATAACAAGATTAATTTTTAGACTTCAATAAATCTTTGGCCTGGATGAGACTTGATACGGTGAGAACATAAAATCTGTTTCTTTGTTTTATTTTCATGAGATTTTGGTAAGAGAAATTCCTTTCGACATTTGTAGAGGAGTGATGTATGGACAAAATTCCGTAAGCTACTCTCGATATATCATGAAACATGTATTCATCTAATGCGTTTTTAGTTTAAGCCACTATAGATACATATATTAAGTTGTATATTGCTGTTGGTTTTAACCAGATAAAACATTTCTCATACCCCTTTCAGACACGGAAAGTTTACTTTCCAAAGTATTAATTCAGCTGGGAGAAAGGCAGAAAGAGATGGTATTCTTTTTTCTGTCTTTCACACTTTTGACCTCAGAACTTGACAGAATTTAATATAAAACTATTTACAATTTTCTTTAAACTGATTTCAAACAGTTATTTCAACATGATTTGTATCTATATAGATCAACTTCTAAGCCACAGAAAATATCATTGGTTTTCGTCTATATTGAATTTTGAGAGATAACACTTTTCTAAAATAGCTTTACTAATAAAGTTTCGCGCCATTTGCCGAAAAAGAAATTTAATTCTTGGCAAGAATATATTCATACGCGCGTCATTTGACTGCATTTCTAAGTTGACCGTGAGAGTATCAAATGTGTTGGGGGAGTACTACGGTACTTTGTCATGTTAAATAGTATCAAAAAAAGTACGATCGTAACAACTTTCCCATCACTGGGCTTAATGGGTATGTAAACCAGTGCTGGTCAACAAGAGAAATGTATTCATGTATGTGTATTCATTAGTATAAGAAGCCGATTGAAGTTCTGGCACCAGAGTGCCCAGCTATGACGTAAACAAGCAGAATTGTAATTTTTTTAAAGAGAGAGAGAGAATAATCCTCATGGAACCAAAGCTGTCAGTTATGGCAATTTCTCGCCAAACGTGGCGTTTTTTCACGTGACATGGCGTCCAAATATCTGCTTTGGCGACATGGCGATTTTTACGACGAGAAATAAATTTGTTGGCGATTTTTATGGCTATTTTTCAACAAAATTGAACTTTAAAATTTATTTAATTCAGGAAATAAATTCTACCAAAACGCGTCTACTAGAAATTAAAACAATTTGATTTTGATGATTTTTCTTATATAGGGTGTTTTTTTAGAGGTATAGAACTTCGAAATGAAATAAAACACAAGAAAATCGTTTTAATGTCCATCAATTTGGCTTTATTGGAAGGATAATTTTATGCCATTAATGTTTAAATATGATTTTGGGCATGTGGCCGCCGCGGCTGGCTCGAATAAAGCCAATTCTACAGGTCCAATTTTCAACCACTTTTTCGAGCATATGGGGCCGTATGTTGGCAATAACGCCACGAATGTTGGCTTCCAAGTCCCCTAACGTTTCTGGTTTGTTGGCGTAGACGAGCGACTTCACATATCCCCAAAGAAAATAATCCAATGGTGTCAAATCACACGATCTTGGTGGCCAATTGACAGGTCCATTCCGCGAAATTATGCGATGGACGATTATGTCGACCATAAAATGGACGGAGCTTGCGGTAAACTTCGCGAACTGAACCATTATTTTCGAAATAAATTTGCACGATTTGCAAGCGTTGTTCTTTTGTCAACCTGTTCATGATGAAATGGCAAACCAAACTAAATATTAATCACTTGACAGCTGACAAAATGGCCGCCAGTTAAAAAAGTGATGCCAACTTAAAGTTATATACCTCAATAAAAAACACCCTTCATTAAATCAAGTAATTCATACGTTTTGAATTTGGATGAGAAAAATTTACAAAAAATAATTTTTGGCGATTTTATTTCTGCTAAATATTTATTATATACGATTATTTTATAGAAATTTATATTAATAACAAAAATTAAAAATTTTAAAAACCCCCGACTTTTTTCAGAAAAGATGTTATATCTTCTAAACGGCTGGACCGATTTTTTTCAAACATAGCTAAGAACCCTCTCGATCAAGTCATCTTTCAAACAGAAAAAACTAAATGAAAATCGGGCCAGCCGTTTGGCCTGTACGTGGACACAGACAGACACACAGATACACAGACACACACTACAAACTTATAACACCCCTTTTTTAGTTGGGGGTTAAAAAAAGTGTTATGTAAAAAATAAATTTATTATCAAATTTATTTTAAGAAAAACTATATAAAACTGATTTTGGCGATTTTTAAAATCAATTTGGCGAAATAGGTCGAAAAAAAATCTGGCATCCCTGCATGGATATCTTGAGACTTCACTAACTTTGTTTTTGACCCAAATTTTTGGTGATCGAACTAGCTTAAAAAATGGATCTGTGAGATATCCACTTCGTTCGAGTGATTTGACATTTTTGAACTATTTTTTGTGAAGGTACGTGAAATCTCTGGTCTACATATTATGATAAACCAACAACGACTGGTCATTTAGAAGACAACACTAGACGCACTATTGATGAAGTAAGGCACAAAGTATACAGAGGTGAAGAAAGTGAGTGATGAAAAAAGCTAAAATCAGCTATGACACGGGTTCGGCGAGAAAGGTACAACTGTAGTATATTTGTTATTAAGTTGTTAACAATATAATAAAAACAAACAAGAGAAAATGTGTACTTCGTGAAATGAACAAAAGAACATTTTTACAAATTTAAATGAAAGTTTTGGAAGTGTTGAATTAAAAAAAAAATAATGTGTAAAAGGTTATTAGTGGTAAAAAAGTGATTAAAATTAGTTTCCAAATAATTACAGACTTCATTTTAAGCATTTTCATTAATAAATATTAATTTTTACCATTTACTTCCAAAAAGTACATAGCGAATGAGACCACAAAGAATAAAATGAAAATACATTTCAACAAGTGAACATTTGTACAAAATTAAATCAAGGAATTTGTTGTGTTGAATTAAAAAACAGAGTATGAAAATGATTATTAGTATTAAAAAAGTGATTAAGATTTGTTTTCAGATAATTTCTGATTTAACTTTAAGCTTTTTCATTCATAAATATTAATATTAACCTTTTAATTTCAAAAATCGCATAGCGAATAAGGACACAAAGTATAAATTGCAAAAACATTAAATCAACGCAACTACGAAAGAAGCTTAAAGAAGACACGGGTACTGTGTGAACGAGACGTCCAGAATTCACTTTTATCTTCCGTCTCGTGATATCTCTGTGTACTTTGTGAGTAAGGCCAGAATTTTGGAAAAAGTTATGCAAACTTAGACCGACAGGCTATATGCTGGAAATTATTTTTAAACCTTAAATTCCATAAAGTTTTTGAGCTGATAAAGCCAAAATTTTGGTCATTCTATTGAACTTTTTGTGTTTTATTAAATAAAGAGTTCCAATCCTCTAAAACCCTTAATTCACTTTAATAAACTTATAAAGAAAAAATTTAAGGAAGTAAAACGCACTAAATTAAAGAAAAAAAATTAAATAATTAAAAAATGAAACAATTGTATATGAGAAAATTAAAATCTTTTGTTGTCTGGTCGCCAACGTTGCCGTTGTGACACTAAAGTATCACTTTTGACCCTTTTTCGTGCTAATGACACTTTTTATGACCCTTTTTTAAATTTATCCCTTTGTACCATTTTAACAAAATGTATGCCGTAGGGCAATCATATGCTCAAAAATTGGACGAAGCACAGTCTAGCATATCAGTAATTGGAAAAAGTGCTGTTCGTCCATCATTTTACTGTTTTAGTCGATACAAAACCCAATAAATGGTGAAAATATTGCAAAATATATGAAACTCAAATCCCTGATTCCAAATTCAAATTATTTCTGGGAGTATCACAATTAAAATATATGTATTTTAACTTACTTTCATCTTTTTTTAATAAAATTTAAACGTGATTTTTTCATTACTTGCAAATCGGCAAGACCGTCTACAGGCGGTTTTCACTATTCTTTACCTGATGTTCGTTTAGAGCTGCGAAACTATCGATAGTATCGAATAGTTTTATAAAAGTTGCCACATAAACGACATTTGACTCGAAAAAAATCCAGAGTCCTCAACATTTTCATTAGTATATAAAAATATATCAAGCCTTTTTTTCGATTTTATCGTAAGCGGCATATTATCGAAAATATACTTTTTTATTGAACTTAAGATTGGGCCTATGGGCCTACCCATGGCTTAGAATTATCAAAATGCGAAAATTGTTGATAACTTTTAAGACACTGGCTGTAAAGTTTTATAGTAACCGACAATTTTAACCTTCTTTTAAAAATTTAATTTTTATCGCATGCAATTACATCGAAGATTAGGCTGGATATCTAGGTATGTAGGTACAATAAAAAAAAAAAAAATTATAGGGAACACGCTAGGGTATGTCAAAATAAATCCGAGACGATTGGCGGCCGTCGCGATATCAGTACCACCAAAATTTATCTTTGTGTCGGCGATGTTGAATTTATTAAAATTCTTGTGACTACTATTTGTCGAATAACACTTTTTTTTTTTTTTTTTAAATAGGACCAGCACTCCGGGGATAACCCCTACTCATGCAGTGCATTGTGCTAGAACTAGGAAAATAGGTTATAGGGAAGGAGGATAGAGGGAGTAGTGTCTGTGTACATTTGATTTAAATCTTCCCACGCTGGTAGTGACAGGAAAGACCTCCGCAGGTAGTTGATTCCACATACGAACAGTGCGGCTAAAAAAGGAATTTTCTCTGTAATGCGTAGTGCGATGCATTGGCCAATCGACCACAAAAGGATGTGCTCTAAATGAGGCACGTGTTGTACGTACATATGTGCGGGTTTCAGGAACAAGTTCCCTAATTTCATTAGAACACATTCCGTTGTAGTAACGATAGAATAATGAAATGCACCCCACATTGCGTCGATGCTCCAATGAATCAATAGAGTTGGATACCCTACTGTCACCGATGAGCTTTTTCGCCCTCTCCTGTACGCGGTCGAGCAGCCCCAAAATAGACTTTGAAGCGCCGGCCCATACATGAGAGTTGTATTCCATTTTCGGACGGATATAGGTGGTATAAATAGTAAGGAGGTCAGATGGGGTGAAATATTGTTTGCACCGTTTCAAAAAGCCGAGGCACTTGAATGCTTCTTTTGCAATTTGAAAAATGTGTTCAGTCCAACGAACATCACACTGTATTTTCATGCCAAGAACATCAAGAGCATCTGATTCCTTAATATTTATACCCCCCATAGTTACAGAGGCAACAGCATTTTCGGTCATACGTCTGTGTGTAACCATGCAACATTGGGTCTTACGGGCGTTAAAGTCGACCCTGTTCACATGGTCCCATTCAGAAATTTTTTCTAAATCATAGTTTAAAGTCTCATTCATTATTTGACGCATGGCCTCAACCTGCGGCAGACTAGGTCTATTGCTGAATGAGAAAGAATGGCAAATGCTGCTGTCGTCCGCGAAAGAGTAGATAGGGTTGAAAGTTTTACATAGAAGGTCGTTTATGAAGATAAGGAATATAGTTGGCGAAAGAACGGAACCTTGCGGTACCCCTGAATTTAACTTGAACTCATTTGATGAGATCCCATCTATAACAACTCTTATAGTGCGATCCCTGAGGAAACTCGATAAGAAACGAGAGAAATTATCACCGACACCAATGGCAATACATTTTGACAAAAGTGCACCATGCCACACTCTATCAAACGCCTTGGAGATATCTAGAGCCACCACCTTACTTTCGCCGAAATGGTGGACTGAATTACTCCGAGAGGAGGGCTAGTAGGTCTCCCGTAGAGCGGCCTCTACGAAATCCATACTGCCGGTCGTTGAGTAAGCTGTTGGACTCCAAATACCTTACAAGATGGAAATTTACCATACTTTCCATCACTTTGGAAAGTGCAGAGCATATTGCGATTGGGCGATAATTTTCAGGGTTAGTAGCTTCTTCTTTTTTAGGGATTGGCGTAACGTTAGCAATCTTCCAACACACTGGGAACTCACCAACATGGTACAACGTGCTGAAGAGATTAGCTAATGGACGTGCTAGCGTCGAAGAGCACTGTTTCAAGACCAGTGCTGGAATGCCATCCGGCCCAGGAGACTTGTTTATGTTGAGTTCCGACAAAACCCTTTTTACTGCCCGAGCTCGAAAGAATATCTTAGGCATAGTAGTGGATACTCTCTCTAGTATAGGCAGAGGCTGATTGCTTTCCGGCAAGTAGGAATTACTTGCAAATATTTCAGCTAATAGGTTAGCTTTATCGGCCCGGTCAGTGAATATTAAGTCATCCTTTAAAAGAGTCGGAATTGAAGAACTAGCATTATTCTTTACTCTTTTAACGAATGACCAGAAGCTCTTACTACCCCGAGGGGCAGCAAGAACTTTAGCACGGAGACGATTCTCGTAAAGGGCTTTTTCACGCCTCAGTACTTTGGCACACGAAGATTTATATATAAATTCATATACATACATATGTATTTAAGTACTTATGTATACAGAAGCAGGGATGCGGTGTCATATTTACAAATTGTACTAACTTTCAAAAAAAATTTTACTTATTTCAGTACGATTGTACCAAATTCTTTATTTATATTTTTTTTAATACTTGTACTTGTTAATTAACTAAAAAGCAATTAACAAAACGCCAGAAGGTACAAAAAGAATATTAGTTGCTGGGATATGAATATAAAAGTAACATTTACAATATACTACGTTTATAACCTTTTTTTATTCGATTGTTCACAGTAGATGCAAATAGTCGACTTCTCTCCTTGGTACGAAAATAAAATTTCCACATTTGCAGATGAATTTGGAATAAATAATATTCCTCCAGCAATTCTTTAAATACCAGAAAACATCGGTTGATTTACTTAATTTTCTAATACCTTCGAGCTAAAGATTAACCCCTTGTGCAAAAAAATAAGTGAACGTTAAAACCGGGTTTTCTATGGAACTTTTTTTTTATGTGCACTTCAAGCACGCATTATTTTCTGCATAAGGTAATATATTTTATATATTTTAATGCTATTTTTGGCATGTAATATAATATAAAGAGATTCCAGTAGTGCTAAATGGGTCATTGCGGTGCTACGGTAGTTTTGGCATTCAAATGGCGCTAAAATTATACAATTGTACCAACTTTTCAATCGCTGTACAAAAGCTTAAATCAACTACGGATAATTTGCTTCAAAGCTGCCGGCTACTGTTTATTGACTTCGATTATTTTTACTCTTTTAATTACTTGTTTTTTTTTACCGATAGTATCGATAGTGGAAAAAACTATCGATATTTCATTTACAACAAAACTATCGATACTATCGATAGTTTTGCAGCTCTAATGTTTTTTCACCTGTAAGTTAAAACTTACGGTTCTTTTGGCTATATCCACTTTAAAAAAAATATTAGCTTCATCCGATCATTTTTACGATCTGGCCAGTTAGAGGTCTAACATTGATTTATAATTAAAGTATGTATGTGTGTTAATTAATTTTACTTTAGTCTAATGTATTTAATTAATTGTTAAAATTCGTTTCTTTTTTTTTTTAATTGAAATAAATGTTATTTTTTTCTTCCAAAAAAAATTGACCCTATTTCACTATAAAATACCCTTTTATTGACCCTTTTTTTTCTTAAATACCCTTTTTATGACACTTTTTCAAAATTTTCAACGGCAACCCTGCTGGTCGCACTCGTGCTAATTGTAAATTCAAGTGAGTAAAACTCTCAAATATTCAAATTGCGGTCGACAGAACACGCAAGTGGCCGCACATTACAAAGGAGCTGCTATTTTCTTTCATATCATTGATTTGTGGTAGTAGTTAGTGACAGATGTGTCACAGCCCCTCTTAAACACAAAATATAATTCGATTACACTTTTTCAAACACAGAGAAGCAAAGAAAAAAATATTAATAATTTTAATAAAATATTAAAAAAAGGAAGATTGCAATCTGACAAATTTAAGTAGACAGATTAAATTTTGAGCAAAATAATCATCCTTAAATGTTATTTTATATAATTTTTGTCTTTTTTTTATAAATTTAAGACAAAGACATTTTGCTGTTGCTACCTTGAATTTTGTTTTTAATTCCGTCGCACTTTATATTCTTTGTGAGTCAAGCTACAAACTCAAAAAGAGATTAATTACACCACGATGATGTAGATGGATTTTAGGGAATTTTTTTTATTTGCTTTTTCTTTTACATATTTTGTCACTAATTTAGGTTAATGACAAACGCTAGTAATATTTAGACTTTATTCATGTGTAGTTAAAACGGAAGGTAAGGGATGCGGAAAATATGTAAATATACATATGTATGTACCATTAGTGCTAATGTCCTTCCTTTACTTTTGTAAGTCATTACACATACCTTGAGTTTTGATTTATTTTTATTCAAATATGACTCATACTTTTCATACTCAATAATCACTAAAACGAATAAAAGTATTTACTCATATATAAATACGCAGATATATTTTAAGTTTTACTTGAGTTTTTATCGCTACTTGTTAAACAAAAACGAGACCCATGTACACGACATATGTATGTATATGTACATATGTACATACCCTGCCAACATTTTCTATCGCGGAAGTGACTCAGAAGTGACGCTAAGAAGTTGAAACTCATCGTCTGCGATACCATTTTCTGATCGTAGAAGCGTCTTCCGTATTGAGAAGTTGTCAAGAAGTCACTTCTGCGTTACTTCAAGAAGACACTTTTTATTATTTTATTCGCCTCTCTTTTGCTTTTGATTTTTTTTTGCCTTTACAGATAATTCACTCATGTTGACTATGGGATAATTATCTAATTAACAATTATGTAAAAACTAGGGATGTAACGAATACAAGTTTAGCGAATGCGAATGCGAAAGCGAATAATACATTTTAATTTCTGCGAAAGCGAAAGCAAATGCAAATATTACAATACGTTAAAAATCACATGAAAATAAATTTATATATAGAACGTGAAGTTGTATTATATACATAGATGTATGTACTACATATAGCATTTTATTTAAATTGAGTCTTTAATTGAGCAAATATTTGTTAATTTATTAAAAATAAAAATTCTTAAAACAGAAAGATATATGAAATTATATTAAAATAAGTAAAGATAATAATTAGAAATGTTAGACAATCAAGCCATTCGTACTTTGGCCCTAAAGCGTGGTACCATGTTCAACATTTCATGTGAAATGCTGTCATATTAAGAAAAAGAAGGATGAATTGTTCATAAAGAAATGTTGCAAAAGTAGTACTGTGGTCATCTTGGGAAAAACATATAAAATATATCTTCAACATTTTAAGTTTCATGCGACTGGTTAATATTGCTTGCATTTAGAATTTTTTGTACGAAGTAATGAATGGTGTTCAAGATTTTTCAAAAATTTGAATATACTAGTCTTAAGTAGAAAATATGTTCACGCAAATCAAACACTGCCTTCTTTTTCAAAAATTTAAAAATATTTCCAATCACCGCTGGATTTTGGTTTCATTTTTATACTTATGATAACTTATTTATTAGGGTATTCAATCGGTTTAACCGTTAATCGGTTAAATCGGTTAATTTCAGCCGATTAACCGATTAACCGAAGCAACAAATTTTTAAATATTTTGTACTATGTAACGTATTTATTGTGTGTTTAATTATTTGTTTCGTCTCACATACAAAAGTTAGTTGTTTAGAAATTATTTTTCATACTAACAAACAAGTATATTCAGTGATCCTAACTTAACTAAAACCTCAAAATCTTTCGACGTTGCCAAAAAAGGGTTTAGTAAAGACTATGGTACTCTAATTGAACTTTTTTTTAATAATTTAAACTAATTAAAAGCTAATAGTACTGTTACCAACGATTTAAGTAAGGATTAGATCTAATAAGAGACGAATTATATTATTTTATACATACTCTCTGAAATGTTTTCTTGTAGCAACAGTGTTTTAAAGTACAAAAACGAAAACTAAGAAATTCAGAAATAAACTTTTTTACAGAATATTCGTGGCTGAGTCAGAAGAGGACAGGCCAACAGAAAAAGTATCGATAGCAATACAAGAAATGTGCTAACAAAACTAACCGAAACAACTAGAAGTGTCAAGAATTTAAAAAAACATATAAAACAGGACTCCATTGGCATAATGAAATTAGATATTCTGTATTATGGATTTCGATTTTCTCAGCGTCTACGATAAGTGAAAGGATTTTTTCCAAGTCAAGTTTTATCAAAACTTATTCGCTTAAATCCTTAACACTTAAACCAAATTATTTTTCTGAAAAATTTTGTTAGAAGGTCTCATTAAACTACTGAAGTACTAACATACATACATATATATGATGTGTATTTTTTTATTTTACTAATAAACTCAAATTAATAAATAATTTATGCGCTTTTACTTGTTCAAATTACTTGATTTATAAAAAAAACTTTATTAATCGGTTAACCGGTTAATACCGAAATTAACTGATTACTAACCGATTAAGCCAAAACCTCGATTAATTAATCGAGCGATTAACCGATTAAAACAAAACCCCGGTTAAATAAATACCCTATTATTTATAGAAAAGTTTTCCGCTGAAATCTTAAAGCTTTAATTAGAATGCTTTACTTGTCAGTATATGTATCTTTTTCATGCTGGCTTACAAAAAATTTTCGAGTTTTTGACGTTTGTTAATCGCAAACTATTTTCGTAAAAGAATACAAAAATTTTTTTCTTTAGTATTCGCTTGAAATATTCGCATATTTTAGCGAATGCAAATAGCAAAAGTAAGCGAATAATTTGCGAATGCGAAAGCGAACATTCGTTACATCCCTAGCAAAAACTACAACAATAACAATAACAAAACAAAGGCACACTTTACCATTGACCGACCACAGCAAAAGACAAAAAAAACTAATCTCGATGATGTCGAAAACGTCTTTTTTGCATTCTTTTAATTTTTTAAATTTTATTTTGCGGTCACTGCGATTTTCCCAGAAGTGCGTGCATAGTGTTGTTTTTGTTTATTATATCCATAACGGCACATGTCATTTTCGGCTGGTGTTGTAAACTAGAGAGCTGCGTAAACAGTCTTGAAATGTTAAAACGTCATAATTTTTAAATGTATTCACGTCGCATGTATTATACTAAACCAATAATAAATGCTGTCGTACTATAAGCGAAGCACGATGAATGTATTGGTGTACGTGTATATCAGTGTTAACAAGCGATGTCCAAAGACTGCTTGTTTTTAACAAACACTGAAAAGAAATACTGTTGATTAGTGTATGCTTGTTATTTTGCATATTGTACGTTTGGGTGTGTGTGTAAGATGTAGATGGTAAGCTATTATGTGATTAACCGCATACAACTAATGTTAATGCATGTGTGTGCCTTTGCATGTGCGCAGAAAAATAAAAGATCATACACACATACATGCATGACGTTTGTACACGCGCTCATGCTTAGAAAGAAGCAAGTATCACAAATTCTTCCGTCACGAAGTGTTTTCTTCTTTACTCTTATACCTACAATACTCAAACAAATTTCTTGCAAACAATGTTGTTAACGTTTGTTTTATAAGATTTCGCTGTAGTAAAGCATTTGAAAAATCCCTCATGTCTTGAAAGTTCTTATAAGATGTCTTGTGCAGGAGACTATTGTTATTGTGAAATTCAAACTATCTTCCAATTAACGTCTGGAAGTGAGTAAGACGTAACGCCTTTGACGATGGACGATGAAAGACAATTCCAAATGTTGGAAGGGATATCGTCACCTTAAATCCAAAAAGCTGTAATTATACTTTTACACTTTTAAAAATACTGCAACAGTGAGGTTCACTAAATTTTACAAGGGTGGATCTTTTAACAAACTGCATTCATACAAAGTAACTATTATGTTCCCTATATCTACAGAATTACAATAGTGCGGCACACTGAATTGGATGTGGATAACTCTTAAAACAAACTGTATTTGTACCGAAATCTTGACGGTATAAGACGGGGGAGACTAAATACTTTAAATAATAGTTTTTAGGATTAAACGAATTGCTTAAATTAAATGCTTTATAATTTAAACTAAAGAAATTAGGGCACGGTGAAAAAATATAAAAAGAACCACTTTAAAAAGAAACAACTTGATCGCTTTGATATTACTTTGCAAGTATCGCAAATAAAGTGTGACAAAGCTATTATTTTTCGGTAATAAAAGTGGGAATTTAGTATTAAATTTCAACTTTGCGTTGAGTAATCTCCCACCTAACCTTAACAGTGAAAACGTTAGTTTCTCTACAATAAACGTATGAATAAATGGAGTCAATCTTTGTATATTTGATGGCAAGACCTGAGATTTCTGTAATTTAAATATCTCCTCACTCAGAAAATTTAGATTTCTGAATTGTCTTTACAAGTCGATAGAATGACCATTTTTAATTCAACTGCAGTAGGTACAACATTTTTGTATGTCTTGCGTTTCTTCATCATCATCATCATCAACATCAACGAATCTTAAGTCGAATATTATGATTCGAAGCAATTTCTTGTAGCATGAATATTTTGCAATAAGATCCAATAAAAAGTTTTGAGGATCCTCTACTGAAAAAAATACATGAGTTTTTCTTGTTTGGGAAGTGTTTATTAACAGGCCAATGAAAACTATCACTTAGCAAAAATGAAGGTCCTTCAAACCAAATCGAATTTTTTAATTCATGGATATTTACATACTCTTGATACAATATCAGCTGGATTCTTCTTAGTTAGCACATGGCGCCATGAAATTTTTTCTGACCATTCTTCCGCAACACGATTTGAAACGAAACTGGGAAGTGAGGAATCTGTCCAGAAAGTAACACTGTCGATTTCAAATTTGATTATACACTTAATTCGATTCCACAACTTAGCCAACAAGTGTGCCGTACATAACTCAAGTCTTGGAAGAGATTTTGTCTTGAGTGGGGCAACTTTAGACTTCGCAGTCACATGCTACGATGCAAGACCATTTGCACAAGATTGTGAATTGTGCTATTGATTTTTTGCCCAGTGATGTAGAATTTTGTGCATGAAATTTCTTAAAACTACTTGAATTTACAAGATTTCGAAATATCTCTTCCTCCTTCTCTGGCATTTAAACGCAGAATTGGGTATTTACATACAGTGTTGGAAAATATAATAGGGACGCAAAAAAATTTTCAATTTATTGAAACTCTTATTTACCTTTACTCAAATCAAATTATTAAGTAAATGCTGCTAGAATTGTGAACTTAAAGATATAAAACATAATAACAGTTGTGCTGCATTTGGCAAAAATTTCAATATTTAGAAACAAGGGCTGGAAAAAAATAATAGGGACGTTTTATATTTTGGAAATAAAATTAAGTGTTTGGTAAATACTACCATCAAAACCTAATATTATATTAATACTTGGTAGAAGCTCCTTTCATTTTAATGACCTCCTCACATCGCCGATTCATTGAACGTACAAGATTGGCACAAACGTCTGGGGAAATGGAATACCAACTTTCTTGACATTTTTCCCACATTTTTTGTTTATTTTTAGGTGTGAAACTTCCAATCTGATTTTTAAGGACTCCCCAGAGGTGCTCTATAGGATTTAAGTCCGCTGATTGCGATGGCCAATCCATAACCGGTGCGTTATTGGCCTGAATCCATGATTTGACTATTCTAGCAGAGTGATTGGGGTCATTGTCCTGCATAAACTCCCACCTTAAAAGCATTTCTTCCTCAACAAATGCAAGCATTTTATTCTGCAGTATATCTAGATAATCCAGAGCAGTAATTTTTCCTTGTATCCAAACAATTGGGCCAACGCCGGATGCTGAAAAACATCCCCAAATCATCAAAGAGCCGCCACCGTGTTTGACTGTCTTTTTTGTGTACTTTGTGTCAAATTCTTTGTTTGCTGGGCGACGCACGAAACATTTTCCATCAGATCCGAACAAATTAACTTTTGTTTCATCAGACCACAGCACATTATTCCAATTTATGCGGCCAATATGTTGTTTGGCATATTGTAACCTTAGTTTTATATTTCGTTTGCTAAGGAGAGGAACATTTCTTGGACTCCGACCCATAAGTCCGGCTTCTTGTAGTCTATTCCTTATTGTACGATTAGTCACGGGAGCACATAATTAATTTTTAAGACTATTTAATGATTCAAAGGGGTTCTTTTTTGAAAGCCGGTCAAATCGTTTTGAAGTTTTGAATTTTCTTCCCCTTGTTTCAATAATTTTTTTGCAGTGAATGGCATTAAATACCTTATTTTTGAACACTTCATTGTTTCAGCGATTTTCCTAATTGATAATCCATCTGCTTTTAACTTAAGCATTACATTTTTCTCAGCATCTGTCGTATGAACACCGCGACCCATTTTAAATTTAATATACGGACAGAAAATAAAAATCACTTTACTGTAGTTAGTAACACTCTTAATGCCTTAGTAAGTAAAAAAATATATACTTTTTTCGTTCAAAAAGATTTTACGGTTATTGTTCCTATTATTTTTTCAAATTGAACTTACTTCGTCTCATACATATTTTCTGTTTAAGAAGATAAACTTGAAAATAACTAGAGCACAAAACAAAATATATATAGTTTAAAATTCCGTTACATTTGAAAGAATTCAACAGTGATTGCTGCGAATATTAGGTGAATATAGAAAAGTTTACGAGGAGCAAGGCAGAATTAGTTTTTACTTTCTGTTCTGTTACGAATCAGCTGGCTCTAATACAAGTCGTTCGTTATTCTGTTTCGTTCTGTTCTGTTTCGGTTCAACCTGTGAAAATCAAAAAATTGTTAAGAAATTGTCAGTGACAGCATAAATTGAATAAAAATATTTTGAAATAAATTGTTGTTTTGCTTTAAAAAGTTAAAAAATTTCATTTTTGAATGAAAAATATAAAATTATATTGAAACATAACAATGGACGATGCTAAACCCATCACTTTAGTGGAAAACTGCGACCTTTCTGACCAGAAACAGCTGATAAGTTACCACAGAAAAAGTAAGTACTCAAATTTAGAAGCAGAACAGCACAGCACAGAACAGGAACAGAAAGTAAAGACTAATGAAGCCTTAAATGATAAAAACCATGTCGTCCCTATTATTTTTTCCAGGTATATGCTTAGCATGCCTAACCGCAGCTATAGCCCAAATGAATAGGCCAAAACAATTAAGACAGAAAACGCCTAAGACCATATAATGCTCTAACTTCCTTAGTGTAGTCTCAGTGGTTTTAGTTACCGCCCAAGCGACTCTATTTGGAACAAAAACAAATTAAATCTACGCTAACAATAACAACTAATTTTTAATTCTAAACAAAATATAAATATAATAAAATTTTCCGTTCAAAATTTGACCCATTTTTACTAGGCTCTTCGTAAAATTTTTAAAAATCTTGTAATAAATCAGAACTGTGATTTTTACTAAAAACTGTACTAAAATCTGATAAGCGAAATTAATATCCTTTTCATTTCTAAAATAAGGGAAATATTTTTGTGGTCTCCAAGAAATGAAAACTTAGTCAGAATTTTACCAACACGACACGAAACGAACACTAATACCAAGACGCTCAATACGTGTACGAAACACGCACTCGGAAAATTTCGCCAACACGATACTGCACAACACGCACGAAATATTATTGGTATGGTATTGAAGATCAAAATTTTTAATTGATTTTTGCAAGAGTCGTTTTTCAAAATATGGCACCGAGTTGGTATTGCCAGCCAGTGTGCACACTTAATTTTTTTTAAGTTCGGTAGAATCGACAAAAAAAATCGGTAGATTTGAATGAAATTCGGTAGAAATTTGTTTTATTCAGAGAAACATAAAAAATAACAATTCAAAGAAACATAAAAAATAACCAAATATATGTACTTATATATAAAGGGTAAGTGCAAGGAGTATCAAACTGAACAGTTCCAAAAGCGCATTTAAAACTTCACAGGTGATTGGAAATTAAACTGCCATAAACAATGATGCATTTCCAATAAAAAAAGTGTCATCTCCAGTTATTTGCCCTTACCCTTTATAAAGATATGCCATGCATAAGTATATAAAATAATATACATAAATAACAGGAATTCATTTTGTGTACATAGGTTTTATAAAGCTACTAAAATAACTTTTATTTGATAAACATTTCTATCTACAAAGATTATATATTGTATCCACTTATGAATTTAAACTTTTGTGCAAAAATTATTAAATCATTGGTAGGAATAAATATTTCATCCGCAAGGCACAATTCTTTGGCAAATATTAGGTTACTTATAGTTTCAGTTTTTAACCGATTTATTTGTTCTGTTTTAATGATTTTCATGACAGAAAATGACCGCTCTGCGGCCGCACTACTATGTGGCAAAACAGGCCACTAAATAACAATATTCGGTAGATTTCAGGGCTTATTCGGTAGAATTGGTAGATTGTTAAATTCACAAACATATTAGGTAGAATTTACCGAATATCGGTAGAAGTGTGTACACTGCTGCCAGCTGATACTATCTGCCACCACTCCTGATGCTATCGGTTTTAATGCTGAAGGTCCATACCATCCTTTCAATGCGTAGTTGCGTTTTATGCATTTGTCAAAAAGTAGAATCAAGGTAATTGTATGTGGCAAGTTACAGAACAAAACGCAAAGAACGTATAGATGCATAGGCCGGATAAAGTAGGTTTACTTTCTACTTTTGTATCCGTCTCATGCACCATGAAAAAAGGTCAGCTGTTTTTGAAAGCCAAAGATGGCAAATTATATCACATTTTCAATGATATCGATAAAAACGTTCGTGTGGTGGATTTAAATTTTAAGTTCTTTTGTCATAAAAAAGTTTATAATAAATGAAAAATATTTTGTAATAAAGATTATAACTATTTTCAAGAATAAAATACATTAAAATTAGTTTTTAACATAAATATTTCAAAAACAAAATTTGCATTCTAGTTATCGATTGCTTTTGTGTAATGAGTGTCATCTCTGTTGTGTTTATTATTATTTAAGCAAGTGCAATGGAGGAGAAGCTAATTGAAGCTGTGAAAAATCACGAAATTTTGTACAATAAAAGCCTACTCCTCTATAGGAATAAGTTTAAGCGAGCAGCTGCTTGGAGCTCTATAAGTAAGGAGTTAAATTTGCCAGGTATGCATGCATCTAATAAAATTTTTGTGGCCATGAAGTGTATCTAAGTACAAATGTATGTGCATACTTATGTATATACTTATATATTTTGTGTTACAGAAGATGTTTGCCAAGCTCGGTGGAGATCTCTGCGAGATAAATTTGTAAAAAAGGTCGCGGAGAATCATCATGCTTCTGGAAGTGGAGCAGAAATTACAGAAAGTCAATGGCAACATCAATAGCAAATGGAGTTTCTGCGTAAGCACGTAAAACCACGAAAGTAAGATATTTTTAAATGCATGTATATATGTACTTCTTTAATTTCCCGTTGCAGGACAGTGACAAGTTTAAGAGTGTCGAAGAATGTAGATGACAACAGTATGGAAACATGGCCTACCACACTACTGGAAGATGACCGCTGCCAAAGTATTGATTTAACAGAGGTAATAAAATATTATAATGTATGTATGTATGTATAAATAACAAGCTATTAAACAAATTAATTTAAAGTTATTTTTACATGCATACATCTTTTAAGTATGTATGTATGAAAATGTTGTTATTAGAAGCTTCTTGCTTCTGTTGTAAACTTTTAAAATTTTATGTGGCGTTATTTTACCTTTTTGTTATGCTATATGTACGTTTAATTACTTTCTGATTAATTTTTACATATTTATACACATATAGACGTATTTTACTGAAGTAGAGTGCAATCAAGACGTACGATCCTGTCATACACCTCAGAATAGTGAATCCAACTCCCTCCCGTTTGAAGTTTTTAGCAGCAGCCGAAAAAGATCAAGACGGGAGTCGGATAGTGAAGCATTCAGTGAATTTTTAAATGAGATGAAGAAAATTGCTCAAAGTCGATTTGCTGCTCCATCAGCTCAAAAAGAAAGTGGTGCGCATGATGGCTTTTTTGCTATGGTGAGCGAAATTTTTAATGATTTGCCAAGTGATGCGGTGACCAATGCAAAATTTTTTTTTATTAATTATTTGCGTGAACAATTGGCAACAAAAAAGTGTTAATTTGAGTCATTGTTAACTTAACTCTGCTCTTAGCTCTCGCGCCAATTTTTGCGAAAAATATTAACAAAATTAAGTTAAGAGTGATTTTAATACACTATTAGATGCGGCTTGGAAAAATCTTTCAGATAACTTATTTTTTAATATGTTGCCTTGGAAATACAAAAATATGCAAAAAAAAGTACACAAAAATATACTGTTTAAGTAAGACGTGGTATAGCTAATGAACGGTCATTGCTAGATCTCTCAAATATTTTGGATTCATCATTAAAAATACCGACCTAACAACTGTTTTTTTATATGTATATGTATTAAAGTTGTTGAATTGTTTTTTTTTCATTGTGTTTTATCATTTATTTTTGTTTTAGAAATGGATACATATGTATGTTTTTATTAATAGAAGAATAATAATAATAAAAAAACTGAATTAAATAAAAAGAAAACTTGAATTTAAAATGAAAAATAGTTGGTGTTATATTTTATTTATAAAAAGGTAGTCACATAAAATATCCCTTTGCTGAAATGAGTTTCTAATCATAAGCCATAATCCTTCTATAACAGAATCGTTTTGCTCTCGGTCTACAAAATCTGGTGGTCAATAAGTTCCATCGTGCATCTTCAAGAAATTGTGAAGCAAAATTGTGGCGCAAACAACTTTTTCTGCGGAATCCGGTGTCATATTCAGAGTTCCACGCAGTATTCTCCATCGTGCTGTCAAAATACCAAAAGCATTTTCTATGGTTCTGCGTGCTCTAGATAATCTTTTATTAAAGTTTTGTTTCTTTTCACTCAATAACAATCCGGGATATGGCCTCATAAGGTATGGTTGGAGTGGAAAAGCAGCATCGCCAACTAAATAATGTGGGAACTTCACGTCACTATTTGGCAATGTAGTGTCGGCTGGGAAATTAAGGTTTGCTGATTTTAAGAACCTCCCAAATTGGGAATGGCTTAGTTCACCACCATCGCTTTGACTACCATAAGCTCCTACATCGACTACAGTAAACGTGTAATTTGCATCACACAGAGCCATCAGTACAATGCTATATGTTCCATAACAAGTTATAGAAAAAGTTAACTTAAAAATGATTTGGTGGAATATATTTTTAAACATACCTTTATAATTATAGTAATTTGAGCCAGAATGCGGTGGGCATGTAATGGCGACGTGTTTTCCGTCGATGGCTCCGACACAATTTGGCAAATCCCACATATTCTTGAAATCTTGTGATATTCGCTCCCATTCATGTGTATTTGGCAAAGATAAGTAATGGCCACTTAATTCCTTCCATATAATCTCGCAAGTTTCCAATACAATTCGTCTTACCCCGGTAACCGACATCTTAAATGATAACGAGAGATATTGCCTACTAGTACTGTGCGCTAAGTATCTGCACGGAAAAAACTTGTTGCTTTATTAAACACTGTACATAAACAATTTTAAATTTACATTAAAGTCAAGAACAGACGGCAATCTGCTGGAATAGCTCTCGCTGAGTTCTTCACAAGTTTATCTCTTAGAAGGGCGAATAGACAGTCGAAGACAGCTGGAGACATTCTCGTCGCTATACGAAACTGCTCATGGTCACGGGTTTTTAATTTTTGGAAAGTCACTGCGAAAAACCCACTTACTTCCCTTTCTAAATATAGGGAATGTACCCAAAATCGTCTCGTGGTCTTTTGAAGCTTTTGTATGCCCTTTTAGCACAAAATATTATATAAATAAACTCAATGAATTCCATGAATTCATTTAAAATCACAATTTCACTTTCCATTTTTGCAAGAACTGTTTTTATTTTTAAAAATATTCACACTACAGCTGATCACAACAAAAATATTTGGCGCATAAAACGTATTGCATGTAACTTGAATTTAGAATCGGAAAGAACGTACAGAAACGCATACAACGCATATGCAAAGAACGGATGGTATGGACCTTCAGCTTAAGAGAGGTCCATACAATATCAACAAATATGCTGGTGTTGTGTGTTTGACGATACAAAATATAAAATTTTTTCTCTACTGGAAATTCATTGATACATATTTTATATATAAAATCGTTTCGTGTTTTTCGTGTCAATTTTGCTCAACATGAAACGAAACGAACACGCACGAAATCAGATTTTTGTCACAAACACTTCGTGTGGAGTCGTGCGTGTTCGTGTCACGAAAAAAAAACACGACACGCGCCCATATCTACTCGAGAGTTTAAGGGCCGTTAATGCGTTTCACACCTTTAGATTTTTGGAGCAATATTCCAATGGCCCATATACACCTACAAATTTGCGAATTCATGATGGAATTTTTCAGGAAAATAATATGGTAGCAGAGAAACAAGCCGATCGGCTCACAGCTGGATCAACAGTCACCGCCGTAGCATGTGGATAGCCTCGGCTCAATATTGCAGTCGGCTAATTGTTTTATATAGTTGCAAATTTGTACTACATCTTACAAATTATGTGGAAGATATCAGGTGTTTGAATTTTTTTATAGAAATGTGTTTAAAAAAAAAGCGACTGTAAATGTTAGCCGGCTCAAACCGACTTATGATCCGCCGCCGACTATTTTTTCTAAGCCGCCGCCGCCGACTTTTTAAGACAGCTTGTTTCTCTGATCCATCGCGGTCATTTGCCTTATATTGTTATTCATTATTAATGGTAAACCCTCCTCTTTTACAATTAAGTAAACATACGATGATTTCTGGGTTTTCTTAAATATCAAAATTAAACTTCTTATTGCAATTTTGAGCTTTTTATTCTTGCTATAAAATCAACGAAAACTTTTGGTTTATTTTCGAAAAATTACTAAATGTAGCGTGCATTAAGATTGCAAAACAATTTTTAATATAACCAAAACTATATTAAAATTTAAAACGAGCAATACGAAAGTATGTTATGACTTCCTTAGTCATCCTAGAGATTCTCATTAATAGCTTCTTCTGTCTTTTTTCCCAACGTAACAGAGGAGGAACCTTCAACTCAAAGTGCAACCCAAGTGTCAAGACTTCTCACTCAATCATTATTAACTAACAAGGCGAAGAAATATTAACTTTAATTGTTACAGTTTAACATCTAATATCTGTTTAGTACAATTAAACATCAAAGAAAAATCTACTATAGCAATCTATTGCATTTGTCGGGCAATTATAACAGATCTACAAAAGACTATTTTCTATCTGTAACTAAAAAACAACAACAAGAACATAAATTGTTTGTAACTCCTCTTCATAAATCATTTCATGAAAATTACAATAATCATTAAAACATTTAAATGAAAAAAAAAAATAAAAAATCAAGAACGAAAACAATGAGAGAAGAAAGAAAAAACACAACTGCACTAAAGTTCAGGCCTACAGAGAGTTGCAAATAAGCAAAAATCATAGACAAAAAGTAGCCAGCCATGCAACTCAGTGGAAATCTTTATAATAATAAAAAAAAAAACAATAAAAAAATTACACTAAACTGTGAACGAGCAGAAGAGAAGTTAAAGCTGAAGAACAATATATGGATAAATGGACAAACATAAAATCAAACTGGTCACGGTCTGCTTGAATGAAACAAAGAACTACCAGCAAATAGACCCAACATCAAATACAGAAATATTCAAGCAACTACATAAATAGAACATCGACACTGGTGGTGGTCGTCCGATGGCTGTTGGCCCGGTCTCTACTTGCATGCAGTGTTAGAAGTGGGGTACACTATAAATGGGAATATTATGGATGAAAAAAGAGTAAAAAAAAGGTAAGCAGTTAAGCAATTAGTATATAAAGAAATAATATACATGCGCACGAGGGCAAACGGAAAAGTAAAAATTTTAGCAAAGTCATAAAAACATCTTCTTAAAGCTATTATGCTCTTTATGTCAGACACAGCAGTTAAGATGTGATGTTACAGTTATGTATAAATTTATTTTTGTTTTCATTTCTTTGTTTAAATTTTTTTAGTTTTCTTTATTTTTCCTTTTTCGCAAAGAAGGAGATGCCAGATGACTTAATAGTAAGAACTTAAACAAAAACAGGGGTGGTACTAACTCTGCGTTTACATATGCGAAATGTCTACACACGCAAATATTTGCGACGAATTTACTTTGTTTTATAAATAATAATACAATAAATAAATGTTATGAATAATAAATAAATAGTTTTGAAAATACTAATAATTTTATTTTAAGCAGCATAGCTCTAACACCTCCCTTCTTCTTCTTCTTTTTTTTTTCTTTGTTACTGTCAAGATCAAAGTGTTTTGTGCTACACATAAATTATTTATGCCGAACCTCTTATAAAGCATTGAAATTTAAATATCGTCCAAGAGCGAAGTAATTAAGGAGTGACTTTTTGAAGATCCTCCGTAGCAGGTGGAAAACCAACTCCTCATCTGTTAAACATGCATTTGTAAACTTGCAACATATTGACAGTTTGTTCAAAACGAAAATTCAATTCATAGACCACATGTAATTGTAATTGTAAATGTAATTTTACAATTTTAAATATATTCATAAAAAATAAAATGAATTTAATGAATTTGAAATCCATTTTAGGACAATTTTGTATGAAAAATTTGGAATAAAATACATTTCAAACTCATTTTAAATTTTATGAATATGGGGGAAAGAATTTTGTACAATAAAACTTAATTTTAAGAAAAAATTTGTTTTGTTGAATTTGTTTTCAGTTCTATTTTATGTTAGTTTATTGAACAAAATGGGTTTATTTCTACTTAATGTAATGTTCGTATTTAATTGGGAATGATTTATTCCAGAATACTTCAGCACATCGCTTTGACATTGTTTGAACTAATGATTCACATTGGTGGGGGCCACACTTTGTACCATTATTATTTCCAAAGTAAACTTGTTTTTAGGTTTTCGAGCAGCCACTGCTCTTTTTTAAAATTCCTATTCATAGATTTTCCATCGGGTGTAAGTCGGTACTCTGTGCCGACCAATCTAAAATTTTTATTTTATTTTCACTTATACAGTTTTTGAGCAATGCTTGGGGTCGTTTCGTGTTGAAATATCCCAGGTAATGAGAAATGGTTCTCTAAAATATATTCTTGTAAATATTACAAAATAAATATTATATAATATAATATATCTAATATAATATAAATATAAATATTATTTAAAAAATAAGCCAACTCCTGATGAACTAAAAGCACAAGTTACTTTTCGGCCTGCCCGCATATAATTTCATACTAGATGTAAAAATATCAACAAATAACGTACACATAATTGAAGCTAGAAAATAAAAGCAAAAACACCTGCCGCCAAGCCAGAATAACAGTTTTTGAAACAACGAGAAACGGAAACAGAATGCATGAGACATGAGAGAAATAGAGAAGAAATGAGAGGTGCAGTCAGCGTTGCCAGCGTAGTTTTTGAACTGTTGGGCAGTGGTGCAGTTTTTTGTTTAATATATAAATTATCAATTTTTACCGTTTTTTTTTGCTATTGCATTTTTTAATTTTCAGTCAATAAAAATAAATAAATAATAAATAAATTTTTGAAACAAACTTACTTTTTTTCTTGCTGACACACGTTAATATCAGTGACAATCTTTCAACTCCTAATCGTATAAAACACCTCATCAAAGTGCAATTTATATGAAAAAAAATTATATATGTATATTAAGTTTTTTTTTGCGTTTTTCATACAAGTTTGAAAAACTGTCGAAGGAAAGACAGCATAGGAATTTCGATGATTTTTTTCGTTGAAGAATTTGTATGAAAAAATTTAATAAACACAAATTTAAGTTTCATTAACTATTTTATCTTTATTTGCTTGTATATAAACAGTTTTCAGTTGATGATATGGGCACTGATCACATAATGCTAGTGTCCTTAAATTAAATACTAAGCCAACACTTAACATTGGGAGGAGGAAGCAATAATGAAAACGTGTCTCAAGGAAAGTGATACATACTGAGTTAAGGCCAAGAGTCACTATCATACAAAGTCGTTCGATCTACGAAAAAATACAACCCTGGTGTGATAAATATGATTAAAGGCCGATTCAAAAATAAATTACTGTTAGAAATTTAGGCAGGTTTGTTTTCCTTCTGGAAAACCGTTTTTTGTTCGATATGGGCAGTTTTTTTCTTAAACGTAAATGGCAACACTGGGTGCAATATATTGCTAGAAACACAACACGAACGACGAATTTTTTGTTGCGAAATTTTGTAATCAGAAATAAAACAAATTTTTGCATATGAAAATGAACACACACACACGTCGACGTGAACGAAATTCGTCGTTTGTCCCAGTTGTGTTCCTACTATTAATTGAGAGGTACTCGTACATACTAGAGAGCTGCGTAAACAGTCTTGAAATGTAAATACGTCTTGTTTTTTAAATGTGTGGTCGTAGCATGTAATATACCAAACTAATAACAAATGATGTCGTTTAATAAGCGAAGCACTATGGATGTATTGATGTACGTGTATATGAGTGTTTTTGAGCGATGTCGGGAAGACATCTTGTTGGTAACAAACACTCAAAAGAAGTAGTGTTGATGCGTGTATGTTCGATATTTTGCATATTGTACGTTTGTGTGTGTGTGTGTGTGTGTGTGTGTGTAAGACGTAGATGGTAAGCTATTATGTGTTCAAGGGTGGTTTTTTAAAGCAAGCACAAACAACTAATGTACAGTGTTGTCAACTTGGTGCGTTTCGCACCATTTTGGGTGCTTTTTGAAATTTTTTGTGCGAAAAATTCCTAGCTGGTGCGTGGTGCGCTTTTTTTAATTTTTGGTGGCACCAACGTAAATTTAACACAACAATGGGTTAAAACCGGAAAATTATTATTGTGAAACTTACCAACTTCCTGATAGTGTTAATAACCATATTAATAGTAATGATGTTTACAAAATGTCACAATTTGAAATGAAATTTGTTTTATGGCCCGATGATAACAATAATGATGAAAATATTAGCTTTATTAATTTGGAATAATTAATTTTTGGTCTCTTTTTAAAAAGTTTTAAACCGAATTTATAAAATTAATGTACAAAAATGTATCATCTTGTACAAATGAATGCAAAGATATGTATGTGCCCTTTATTATAAAAGTTGTATGAGTCATATATTTATTTGGTCGAGATATTTGGTAGATTACATTGGAACAAATCCAAAAATATTTTTTTATTATGCAACAGTTTTAAAAAGTTTTGTATAGAATTTATGAAATTAAGAAAAAATGTTTTCTATGTATGTAGTACAAATGAATATTAAAAAATTTGCTAAGTTTTTTTAGGTTTTATTTTTTTTTACCCTGAAATGTAAAACCCTGTTTTAGTGTTAAATTTTTAACACAAAAAAATAATTTACTTTAAAAAAAAGAAATTCTAAGCCTGGCGCGTTTTTTTCTCCACTTTGGTGCGTTTTGAAATTTCAAAGTTGACAACGCTGCTAATGTAACTGCATGTGTGCGTTTGCATGTGCGCAGAAAAGCAAAAGATCATACACACAACATGTGTGTATGAAAAGTCCCACATGTCTTAAAAGTTCTTGTAAGGTCTTGTGCAGGGGTAAAGTACATACATACAGACACAGAAAACAGTGATGTCAACTCTTGGATCATCAAGAGCACTGTGATCATATAAATATGTGGTAAAAAAGGATAAAAATTAACAAAATACGGATAAAAAAGCGCTTAGCTAAATATTCTCTTTTATTTATGTATGTTTTTTTTTACTATTACATACTAAAACCCTATACCGGGAAATGACATATTTTAAGACTAAAATGCAAAGTGCCTTTAGCGCGTCTTTTGCTAGTCTAAGCCGCCTTTTGAACACTGGCACATTCTCCCAAGCTTGTCTTTATTTTTATTTTTCTATCTTAAGGAAAGTCATAACAAGTTAGTAAGGCTGAGTTTACTTCTGGCATTTCTTGTGTGCCATTTGCCCAAAAAAGCGTAACCAACTAATTACTAATGAAAAACTGTTTGATTCAGACATGTATTTATTGATTTAAACATTTTACAATCATGTTGGATTCTATAAAGTTGTCTATTAGTTATGCATGCAACAATTTAACTTAATAAATACATGTCTGAATAAAAAAGTTTTTCATTAGTAATTAGTGGTTACGCTTTTTTACACTTGTGTGGCACATGGCACGCAGATGTAAACCAAGCCTAAGTTTTAACAAAAAATGCTTTTCATATATTTTTCTAGACAAGTCGCTTGCTTGCATTGTGGAAACTACACATAAGACAATTTTTTGTTATTTCTTAAATTTGTAGAAATAACAAATTTTTCGTTGTTGTTTAATTGTGTCTACGCATGTCAATTAAAAAAGTTACGAACTTTTTTGTAAGGAATTAAAAAAATTGTTTGAGAAAAGTCTACATGCGTTTACGAATAGTACTCAAAATAAAAATTTAAAAAATACGCAGTTGGCAAAAAAAAAGTATCACACGAGTTCAGTGTTGCCAGAAAATGACGATGAGAGAATGCTAAATCGGTTAAAAAATTCTGCTAAAATGTTCTGCAAAACAAAAGTATAATGCCAGATTTAAATGAAGAAAATTATTCAAATAGCTTTGAATTTCATGTTTATACAAACTTATTAGTATTTGCAGGTATTTTTATAGCACATACAAATATAAAATAGTTAATAATTGGTCATTTTCGGATATGTTACAATTACGTTTAAAATGTTTTTAACGCACTAATAATCTCAAAATATTATTTTACTTATTCTTTAAAATATTTTTTTTTATTAAAAATACATTGAAATTGATTATAGAGGGGTTCTCTGGATCCTATGCGCATTTAACTGTTGCTAGTGCAGATCATCAGGGAACCTTTACCCTGCAATGCATATACATATGTACATTAGGGCGGGTCGATTTAAAAATCGCACAAATTACAAGGAAAATCGTATTCTAGGGATCAAAATAAGAAACTATGCCGAAGGAACCATACCTCTAAAATATATTTTGATGTCCCGATGATTTCAAAAAATCACAAATGTTTGTATGGGGAACCCCCAGGGGTGGTTCCAGGGGATGTGCCACTGGCAAAGGTGGGTCGGACCTCCAAAATTAGTGTGGGTCATACATTTTGACTCGATTGAGGAACTCGAAATGGGTCAAAGTGAGATTTTTAAAAATTTGACCCTTCGGATCAAAAGTCGGAACATCAAAAGTCGGTATGGTTCCTTCGGCATAGTTTCTTATTTTGATCCCTAGAATACGATTTTCCTTGTAATTTGAGCGATTTTTTTTGCCTCCATACAAATCGACCCGCTCTAATATACATTTATGAGAAAAATCTTATATACAGTAGAATATTTTTAACAAATTAAAATTTTTTATTGTCAACAAATTCTGCCAGAAAGCATTTAGCAGAATTTTTTGAAAGTTGAATGCTTTTTAACTAATGAGAATGCCAAATCTGGCAGTGAAAATGCTCATATGGCTACAATGCACGAGTTTAAAGAATAGTAGTAATAGTTTCAGTTGCAATAGTTTTGACTACCAAACACGCGCTGTGAGAAATCGTAAAGAGCACTATAAATACCCGATTTTCGGAAACGGGTATTTAGCAAAATTTCGGGTATTAAGAAAGGAAATAAGCAACAAAAACTACCCGAAAAGCACCAAAATGGCAACGATGATAAAAAACGAAATTTTAAATTAATAGTAATTCCAGTTGTTCTTTGTTTAAGCCTAAAGGAACAAAAAAAATATATGTATGTACATATGTATTTTGTTTACGTAAAAGACAAATTAATTAACGCACGCGAAACAGAATATTGCTTGCAATGCATATAGTCAAAAGTAAATAAAGTGTTAATTAAGCACAAGAGAATACAAAATAAACCAAAAAAACTTAAATTCAAATCAAACTTAGCAACAAAGAAATGAAAAATATGAATGAATTTCCACACAGATAAAACAGATATGTTGTGATAACCGAAATTTGTAACCAATCGAATTTTGTCGGTTCCAACAACTAACACACAATTCTATTCAGTGTTGCCATATGTGAAGATTTACCTTATTTTTGAAGTTTTTAGACATGTTAAAACACAAAAAAGATTTTTTATCTTAAAATAAGATTTTAAAAATTTTACTTTTGGTACTTTTAATATAAGTAGATTAGTAATGGGGACCTGAGTCCTGTTTTGGGAATTCAAAACCGGGGAAAAACAAAAACGATGGCAACCCTGTTACAAATGGGGGGATTTTGGGGATTTTCATGCTGATATGGTGTTTGTGTGTGAGTTTGATTCTTTGGCCATGTGTATGTATGTATACTTGTGTGCACAGCTTTTGTTGTTATTGTAGAGAAACGTTGTGCTTACAGTGCATGGATGTATGTACGTGTGGGATGTGTATGTGTGTGTGTGTGTGAGTCTAATTCTTTGGTTGTGTGTGCATGTATATGTGGGTGTTTGTATGTATGTATGGGTGTGTGCGTATGTGTGTGATTGTTATTTGATAGACTTATGGTTGCTGTTTTGAGTTATAGTTGGTATGCTTATGTAGGGTTATTGTATGGATGCATTTATGTTTGTGATCTCTGGGGGGAAATAATCTAATAGCTGCAGAGAGTGGCAACCCTGTTGCGAATGGAAGTCGTTAGGGAATGTATTTGGTAATGTATGTATATGTTGTTGGATTAATGTATGTGATCGTTTCTATTTTTGCTTTGAAGAATGTCATTGCTTGTGTGAGTTACATCAACACTTTTTCAGACATATTTACAAATGCATGTATATATGTTTTTAAGGCTATTGACGTTGCTATTATGGAGATAGAAAATATTGTGTCGACATAGGTTTCATATATGTTCAAGTGAATTTCAGATGTTAAATGTTTTGAATCCGATTAGGTTGATAAGAAGAGCTTTTCAATAGGGGTAGTGATATCTTTATTTCGGTATATTCTACTTTAATGTAACAATTATAAGAAATAGCTTTTGGAGAAATACAGCAAAAACTTATAGAAGCACCTTCTTTCACGTGTCCCGATTTTTCTAGTACCTTTATATTGCAAACTGATGCTAGCGATTTTGTTCTGGGTGTTGCTGTGTATATGAATTTCATCATATATCGTAATACCAACAGAGAATTGTGGAAATGTGTGTGTGTGTGGGTATGTGTTTATGTGTGTGTGTGTATGTGTGTGTGTGTGTGTGTATGTTTGTAGGAATTTCAATGTGTGTATTTCTGTAGGAGCTTAGGGCTGATTGTGATTTATGAGGGGTGAGGTGTTCTAGTGATATGCAACCGGGGGAATCTGTGTGTTTGTATGTCTGCAGGAGTTTAAGGCTGACCATGATTTAGGTGGGCAGGGCTGTTGACGTAATATGTATCCACGGGGATTTGTGGATGTGTCTGTCTATAGTAGTTTAAGCCTGATCGTGATTTGAGGTAGGTGAGGATGTTCTTGAGGTAAATTGGTTATGTGTATGTATGTATGTATTTTTGTAAGAATTTAAGATGATTGTGATTTATTAGGGGCGAGGTGTTCTTGTAATATGTAGCCGTGAGAATCTATGTGTATAGACGTTTAAGAGTATCTGTAATTTTGGGTAGGTGAGAGTGTTGTGTTGTTGAGATTAATCTTATATATTGTATATGTATGTATGTATGATCATGGGAATTTTTATATGTATATCTGGGGGAGAATTTTAGGCTGGTCGTGATTTGTGAAAGGTGGGGTGTTGTTGAAATTTTCTTGGATATTTCTTATATGAATTCTGCTATGTGTGTGTGTATTTGCGCTAATATTTATATGTAGATAGAAATTAATTCTTTTCAGTATCGACATTTGGTACTATCAAATACTATCATATGTCTGGACTTCCCTAATCTTATTATGTTTTAATAGTTACGCTTGTTTTATATTTTCTCATACTTAAATTTGTCTCGCGTTAAAGTCTGCCTATATGAAATTTGTTTATATTACAGATTTTGTTTATTTCAATCTTTGAATACATTTTTTTTTTTTTTTTGTCATTGATGTCTTTTGTTCTTCTTGTTGTTGTAAATATTCGTCTGTGTATAGATGCGATATATTCAGTTTTTTTTTTTTTATTTGAAAATAAAAACGTTTTAATTTTTATCTGCGTTTACTTAGAAGTTTGTGAGGATTTTATGTTTTTAAGTAAAACTGAATTCCTGAAGATACATACTCTATAGTAATAGCAACTATAACAGAAATATTCCTTATACTCAATTTACATTTTTTAAAGTTGATGCAACGTTAGTAAGTTAACGTTAGAAATTTTTGGGGTACATAATTTTTTCTAACTATAGACTTTTTTCTTCACTTTCTACATTTGTTTTCGAAATCTTGCTTTGCTTTATGAAAATGTATAAACATTTTTAAATGAAACTGATCCGGCACTCCAGCTTATATACTGATAGTTTTTTTTTTCTTTGGTAGTCAACTTACTTCTTTTTTTATTTTTATTGATAAACATTTAAAATCAAAAGGGAGCTTTATATTGAAATTATTATTTTCATAATTGTTGAAAACAATCACTAGTTTTTTTTTTTTTTGTGATGAAATCATTTGAAGTTGAAGCTGATATCTTTGCTTACTGTTTTAAATTAAAATTTTATTCAATAGAATAAAAGGAGCTTTTTTCTTAAATTCTGATGCAGTTAAGATCGGATATGAGACTGAATTTAAATGTACTTTTAAATTAGTCACAATGAACAAACTTATTTTCTTGTTGAAAAGCGATCATCAGAAAACGAAGTGGTTTTCAGAGACTTTAGGTATACCCTTTCGACGGTTCCTCTAGGATACAAGATGACTTTGTTTGACGAAATTTCTGTTGCTTTATACTGATAATATGTTTACATTAATAAGGTACATATGTATATGTTTATTTTATGAAGGGATATTACCTATGGCTTTCATTGACGTTCTATATGATTTTTTTTTTCTCATTTTATTAAAGTTCAGCGTGTTGTGTGTATATTTCTGAAATGTTTAAGTGTGCTTTGTGTGTCCATCGGACAGAGTGTACGTATTAGTTGGTCAGTCAGTCTATATATTTATTTATTTTTTTTCTTCTAATGTGCCACTCCTTTTTTCAGATTTTACTACTTGAAATAGAGTATTTTTGTCTAATTTTTTTCTGGGTATCTACATACATTAGTTAAATATGTCTATGAATTTTTAAGAAAAAATTTTAAATAAAATATTGGAAAAATAATTAATTATGTGAATGGTTTTTATTTCTTTATTAGCTTTACTTCGCTAGATCAAAAAAATTTTTGTTTTTGCTTATTTGCAAATTCTTGTTTTCATGTCGCTTAAACATGTACAGTCTTGTTTTCATATCGCTTAGACATGCACAGTCTTGTTTTCATGATGCTTAGACATGCATAGTCTTGTTTTCATGATGCTTAAACATGTACAGTCTTGTTTTCTTTGAGAGGTTATGCACAAGACAAATTGAATTTCACAATATTATGAAATTCCATTAAAAGAGAAACAGTTTAGACAATCGGATAAGTCCTTATATTTTTCACTACATACAAGTTTCTGTTATTTTATATTCGAATAGATGAATCCTAACTTTCCTTTAAAAAATAACACAAAACAAGGATAAATTTAGTTTAATTTTATTTATATTAATAATACATTTTAATTTAATTTTATTTATTTTTATTATAATGATGGAAACATTTCATAATATCCAATTATTAAATTTTCTAATATACTTTTACGCAAAAAATATATTGTACATCTGCAAGTATCTGGTCCTTCCTCACACTCAGGATTATACCAAGGACAGCTTCTGAAGTGGCCTTCTGTGTTGTCTTCATCTTCCATGATACCATATTCTTCGTTCTCATCCAGCATATTTTGAAAAAATTTGATCATCTCCCAATGATCGAAAAGCCTGAAGCTTTCAAAATCTCTTATAAATTGGTTTAGAGTACGTCTGATTTGACTCATTTTATTTGCTTATAAGTTAATGAATGATGATTGTTTGAAGGTTCCTTTAAGACTAATTTCCTCTTTTAAATTTTTAAAGTAGTATCTCTTGATCTTTAAAATATCTATACTATCATCTATATTCCATACCTCTTTTTTAGCACTCTATCTCTCTCTACCCCTTTTCTCTCTATAACTGTCTCTTTCTGTCTATCACTACCCCTCCACTTATTCACTATTTCACCATATTTTCGATTAGCCTTCTTGAAGTCGTCATCGCTACTTTCAAGATCATTTTCAGTTAAACATTCAAAATGCGGAGAAGTAAATGAAAAAAAAATAAATAAATAAAACAAAAATGGAGTCTACAACAAATCTAACATCAAAATTTAATTCACTAAAAAATAAAACCTTAATCCACATAAAGGAGCTTGAGACATCAACTAAATACACCATTCGAAAAATGTCAAGAGTAACAACAAAATATGGGCCAACACTAAAAGTTGAAATGGAAAACCACATAATGTTCCTCCCAAAGCGATATAATGATTTAACCGATGCTGAAATTAAAGAACTCTCGAGCGGATCATATTGCTTAAGTAGAGAAGGTGAACAAAGCTTAATTGTTGAAAGCGAGCTGAGTGAATTTCTAATTCAAAATTCCCAATTTCCAATTTGGCAATAATATATAATAATTTTGTATTTTAAATTATAAATAAAAATACATGAAAGAGTTTTGTAAAATATAAATGTTTGTGCTTTTTTATTTAATATTTTCAGTTATTTCATAAAGAAATTTAAGACATAAATGACCACAGGTAAATGTATTGAAATTCTAATGTTGATTATAGTTGTATTTTATATTTCTACCAAGATATTTGACTACTTCCGAAGGAGGTTGTAAGTTTCCAAAGCTGTCGAAATATTCTTTTTCATTGTTGTTTTTATAATATGCTACCCAATGTGTACCAGGTCCTGTTGATACGTCTAAATTGATTATTCCACATTCTATTTTCTTTGTTCGTTTTGGTAGAGTATTCAACATGAAAACTCCTCTAAAATATGGAATATTTATAGAGAAACGGTTTATGTCCACATCAGATAGTGGTCTCTTCGCAGCATCTCTAAGAGTTTTTTGATTCCTCTTTGTAAACTAAACCATAACCCTTTTTATATGGTTTTAAGTAAAGTCCCTTTCCAACTGCTATAGATTCCATCGCTCTATTATGTCTAATTGCTTCATCAAGTTGATTTTTTGCATTCTTTGTTGCATTAACAGCTTTAGCTATAGCAGCACCTCCAGTTGTTAGACTACCAATTGCACCCAGAGCAGTTAAAATCGGTATTAGAGGCAAAAACCCACCAATTTTTGGTACACGTATTACATGTGGTACTATAATTTGAGATTTTCTTCCTTTTAATGATTTGTTGATAGTTTTTCGGGCAATTTTAATTGCTGAGTTAATATTTAATGGTTTTTCCTTCTTTAGTATTTTTGTTGCAGCTCTAATTAATGTTCTAAACAGTTTTTATCATTTATCTTGTTCTTTTTAACATTTTTCTTTTTCTCCACACCCATACCAAATTTTGTTTTGGCTTTCATTGCGTTAGTAACCATATAGGCAAATGATTTTTCAGCAATACTACTATCTTTTGATAAAACTCGATCCCAAGCTGAATTTTCAAGTATTTTATCAGCTTTATGTCTAATGCTTAAATCCTTACAAGCAGAGTCCAATAAATTAATTCCTTTGTCACCTCAATTTAAACGTTTTTGTAGTTTTGTTTCAGGTCCACAATACTAATATCCGGGAAGATAAAGTTCACCAGTTAGAGAGTTTATTCTTTTTATCTACTATACCTCCTCTAACGAAGGTGTTTTTATGACTAAACGTTTTCTGATATTGTATAACTATATCATCTAATTTTGTCGATAATAACAGGTAACATTTATAAAATCTATTTAGTTCGTAATATTGTTCCTTCTACTATTTTTTTTCTTTTTTTTTTGTTTACTTGCCTCTATCTTGACTGATCGTTTCTCAGTCCTTAAACTTGTATATTCTGAACTTCTGTCTTGATATTACTTTCTTCTTTCATGCGAATTCTTGTTTTTTCTTTTCATATCACTTAAACATGCACAGTCTTGTTATCGTTGAAAGGTTCTGTACAAAACAAATCGAATTTCACAATATTATGAAATTCCATTATATTTCATTAGGTATTTTCTTATCGACACCAACTGCTTTAACACCATCTCATTTACGTTTGCTAACAGCAAATAGTACAATAGGTGTCAGCTATTAGATCAGCTTATCAGCTATTAGATCAGCTTATTAGCACCTGGTCTGTTTTTCAGATCAGCTTTTCAGGAGCTGGTCTGGTTTTCAGATCAGCTTATCAGGACCTGGTCTGGTTTTCAGATCAGCTTTTCAGGACCTGGTCTGGTTTTCAGATCAGCTTTTCAGGACCTGGTCTGGTTTTCAGATCAGCTTATCAGGACCTGGTCTGGTTTTCAGATCAGCTTTCCAGGACCTGGTCTGGTTTTCAGATCAGCTTATCAGGACCTGGTCTGGTTTTCAGATCAGGCTATCAGGACCTGGTCTGGTTTTCAGATCAGCTTATCAGGAGCTGGTCTGATTTTCAGGTCAGCTTATTAGGAGCTGGTCTGATTTTCAGGTCAGCTTATTAGGAGCTGGTCTGGTTTTCAGGTCAGATGAAATAACTAAAGTCTATCTTTTATTAGCAGTATTTTTTTTTTCTATAACGAAAATCGTTTAATTCAATATATTTGCTTATAATCAAAAATCCATATTTATCCTTCCAACACTCTACAAATTTTTTAAAACTTGTCAAAATTCATATTACTGCCAACATGAACCTTGTAAACATGCTTCATATTTTCCTCATCTTACTTAAACATTATAATTACATTTGCATTGTCTCTTATTAAATGCTTATAGCCATATTCATAAAAATTTTAAACAGCATTTCAAATGTTGTTTGAGCAAAATTCGCTAAAATTGTATTCATAATAGAATATTAGCGTAAAAACGTTTTTTAACTTGCGTAAATCACCAAATCTTAAAAATTAAATGCACCCATATTTAAAATAATTTTGAATTGACGTCGTTGTAGTTTTGCTTCTTGCTTATTTATATTTTTAACTTTGTCTGTATGTATGTATGTATGCATGTATTAAGAATTATGCTTATGTTTGGCACAAGTAGAATGAGTCATCATTCTTCTGTCGCCCCATACAAAAATATACACGTACACGTACATATGTATGTATATTATTCTGCTTTCCACATGCAACATCAGCAAATATCATAATTGAAATGTATTAAGCTTCATTACCAGAAAAAAATAAATGTATAATAACCCATTCTTTTAATTATGAAATTGTGTAATTTCTTTAACTATTCATATTTGTAGTAGTATATAGATAATTTTAGTATAAATATATGTTTTTAAACGTGATATAGTAGTAGGGAACTGGGCATCCGGCGTAGATTAAAATTTTTAAGTTTAATTACCCATAACCCCGACAAAGGACACCCAGAAATTATTAAACAACCCAAATCACTGACAGACTCAAATTTCCACGGTCATGCAGACAGACAGAGAGAGAGAGACAGACATACACTTAATGTAAGCAAAAACTCCTTATGTTAAAAAAATAAGAGTGACTTATTGAACCACCCTCGAAAAATATTTAAAGGACTTATTGAACCACCCTCGTAGGTATCAAATTTCAAGAATTTTAAAATTTTCAAATTTTAATTACCCAAATTTAACAATTTCAGCAACAATTTAACAATTTTAATTGTCCCCGAATGCCCAGTTCACAACTACTATCTGAGGTTTAAAAACATATATTTATACTAAAATTATCTATATACTACTACAAATATGAATAGTTAAAGAAATTACATAATTTCATAATTAAAAGAATGGGTTATTATACATTTATTTTTTTCTGGTAATGAAGCTTAATACATTTCAATTATGATATTTGCTGATGTTGCATGTGGAAAGCAGAATAATATACATACATATGTACGTGTACGTGTATATTTTTTTTTACGGGGCGACAGAATAATGATGACTCATTCTACTTGAGCCAAACATAAGCATAATTCTTAATACATGCATACATACATACATACAGACAAAGTTAAAAATATAAATAAGCAAGAAGCAAAACTACAACGACGTCAATTCAAAATTATTTTAAATATGGGTGCATTTAATTTTTAAGATTTGGTGATTTACGCAAGTTAAAAAACGTTTTTACGCTAATATTCTATTATGAATACAATTTTAGCGAATTTTGCTCAAACAACATTTGAAATGCTGTTTACAATTTTTATGAATATGGCTATAAGCATTTAATAAGAGACAATGCAAATGTAATTATAATGTTTAAGTAAGATGAGGAAAATATGAAGCATGTTTACAAGGTTCATGTTGGCAGTAATATGAATTTTGACAAGTTTTAAAAAATTTGTAGAGTGTTGGAAGGATAAATATGGATTTTTGATTATAAGCAAATATATTGAATTAAACGATTTTCGTTATAGAAAAAAAAAAATACTGCTAATAAAAGATAGACTTTAGTTATTTCATCTGACCTGAAAACCAGACCAGCTCCTAATAAGCTGACCTGAAAATCAGACCAGCTCCTAATAAGCTGACATGAAAATCAGACCAGCTCCTGATAAGCTGATCTGAAAACCAGACCAGGTCCTGATAGCCTGATCTGAAAACCAGACCAGGTCCTGATAAGCTGATCTGAAAACCAGACCAGGTCCTGAAAAGCTGATCTGAAAACCAGACCAGGTCCTGATAAGCTGATCTGAAAACCAGACCAGGTCCTGAAAAGCTGATCTGAAAACCAGACCAGGTCCTGAAAAGCTGATCTGAAAACCAGACCAGGTCCTGATAAGCTGATCTGAAAACCAGACCAGCTCCTGAAAAGCTGATCTGAAAAACAGACCAGGTGCTAATAAGCTGATCTAATAGCTGATAAGCTGATCTAATAGCTGACACCTATTGTACTATTTGCTGTTAGCAAACGTAAATGAGATGGTGTTAAAGCAGTTGGTGTCGATAAGAAAATACCTAATGAAATATAATGGAATTTCATAATATTGTGAAATTCGATTTGTTTTGTACAGAACCTTTCAACGATAACAAGACTGTGCATGTTTAAGTGATATGAAAAGAAAAAACAAGAATTCGCATGAAAGAAGAAAGTAATATCAAGACAGAAGTTCAGAATATACAAGTTTAAGGACTGAGAAACGATCAGTCAAGATAGAGGCAAGTAAACAAAAAAAAAAGAAAAAAAAATAGTAGAAGGAACAATATTACGAACTAAATAGATTTTATAAATGTTACCTGTTATTATCGACAAAATTAGATGATATAGTTATACAATATCAGAAAACGTTTAGTCATAAAAACACCTTCGTTAGAGGAGGTATAGTAGATAAAAAGAATAAACTCTCTAACTGGTGAACTTTATCTTCCCGGATATTAGTATTGTGGACCTGAAACAAAACTACAAAAACGTTTAAATTGAGGTGACAAAGGAATTAATTTATTGGACTCTGCTTGTAAGGATTTAAGCATTAGACATAAAGCTGATAAAATACTTGAAAATTCAGCTTGGGATCGAGTTTTATCAAAAGATAGTAGTATTGCTGAAAAATCATTTGCCTATATGGTTACTAACGCAATGAAAGCCAAAACAAAATTTGGTATGGGTGTGGAGAAAAAGAAAAATGTTAAAAAGAACAAGATAAATGATAAAAACTGTTTAGAACATTAATTAGAGCTGCAACAAAAATACTAAAGAAGGAAAAACCATTAAATATTAACTCAGCAATTAAAATTGCCCGAAAAACTATCAACAAATCATTAAAAGGAAGAAAATCTCAAATTATAGTACCACATGTAATACGTGTACCAAAAATTGGTGGGTTTTTGCCTCTAATACCGATTTTAACTGCTCTGGGTGCAATTGGTAGTCTAACAACTGGAGGTGCTGCTATAGCTAAAGCTGTTAATGCAACAAAGAATGCAAAAAATCAACTTGATGAAGCAATTAGACATAATAGAGCGATGGAATCTATAGCAGTTGGAAAGGGACTTTACTTAAAACCATATAAAAAGGGTTATGGTTTAGTTTACAAAGAGGAATCAAAAAACTCTTAGAGATGCTGCGAAGAGACCACTATCTGATGTGGACATAAACCGTTTCTCTATAAATATTCCATATTTTAGAGGAGTTTTCATGTTGAATACTCTACCAAAACGAACAAAGAAAATAGAATGTGGAATAATCAATTTAGACGTATCAACAGGACCTGGTACACATTGGGTAGCATATTATAAAAACAACAATGAAAAAGAATATTTCGACAGCTTTGGAAACTTACAACCTCCTTCGGAAGTAGTCAAATATCTTGGTAGAAATATAAAATACAACTATAATCAACATTAGAATTTCAATACATTTACCTGTGGTCATTTATGTCAGTAGTAGGGAACTGCCGGTTCTATAACAATTAAAATTGTCAAATTTGGGTAATTAAAATTGAAAATTTGTAATTTATGGGAAAATTTAGGTAATTAAAGTCAAGGGTGTGAAGTGACGAGGGTACTCGATGGTTTGTAGATGCATATGTATGTGATGATGATGTTTTGTTTTGTTGTGTGAGCATAAGTGTGAGATAAGGATAGTTTGATGTACATATTCGTAGTTTATTTTCGTTGGCACGCATGCTTTGTACGTATGTTTTTGTTTGTCAAGTGGTTGCAGCAGGTTTATGGTTTTAGAGTGCAATGTTTTTTTTTAAAGTGAGAGTATGCATAGAGAAAATGTTGCCTTAGTTTTTTGTAATATTCTTTTTAGCTGGTGGAGATGGAAGGGTATTTTGGAAAGAAAGAAATTATTTATGCTTGTGGGATATCTATGAATGTTTTTGTTGTTGGTTTTGTTTTAGTTTGATTTTGTACGTATGTTTTTTGTTTTAATTTTGGGTTGATGTACATACTCGTAGTTTATTATGTTTGCGCGCAAACTTGTATGTATGTTTTAGATTTTTGTTTTAATTTTGATTTTTTTGTTTGTCAAGTGGTTGCAGCAGGTTTATGGTTTTAGAGTGCAATGTTTTTTTTTAAGTGAGAGTACGCATCGAGCAAATTTTGCCTTAGTTTTTTGTAATATTCTTTTTAGCTGATGGAAATGGAAGGGTATTTTGGAAAGAAAGAAATTATTTATGCTTGTGGGATATCTATGAATATTTTGTTGTTGGTTTTGGTTTAGTTTGATTTTGTACGTATGTTTTTGTTTTAATTTTGAATTGAAGTGTGATTTTTTTGTCAAGTGGTTGCAGCAGGTTTATGGTGTGTGTGTGTGTGTGTGCATAGAGGAAATGTTGCTTTAGTTGTTTTTATTTTCTTTTTTGATGGTGACCATGGAAGGTAATTTTAGAAGACCTTATGTATGCTTGTGGGAAATCGATGAATGTTTTTTGTTGTTGGTTCTATTTAATTTGATTTTCCTATGTTTAAAGAGTTTGAAGAGATGAATAAAATATGTAATTTATGAGCAACGAACTTACTTGAAGGTTGGAAAAATTGAAGTGTAAGATATTTAGGATTGTCAAAGGGAATTAGAGATGCGTGATCATGGGAGCCAACGTTATGCTCATGCATGTGTATTTGTGTATGTTTTTACAATAACTTGAGCGTTGAAAGGTGGGTAAGTAGTCGTATATGTATATAAAAAAGCGAGTGTGTAATGCCGAGTACACATCTGGCATTTCTTGTGTTATAATCATTTTTTAAAATGTGTGCAACGTCTTTCACGTTATGTTTTTTTATAGGGAAAGCAATACCACACAACAAGAAATAATTTCAAAAATGACAAACGTTGACACTAGTACACACTGTTGCGATGTTACAAAATATCATAGTATGTACTCGGCATTTGTTTTTTTGTAATATTCTTTTTAGCTGATGGAGCTGGAAGGGTATTTATAGAAAGAAATTATGTATTCTGGTGAGATATTAATGTTTTTGTTGTTGGTTTTATTTAGTTTTATTTATTTTTTGTTTTTTGTGTAAAGAGGCTGACATTTGTCAAACAAACCATGCACACTTATATACATACATACATTGATATTTTTGAGAACGAGATAGGTGAATGTGATGTCATTCCAAAGAACCAAATGGCATACTTCTATAATGGAAACTTCCAAAATGAAGAAGAAAAGTTTATGGTAGATGAAGAGGACGATGCTTTCTTCATACATATGTATGTTGTAACAATGTAAGAATAGAACGTAATTCGTATAAATTGAGACGTTCTCTAATCTAGCAGCAAGTACAGCATTGTATCTAGCAAGTGCATCATCATCATATAAAATCTTAAAAAATACAATACATTCTATAAATTATTAAAAATGGTTTATAAATGTAATATGTGCAATAAGATATATAAATATCAAAAGTGTTTCTTGGATCATATCCAAAATCATGGTGTTGAGGACCAATATATATATCCTCAACAACAGCAACAATATCAATATCCTCAACAACAAAAACAACAATATCAATATCCTCAACAACAACAACAACAACAGCAACAACAACAACAATACCAATATCTTCAAGAACAACAACAATATCAATATCCTCAACAGCAACAATATCAATATCCTCAACAACAGCTACCATATCCTACAGCCATGCAATGGTACCCAAATACTGGCCAACAATTGCAATATCAACTACAACAACAACAACAACAACAACAACAACAACAACAACAACAAAAAGAAATGTATTGGCAACAACCCTCTACCTCCATGCAATGGTACACAAATACTCATGAACATCAACAACTACAGTATCAACAACAACAACAACAACAACAACAACAACAACGAGAACTTCAAGGAGCGGATGCTTGTGGAGGTAATTTAATAAATAATACCAGCATTGATGAAGAAACGCAAGGAAGACATAAAGATAATATGAAATTTTACACCATAAGCAAAGCGTTCAAAAATAATATTGTAACGTATGGATTAAATAATAAAAGAGATGAACTTTTACTAGAAGATTTCATTGGTGAAAATGAATCAATTTTCATAGAGATGCTTGAAAGTCATTTACAAAGCCACACTGTAATAAAATTTAATATGAGTATTGTGGCAGAATATGTAAAAATTGTGGGAGAGGAATTGGAGTTCAATATTATTCATCATAGAGCTAAAATGAATTTGTTGACCAGAGGAGATGAAATATATGAAGTATTTTCTAACCAAATTTCAGAAATTCAAAATAAAATGAGTGAATTTCAAGAGAAGGACTCTGGTTGGACTTTGATACGCATAGTCCGAGCAGAGCTAAGTATTAATAAAGCTTCTCTAGTTAAAGGAGCAAACTGGATGAGTTTACCAGAAAAACTTCAAAAAAGAAAAGCTTGCATCAATGTAGAAAACACCGATCAATATTGTTTCAAGTGGTGTCTGATCGCCGCAGTAGATACTTCTCAAATAAAGAGTAAACAGCGATGTAGCTCATACAATATTCATGACATAACTGCTGACATCATTTGTACCCAAAATGGTGTAACGCTAGATTTTAAGAATTTAATATTTCCAATATCTTTAAAAGATATTAAAATATTTGAGAAGCGGAATAGTGGAATCAGCGTAAACGTATTTGGTTATGATGAGGAAAATAATGTAGTTGTTGGTCCGTATTATATAACAAAGAAGGAAAAATGTAATCATATCAACTTATTGTTGTTGGAAAATATCGTTGGTCATCATTACGTTCTAATACAAAATATGTCTAGGTAAGCTAAAAGTGTCAAGTATATATATATATATATATATATATATATATATATATATATATATATATATATATATATATATATATATATAACTTTTTATAATATTTATTATAAATGATTTCATTTAAATTTTTTACAGATTATTAAGCGGCCAAACGACAAAACACGAACACACTCTTAAATTGTGTAATGTATGTCTGCAATTTACTCACAGTGATAGGATCATGGAGCAACATCAAGCAGAGTGTGGTAAAATTGTAGCCCAGCTACCATCCTATAATAACGCTACACTTAAATTTAAGGACCACCAACGACAGATGGATGTGCCTTTTGTTGTGTATGCAGATTTTGAGTGCATACTTGAGGACATCCAATGTATAGTAAGTAAAAAAAATAATTTAACTAAAAAGCATACTCCCTGTGCTTTTAGTTATAATATTAAATATATTAACCATAATATAGATAAGTTTAGAATATATACTGGTAGGGACGCTGCAGAAAAATTTGTTGCTTATTTAGTTAAGGATTGTGAAGATATATATACTAATTATTTAATGAGAAAGACACAAATGGATTCTTTATCCCCTTCAGAAATATTCAGTTTTCGAAATGCTGTAAATTGCCACATATGTGATAAATTTTTAGGTAGTGATCGCGTAATTGATCATTGTCATGTAACTGGCAAATTTAGAGGTGCAGCTCATAATATGTGCAACTTAAAATATCAACAACCAAAATTTATCCCTATTTATTTTCATAATTATTCGTCTTATGACTCACATCTTTTTGTTAAAGAGTTAGGAGAAAAGTCTGACAACATAAAAGTCCTTCCGCTAAATAAAGAACGTTATATATCTTTATCAACATATACAAAAATGAATGACGATTTCAATCTTGAACTTAGATTTCTAGACACCTTACGTTTTATGCCCGAAAGCTTAGAAACTTTAGCCAATAATCTTACGGATAACGATTTCTGTACAATTAAAGAGCAATTTCCATCAAAAATAGAGTTTGATCTGGTTAGAAGGAAGGGTGTTTTCCCTTACAACTATCTCAATTCCTTTGAAAAATTAAATGATAGTCAACTTCCAGCGAGGGAAGACTTTTTCAACACACTTACCAATAGAGAATGTTCACATGAAGATTATGAGCATGCAAAAAAAATTTGGTACACATTTGATTGCAAAACTTTACAAGACTACATGGAGTTTTATTTAAAAACAGACGTTCTATTGCTAACTGATGTATTCGAAAATTTTCGAAAAGTTTGTAAGGGAATATATAACCTAGATCCAAGCCAGTACTATACTGCTCCTGGACTCTCGTGGGATGCTATGTTGAAGTACACAAATATAGAATTGGAGTTGTTAACTGATATAGATATGTATAATTTCTTTAAAAAAGGGATACGTGGGGGGATTGTACAATGTAGTAAAAGGTATTCAAAAGCAAACAATAAATATCTAGAGGATTTCGATAAAGAGAAACCTTCAGAGTTTCTAATGTACCTAGATGCCAATAACCTTTACGGTTGGGCTATGTCCGAATATCTTCCATATGGAGGATTCAGATGGTTATCAAGTGATGAGCTAAATCTGGATCCAAATCGGATAGACAATAATTCAAATGATGGTTATGTGTATGAAGTTACTTTAGAATATCCCTCCATTTTACACGAATCGCACAATGATCTACCTTTTTGTGTGGAAAATAAAAAACCTTACGGAAAGAATCAAACTAAATTAATTGCTGACTTTTCTACTAAACATTCATATATTATTCATTACAGAATTCTTAAGCAATGTTTAGAGTATGGTTTGATTCTAAAAAAAATACATCGGATTCTCACTTTTAAACAATCTCCATGGTTAAAATCATATATAGACTTAAATACCAAGCATAGAGCTAACGCTAAAAATACATTTGAGAAAAACTTCTTCAAATTGCTCAATAATGCGGTATATGGTAAGACTATGGAAAATGTAGATAAGAGAAAAGATGTTAGAATTGTAACAAACTGGAACAGAACGAATTGCAATCATTTGGGAGCCCAAGATTGGATATCTAAGCCCAATTTCCATAGTTTGTCTATATTTTCAGAAGACATGGTGGCGATTCAAATGAATAGGCTCCAGACATATTATAATAAGCCTATTTACTTAGGATTTTGTGTGCTAGAACTTTCCAAATGGAAAATGTATAATTTCCATTATGGCTACATGCAGCCCAAATTTAAATCAAAATTGTCATTAAACTATATGGATACTGATTCATTCATATATACAATACGGACTGATGACTTCTATGCTGACATAAAAATGGACATACAGGATGAATTTGACACATCTGATTATCCTTCAGATAACATATATGGTATTCCTCGTTTAAACAAAAAGGTGCTGGGTATGATGAAAGACGAAAATTGTGGAAAAATAATGAAAGAGTTTGTTGGGTTGCGATCTAAAATGTATTCATTTAGTGTTCAAGATCAAAATGATGTAAAGAAATCGAAGGGGGTCAAGAAAACCATTTTAGATAAGTATAGCCTAAGTTCATATAGAGATTGTCTGTTTAATAAATCAAATGTATTTGATAATATGCTTACCTTTAAGTCGAGTTTGCATCAATTATATACTATGCAACTACATAAAATAATACTAAGTTATCAAGATGATAAAAGAAATATCAAAAGTGATGGTATAAGCACATATGCATGGTACCATTCAGCAATAGAGGAAACCAATCCTGATTATGAGCTTGACATGCTATTAATGGAAATTGATAGACTTCAAGAAGAAGAAGAAAGTTAAAATTAATGTAAATTATTGTAAAGTTTTATTATTAAAATAAGTGTAAATATTAGTTATTAAAAAAAATTCTTTTGTTAAAAAATAAATGTAAATATTAATTATTAAAAAATTGTATGAAAAAAACAAAGAAAATATAACCAATAAAAAACAATAAAACATATATTCTTGTGTACATTTTTTATTTATTTATTTATTTATTATCCATTCTTAAATATAATTTATGAATTTTCACATCTGTTAGAATCTTGTGTTGCATTTTTTCCCCAATCTCATAACAAAGTCGTGTCAGTTCAATCTTTACATCCCTTTCATGTATTCCTTGTATTTCATTGAATTGGAGTTTTGTTTTGTTTAAAGCGGAGCAGGTTGGTATATAATATTCATAATAGAAATGAAGAATTTGTTTTCTTAGAATGTTGTTCCAACATAAAATTGATGTAAAAAATACTCGAATTTGAGTTAATGATCTCCAAGTGTCAGAATCGATTTTTATATTAGAGTTTCCTTGTTCGATAACTAAAAAACAAACACCCCTTTTATATTTAAACTTATATTCAACATCTCTCTCACTTTCATTATCAATTATATTTATAGAATTTAAAAAATCTCGACGATTAAGCATATCATGAATATAGTCCTTATAGCACATGAGGTGTAACCACTCTTCCCGGTCCAGTCCAATGTATTGCTTATTTTTATAATTCAGCCATATCATTGGCTTAAAACCAAAAGCTGTTGAAAATCCACATGAAATCTTCAATTTCCAATTGAGCAAGTATTCAAACTCAAAAACCAAATCATGTATTTGAGGTTTTCGTTCTTCATTGTGGTGAAATATATTCTTTAAAGTACATTTATCCATCCTCAATGAATATAATATTTAAACTAATAGTTTTTCGCTCTATTAATCTATATATATATATATATATATATATATATATATATATATATATATATATATATATATTAAAAAAAAAAACAATAAAAAACTAAATAAAACCCATACACATACATATATATTCTATATTTGTTCATTATTTATTTTTGACAAATTTTTATAAGTTTCAATAATCTTAAAAATTATTTTTTTCCTTATGTGGAACATGGTGCATCGACATGTGTCCGGCCCTTCCTCGCATCCTTCGCTATACCAGGGGCAGCTGGCAAAATGCCCACTATCAGAGTCCTCTTGTTCTATAATTCCATACTCCTCATTTTCATTGAGCATGGAGACGAAAAAATTTATGGTTTCTTTATGCTCATAGAGCAATAAGTCCTCAAAGGAATTAAGAAACTCAAATAACCGTTCACGTACTTGGCTCATTTTTTAATTGTTATTTTAATTTTCTTTTTTAAAGAATACTTTTTTCTTGAATGCTATTTTTTATACTAGTACTCTTGAAAGTTTTACATTCTTATTTATAGTAAAATATTCTTGTAAAATTAAAATGTTACAAACACTTTTGAGTGCTTTTTGAAATATTTTGTTCCAGTTACACTTTAGAACATCAATATAACTATCTCTCCGATCTTTGTTTTGCCATTTTTTGTTTCAGTTACGCTTAAGAACGTCAATATAACTACTATCTCTTTCACTACAATTCTATAAGTAACAAAAAATATTTTACATCAAAAATAATTACAATATGAGAAAAAGAGATAGTTACGATACTGATCTTTCTTTTAAGAATTATTTTTTACCTATTTAAAGATTGGTAGAAATATTTAATACATCAGTTTACAAAAAACAGATTGAGCTATCTGTTAAAGAAGAAAAAAAATATATATAAAAATTAAATTTAATTAATTAATATTGTAATAATGAATCCTCCAGATTTGATCACAAAATTCAACACATTAAATAAAAAAAAATTAATACATATAAAAGAGCTCCAGGACTCAACTAAGTATGCAGTTAAAAACGCTAAGCGTGTGACTAGTAAATATGGCACTACAATTCAAATTGAACTGGAAAACAACATAATGTTTCTACCAAATCGGTACAACACGCTATCGGATGATGATATAATAGAACTGGCATCCGGGGTATATTGTATATGTAAGCAAGGAGACAGTGGCTTAAAGTTGGATACTGCTGCTGAAATAAATATCTTTTTAACAAATGCTCAATACCCACAGTGGGAATAATATGTAGAAAGTATATCTTATAAACTTTTTTTATTAATAAAACAAAACAAAATTTAAAAATTGTTTGTGTGTTATTTATTTATTCTTTTCACTTATTTTGTAAAGAAATTGAAGACATAAATGTCCACATTTAAATGAATCGTAATCTTGATATTGATTGTAATTATATTTTATATTTTTACCTAGATATTTAACTAATTCTAATGGAGGTTGTAAATTTCCAAAACTGTCGAAATATTCCTTATGTTCATTGTTTTTATAATATGCTACCCAATGGGTTCCAGGTCCTCTTGATAAATCCAAATTAATGATTCCGCATTCTCGTTTTCTCGATCGTTTTGGTAGTGTATCCAACATGAAAACTCCTCTAAAGTATGGAATGTTTGTTGAAAAGTTTCTCAAATCAACATCAGATAGGGGTTTATTGGGCAGCTTTATGAAAAATTTGGTTTTTGTTTTTCTTGACAAACCAATCCATATCCTTTCTTATATGGTTTAAGGTAAAAACCTTTCCCCATTGCTACTGCTTCCATTGTTTTATTATGTCTAGTTGCTTCATCAAGTTGTTGTTTGGCATTCTTTGCAGCATTTATTGCTTTTGCTATAGCTGCTCCGCCAGTAGAAAGACTACCAATTGCACTCAGAGCAGTAAGAATAGGTACCAAAGGTAAGAAGCCACCAATCTTTGGAACATTAATTACGCGTGGTATTACAACTTGCGATTTCTTCCCCCTTAACGACTTGTTGATAATCTTACGTGCAATCCTAATGGCAGAGTTAATGTCTTGAGGTTTTTCCTTCTTCAATATTTTTGTTGCAGTTTTAATTGATGTACTGAACAGCTTTTTTCCATTTTGTTCACTTTTTTTTGCAACCTTCTTCTTCAATCCCATACCAAATTTTCTTTTGACTTTCATTGCGTTAGTAACCATGTATGCAAACGATTTTTCGGCAAGACTGCTATCTTTTGAAATAACTCGTTCCCAAGCTTTATTTTCAAGAATTTTATCAGCTTGATGTCTACTATTTAAATCATTTGTTTTGGAATAAGCAATATCGTGATTTTTACATGCAGCGTCTAATACATTAATTCCTTTATCACCACGATCTAAACGTTTTTGTAATTTCGTTCCGGGTCCACAAAACTGATATCCAGGAAGGTGTAATTCAACAGGCAGAGAGTTAATTACTCTATTCAATAAACCTTTTCCAACGGCTGGTTTTTTATAACTAAACGTTTTGTTATAATGTATTAACATCTTATTTTATTTTTTCTTCTATAATAAAAGTAACATTTATGAAATGCAATTAGTTATGAGAATGCAATTAGTAAAACAACATAAAAATATTGTGATTCGCAATATTGATGCTTCAACGAAAATCAGATCTAAAATAAAACATAGCTCTCTCTTACCAAATTCTTTTCGTGCTCTAATAGTTGGACCATCAAATTGTGGAAAGACTAATGTTATGATTAGCTTGCTAGAAAGTCCTAATGGACTCAAGTTTGAAAACATCTATTTATACTCAAAATCCCTTTATCAACCAAAATATGAATACTTAAAGCGATTAATTTCACCAATTAAAGGGATGGGATACTACACATTTACAGATAATGTAAAAGTTATTCCTCCTGAGGAAGCGAAAACTAATTCTATTATGATCTTTGATGATGTTGCATGCGAGAAGCAAAATAATATACGAGCATATTTTTGCATGGGACGACATAAGGATGTTGATTCATTCTACTTGTGCCAAACTTATACGAGAATCCCCAAGCACTTAATAAGAGACAATGCAAATGTGATTATAATGTTTAAACAAGATGAGACCAACATGAAGCACGTTTATAGTGATCATGTTTCCAGCGATATGAGTTATGAAAAGTTTCATGAAATTTGTCGAGAGTGTTGGAAGGATAAATATGGATTTTTGATGATAAGCAAAGATAATGACTTAAACAATGGTCGCTATAGAAAGCAATTCGACTATTTTATAACGATATAAATTACTCTACATAAAAGTAAAACATTAGTACTTAATTTGGCCTTGCGCATAGTACATCTACTTATTTCCTAAAGTATTTACCATACCTGATCTGAAAGCTGATCTGTTACCAGATCTAATAGCTGATACCTGATCTGATACCCCAATACCTGATCTGATAGCTGGTCTTATACCTGATCTGATAGCTGATCTGATACCTGATCTGCTAAGTGATACCTGATCGGATAGCTGATCTGATACCTGATCTGATAGCTGATACCAGATCTGTTGTCTAATAGTTGAAAATGGATGAAAAAGTTTTAAAAGAGCTAATAAAGACAAGAAATGTTTTAAAGAAAAAATTTCGTAGTATAAAAGTTGATGAAGCAGATACACATGAGCAATTCAAAGATACATTTAAACCAATAATAGAACCATTAACAGAATTTGTGAACAATTCTAAAAATAATAAAAGAAGTATTAAGGCAGAAAGAGATGAACTTAAAACGAAAGTTTATAAAAATTCAAATTTTCCATTCAACGACCAATCAGTTAAGTTAGAGACAAGTACTCCAAAGAAACTTGTTGAAGAAACGTTATGCAATAAAAATATCTCACTTAGTAATCGAAACGCAAACAAGGTTGATAATGTTGATACTGATGATGATGATGATGATGATGATGATGATGACAACGATGATTTTTACTCTCAATCGGAAACTCTAGACAATTCAGATAATAATAAGAGTTATACTGACCTAGCACTCTTGGAAAGCAGAAATGAATTAGACACTCTATACGGTCCACATAAAGGTTTTAATAATGAATGGAAGTTTGGCAATAGTAGTATTAAACTTACTGAAGATAAAATAGTGATTGGAAATCAAATATGGGCTTTTACACCAGGTTTATTTTCTTTACTGTTTCACAAAACACCAAAATATTATGATAAACATGAATTAGATATATATAAGAAAATTTTAGTGAGCACAAATGCATACAAAAGAGATTATAGACCTGATGGACAAATCAAAGGAACGAGAGCATATAAATATAAGCATATTATCAGTAAATTGTTTAAGAAAGAAAGTGAAAATAACTCATCAACTTCGTCATCACTACATGCAATAAAAAGTCCTTACAAGGGTAAGGGTTTGATGAAACTAAACCCATACAAACCTAACTATATATACTGGGATGATCCTAATGAGTTAGTAGATCGCCTTAGGCTATTGCTAGCATCACAAGGTGCAGGTCATACTAATCACAATAACGAAATTGTCTCAATTATCGAAGAATTATATGAAGCAAAAATTATAGAATAATATTTATCTACATAAATCATGTCTATCGATAAGTTTGGGCACTATCTTAATGATACAAGTGGCAGAGTTTTTGTGAAAAATGTTCCTAAGCTGTTGGGCTTCGTTATGGATACAACTAATAACATTGACGTTCAAAACAAAAGAATCAAAAATGTGGCAAAAGCTTTGGAGGAAAACGACGTTGTTAATAAATTGTTTCTGCAAAGTCAAATTGAAGAGGTACGAGATGAAATCAATTTAATTTTAAGTCAGAAACTAAATGAAATTAGGGAAACAATTTCAAGTATGAAATTATTCTTTGAAAAAGAAATTAGAAAGATAAATGAGTTAATTTATGGATATGTAAGAAATATGATGGTCAACAGTACTTAAATGAACTTGCACTGAACTCAACTTACCCCGTCAAATTCTAAATACGTTAAATAATGACTTCAAAAAGAAATTTAATAAATGAACTACATAAGCAAGCACGAAAACATTTTCCACGTCGAAGAGTTGTTATGAAAGGAATAGATGATCTTTGGCAAGCTGATTTAGTTGAAATGGGGAACTATTCTACAGACAATAGAGATTATCGATTTTTGCTGACTGTAATTGATACATTTTCAAAATTTGCTTGGGCAGTACCCTTGAAAAGAAAGACTGCATTGGAAACAAGCCAGGCTATGCAGAATATTTTTCAACTGGGACGAATACCAAAAAACTTGCAAACAGACGATGGTAAAGAGTTTTTCAATAAACACTTTGGAAAATTGATGAATAAATACAACATTAATCACTACTCAACATATAGCAGAATGAAAGCATCAATAGTAGAACGATTTAACAGAACATTAAAAGGAATGATGTGGAAAGAGTTTAGCTTTAATGGGTCTTATAACTGGCTCGACATTTACAAAGACTTGATTAATACATATAATAAAAAAATTCATCGCACCATCAAAATGCCACCGATTCAAGTTAACTATAAAAATGAGAAAAAATTATTAAACACTGTATATAACCGCTTAAAACTATTCAAATTATCAAAATTCAATGTGGGAGATCATGTGCGCATAAGTAAATATAAACATGTTTTTGAAAAAGGATATACACCAAATTGGACCACAGAAATTTTCACGATTAAAAGAGTTCAAAATACGTATCCAGCCACATACATATTAGAAGACTATCGTGGTAATCCTATCAAAGGTGGGTTCTATGATGAAGAACTTTCAAAAACTAGATATCCAAATACATATCTAGTTGAAAAAGTTCTTAAAACTAAAGGAGAGAAGGCATATGTTAAATGGTTAGGATTTACCAATCAACATAATTCTTGGATCAATAAAAATGAAATATTGTAGTTAAGTGTATATATAAGTCTATATTTTGTATCTAATATATTTAAATAAAATATTAACTTCCTTAATATATTTAAATAAAATATAAACTTCCTTTTTATACAAAGTGCTGTGTTTAATTTCACTTACTTGTAATCAGACAATCATAATGTCAATAACACTTACTCTTAGCTCAAACTCATCTGAGTTATCTGCTAATTACTTTCCTCCTATTCGTTTGGATGGTGAATATGAATGTGCTCTAACTGATTTTCATTCATATAATAGCATTCCCAATGTAGATGATTATAACAATATATTTCATATTGGTGAACATGTAATTAAAATACCAATAGGATCTTATGAATTGAATGATATAGTTGATTATATTAAACATAACTATAAGCAGTATTGTCCGGAAAATAAAATTGATATAGAAGCTAATAACAATACAATGCAAGTTAGAGTTAAAAGCTCTAAGGATCCCATATACTTTAACAAAGATAACACAATTGGAAAACTTTTTGGATTCAATAAGAAAATTCTAGCTCCTAACCAAGACCATTACTCAGATCTACCAGTCAATATTTTCATCGTGAATATCTTGCGTGTTGAATGCAGTATAGTGGTTAACACATATACGAATAACTCACAAGCACACACATTACATGAATTTGCGATCAATGTCCCCCCAGGATATAAAATTGTTGAGATTCCTCGAAATCTTATCTATTTGCCAGTTAACTGCCAAGAGATAAGTTCTCTTACTCTACGCATAGTTGATCAGAACGGTGATTTAATTAATTTTCGAGGAGAGGAAATTACAACACGAATACATTTGAGATCTAGCAAATAATGATAATATACAACGTCAAGCAATCTAAGGATAAAATTGGATACACTCATAAAACACTCTTGCAAACCAAACCACAATTAAAGAGATCATTACACAAAAAATATTTGACGCAAGAAAATAAAAAATTTTTAAAGTCTCTCAATTTAAAGTTGACAAAGAAATGAGTTACATACTAGATGTTCTAGAAAAACCTCAATCAGACGAGAGTATAATTAAAAAGGACTATCACACATATACACCATACCTACAATCCTTCAACAATAATGATGAGATTCGAATTTCAATACAAAATCAAGACTTATATGTGCTACCCAGCGAAAGCTACATATATGTTGAGGGAAGTATTGTAGATGATAATAATAGCAAAATATCTTCGTTTTTAAATCTAAAATTAAAAAATAACTTTGTGGCACATCTTTTTGACGAAATTCGATATGAACTTAATGGCATAGAAATTGATCATACAAGACATTTAGCGATTACAAGCAGCCTAAAAAATTTTGTTTCTTTATCACCAACAGAAAGTGTTGGCTTGTACAATGCAGGATGGAACAAACTCGATGATTTGGATATTTCAAATGGACACTTTAATTTCTATGTACCACTGAAACTATTTTTAGGTTTCGCTGAAGACTATAATAAAATTATACTCAGCGGTAAACATGAATTGGTTCTCTTACGTAGTAAGAACGATGAAAAACTCGTATACTCAACTGTTGCTACTGACAAACCAAAAATTAGTATCTCAAACATCTCATGGAGAATTCCGCATGTACAATTATCCGATCTGAGCAAATTGAATATGATTAAAATTATTAACAGTGGTGCTTCTATACCAATGGCATTTCGCAGTTGGGATTGTCACATTAATCCTCAACTAAATACAGGAACTAGCTATATATGGAATGTTAAATTGGCTGCAAATAGAGAACGACCCCGTTTTGTGTTGATTGCTTTTCAACAAGAAAATAAGTTTGTTCATTGTAATTTAAACAATTTAAAAGTACATTTAAATTCCGAATCGTACCCATATGATGATCTAAATGTAAAATTTAAAAATGGTCGGGTTGCCATCCTATATGATATGTATCTGCGGTTTCAACAAAGCTACTACATGAGGGAATCACAACCGCTTCTAACTGCTCAAGAATTTAAAAATAGTGTGCCGATAGTGGTAGTAGATGTCAGTTACCAAAACGAAGCCCTCTCTAACGGTCCTGTTGATATAAAAATTGAAATTGAAACGGACTCCAACATTCCTACTGATACATCAGCATTTTGTATACTCATCCACGACCGCATAATAGAATACATACCCTTAAAAGGTCAAGTTCGTAAGATAATGTAAATAAAAAATAATAAAATAAGATGACTGAGGATAAAGTTTTCATCGATATGCAAGGATTTAAATCCAATTCAAACATCTTCATTGCAAAAGAAATAGCAATTGTTTTTAACAATAAGGAGCACATAAATTTTATTATTAAACCACCGTTTAACTTCAAAAGATTATCAATAGCAAAACAAAGAGAAGCGAATTGGCTAACGAGAAACTTTCATCATCTGAATTGGAATGACGGATCAATATCATTTAAGAGTGTTGTAAAATTTTTAAAATCCAATTTAAAACATTATTCAATCTATGTTAAGGGTGTGGAAAAGAAGAAATGGTTTGAAAAACTACTTCGAATTAGAGTTTTCAACATCGAGGATTTTGGTTGCATCAACTTTAAACAAATACAACTTAAATATCCGGAATATTTTTACTGCAGCTATCACAATTATGGAGTTTGTGCCTTAAGAAATGCATATTTACTTTATCAGGAAAATAACTAAACAATTTATTTTAATTTTCTATTCTTACATTGTCACAACATATATTTACGATATTTTTTTAAATAAATATGTAGATTAAAATTATAAAAAAATTTTGTTCAATCATTTATTTATATGCATATGGTTTGTACAAGGACAAAGACAAATGTAAAAAAAAGTGAAAATAAAAATCTGTTTACACATTTTTTACGTTTTAAGTAAATAAATTTGAATTTGTGTTTACAAAATTAATCAAATTAAAATCTTAAATTTACGGCCACCAATAATGCATCCCCCTCTTCGTCTTGCATGAAAATTTTGATTATGTCATCTTTATCCTCATCTTTTGGCATATAATTAAACGCTGCCAAGAAAGCATCGTCCTCTTCATCCAGCATAAACTCTTCCTTTTGAAAATTTCCATTCTTGAAGTATGCCATTTGGTTGTTTGGAATTTCATGATATTCATCTACCTCGCTCTCGAAAATGTCTCTAATGGATACATTAGGAGGCAAATCGTCGTCCGAAAACTCTATTGACAGAGGGCTTACGGATACCTCTTCCCGGCTGACAACGCTCATCTCTTCCCGATTGCCGGAGAACAATCTCACAAACTCATCTAGCGACATTTGTGAGCCGTTCAATGATATTAAAATTGGGCTGCTGCTTAATGTGTCCATTTTAATAATTTATAGAATGTATTGTATTTTTTAAGATTTTATATGATGATGATGCACTTGCTAGATACAATGCTGTACTTGCTGCTAGATTAGAGAACGTCTCAATTTATACGAATTACGTTCTATTCTTACATTGTTACAACATACATATGTATGAAGAAAGCATCGTCCTCTTCATCTACCATAAACTTTTCTTCTTCATTTTGGAAGTTTCCATTATAGAAGTATGCCATTTGGTTCTTTGGAATGACATCACATTCACCTATCTCGTTCTCAAAAATATCAATGTATGTATGTATATAAGTGTGCATGGTTTGTTTGACAAATGTCAGCCTCTTTACACAAAAAACAAAAAATAAATAAAACTAAATAAAACCAACAACAAAAACATTAATATCTCACCAGAATACATAATTTCTTTCTATAAATACCCTTCCAGCTCCATCAGCTAAAAAGAATATTACAAAAAAACAAATGCCGAGTACATACTATGATATTTTGTAACATCGCAACAGTGTGTACTAGTGTCAACGTTTGTCATTTTTGAAATTATTTCTTGTTGTGTGGTATTGCTTTCCCTATAAAAAAACATAACGTGAAAGACGTTGCACACATTTTAAAAAATGATTATAACACAAGAAATGCCAGATGTGTACTCGGCATTACACACTCGCTTTTTTATATACATATACGACTACTTACCCACCTTTCAACGCTCAAGTTATTGTAAAAACATACACAAATACACATGCATGAGCATAACGTTGGCTCCCATGATCACGCATCTCTAATTCCCTTTGACAATCCTAAATATCTTACACTTCAATTTTTCCAACCTTCAAGTAAGTTCGTTGCTCATAAATTACATATTTTATTCATCTCTTCAAACTCTTTAAACATAGGAAAATCAAATTAAATAGAACCAACAACAAAAAACATTCATCGATTTCCCACAAGCATACATAAGGTCTTCTAAAATTACCTTCCATGGTCACCATCAAAAAAGAAAATAAAAACAACTAAAGCAACATTTCCTCTATGCACACACACACACACACACACCATAAACCTGCTGCAACCACTTGACAAAAAAATCACACTTCAATTCAAAATTAAAACAAAAACATACGTACAAAATCAAACTAAACCAAAACCAACAACAAAATATTCATAGATATCCCACAAGCATAAATAATTTCTTTCTTTCCAAAATACCCTTCCATCTCCATCAGCTAAAAAGAATATTACAAAAAACTAAGGCAAAATTTGCTCGATGCGTACTCTCACTTAAAAAAAAACATTGCAATCTAAAACCATAAACCTGCTGCAACCACTTGACAAACAAAAAAATCAAAATTAAAACAAAAATCTAAAACATACATACAAGTTTGCGCGCAAACATAATAAACTACGAGTATGTACATCAACCCAAAATTAAAACAAAAAACATACGTACAAAATCAAACTAAAACAAAACCAACAACAAAAACATTCATAGATATCCCACAAGCATAAATAATTTCTTTCTTTCCAAAATACCCTTCCATCTCCACCAGCTAAAAAGAATATTACAAAAAACTAAGGCAACATTTTCTCTATGCATACTCTCACTTTAAAAAAAAACATTGCACTCTAAAACCATAAACCTGCTGCAACCACTTGACAAACAAAAACATACGTACAAAGCATGCGTGCCAACGAAAATAAACTACGAATATGTACATCAAACTATCCTTATCTCACACTTATGCTCACACAACAAAACAAAACATCATCATCACATACATATGCATCTACAAACCATCGAGTACCCTCGTCACTTCACACCCTTGACTTTAATTACCTAAATTTTCCCATAAATTACAAATTTTCAATTTTAATTACCCAAATTTGACAATTTTAATTGTTATAGAACCGGCAGTTCCCTACTACTTATGTCTTAAATTTCTTTATGAAATAACTGAAAATATTAAATAAAAAAGCACAAACATTTATATTTTACAAAACTCTTTCATGTATTTTTATTTATAATTTAAAATACAAAATTATTATATATTATTGCCAAATTGGAAATTGGGAATTTTGAATTAGAAATTCACTCAGCTCGCTTTCAACAATTAAGCTTTGTTCACCTTCTCTACTTAAGCAATATGATCCGCTCGAGAGTTCTTTAATTTCAGCATCGGTTAAATCATTATATCGCTTTGGGAGGAACATTATGTGGTTTTCCATTTCAACTTTTAGTGTTGGCCCATATTTTGTTGTTACTCTTGACATTTTTCGAATGGTGTATTTAGTTGATGTCTCAAGCTCCTTTATGTGGATTAAGGTTTTATTTTTTAGTGAATTAAATTTTGATGTTAGATTTGTTGTAGACTCCATTTTTGTTTTATTTATTTATTTTTTTTTCATTTACTTCTCCGCATTTTGAATGTTTAACTGAAAATGATCTTGAAAGTAGCGATGACGACTTCAAGAAGGCTAATCGAAAATATGGTGAAATAGTGAATAAGTGGAGGGGTAGTGATAGACAGAAAGAGACAGTTATAGAGAGAAAAGGGGTAGAGAGAGATAGAGTGCTAAAAAAGAGGTATGGAATATAGATGATAGTATAGATATTTTAAAGATCAAGAGATACTACTTTAAAAATTTAAAAGAGGAAATTAGTCTTAAAGGAACCTTCAAACAATCATCATTCATTAACTTATAAGCAAATAAAATGAGTCAAATCAGACGTACTCTAAACCAATTTATAAGAGATTTTGAAAGCTTCAGGCTTTTCGATCATTGGGAGATGATCAAATTTTTTCAAAATATGCTGGATGAGAACGAAGAATATGGTATCATGGAAGATGAAGACAACACAGAAGGCCACTTCAGAAGCTGTCCTTGGTATAATCCTGAGTGTGAGGAAGGACCAGATACTTGCAGATGTACAATATATTTTTTGCGTAAAAGTATATTAGAAAATTTAATAATTGGATATTATGAAATGTTTCCATCATTATAATAAAAATAAATAAAATTAAATTAAAATGTATTATTAATATAAATAAAATTAAACTAAATTTATCCTTGTTTTGTGTTATTTTTTAAAGGAAAGTTAGGATTCATCTATTCGAATATAAAATAACAGAAACTTGTATGTAGTGAAAAATATAAGGACTTATCCGATTGTCTAAACTGTTTCTCTTTTAATGGAATTTCATAATATTGTGAAATTCAATTTGTCTTGTGCATAACCTCTCAAAGAAAACAAGACTGTACATGTTTAAGCATCATGAAAACAAGACTATGCATGTCTAAGCATCATGAAAACAAGACTGTGCATGTCTAAGCGATATGAAAACAAGACTGTACATGTTTAAGCGACATGAAAACAAGAATTTGCAAATAAGCAAAAACAAAAATTTTTTTGATCTAGCGAAGTAAAGCTAATAAAGAAATAAAAACCATTCACATAATTAATTATTTTTCCAATATTTTATTTAAAATTTTTTCTTAAAAATTCATAGACATATTTAACTAATGTATGTAGATACCCAGAAAAAAATTAGACAAAAATACTCTATTTCAAGTAGTAAAATCTGAAAAAAGGAGTGGCACATTAGAAGAAAAAAAATAAATAAATATATAGACTGACTGACCAACTAATACGTACACTCTGTCCGATGGACACACAAAGCACACTTAAACATTTCAGAAATATACACACAACACGCTGAACTTTAATAAAATGAGAAAAAAAAAATCATATAGAACGTCAATGAAAGCCATAGGTAATATCCCTTCATAAAATAAACATATACATATGTACCTTATTAATGTAAACATATTATCAGTATAAAGCAACAGAAATTTCGTCAAACAAAGTCATCTTGTATCCTAGAGGAACCGTCGAAAGGGTATACCTAAAGTCTCTGAAAACCACTTCGTTTTCTGATGATCGCTTTTCAACAAGAAAATAAGTTTGTTCATTGTGACTAATTTAAAAGTACATTTAAATTCAGTCTCATATCCGATCTTAACTGCATCAGAATTTAAGAAAAAAGCTCCTTTTATTCTATTGAATAAAATTTTAATTTAAAACAGTAAGCAAAGATATCAGCTTCAACTTCAAATGATTTCATCACAAAAAAAAAAAAACTAGTGATTGTTTTCAACAATTATGAAAATAATAATTTCAATATAAAGCTCCCTTTTGATTTTAAATGTTTATCAATAAAAATAAAAAAAGAAGTAAGTTGACTACCAAAGAAAAAAAAACTATCAGTATATAAGCTGGAGTGCCGGATCAGTTTCATTTAAAAATGTTTATACATTTTCATAAAGCAAAGCAAGATTTCGAAAACAAATGTAGAAAGTGAAGAAAAAAGTCTATAGTTAGAAAAAATTATGTACCCCAAAAATTTCTAACGTTAACTTACTAACGTTGCATCAACTTTAAAAAATGTAAATTGAGTATAAGGAATATTTCTGTTATAGTTGCTATTACTATAGAGTATGTATCTTCAGGAATTCAGTTTTACTTAAAAACATAAAATCCTCACAAACTTCTAAGTAAACGCAGATAAAAATTAAAACGTTTTTATTTTCAAATAAAAAAAAAAAAACTGAATATATCGCATCTATACACAGACGAATATTTACAACAACAAGAAGAACAAAAGACATCAATGACAAAAAAAAAAAAAAATGTATTCAAAGATTGAAATAAACAAAATCTGTAATATAAACAAATTTCATATAGGCAGACTTTAACGCGAGACAAATTTAAGTATGAGAAAATATAAAACAAGCGTAACTATTAAAACATAATAAGATTAGGGAAGTCCAGACATATGATAGTATTTGATAGTACCAAATGTCGATACTGAAAAGAATTAATTTCTATCTACATATAAATATTAGCGCAAATACACACACACATAGCAGAATTCATATAAGAAATATCCAAGAAAATTTCAACAACACCCCACCTTTCACAAATCACGACCAGCCTAAAATTCTCCCCCAGATATACATATAAAAATTCCCATGATCATACATACATACATATACAATATATAAGATTAATCTCAACAACACAACACTCTCACCTACCTAAAATTACAGATACTCTTAAACGTCTATACACATAGATTCTCACGGCTACATATTACAAGAACACCTCGCCCCTAATAAATCACAATCATCTTAAATTCTTACAAAAATACATACATACATACACATAACCAATTTACCTCAAGAACATCCTCACCTACCTCAAATCACGATCAGGCTTAAACTACTATAGACAGACACATCCACAAATCCCCGTGGATACATATTACGTCAACAGCCCTGCCCACCTAAATCATGGTCAGCCTTAAACTCCTGCAGACATACAAACACACAGATTCCCCCGGTTGCATATCACTAGAACACCTCACCCCTCATAAATCACAATCAGCCCTAAGCTCCTACAGAAATACACACATTGAAATTCCTACAAACATACACACACACACACACACATACACACACACACATAAACACATACCCACACACACACACATTTCCACAATTCTCTGTTGGTATTACGATATATGATGAAATTCATATACACAGCAACACCCAGAACAAAATCGCTAGCATCAGTTTGCAATATAAAGGTACTAGAAAAATCGGGACACGTGAAAGAAGGTGCTTCTATAAGTTTTTGCTGTATTTCTCCAAAAGCTATTTCTTATAATTGTTACATTAAAGTAGAATATACCGAAATAAAGATATCACTACCCCTATTGAAAAGCTCTTCTTATCAACCTAATCGGATTCAAAACATTTAACATCTGAAATTCACTTGAACATATATGAAACCTATGTCGACACAATATTTTCTATCTCCATAATAGCAACGTCAATAGCCTTAAAAACATATATACATGCATTTGTAAATATGTCTGAAAAAGTGTTGATGTAACTCACACAAGCAATGACATTCTTCAAAGCAAAAATAGAAACGATCACATACATTAATCCAACAACATATACATACATTACCAAATACATTCCCTAACGACTTCCATTCGCAACAGGGTTGCCACTCTCTGCAGCTATTAGATTATTTCCCCACAGAGATCACAAACATAAATGCATCCATACAATAACCCTACATAAGCATACCAACTATAACTCAAAACAGCAACCATAAGTCTATCAAATAACAATCACACACATACGCACACACCCATACATACATACAAACACCCACATATACATGCACACACAACCAAAGAATTAGACTCACACACACACACACATACACATCCCACACGTACATACATCCATGCACTGTAAGCACAACGTTTCTCTACAATAACAACAAAAGCTGTGCACACAAGTATACATACATACACATGGCCAAAGAATCAAACTCACACACAAACACCATATCAGCATGAAAATCCCCAAAATCCCCCCATTTGTAACAGGGTTGCCATCGTTTTTGTTTTTCCCCGGTTTTGAATTCCCAAAACAGGACTCAGGTCCCCATTACTAATCTACTAATATACATATTATTGAGGGATTTTTTGACCAAACTACTTACAAATTTTCTGATTTGCTTCATAATGATCTTAGACATATTCTATACATTAAATATTTTGTGTTATTTGGCTTTATTTTTTATAGTTCACAAGAAACAAAATAAATTTTAAGTCATTTCCATTCAATAAAATAACAAGAAAGATTTTTGGTTACAAAAAAAGTTTTTTTTGCTCGACTTGAAGATTTTTGAACAAATAAATATGGCAACACTGATTCTATTGTAGTTAGTGCTGTCATTCGTACCGCTTTTCGCGGGATTGTCCAGATTTTTTAAATTAAGGGCCTGCCCCACGATGTCACCAACGTTCGACTTGTCGCATAGTTACATTGGAAACCAAAACAAAATTTTAAGAGGCTGTCCCACGATGTCACCAACGTTCGACTTAAGATTAAGATTAAACTGAATATACATAACTGAGAAGTCAATGCATACTTCAATTAAAAACAGGAAAATAAATGATCTGTAGTTTTGTAAATTCGTATGAGTGCTGGATGATACGTTATATTGTTTAAGAAAATCATGCTCTTGAATTTTGTTGGTAAATTAATATTATTTTATATAATACCTTCAAAATTTTGTACACATATATAATATGATGTAGTGAATCGTAATCAATAAAAAATCAATTTTGAATTCTTTGATGATACGTTATATTGCATTTTATGTGACGATATGTATATATATTTACATATATATATATATATATATATATATATATATATATATATATATATATATATATATATATATATATATATATATATATGTATATATATGTGTGTGTATGTGTGTGTGTACGTACTATAATATAAAACTTGATGTCAATGATTATAAAAACAGTAAAGGCTTCATTAGTCTTTACTTTATGTTGCTGTTCTGTGCCGTTCCTTTCTGTTTAAAATATTTTGCAATTACTTTGTTTGTGAAAAAAAATCAGCTGGCAATAGAGCTGTGTAGCTCATGAACGAACGGGTTAAATTCAACGAATCACTTAATTGAACGAACTGATCCGGTGATTTTACTGAACGCTTTTGGATCAGTAGCGTACCGCTCGATGTTTTCCTTCATTCAGTTTGTGTTTCAAGTCTTTTATGTCAAATTTGCATTCGTTCATGTTTGCTATTTATGTTAGTTGAGTTTTTGTGTTTTAAAAGGTTTAGGTACGTGTATACTAAATTCTATTTAACATCGCTTTGGCACTGCCATCATTCTTTTTATAATTTGATTTAACAGTCTTTTCACAAGAAGTATTTTTACTAGTGTTTTTTTTATAAAGTGTTTTTACAAAGTAAAGATGTTAGACCTTAACTGTATATATGTTTATACATACATTTCATTACCTCAATCTAAACTAAATTTGTAGTGCTTGAGATATTTTTTTTTTTGTTTCCGGTAAAATATTTTGAGGATAAAATTTTAACTTAAACTTTGAGAAGTAACATTCAAACATTGATACGCTTTTGATATATAAATAACGATAAAAGAGTTACAATGCTTTTATTAATTATCTGCAGAAAAAAAATTGTAAAACCAAACAAAAGTACCTTTCTTAATCTTAATATTAAAGTAAATATTAAGCCAAAATGAAATGTACAATATTCTAGTCGAAAGAACAAGAAATTATTTATAAAATGAATTTAAATATAATTTTTTAAATAAAGAATTCAACTTTTTTTTAATAAATTCTTCAATTCATTCATTCGCATTATTTAAATATATATACAACCGATTTTATTATTCTTACAAAATAGCATTGTTTCATACTGTAGTTCAAAAGTGAACGATTGAACGAACGGGTCAACTTTTTCCTAATTGAACGAAAATGACCGGTCACTGAAAAGAACGATTTTGCACAGCTCTAGCTGGCTACCTATAGAATTGATTACACTTGTACACAAAATATCACAACATACTAATACATACACACTTTTGGCTGTTACTTAAGGCCGCGATACACTATCATAAAAAGTCGTGCGTTCTACGAAAAAGTACAACGCTGGTGTGATGGAGTTTATGAAAATTTTCAAAAGACAATAACAATTCATCCCACCAGGGTTGTATATTTTCGTAGATCGCACGACTTTGTATGATAGTGTATTACGGCCTTTAACGTTGAATTCTATTTTCTACAGATTTGTCCGCAACACAACAGAACGAAAAAGGAAAAACTAACCACACATACAGATTTTCAACTCAACAGAAACAAAACAGCTGATTCAGAACAGAACAGCACGTACAAACTAATTCTGCCTTAACGCTATATTTATAAACTGAGAACAAAGCAAAACCAAAAAAGAGTACTAAATATGGCGTGGGGGTACTGCAGTATTTTGGTTGCGAAAAAGTACTGAAAATAGTACAATAGTACTAAATTTTCCATCACTGGTCAAAAGCACGCAGTATGTTGTGTGAAAAAAATTTTTTCACAATAACTCGAAGAAGCACCGTTTTGACCAGAGATGCAAACTTTTTTGGCTCTAAAAGCATATCACAATTAAAAAAAAAGCACTCAAAAGTTTAATTTTGATATCTAAAAAGCGTAAAAAGTACTAACGTGAAAAACGAGTGAAGATTCAAACGAGCGAAGTTTAATAATGTTTAATATTTTCTAAGCAATTCTCTATTTCTGCAATAGAATCATCTATCATCTTCATCTATCTATATGTATATATATTTAAAAGAGGTTGTGTGTATGTATGTATGTAACGTATGGACTCGAAAACGGCTGGGCCGATTTGGATGAAATTTTCAGGGCATCTTCAAAATATTCAGGCGGGTGACACTGTGAAGTCTGACTTTTGATTTTCGGTCTGCGGGCGGAGGGGCATGGCAAAATCCATTTTTCATATTGCACCACCAATACCATATATAAGTACATATATATTTATTATTTTTGTTTGTTTTTTTTTAATTTAATTTTATTTATTTTTTTTTTTTTTGATAGCTGTTGTCATGTTTTTCAAAACGAGATATCGAACTCTTAAATCGGTTGTGTACATAGTTCCGAAGATATTTACAACAAACCTATGTTAATAATGATCCAACATCAAAATTTTAAAACTTTCGAAATGTTGCATTAAAAAATCCTAGTTTTCGGTTTATTTACAAAATATTTACATCATTCGATAACACGATGGGGGTAGCGAAGCACACCAGGTGTAGCTAGGCTGTAATGAAATACATCAGACGAGAAAGGTATGCTTTACACTGAAAAAATAAATATACCAAGTCTTTATTAAAGTAATTTTAGGAAATACATAAATTTCTTAAAAGCACTACTTAGTGCTTTTTCTTAGTTTAGTTTAGGCACTAACACTCAAAACTTCGCGTTTTGAGTTTTCAAAAAGCACTAAAAATAGTGTCAAAAGCACCAAGTTGGCATCGCTGGTTTTGACAACGCGAATAAAGAGAGAAGCCATCAATTTTTCCTCTCTCGACCAGGGTTGTCAGATTTTTTCCAACCTATTTCGCCAAATTGATTTTAAAAATCGCCAAAAGTCGCCAAAAATCAGTTTTATGTAGTTTTTCTTAGTAAATATTTGATAATAAATTTGGTTTTATATAACACTTTTTTAATATAAATTTTTATAAAATGATCGTATCAAAATTTATCAGAAAATCGCCAAAATTGGCGATTTTATCATTTTTATTTTTATCATCCAAATTCCAAAATGTAAGAAAAATCATTAAAATCAAATTGTTTTAACTTCTTGCAGACGAGTTTTGGTAGGATTTACTTTTGAATCTACTCCTTCAACAAACTAATTTTCTTGAATTATACAAATTTTGGTGTTAAACTTTGTTAAAAAATAGCCATAAAAATCGCCAACAAGTTTATTTATCGCCAGGAAAATCGCCAACAAATTTATTTATCGCCAAAAAAATCGCCATGTCGCCAAACCAAAAATTTGGACGCCAAACAATTTGAAAAATCGCCACTTTTGGCGAGAAATCGCCATATCTGACAGCCCTGCTCTCGACCATAAACTAAAAAGTTGCTCAACAAAAATTGTTGTTTGTAAAATTAACAAAAGAAGCAATAGCAGAGTTGTAAAAATTAATTAATCCTAATTAATTGCTACTTCAGCATCTGCACTCCCGTCGCTAACCCTTTTGTAAAGAACGTAACACACATACATACCTAAGTACAGTAGGAATATTAATTAGCAAATTAATTGCAAAAACTAAAATTTATTATTAGCTTTCGCATTCGCTAAACATACCACCAATCGCTACATTCCTATTAAGCAGCGCAAAAAACATGAAATGCATTGTTAAAAATTGGAATTGAATTGTAAACTAATAAATAAGAGCGAAAACACAACAGTTGCAATTAAATAAATTTAAGGTTTTTATAACATTTCATTTTCACGAAATTTGAATATTTTTTGAATTTATTTTTCTACCCACATATCCTGCCTCATCATGGCTTAGTAAAATATTTTTTTTTTCAATCATCCAAGCATGAATGAACCTAATTTCATAACAAGGTCGCGCAAAAGTAACCTGTTTTTGCTGGTAAGCATATTGTGAGCCAAGAGTTTAAGACATTCCCATCTCCAAAGTGCATATACACTTGATAGAAAAAATCTGAGTACCCAGCTAAAAAAATTACATATGGTCCATATATTTTTAATATATGAATGTATATGACTATATATGAATAGGTATGAATTCATGTATTGAAATGTATGGGATTGTACATGGCAAGAATATTATATATGAATTCATATATGGACTAATATATGAAATGTATTATAATATATGAGCTCATATATGGAAATTTAATTATGAAGCTCTTCATATGTGGATCCATATATAACGGGTGTTTTTTTTAGAGGTATAGAACTTCGAATTGAAATAAAACACAAGAAAATCGTTTTAATGTCCATCAATTTGGCTTTATTGGAAGGATAATTTTATGCCATTAATGTTTAAATATGATTTTGGGCATGTGGCCGCCGCGGCTGGCTCGAATAAAGCCAATTCTACAGGTCCAATTTTCAACCACTTTTTCGAGCATATGGGGCCGTATGTTGGCAATAACGCCACGAATGTTGGCTTCCAAGTCCCCTAACGTTTCTGGTTTGTTGGCGTAGACGAGCGACTTCACATATCCCCAAAGAAAATAATCCAATGGTGTCAAATCACACGATCTTGGTGGCCAATTGACAGGTCCATTCCGCGAAATTATGCGCTCATCGAATGTTTCCTTCAATAAATCGATTGTGACGTGCGCTGTGTGGCATGTAGCGCCGTCTTGTTGGAACCACAACTCATCCACATTCATGCCATCCAATTCGGGAACAAAATAGTCGGTTATCATGGCTCTATACCGGTCTCCATTAACGGTAACTGACTCTCCAGCATTATTTCGGAAGAAGTATGGCCCAATGACTCCACCAGCCCATAGAGCACACCAAACAGTCAGTTTTTGTGGATGTAATGGCGTCTCAAGGGTCTCATGTGGATTCTCTTCACTCCAAATGCGGCAATTTTGCTTGTTGACGTAGCCATTCAACCAAAAATGATCCTCATCACTGAACAAAATTTTGCGATGAAAATCAGCATCGAGATCAATCTCATTTTCGGCCCATACACCAAAATCACGACGCATTGCATGGTCTCGCGGCTTTAATTCTTGCACAAGCTGGATCTTGTAAGGTCGCAAGCCAAGATCTTTGCGCAAAATCTTCCATAAAGTTGATGGACAAAGCTCCAATTGCTGTGCACGGTGGCGAATCGATTCATTCGGGTCCTCTTCAACACTTTGCTCTACAGCGGCAATTGTTTCTTCGGTGCGCACTGTTCGACGTCTCTGCGGATGCGTATTATCACATAGAGTAAACGTAGTGTGAAAACGATCCATGGTTAACCGAATTAATTGCTCTGATGGACGATTATGTCGACCATAAAATAGACGGAGCTTGCGGTAAACTTCGCGAACTGAACCATTATTTTCGAAATAAATTTGCACGATTTGCAAGCGTTGTTCTTTTGTCAACCTGTCAAACCAAACTAAATATTAATCACTTGACAGCTGACAAAATGGCCGCCAGTTAAAAAAGTGATGCCAACTTAAAGTTCTATACCTCAATAAAAAATACCCATTAGAAATAAGATTTAATATATGGAGCCATATAAACAATGGTTGCATATATGATATCTCACATAAGATAGTTTTTGCAATCAAAAAAGCTTGCATTTTATTAATTCGATCTTTTTCTCTCTTTTTTGTCACTGGTGGATTGGAAAACTATTAGAAAATACGGTATGCAAAGTTTATATGCGTTTAAAAAATAAATTAAATTTGTTACAAAAAAAAAACAATTGTATGATTTTATCATTGTGGCCCTATTTAATAAATCAAATAATCAAATTGATAATTCTGTCACTAATTTTGTAGAAAATAACGGAATACTCTAGATATTTTTATGAACCAAAGTTCATATTACTTCAAAAAATTTTATTGAAAACTAGTGTTAGTATAAAATCGGATTATTTTTTATTTTATAATTAATTGCATTAGTTTTTAATCTGCTTTCTTTAATTAAATTTTGTGTATGAATATGAGTTTTGTGTTTTTTTTTAAATCGATTCACTTTTTTCTTAAAATCCCAGCTAAAAAAATATGTTGGAGCATATATGATATCCCATATATGGTTCGGATCCGAAAAATGAGGGTATATGGGCATATATGATTGTAATATATTCATACATTTTCATAGATGTATGTGCATATATTCCCTCTACAGTATGCAAAGTTCATATTCATATTTTCTTGATTCACAAAAGCTCACTGCTGTACAATAATTTAATATATGTACTTAAATTACTTTTTTTAAATTTTGAACAGAGAGGTTATATTTAATGAAACATTTGTTTGGACAAATAATGAAAAACGAACTAAAAAACATTTCATTCATCATTTTAAGTCAAAAGGTGAATCAATTATTTAAAAAACACAAAAAAAATTTAATTTAAGAAATCAGATTAAAAACTAATGCAATTAATTATAAAAGAAAAAATAATCGTCTAACAATAGTTTTCAATATAATTTTTCGCAGTTATATGAACTTTTTTTCTTATCTAGAGAATTCTGTTATTTTCTATAAAATTAATGACTGATTATTTGATATATTTAATGGGGCCAAAATGTATAAAATCATAAAAGAATGGTTTTTTTTAACAAAGTTTTAATTTTTTAAACGTTAAAGGTATGCATGTAAACTTTGCATATCGTATGTATTTTCTAATGGATTTTCAATTCAACAGTAATAAAATACCAAGCTTTTTTGATTGCAAAAACGATCTTATGTGAGATATCATGTATGCATACATTCTTATATGGCTAAATATATTTAATCTTATTTCTATATATGGATCCACATATGAAGAGCTTTATAATGAAATTTCCACATATGATACATATAATACATTTCATACATTAGTCCATATATCAATTCATATATAATACTTTTCGCATGTATAATCCCATATATTTTCATACATGAATTCATACATACTCATATATAATTATATACATTCATATATTAAAAATATATGGACCATATATAATTTTTTTAGCTGGGATGATAAATAAAATATCTTTGAGTTCGTTTTTAATTATTTTTTCCAAAGAAATGTTTCATTAAATACAACGCCCCTTTTCAACTTCTTAAAGTAATTTTAGTAATACATATTATTTATTGCAAGCAATGCTTTTTTTTTTTTTTTTTGAATCAAGGAAGTGTGAATATGAACTTTGCATACTGTATAGCGAATATTATTTACACATAAGTAAATGTATGAAAATGCATGAATATATATTATCATATATGTCCATATACCCTAATTTTTCGGATCCGAATCATATATGGGAAGTCATTTATGATCCATACATATTTTTTTAGCTGGGTACAGCTGATTACAAATATTTTTATAACTAAAAATTTTATTAAATAACAAAATAATTTTATTGGGCTATGTTTATTTTGTTAGGCTTAGTTCCTCCTGTTTGATTTATGATAACACTTTTTTAAAAGAATCGATAACATTTGTTTCACCTATGTGTCCGGTGACCATTCGTCCTTTTTTTCAGAGGACAATCCTTTTTTTAATTCGATGTCTTTTTAAATTTTGTAAAAAAAAAATTTTTAAATTAATTGTCCCTTTATTTTGATTACTAATTTTTGTTTCTTTAAACTATAAAATTATAAGTTTTATTTTTATCAAAACCCGAAAATATCAACATCAATACAATAGAAATTTTAATCATTCAAAACTGGAATTACTTGGCAACACTGACAAAAGTACATATCGAACACTAAATCATAAAGAGTCACAATTCAAAAAATCCTAGATGTTGTTTATAATGTACAACTGACGCAAGTATGTAACATAAAAACTAGTGTTGTCATTCGAACAAAAATTGTTCGAATATTCGAACAACTTTTTATCATTTTAGTTCGAACGAACAAAAATATTCAATTTAGAATAAAAAATTATTCGAATCATTTTTGTCGAATATTCGAATATTCGAATAATTTCCTTAATTACTTTATATAAAAAGTATTTTACATTTCAATACTTTTTAATTTGTTAACAATATGATATTAAGTAATCAAATTACTCCAAATTATAAATAAATACTTGTGTAAGCTTTGTTTGTATGTACATATGTTCGCTAAACTCATCTTTTTTCTTTTTGGGAAAAGGTAATGCTTCTTTCATGGAATTAGAAGGTGTCTTACAATTTCTGATAAAGAGATTAGAAAAACTGATTTTCTCTAATCAAAAGCGTTAAAAATCTAATTATTGAACGATGTAAAAAAAGCATTAAATACCAACTTTTTAAAATACGTCACAAAAAGAGAAAGAAAAAAATGTATAATTTTGTAGAGTGTGTCTGTGTATCTGTTTGTTTTTACGAGTCAACGTACAAACCAAAAGGCTGCACCGATTTTGATTTAGTTTTTTCTGTTTGAAAAGTGACTTGATCGAAAGTGTTCTTAGCTACATATGTTTAAAGAAAATCGGTCCAGCAGCTTAGAAGTTATCATATCGTTTTTAGATATATTCTGTTAGCTCTGTGTGTCTTTGACGCAGTAGCTCCCGAACGGCTTGACCGATTTTAATTTGCTTTTTTTTCGTTTGAAAGGTGACATGATCGTATATCTTCTAATTTGTACTTGAAGAAAATCGGTATAGTCGATTGGAAGTTATCTTAAATTTTCTATATATTAATTTACTCTCTTCTTTTTTGCGATTCTGCTACTTCAATAGTATTAGTGGAACATAGAGTTCTTAACTTATACTACAGCGTCAACTGCGGAAAAGGTTCTTAAAATTTTTAAGTTTTGTTATTAATACTTCTAAATCTGTTATGGAAATTATATGTTTTTCATGTGTAATGAATAATTTTTCGATTGTTAATAAAAACAATTAAACTAATACACATACGTGTCATTTTTTGAAAACTTTTTTAAGATTATTCGAATATATTTTTTTATTTTTTGTTCGTTCGAATATTCGAGCAAAAGTACAAAATTATTCGTCTGTTCGAACAAGAAAAAAATCATGAAATTTTATTCGAACAAAAAAAAAACGAATAATTAACAACACTAATAAAAACAGTCATAAAAACAGTCATTTTTATATCTTGTATAAAAATTTTATTTAAGCTTTAGGTCTTTTGTAATTAATTTACAATTTTATTTTATTTTTATCAACATTTCGCTTCAACTTTGTATAGCTAGTTACACAAAGTTGCAGTCAAGCAGTTTCATCTGGAGTGTTGAGTATTAGAACCCCTTTATCCCTCTTTTTTAAGCGGATGTATTCTAAAGTTCAAAATATTACGAGCAAGCGGTTTAAGATGTGACTCAAGTTTTGTTAGATATTTGCCTGAGTATTTTGCAATTTCTTCAGTCACTTCTGGAGCCGATGTTATTAACCGTAAAATTTTGTTTTGCCTTAATTTTTATTACATTTCTAAATGTCCTTTGTAGCGGTACAACATTATTTTATTAGTTATACTCATTTTATTAATATTTCATTTGTAATGTTTCATTTTTTTTTACATAACAATTTGTTTCGACTTATTGTATATAAATAATATAAATTTATTTTGAACACAGGGTTACCGCTGGGAATTTATGAAAAGTCGCACAAAAGGTCGTTTTATAAAAATAAAGTCGCACAAAAAGGTCGCTTGAGAAAATAAAAGTTGCACAGCTTTTAAACGCTTTTTTATTAAAAAAAAAAGATTATTGAATCAAAACAAAAAGCTTATTGCATATTTAATAACATATACAGTTGCATTTATGTATGTGCTCCAATACATATTTTCTTGTATGTATACTGAAGAAATCTACTTAAGTTTAATCAATTTGACTGTCGTATGCTGCCGAGGTTAAGATATTTTTTTTTACCAAATTCTAACATTTCGAACCAAAACCCCGTGAGTTTTTACTTCAATTCTATCCGTTTGATCTTGGCGCCATATATCCTATTTTTTTGGGTGAATGTATTTATACTTCAACATAAAGGGTGTTTTTTTTAGAGGTATAGAACTTCGAATTGAAATAAAACACAAGAAAATCGTTTTAATGTCCATCAATTTGGCTTTATTGGAAGGATAATTTTATGCGATTAATGTTTAAATATGATTTCGGGCATGTGGCCGCCGCGGCTAGCTCGAATAAAGCCAATTCTACAGGTCCAATTTTCAACCACTTTTTCGAGCATATGGGGCCGTATGTTGGCAATAACGCCACGAATGTTGGCTTCCAAGTCCCCTAACGTTTCTGGTTTGTTGGCGTAGACGAGCGACTTCACATATCCCCAAAGAAAATAATCCAATGGTGTCAAATCACACGATCTTGGTGGCCAATTGACAGGTCCATTCCGCGAAATTATGCGCTCATCGAATGTTTCCTTCAATAAATCGATTGTGACGTGCGCTGTGTGGCATGTAGCGCCGTCTTGTTGGAACCACAACTCATCCACATTCATGCTACATTCAAATCTTCCATAAAGTTGATGGACAAAGCTCCAATTGCTGTGCACGGTGGCGAATCGATTCATTCGGGTCCTCTTCAACACTTTGCTCTACAGCGGCAATTGTTTCTTCGGTGCGCACTGTTCGACGTCTCTGCGGATGCGTATTATCACACAGAGTAAACGTAGTGCGAAAACGATCCATGGTTAACCGAATTAATTGCTCTGATGGACGATTATGTCGACCATAAAATGGACGGAGCTTGCGGTAAACTTCGCGAACTGAACCATTATTTTCGAAATAAATTTGCACGATTTGCAAGCGTTGTCCTTTTGTCAACCTGTTCATGATGAAATGGCAAACCAAACTAAATATTAATCACTTGACAGCTGACAAAATGGCCTCCAGTTAAAAAAGTGATGCCAACTTAAAGTTCTATACCTCAATAAAAAACACCCATTACATAAATATTACTTTTTTGGAATCTAGTCTTCTATATATTTGTCTATCAAATTTAAAGCTGACAGCATTGAGTTGCATGTTTTTACTTTCAATTTACTTTTAAGCAAAGCTAATTTCAAAATGTTCACATGTTAGTAAACACTTGTATGTTTTACGACAAAATTTTTTCTTTCATTGACTCGGCAGCTAAAAATAATTTTGTAAAATAAGCACTGCAAAAACAGAATTTTTATTTTAAAAACCTTTTTTTTGCTAGAACTATTCCTTAAAACTTTTACTGAAAATCTGGGTAAAATTTCTTAAATACATTGTACACATGACAAGGTTGCAAGAAAGTAATATAATATAAAATAATAAAAGTGCTTCCAAATCAACAATAATCTGTGAATTGATTTTAAATTTTGATGATTTTTTTTTTTTTTTTTTTTTTTTTTTTTTTTTTTTTTGATAAAAAAAATTTAATTTACTGCAATTTTATTGCTTTTTTGTGAGGATCTTTACAAAAAAGGGTAAAAAGTACCAAGAAAATCAAAAAAGTCGCAAAAGTCGGTTATAAAAAAAGTCTCACAAAAAGTCGCAGACCGCTAAAAAAGGGTCAAATTGCGACTTTAGTCGTATGAACGGTAACCCTGTTTGAACATAGAGTCCATGACTTAAAATTCAAAGTATTGAGTCATACGAATATTCTACAAATAATGAGAGAGAAATATTAACATGAATTATATCATGATATAAATCAGTGGTGTCAAAAATAAAACTATAGTTGTATGTGTGAGAAAAGCTGGACTCTATATGGTAGAAAATTAAAAAATAAGGAATAAAAATTAAATAAAAAAGTTGCGGGCGACCCATATTTTCCGAGTTACGGCGCTGTAAACTTTTCATAGGAAACTGTGAAGAAATTCCAAAAATAAATTTTTAAATAGCTTATCTGATAGAAACTTTAAATATAAGAAGAAAAAATTAAACCAGTTAAGTTTTGATATTAAATGCAATTTAGTGAAGCTGCTAGAAAAAAAAAAACCAAAATGTCTTTTTAATATATATTCATTTCTGTCCTTAAAAGTTTTGTAACATAAAATACATTGAATGTCGCAAAAACCATTACTGATCATAGAATATTTTTCGCATACCACTTTTTTTTGTTTCACTGTATCTATAAAGAATTTAATACACGCGCTGCGCATGTGTTATCGTCGCTGTTTCATTGACGACTAAATGGAAGAGAATAAGAATGTGTGTGATTTTGGTTTGCACAATTGTGCCATGAAACTGACATCATTGATATAAATATAGAAGGTACTTCCATTCTCTCATTTTTTCTTGACATTCACCATCTGACAAGTATAAGTATTTTGAAGTTTCCGGTAAAATCGCGCTACCGTATCAATTTAATATTTCCCCCTCTGTTTCCTGTTTGTTTGAAAATTGTATTTAAAAATTATTTCAAAATTGTTTTTATTAAATACAGAATGTATAAATTAAACAATTAATGCCCAAATTCTGTTCGACGATTGTATCGTCTTGTCTATGGACGTAAAAAGCCGCATTTATGATTCTTTAAAACATTATTTATTGTCTATGCTAGAAGGATCGTGTATTTGCTTTATGATTTTGTTCTGAACATTATATCCAACACATATTTTTCCATATATTTTTCAAACTATTATATACTGCTTTAATTTAATTTTTATGTTTTAAAAACATGGTAATAATATTTTTATTTTTCGTTATCAAAAACAACAACCATTTTTGATGAAAATAATTTAGAGAATTCAAAACAAGAACTCAAAAGTATTTTCAAACAAAAACGTTCTAAATCTTCTTACTGAATTAGGGCATAAGTGCAGCATTTTATAATTCCCTACATTTCCTGGTGTTCGTCAAAAGTGGCTAAGAGCTTATAATATCTGTCAAACAGACTTGCCAAAAGATCTTCTTCAATATTTTAGAAAAAGATGTTACAATCAACACGAAACGAATTATGTATATTAAAAAAAATACAATATCAATCAATATTTGTTAAACTTAATGAAAATTCATTGTCAACTAACAAAAACATCAATAAAGTTGGTTTTTCAACGCCAAATTTAGATGAAAATATATGTAGTTAAAAGATGTGTATGAAGCAGAGAACATAAAAATATGAAATAAGTTATTGCATAACCACTTTTCAAAATTCACAGATATGTAATTATATATTTAACTTTATTTATTCCCAAATTTTTGTTAAGATAATTACACATTTTTGTAAAAAAAAATTCTAGGGGAAGACTTAAATTTTTTACTATATGGGAACATTTTTCTACATTTCTCTTTAAAAACAAACTTCAAAAATATTAATTTTTAAAAACAAAGAGAGAATGGAAGTACCTTCTATATTTATATCATGAATTACATTACATGTATAGAATTGTTCTCATTGTATTTATGTAAGATATTGAAATTCTACTCAAATTTATATAACTCAAATTTCATAAAATGTTATTTAAATTTTGTTTAGCTATGTAAGAATTTTTCATAAAATAAAAATCTTTCTTTGCTATAAAAATAAAAATAAAAAAGAAGACATTTTAAGACTTTTTTAGTCCGATTTGTCTCTAAATAAATAAAATAAAAAAGTATTATCCAACTAGGACGTACATCGTCTGGTCTGGCTTTACTCAATAAATTAAAAAACACCATAGAAAGGATTAATTCCTCCTTCCTACACCTTTATTTTTTGTTGGAAAATATGGTCACCGAACCTATGTGGGATAAAAATGGCAATACTTACAAAGGAAAAGTCTGCGTACATAAAAAGTAACGGGTTTTCACAAGATGCTGATGTATTTGATTGTAAAGATTTGGTAGCATTTTTGTTAAAACAAATGTTTATTTTCTAAATTCAGTTTGCTAAGACCAGTTTTTAAAAAATATTAAATATGAACCAAAAAGGAAAAGAAATTAATCTTGCGGAGCGAAAAATTATCGTAAATTTATGGGAGAAAGGAGAAAGTTTAAGAAAAATTGGTGGAAAAAGTTAGAAGAGCGCATTCCTCTGTGCAAAGAGTGATTAAATCATATATTATATATATATATAAAGAAACTAACTAATTTATCTCAAAGCCACGATCTGGGCGTCCTCCAATACTTAGTGACAGGGAGAAAAGATATGTCCTTCAATCTACAAAGAAAAATCCTAAAGTAACAGCCGCGAAATTATCAAAAGATATGCAAGCGATGTTCAAAAAACTATTAGCTACGACGCAATTCGCAAAATTCTAAAAAAAAAAAAATACGGCTACCATGGCCGCGTGCCCCGAAAAAAGCCATACATTTCCCTTATTAGTAGGCACATGAGAATAACATTTGCAAAAGAACACATAAATAAGCGTTCAGAGCAGTGTTACCATATGTGAAGATTTATCTTATTTTTGAAGTTTTTAGACATGTTAAAACGACAAAAAAGATTTCTTATCTAAAAATAAGATTTTTAAAAATTTTACTTTTGGTACTTTTAATATATTATTGAGGGATTTTTTGACTACTCTCTACTTACAAATTTCCTGATTTACTTCATAATGATCTTACACATATTCTATACAGTAAATATTTTATGTTATTTGGCTTTACTTTTAATAGTTCACAGAAAACAAAATTAATTTAAAAATAACAAAAAATATTTTTGGTAACAAAAAAAGATATTTTTTGCTCGACTAAGATTTTTGAAAAATAAATATGGCAACACTGGTCCAGAGTTCTGCCAGAATGTACTTTTTCCAGAAGAGAGCAAATTTTGTATTTTCGGTATTAAGGGAAGGCAAACAGTGGGCACAGTGAAACATGGTGGCGGAAACGTAATGATTTGGGGATGTATGGCGGCAAATAGTGTTGGGCGGTTACAATTTATTGAAGCAACGATGGACAAGAGAGGGTATTTAGATATTTTAAAATATAATTTTGCACAAAGTGCTGCGAAATTGAGACTCCAGGGATAATGGTCCCAAAAATACAAAAATACTAGCTACTATATAATGTTCCTAAGCAGTTACGCCCGCCTCCCCAATCACCAGACCTAAATCCTATTGAGCACCTCTGGGATTTATTGGAAAAGAAACTAAGAGAATACCCAATAACCTCAAAAAATCTGCTAAGGGATATTATCCAACAAGAATGGGACAAGATAACGCAAGAACAAACTTTAAAGTTCGTCCAATCTATGCCGAAAAGATTATCAGAAGTTTTAAGGCACAAAGGCTACCCCACTAGTTATTAAGAAAAAATTATTAAAAGAACACAGTCTGAACTTATAAATACGAATTCGTACGCAGACTTTTTCCTGTGCCTTTTCAATGATATATTTTGTTTTTCTTTTATGGTTTTCTAAAGTGAATTCTTTTAGTTTAAGTTGTTTTTGTTATTTTTAAAGAATGATATTAATAAAAAAAAATACCACAACTAAATTAAAAAAAAAAATTTAGTAACAATTTTTTGTGTGGTTCTAGTATACTTAATAAATGTACGCAGATTTTTTCGACCGAGTGTACATAAAAACATATGATGTTGCAATTATCCAAATTTTGGACACAATAATTTCATTATAATAAATTTCTGTATTAATTCCGCCCTCGCTAAATGCAGTTTGAATTTGAACAGTTTAATGACAAACAACAACAAAAAAAAAAAAAAAAAAGTTTGGATTTAATATTCATACACTAAATAAAATGAGGGAGTGGTGCCAACATCCACTGCCGACATTGATCACAAGTGCACAACTTTAAAACAATATGTTGTTCTTCTTCTTCTTTTTGTTATTGCTAATACTTGTTGTTTAACTGATGGCCCTCAATGACGTTATTAAACAATGGACAGGAAGAAACGGCATCATTGTTAGTTTTTTTTTTTGCAGGGGAAAAAATCATTTCTTTCACAATGATAAATTATGCAAAAAGAGCATACAATTTTTAAATATAAAAAACAAGAAGAAAATGTATTTTTAAACAATAGAGAAAAAATCAAAAAGGAACCTGCTGGTTTCATAAATTAATTGCAGCAGCAATAAAAGCGTAACTAAATTAAAACTGGAATTTTATCCTTAATTATAGGACACCTGCAGCGGTAGATGTTAAACAACCCTTTGGACAACAACAAAAAAAATCTGTTTGTAAATTATAAAACAAAAAAAAAAAAATGTGTAGATGATAGGAAACGAAACAATTTGCCAGCAGGAATAAATGAGGGCGGAAGTCCAAAACAAAGTGTACGTTTGTGTATGCGTGTTTAAAGAGGAAATATAAACTTAACAAAGAGAACAGGATTTAAACTACTTCAATACATGCACACAAGCACACACACAAACACTTTCACACACAAATGCACTCCCGACTTTAGTATTTTTTTTACTTAAGTAATATAATCTTGCCCTTAAGGGTTTTTTAAGATCATTGCCCTTAATATACTTTTTGACGGATTGTATCCATGGAAATAAAAAGCATAAATAGAGAGAAAAATATTAAATAAAATTATGTAAACCAACTTAAAGTAAGAGTATATTATTTATTATATATAAGCCAGTCAGTTGTTGTGGATGTTTGTACAAAAAATTAGAAACTCATATTAGATTTTAATCTCAAGAAATTTCGAATTTATCCACATTTAGTTAGATACGATCCACTAGGTCGATAGGGAATGTCACTATTTACCTAACGGCTTGTCATGAAGGAAACTTTGTCATAAAGCATTTATAAAAATTCATGCACCAGATTCCCTAAACAAAAAGAAAATAATCCTGCAGAATCACGACGTTTCTGAGCATGCGAATCTAATACCCTTTTCACACTCACTCACATCTTTGAGGAATGCGTGGAATATGTTGAAAATTGAAAAAACCTGTTCACATTACAACATCTTTCATCTGTCATGTATTATAATACTATTTTTACGAGTGTGTGCAACTAAAAATTAAATAATAAAATGCAATTTAAAAATTCACTAGAAATTGATTTAATTGCTGGCTCCTGAGGAGCAGAAACAAATAATGATACAATATGCAGAATTAGTAGAAATTATGCCAGCGGACAATGATGATGAAGAAATATTATAAACTTTATCCGCAAAGATTTCGCGTAGACATTTGCAACTACTTTTATGTAATTTATTTCGATTAGGAAAAATAAGAATATAACTATAGGGTGTTTTTTTCAGGGGTATAGAACTTCGAATTGAAATAAAACACAAGAAAATCGTTTTAATGTCCATCAATTTGGCTTTATTGGAAGGATAATTTTATGCCATTAATGTTTAAATATGATTTCGGGCATGTAGCCGCCGCGGCTGGCTCGAATAAAGCCAATTCTACAGGTCCAATTTTCAACCACTTTTTCGAGCATATGGGGCCGTATGTTGGCAATAACGCCACGAATGTTGGCTTCCAAGTCCCCTAACGTTTCTGGTTTGTTGGCGTAGACGAGCGACTTCACATATCCCCAAAGAAAATAATCCAATGGTGTCAAATCACACGATCTTGGTGGCCAATTGACAGGTCCATTCCGCGAAATTATGCGCTCATCGAATGTTTCCTTCAATAAATCGATTGTGACGTGCGCTGTGTGGCATGTAGCGCCGTCTTGTTGGAACCACAAATCATCCACATTCATGCCATCCAATTCGGGAACAAAATAGTCGGTTAGTCGGCTCCAATTGCTGTGCACGGTGGCGAATCGATTCATTCGGGTCCTCTTCAACACTTTGCTCTACAGCGGCAATTGTTTCTTCGGTGCGCACTGTTCGACGTCTCTGCGGATGCGTATTATCACATAGAGTAAACGTAGTGCGAAAACGATCCATGGTTAACCGAATTAATTGCTCTGATGGACGATTATGTCGACCATAAAATTTACGGAGCTTGCGGTAAACTTCGCGAACTGAACCATTATTTTCGAAATAAATTTGCACGATTTGCAAGCGTTGTTCTTTTGTCAACCTGTTCATGATGAAATGGCAAACCAAACTAAATATTAATCACTTGACAGCTGACAAAATGGCCGCCAGTTAAAAAAGTGATGCCAACTTAAAGTTCTATACCTCAATAAAAAACACCCTTTACAAGATTTTATTATATACATAAATATACATACATATGTATGTATATAATAAAGTTTTGTAGTAATTACGGATCTTTTTTTGGGAAGGATATTCTAAAATGTAGCCTTGAATGTATGTACACATGTACATGCATATGTAGATATGTATATGTACATATGTACATACAAACATATGAATACATTTTTATAGTATGTATGCATGTATGTATATAGTTGTATACATTTTTTCTAGTGATGACACTAAAATAATCGAAAGATGTTGAACGGAACAAAGTGAGATAGGAACATCTTTTGAAGATGTTGAAAGATGTTGAACATTCAGCCTCGTATAATTCTTATGGGAAGATGTTATCATCTTGCCAAATTGATGAAAGATGAAAGATGTGAGTAAGTGTGAAAAGGCTATAAATCGAATAAGGAAATTGCTAAACAAAATCGAGTTTATACAATTCAATTGAACAGACTTCTTTTCATCTAAATAAAAGGAACTCATCAAATCGATCAGTCTCAAGTCCTTAGTTTAGTTTTTACATTTCGTTGCGTTCACTGTCATTCTTTTCTGTAGAATATATTTTGTAATCACTTTTTATGTGAAAGGAATCGCCTGGCAACCTGTAGAACTTATTACTTGTTATACAAAGTACCATTTGCTTCCACTAAAATCATAATCTTCCATTGTTGTTTAATTGAAAAAAAAAAAAATACGTCACTTTTAAGAAAAACAATCTATGACCGGAACAAATACATATATGTTCCCATTGATCTTATAAGGAGCATAGGGCCTCTACAAAGTGGATGAACATATTCCTGTCTTGTGGCAACGCTCTCACTTCGCCCCAGGTTTTGACCATTCCGGCCACTTCTACATCGATTTGCCTTCTCCACGCATGAGCTGGGCGTCCTCTTCTTCGACTTCGTTGTGGGTTTCAGTCTATGGCATTTCTTGTGATGTCGTTACTTGATCTTTTTAAGGTGTGGCTAATCCATTGCTAATTACGTCTTTTTATTTCTGTGGCCATGATTTGTTGGTTGGATTGATTGTTCCCAAGGTCTGTTATAGGATACCACCAGTGTTGCCAGTAGATTTCTCGAAAAAATACCTACACATGCTCAAAAAAATCCGATTTTCCCTATACGTTGAAAAAACTAACTCTACAAAAATCACTACGCATTTTGTCATTAAAATAAAAGAAAATCATTATTTTTCAAATATATATATGTTTATTAAAGCTTTGGTAAAAAAAATAAGTAAAAACCAAAAAAAAATAATACATACATATTTAGTTTTCATTAAATTCAATTAAAACAAAATTTTTTAAAAATAATATGAATAGTTTCAAATAAAATTTTAAAGGAAAAGTTTAAGTCACCTTTCAAAATTGAATGATATCTTAGAAAAAGCATATACCAAGGCGAATTCATGTGGCAGGTGGTGCCAAGTTAACAGCTACTTTTTTTTAAGGAAGTCTGGCTTGTCAAATTTCATTGCAATAAAATTTGTGGGAAGTTTTATTTGTCAATTTTCATTGCAATAAAGTACTAGGCAGATTTTGTTGTTGCCTGCTTGACAACACTTGGTATATGAATTCGCCTTGGGATATACATACATACACATTCGTGTTGCCAACTTTTTAAACCACAAACAACTCTGGAAATATATTTTTTAGCGAAAATAACAATTTTTAACCGTTTTGAAATAAGAAAATCCCCCTTATTGTGAATGGCGTCGTCGACGTCACATCAAGACGGCAGTAAATTTTGTCACTTGTATACTTTTTATCGGTAAATATTGGACCTTATTGAGAATCTCTTACTAATCTCTAAGGCTTTATAAATTAATGGAGCCAGTTAATAGTAGTCAATTTTTGTCGACAAAGAGTAGACAAGTGACAATTTTTAGTGTCGTCTTAATATTACGTCGACGACGCCATTCGCAATAAGGGTGAATATTACTAAAAAAAAACGTTATGTTTGCACTTATTTGATAAATAATGCGTCATGGCGAAAAAATCCCTACATTTTGGAGAATATAAAAAATATGTCCGATTTCCCTTAAGTTTCTGTTTTAAATATAAGTTAATTTTGTGCGCTGAGAAAGTGAAGACGAATTCCAAATGGGTCTTAAACGACCGAAAGTTTGTCGCCCTTTCTGTACACGGTTGTCAATGTCTTCACTTGACCTGCCATTTTTGGAAATTATGCTCCCTAGGTAGCAAAATTGGCTGACATCTTCTATTTTGTTATTTTTTATTGTAAATTTCTAAGACGTCGCATTAACTCGCAGGGTTTTTATTTTAGCAGTGTTAATTTTAACTCCAGCCGCATCCGTTGTTGTTGCTATATTTTCCAGGTTTGAGGCAAGATCTGAGAAGCTGTGAGCTAATAGGCAGTCCCAAAGCAATTCCTTTTCCGGCACTTTTAAGAACTAAAGGTTCCACCATCTAACGATTTTTTTTTTACTAGTGCTTATTTCGTGAATGGTAACACTTAGCTCATGTCTGATTTGACAGATAATTAGTTTTATCCTTCCGCTGAACGAGCCAACTGACCATCCAATGCGTTTTCTCTTCGCTAAGTAGGCCTGCGATCGACTTAAGGTAGAATTAGTAAAATCGTATCGTGATGTTGCGTGTCAGCTGACAAAAACCGTACGATATACAATGCATGTTACTAGTTATAAAATATGTGGTGGTAGCACTGCTGACGTAGGAATCTGCAGAAAACAGATTTTTCTGTAGCGAATGTCAAAGGCGCCGCATTTAATGCCAGACAAAAAAAATATGCTATGCAAACTGTTACATTTTCTATAACTTGTGCACAAAGTTGAACGATACGGCAAGCTGTAAAGTAGACTGATACGATTTTACTAATTCTATCTTTACAGAAGATGCCGATTTTGCCAAAAAAAAATCATCTTTTCAGATGAAGCTCACTTTGATCTTGGCGGGTATGTAAACAAGCAAAATTGTCGCATTTGAGGCACAGAAAACCCGCAGACATACATTGAAAAGCCGACGCACCCAAAACGAGTCACTGTTTGGTGCGGATTTTGGTCCAGAGGCATAATTGGGCCATTGAGCAAGGAGTGGCCGTTACAGTCAATGGCGATCGTTATCGGGCCATGTTGAACAAATTTTTGTTCACAAAAATTGAAGAGGAAGATATTGGCAACATTCGGTTTCAACAGGACGGCGCTACGTGCCACACAGCCGAAGATTCAGTAGTTTTTTTATAGCATTTTCAAAAAAAAAAAAAAAAGTTATCTGACGGACCCTTTAGCTACAGTTTTTCATTAGTAATTAGTGGTTACTCTTTTTTGTGAACATGGCACACAGATGTAAACCCGGCTTTAGAATATAATTTGCTTGCCAAAAAAATTTTAATTGGAACGCTTTTATATTTTTTTTCTCCAAACAAATCAATATTTATTTGCTTGCTTGTAATTTACTGTGTGCTTTATTAAAAAAAGTCTTAGTATTATTAAAATAACGGCGGGAAATTACTCGTAATTACTTGAAACCAGACAAAAAGCAACAATTCATCAGTAGTCATTGTTGATACTGTTTTATTGAAAAAAAAAGCAGTTTAAAACAGCCAAGTTACGAGCGTTGCTAGAGATGATATCGTGTGTCGTGTATGGTCACGAGTAAAAAAGTTTAAAAAACGAAAACTCATATGACTATAAAATATATTTTAGTAAGCAACACAAACTTCCCATTCAAGAAAATGTAATACGAAACAAATTTTTCTATTAAAGAAATAATGGTTTTAATTTTATGAAATAAAATTATTAAAGTTGTATTTGAAAAGACAATTTCGAACAAAATATTTTCGAAACAAAAACATTTTATGAATAACTTCTTTTTATAATTTTAATTTCGGTTGCATTGTCAGTTGACAAGGCAACATTAATTAATAAAAATATTTCATTCTTTTACAGGGTGGGCCAAAAGAAACCAAGGGGTGTAAAAGTTTAATAACTTTTTTGTTTATTAATTTTTTTTATTTTTTCTTTCAGATTATATAGACAACACTTGGAGAATTTATAATGAATGAAAATAATAAATGAAAATCAGAAAATAAGAAATGAATAAATGAAATCAACTTTATTGAAAATTTGATTATGAGGGATGAAGCTCATTTTCATTTGAATGGCCTTGTTAATAAGCAGAACTGTAGGTTCTGGGGTTCTCAAAATCCAAGAGCCATTCATCAACGCCAATTGCACCCCATCAGTTGTACAGTATGGTGTGGGATCACATCTGAAAATGTCATTGGGCCCTACTTCTTCGAGAATGAAGATGGAAGTGATGTAACCGTAAATGGAGAGCGGTATCGGTTTATGATAGAAAATTTTTACGTCCTGCTCTTAAAAACAGACCTGGTATGTGGTTTCAGCAGGACGGAGCCACTGCCCATACTGCCCGAGACACAATGGCACTTTTAAGTCAAATTTTTGGAGAGCGAATAATTTCTCGAAATTCGGAAATTATTTGGCCAGCGCGATCGCCAGATTTGACAGCACCCGACTATTTTTTTTTGGGGTTTTTTGAAGGAGCGAGTGTATGTGAACAAGCCAGAGACAATCCTTGAACTCAAGGCAAACATTGTTGCAGAAATTCGAACGCTACAGCCACAAGTTTTGAAAGATGTTATGGAAAATGCTCTAAAAAGAGCCCATCAGTGCGAAGCTGAAAACGGTGGTCATTTAAGAGACATCATTTTTCATACTTAGTGTAAAAAAATTTCCATTTTGTATATTATATAATCTGAAAGAAAAAATAAAAAAAAGTTAATAAACAAAAAAGTTATTAAACTTTTACACCCCTTGGTTTCTTTTGGCCCAGCCTGTATAATTGAAAATACTGAACTAAGGCCCGATTAAGAAATTATTCCTCTTTAAACTATTTAAATTCGGTTTACAGAATACCAACAAATTTTAATTCGTTTTAAAAACGAACAATTTACTCGGATTCCGTTAACAGTACAGGGACATCGTATATCACGCTCAAGAAAAACTTACAACTGAGCATACGTGATACTAATTTGATCACTTATTTGATGCCCATCACCCACGACACAAACAGAAAGTTGTTCTAATTATTAGAAAGTTTTAGCTTTTCCTTACATGCTCAATTTGAAAAACAATTAAATATTTAACAATTATCAAATTAGAAAGATAGAAAAACAAACAAACAAAAGTGTAGCAAGCAAAATATGCCACAATAAAGTCTAGAAATTAATAATTCAATATGAATCTTAACGGCTGAATGTTTTTGTTTTTCAATTAAATAAACAACTATGGATTAAGACTAGCAGCCGGTTAGTCAATCTGTTAAATATTTATGAAGAGTTAAATAGATAATAGATACTTAGATACTTTTTTTCGTCATAACTGTTGCCAACTGAAATTTTAATGTTGCATTTCTAATGCAACTGAACTACGGTTATGTTACAATATTATGAAAATTCAATGGGTTCTGGGTAAATTACTCGTATTCAACTGCGAGTACAATAATGAAAAATAATTTATAATTTTTCTTTGTTTTTTTGTGCTGACGCAGTTGCAGCTTTATTCATTATGCATGTTTACATACACACGTACATATGTACTTATGTTTCGTATCTATATGTATTTGAAAGATGCTGTTGATTTTCATTATTTCTTAATGTTTTTCTACGGCTTTCATCTTCCGTTTCATTTGCTTCATTTTCTTTTTACATTGACCTTTCCTTGAGACGTGAGTTAGTTCAAGTGTTGGATCACGCCATTACCCTTTAGTGGGAATAGCAAATGCGAAAAAGAAAAGTAAAGCAGAGATGTATCACTTAGTATAGAAAATGCAAGGTTGGCAACTTAAGCGTATAGAGTTATTATGTTGTTTTTCTTTTATGTAATGGAGTTTTAATTACAATGGTATAAAACGTTTTAGTACATAATTTTTTTTTAATTGTAGTTTCACAAAACAATTCTGAATAATTTCAACAAATTTTTTTTTTCAAATATTAAATATTCTTTTTTCAGGCCCTATGGTAAAAAATTCAAACCCTTCTCCTCATAAAATTCGTGTTTAAGGCAAAACCCATGTTATCTCAAAGTGATAGTGGGATCTCAGCTTTAGCAAAATTAATATATTTTCCACATTTTCGAGCCAGTCAGTGGAAGAACGTTGCAAGTAACAAACAAAATGATACGAACGGAATTATCAAAAGTAATTGACAAATGTAACAGAAGTACAAAAAGAAAAGTATGATGTGTATAAAAGATTTTATTATTATTTTTGATAACCCAAAAAAAATAGAAAAAAATTATCTTTCATTTCAGCGACGTTTTTTTACTCGCCTAAAAAATTTTTGTCACGTACAATGTTATTCGTATGTTCGACTATAAAAAAATTCGATAACAAAATTCTGTTCCTTCAACAATATTACTGTAAAAAGATTTTAAAATTGTTCAGCCTTATTTATAAAACTTATTAAGGCTTTGTAAAGGCTTTTTAAAACAAATTTTGATAGAAATTTTTTTTAAAAACCTTAATAATTTTTATAAATAAGGCTGTTTAATTTTAGTTATTAATATTTTTATTTATTGATATCTCTAAGTTTGCTATTATTATTTTTCGTTTGTTAATAAAAAAAAATTAAACTAATACACATGCGTGTCGTTGCAAATTTTTTTCAAATTATTCGAATATATTTTTTTATTCTTTGTTCGTTCGAATATTCGAACAAAAGATCAAAATTATTCGTCTGTTCGAACAAGAAAAAAATCATGAAATTTCATTCGAAGAAAAATAAATAAAATAAATTAAGTAAAGTGTGACTCTGACTCGCGCACGAAGGGTTCCGTACGAACACTAGATATGTAATTTAATACAAACTTCATCCTATATAATATACAGTTTTGGCATTTTTTTCGTTTTTGGAGGTTTTTTCAGTTTTTTTTGTTTCTGGCCTTTTTTGCGCTTTTTCGGTTTTTGGCGATTTTTTTAAGTTTTGGCGGTTTTTTTCATTTTGGAGATTTTTTCGAATTTGGCGATTTATTTTAGTGTTAGAATTTTTTTTTAATTTTGGCGATTATTTTTTAATTTTTGGCGATTTTTTTTTTTTTTTGGTTTGGCGAATTTATAATTTTCGGTTTTTTTAGTTTTACCGTTTTTGAAAATTTCAAGTGTTGGCCTCTTACGGTTTCCAAAATATAGCAAGTTGCCAAAATTACATTTTATTACCCTTTATTAAATTTTTTAAATTTCAATGTTAATTGTTGTTGTAGTCTGTATAAAAATACACTAATTTTTACAAATTTCAAGTTTCAATATACATATTACATATACAATTGCATGTATATTACATGGGATTTTAAAATTTTTCGTTGCTCGTTTTGGAACACCCTTTAATTTTTAGTTCTCATGTACTTGTTGTTGTAGCGGCTAAGGTTCTACATGCTCTGTCCAAATTTCAGATCCGTAGCTCTTACGGTTCCTGAGAAAATACCGTGTGACGGACAGACGGACAGCGTAGCGAAAACAATAGGATTCCTTTTCACCTTTGGTGTACGGAACCCTAAAAAAGAATAATTAACAACAATGCACTACACCTTCATCACAGGGAAGGAATATGACTTCTTGGATTTTGTATCAAATATGAAAACAAAATGTACTTTTATTTTAGACCATGACGGTACCATTTTTTTAATATTTGTTAATAAAAACAGAAACTTATCAAAAATGTGTATACAAATTCAGTATACAATAAATAATGACATAAAAAATATTAAATATTACATTCATAATGGTACATTCGTAGATTCGACTATTATGTTAGAGATTAAAATAAAACACACACAAAAAAAATTAAAGAAAACATAGGCAAAATTAATGTTACCATATAGTGAAACATTGACATTTTTAAATTGTGCCAAATAACTCGTGGTAGTACCACGGTACCAACAAGGTCAAAAATGTACCATAAAAAGTACAATTGTACCATGATTTCCATCCGTGCTTCATCATCAGTGTTCTTTGTAATTGGTCCACTGTGTGTGGTGTCAGTTGATGTAGATTTCTGCTTTATATACGCATTTTTAATTACAAATGGAATATGTGAAGTGTTTTGATTCATCGTATTAGAATTTGATGAAAGCTTTTTATGTAATGAAAGCTCAATTTTACCATCTCTAAATTTACAACAGCCTTGCCATGTTTTGTTTTGATTCATCGTATTAAAATTTGCTGAAAGCTTTTTTGTAACGAAAGCTCAATTTTACCATCTCTAAATTTACAACAGCCTTGCCATGTTTTCAATTAAGAATTTAATTGATTCAATTAAATTTTTAATTGAGTCGAAAATTTTTTACCTAAAAAAATACACCTGTTTCATCTAACAAATTTAGATTTAACACGTTTAGCAATATTTTGTTTTGAAGTGCTTTTTATAAAGAAAAGTTTTAATTGCATATGTATGTGTTTATTTCATCCCTGCAGTCAGACTGGGACCAAGTGTCTCTATGTCAACACTAAAATTCTAGTAGTAGTTACATTGTCTACAATTTCTTTTCTATTTGTCAGTATAAAAGAAAGAGAGAAAACAGATGTAGTGTATTTCTGGTGAATTTGGCATGAACTTGTCAATATATATAAATTTGTTTGTACGTGAAGTATAGACATGTACTAGTAAATGTCTGGTGGGTATGTCTCCATGTTCCTATAAAAACTATGAATTAAATACCTAGTCAATTGTTTTAGTGTTACTAGCAGATTTTCAATGATAAGAAGCACATGCTAAATGTATATAGCATAAAGTATTGTATGGAGAATAATTGTGACAAAGTCAAAAACGATTCAGTTCATTTTAACCATCGATATTTCCTTCAGGGATACATACGTATATGTAAGTTTATAGTTATGTATATACATACAATGCTTTCATTAATAATCAATAATATTCTATCTACAACAAACTCTCCTTTTTGTTTTCTTTGCTCTCAATTTTACATATTCTCTGCAAGTTGTAACAAAAACAAAAACAGATGTTCTTTATTTTCTTTATTTTTTACACAAACAAACATCAGCTGTTTCGTATATGTAAAAATTTATTCAACTGAGAAATAATTGCACAGAAGCCAAACATACGCAGGTTTATTCTTTCATGAGCTTTTGTTTTGTTCTAACAATACATAGCAGTTGGCTGTTAACGAAAACCGCACTGCTACTGAGCAGCTAACAGCAAAAAAGGTGTACACAACAGTAATGCATGCAAAGCTGTGATGGAAAAATCAGGTACTATTGTACTATTTAGAGTACTATTGTACTATTTTGCCCAGAAGTGCTGTGAATTGCAATCTTGACTGATGTACATACATATGATATCGTCGGTCGTAATCCATTTGTTTCCAATAAAGTACAAGACATTCACCACATATGAAATATTAACCCTCTAGTCAGCCTAGAACCATATGTCTCTATGTCAATACTCTTTCTACAGCAACAATTGCACTAGTTAAAATGACGACAACTTTCCTTTTATGCGCGAGTAGAGATACGCCAGAGACAACAGTTCTAGTGTATTTCTGGTGATATTGTCAATGAACGCGTCAATAGTTTGTTTTTCTTTTTTATTGTCCTATGCAATAATATTAAATAAACATACTTATCTAGACGAGGGTCACTAAATTCTTCTAGTGAATCCTTGGTTCAAATATCTAAATATGGTCGTAAAAGAACTACCTTTTCAATAGTGCTAAAGTATACTGCTAGATTTTCAATGACAACCCTATATTATATGTCAATAGGCGATTACATTGGTTAGGGTACACCTAATCAGTAGCACTATTGACTATGTCACTAGAAAATCATTATAATTTTACTATTGACAACGAGCGAGGAAATATCGATTTTGTATACTAGAGCCCCTAAAATTTACTAGTGAATCTTTGGTGTCAATGTCTCCATGTGGTTCCAAAAAAACTACTTAGTCAGTAGTGCTACAGTCTAGTGGTGGATTTTCAATGACACGCTAATGTTAAATTTCAATAGATAGTTCAATTGACTGGGGTACATCTGGTCAGTAGTACTACTGACAACGTCACTAGTAAATCACCACAATTTCACTATTCGCACTTTCTGCAGGGAATTTATTAGATATACATACACATGTAAATATTTAAATTACAAATGTTTTTCAAGTCACAGTTCACTTTATTAAATTTTATTAACAGGTAATAAATTTTAGTTTTTTTTTGTTTTTTTTTATAACATACACAGGACTGTTCCGAAAATCACGTAATTTTGACAATGCAAAGCAAACATGATATAAAAAAAAGAACAAATAAAACTTTTAACAGCAGAAAATGTGTCTAGATTTTTCTTAAATTTTAAGTTTTTTTTTAATAAAACAAGTACTTGTTCACGAAAATTAAAAAAGAAATTAATTTATTGACATAAAGAATTTATTATAATATGGTCAATATATTAGCTGGAAAACTAAACAACTGATTTGAAAACACTAGAGAACTAGCTGAAAGCTTTGAAATCACAAAATTGAATGCCATTTAAACTGGGTCAGCAACGTTCAAAAAAAAATTTTTTGAGAATATCTAAAAAAAACTGCGTATGTTTATAGAAAAAATCTCAAAATACAATTGAGAATTACGTTCACAAATATGTAAATTAAATTTAAAAAACTCATACATATATCAACACTTCAAAACAAACATCTTCATGTGATTCTGAATCGGGTTTTAAATTTTCATTTTAAAAAGGATTGTTTACAATCATTTGCCACATTAAAACGGTTAAAAGACTCACAAACTGTGCATTGTTACACTCTCATAAATAAAATGTCGAAAATTTTATTGAAATTAATTTGCACAAACCTAGTAAAAAGGAGGAGTTGAAAAGGAGCTTCTTGAAAAAAGCCTGGCAAATTTGCCCAATTGCAATAATTTGTAGAGTTTTCATGAAATACCTTATTTTTATTTTTGTGTCGTGTTTGTTAATTCATAACAATTATTATGTAAAAAGTTTCACCTATGTTTGTTTTTGTTCAGTTATTTTTTCAATAAAATATATGTTTCCCAAAAAGTACCAAAATGTTGAAAAAGTACTATTTTTATTAGTCGTCAGTAAGGTTTTCATCAGCAATGTAAAATGTAGTAAAAAGAAATAGAGAGACAGTACAATTGAGAAGGTCATTAGTGTGACCAGGTGCTTCAAAATTACATACGTATAAGTAAGGTTCAAAAGAAACATTTTTGATTTTAAACGTTTGTTTTTTGCTGATAACTATTTATCTCATTTTGTACTTCTTGTAACTATCTTTATAGACCAATTTGGTATTTCTTAATGGAGCAATGATTTACCAATCAGTTTTTGTTCAATAATTCAAAGCATACTACATGTTTTTTCTTTTAAGCGTGATAATGGCTATACGAATTATCATTAAGAAACCATATATTTTTTAAATAGCGTTATTGCATATTTTGATGACAACAAATATTTTGGCATTTAAACGATAAATTTATTTTAAATAATACAAGCAGAAATTATTTTGGATATGTTTCACTTACTGAATAATGGTACAAATAAAATTTAACTTGGTCCGTGAATAATTTTATATTAGATGCTCATAATGGTGTGTTCATCTCAATTTGGGCTTAAATCGACTCAAGCACTTGTTCCCCAATAACGCAGAAAAAATAGTAAGATTCTTAGAAATTATAGAATAACTTCCGAGACATTAGGGGCCACTTTTTGAGTCAAAGATTAAACATTAAATTAACCTTAATCTTTATTTGTGGTTTTTGAATAGTCGATTTTATAGTTTAAGCGCTTAATTTTATGTTAATACTTACAATATACACTTGTGAAACATAACTTTAAAAAAATATATATTATAGAATAATTAAAAAACACATTATTTACATTGTTTATACAGCTACTCTCAGAAATATTTTGCATATATTTTTTTTAGAAAAATGATTAAATAAAATTATTAAAAATAAGAAATTGAGGCAACATGTTAAATTTATTTATTTTATAACTGAGCAAGCAAAGCCTATAGAATAGAAAATACTCAAAAAACAACAACTTTGAATTTAACTGTTATACTTTTGTTGCTTTTTCTTGTGTCAACTACGAAATTTCAACTTCACAAAAGTATTTTGCTTCTTTTGACGTTCCCGTTATTTTTTAAATATTTCTGTTGTCACATGGGTATTTTTTGCTTTTCGTTTGCAATAGTAATTATTATGCGTTTTTGTTTACAATTGGTTCCAATATTTTCTTATTGATTGCAACACGTGAAGTTTTTGTAAAAAAAAAAATGGTTAAAAGTAAAGGAATTAAATTGATCTACGAATAAGATCATTTTATATCTGTATAATAGGGCAAGGCAAATCAGTCAAATATATTTGGGATATGTTTGGTCGAGCAAAGTTGTTAACGGTAAGAAACGCACGAAAAACTATTAAAGAAAATAGGGAAAACCACCATTTATATGTGCCGTCTTAAAAAAAATGCTAAAGGGGATACTACGGACACACCTACACAAAAAAAAATAATTTGTAAATACAATTAATTTTTTTGTTATATCAATTAAATAATTAATTGATTTTAACCTACAACGATTTTTGTAAGTACAATTAACGAAATTGTAAGTTGAAGGAAACTCTGAAAAATATTTTCAATTAAATATATCAACAAATAATTTGTTGAAAATTATTTATTTTTTTCAACATTTATTTTTGTTAGATTTCAAAGTTATTTCAATTAAAGTTATTGTTATATTAACAATGTGAATTGTTGATTTTATGTATCATAATTGTTTTATTAACAAGCTTTTTATACACAATCACAATCCTCTAAACGATTTTTTGTTTGTCTGCGAAAAACACTCAATGTCTTTGGGTGGAGTTGAACCGACAACATCAACACTAATAAACTGACTCACTTACCTCTCAGCTAAAGACCAACACTTTATTTAATACGCAAATGATGAATACACACAAAACATGATTTCTTGTTTCTTCTAAATGTGCGCATTCCATTACGATATAATTTAACAAATAATTTTGTTGAGTAATTTAATTGACTACAAAATTTAAAATTTTTTATATCAACAATGATGATTGTTAATTTTTAAATTAAATGTTAACAATTTGTTTTGTTGGTTGCATTTCGATGATATTTTTTTCTGTGTAAGTGGCAAGTCCATCAGTAGGATTCTAAACCCAACAATACTAACGGTAGCGTAGCTACAAAAAAAAATTTGATTTCTGAAGTTAATAGACAGAATCGTTAGTCAATTGCTGAACTACATAAATTTCAGACTTTTGATTTCGGGAAAACGATAATATTTAGTGACATAATTTTTGGGTGATATAAACAATGTATGGTGCGGCGCAAGCCAAATAAATCACTAAATATTAAGAATATAAGGCCAACAGTAAAACATCGTGGTGGTTGCCTCATGGTGTGAGGCTGAATGTCGGCAATAGGAGTGGGAAATTTGGTGTTAATATAAAGCACAATGGATAAACATCTATAATTGTCTATTCTTAGAGAAAATCTACATGCCAGTGCTGAACAAATGGGTCCGTATATCAATGGATATTACTTCCAACATTACAACGACCCAAAACATATGGCCCTGGACATTAAACTATGGCTCTTATATAATACCAAACATCTGCCAATAAAACCACAAAGTCTCGACATGAGAAAATCGTTGGGCTTATTTCGAGAGAAAAATCCCAGAAAATAGTATTTTATCAAAAGTGTACTTACGGACTAGTATTGGCAGAAGAAACGTTTAAAAAATACCTCGAAATTTCCGAAATTTAGTAGAATCTATGATAAGGCGTCTGCAAGTGATCATTCCTAATAATGTATATCACAAAAAAAAATTAAAACATAGTTTGCTGCTATAATAATGAAAAATCTGTATAAAAAATTCAAAAAGCAAAATACTTTTGTGACCTGATATATAAGCGATTTTTTCATTATTTTTTAAAAATTTCATAAAACATTTTTTTGTTTTTAAATTTTTATTAAAATAATTGCAGTTAAGGCTTCTCTTATTCAATATGTAAAAAAATAAACATGAATTTTTAAAAGGAGATATTTTTATGTAGCATTCTTTTCGTAAATTTATTGAGTTTTATATATGCAAAATATTTCTTTGAGTAACTGTATATTTACAGCCTTATTTATAAACATTATTAGGGCTTTTTAAAGGCTTAATAATTTTTATAAATAAGACTGTTATACTTTATATTATAATAAATAATTATTCATATTTTTCCTTTAACACGCACAATATTCTGCTTGTAAATAATAAAATGAGGCAGTTTCTTCTTCTTCGCACAAACATTATGATTTTTGCACAGAAAACATTGTCACTATTTTGTTCCTCAGTATGGCAATACAACATATAATAAAAAGTTTAAACTACCTCTCAAAAACATCAAACTCAATTAATGTGAGATTAAGTTAATTTTCAGATTAGCTAATTACAGAAAGAAACCAACGGTCTGGCCCACGATGCACGGTGTGGTGAGGCGGCCAAAAATAATGTAATGGAATGCGTCAAACCCGAAAATATTTTGATGCTATTTAATAGTACACACTCTGACTAAGAAAATTTGGAAAGCATTAAATAAAAATGTTATGTTTAATCGAAGTTATAGAGCGTTAAAGTTGCACTTTGCAAACAAGTTCAATAATTGTTTTTAAAGTAAGGAAAATTTGCATGTGCTTTAAAGGTCTATAAAAAAGGATATTAAATCGATTTACTTTAAAAAAAATTTTACAAAATTATTTAGTCTAACATGATTTTAATATGGAAACGCTATTTTTAATTTGAAATATTAATGACAATACGAATACCGTAATAATAAAGACAATAAGAAAACAGAAATATTTTTTCGGTAAAATCACAATTTTTAAAAAAACATCTCTATATATCTCACAGAACTTTTTATAGAATTTAATTACTACAAGTTGCAACTTTTAAACTTATTAGTCCAATTCACAATCTTGTGCAAATGGTCTTGCATCGTTGCATGAGCAAAATGGTATAGTATATTGATATTCACCACTAAGAATTGTTAAGTGGTGAGTTTCAATATACTATATCATGTTGCACAAGCTACGATGCAAGACCATTTGCACAAGATTGTGAATTGGGCTATTGCATTTTTTTTTTTTTTTGTGTGTAAATAAGTGATGTTTTTAATTGTTGGACTGAAGTAAAAAATTGTTCCAAGGAAGATGTTACACAAAAATTAAAAAAAGTTTAGAAATTCGATTGGAAGTAAAATTAGGAGATAAAGGTGAACAAACAATAAGACGGTTAAAATTAAAAATAGCCAGCTCTTGGAAGAAAAGCCATCAATGCAAGCAAAAATTTGAAAATAAAAATCACGGTTGTTTTTTTTTTTTTTTTTTTTTTTTTGTGAAACAGAAAGCTTATTGGTAAGTTTTACATTATGGTTTTTGTGATCTGTATTATTCTTAATAAAATAAAAAAAGATATTTATAAGAACAAGAGGTGGTGTTTTGGTTTCAACAAAACCTATGTACATACGCATATACTCGTACGGTCAATTAAAATTTTTAGTTTAAAATCCTTTTTTGAATTAAAGTATAGCGGTCTAATTCATAAAAATTCCTTATTTCAGCTTTAATCTGTACATTACTTATGAAACAGATTTTGCTTTATTAAGCTCTAATAAAAATTTGTATTCATAACTGATTAATATCAGTGAATTAATTATTAAACGATTTTGCTTCTTTTGTAATTTTATGTTGGCAACATCGTGCTACTTTCGCTCTCATTTTATGTTTAGTGATGCATACAACGAAGAATCGATTATCTAGGTAGTCTGTTTGAGTCGAAAAAAAGTAAATCATTACGCATAATGTTATTAAAAAATAACTTAAAAAGTAGGCATTTCACTTTTTATTAATAAATAAACCAAAAAAAATTTATATGTTACAAAAAATTGTATTTAAACACATTTATATTCGGCTGAGTACAGAGGTAGGCAAATACCCATTTTATAGCGGTCGATTATGCATCACTATTTAGTTTTAATTTTAAAATGTTATTGTACATACATACATACATATGTAAGCATGCAGTACCATACAAACATACGTATGCTTGTACTTACATATGCTCTTATGTTTATAATTCTATTTTTCTTTTTGCCAATGAATGGGATTTCTTTGCCCAGTTGGCCACGTCTTTAAGACATCTTTGACGACGGGTACAAGACAATGGTAAGTCGTAGAAGACATATTAAAGACAACTCCATACAAATCGTTGACGAAATTTTCATACAAATGGCGGCGAGGTCACACAAGACCAGATGAGCGACATTGTCGCTCAGATTGTCCTCAACAAGGCTTTATTGAAGACAAAACGTGTGACACTGTCGCTCAGATTGTCATCAACAAGGCTTTATTGAAGACATAACGAGGGACATTGTCGCTCATATTGTCGTCAACAATGCTTTATTGAAGACACAACGAGGGACATTGTCGCTCAGATTGTCCTCGACAAGGCTTTATTGAAGACAGAACGTATGACACTGTCGCTCAGATGGTCCCCAACAAAGTTTTATTGAAGAGAAAACGTGTGACATTGTCGTTCAGATAGTCATGAACGCCGATTTCTTTTAAATTGTCAATTAGAAAACTTAATCTACAGACGACATGTCGTATATGAATCGTCGAAGACAATGTCGTCTAGGACGATTTGGACAACTGGATAATTTTATTTTTCTTTTTGTACAATTATGCATACATACATACATGTACCGACTTATATAAATTAATACATTTATCCAAGAACATTATTCAGGAGACATGCATAAGAATAAACAAGAAACATAAAAGTGAGAAACCACAGAAAATCTTACATAAGGGATAAAAAAATCAAGAAAATATTATATATAATTGTTTAAAGGCTCAGTTAGCCGACTGTAATGTAATGTAACTGTAACGTAGAAAACAGCTGATCGATATTTTTATATGAAAAGTAGGTTACGTTACATTACATCTCTATAACCATTTTCATTACTTTTCACATAACAAAATCGATCAGCTGTTTCTTACTGTTGCAGTTACATTACATTACAGTCGGCTAACTGAGCCTTTATCAAACGCTTAGGGCCATTATTACAACTTAAAGTTAGTTAAAAGTAGGATTTTATCGGACATATAAAAAGCTTTCCATTATTGCAAATTGGATTTAACTTACCATGTAGGATAAACTAGCCTATAATTTATCGCTCACTTTAGGTTAAAATAAAATTTTGCAACCGATGAAGTTTTTATACGTCCGATAAAATCCTACTTTTAACTAACTTTAAGTTGTAATAATGGCCCTTAAAGTAGTAAAGTAGGCTACATTAAAAATCTCTGAGTTATGAAACGTTTATTAAACGTCTAATAGGTTATTAATCATTTATGAATACGCATTTAGCGATTTTTGACTATTAATGTTTTATTGAACTATTAATAATCATTTATGAATTAGAACGTAGGTTCTTAGATGTAATTTTTATGTAACTTAGAGCCCAGTACAAGCTAAGCTCGAGATCGACCAATGACAGCATATGAGGATGGTTGAGATAGAGCCATAGAAGAAATACGCAAAGAAATCCGTGCAGGATATACAAAATTAGACAAGAATATGAATCCCCAAATCTGGAATCAAGGATGATATTGATGACTATGACACCGAAGATTCGTATATGGAAGCATATATTTTTTGCCACTCGAGAACACTGTAGAGTATATTATTCACGTCCTTGCTCCCAATCGAAAAAAATTTATATGCACATTAAGCTTGTTATAAGTGATTCGTTTATGAAATTTAATTACGACTTTTTTTAACTTATTTTTTGAATTTTTTGAACAAGAACATTTTTTTCCCGAATTTGATAAAGCTTGGCCAAACCTTTTAGTGTATAAAATTCAATATATATTCATGTAAGTTTCATGAAGATCGAACTTTTTTCCTATACTTTATGACATTTTTTCATTTCAGGATATATTGGAAGGATGCGAATCCTTGCACAGAAATTTTATATTTAATTACCTTTTACCAATTAAAACATGTGAGTGAAATTTCAAGTTTTTATAATAACTCTTTCTATTTTTGGCCGCTCGTTATGAAAACACGACACTGTGCGATGTCGACAAGAAAATTTCTTTAGCTGACTTACGTTACATTTACACATGAAAGTACTTTCTTGAAATTTCTGTATACGCATTATGAATAAAAATTTTAATGAAATAAATAACTTTCATGAAAATTTTTTGTTCGTTGAAAGCTCATTTTAAAAATGTCGTTGAAACGTAAATTTGCTAGAAATTGTTTTATTTACAACTTAATTAGAGTTACCCAGAATATTCACATATCTATCTTCTATATAATTAATAGGCGAACATGTTTTTTGTAATCCCTTTTACGCTGGTATTACTGCACCAATTTTAAAAGGATTTATATGGTTTTAAAGAATTTTCCGTACAGATGTGCAGAATCTATATTTTATTGAAATCGGTTTAGTATTTTGGGAGCTATAAGCGTTTAAAATTTCTACTACTACATGCACACATATTACACACGCATTTATTAGCTTACAAGTAAAAAAAGAAACAAAACATGCGTGTGTGTGTGTGTGTTTGTAGTATTTCTCCCCTGCAGTCAGACTGGGGCCAAGTGTCTCTATGTCAACACTAAAATTCTAGTAGTAGTTACATTGTCTACAATTTCTCTTCTATTCGTCAGTATAAAAGAAAGAGAGAAAACAGATGTGGTGTATTTCTGGTGGATTTTGCAACAACTTGTCAATATACATAAATTTGTATGTACGTGAGGTATAGAAATGTACCAGTAAATGTCTGGTTGGTATGTTTCCATGTTTCCATAAGAACTATGAATTCAGTACCTAGTCAATTGTTTTAGTATTACTAGTAGATTTTCAATGACAAGCACATACTAAATGTCTATAGCATAAAGTATTGCATGGGGAATAATTGTAGAGTAGTACTGGTGACAAAGTCAAAAGCGACTCAGTACATTTTCACTATTCGCACTTTCTGCAGGGTCTTGACCTAAGAATTTTTTTCTCTTATTTGTTGTTGTATGAAGCCCATAATCACGGTTGCCAGAAATGCAGATTTATCTGGATTTTGCAGATTTTTACCCTCCAAAATGACGAAATGCAGATTTGAAGATTTTTGGTCTAAAAACGCAGATTTTTCAACTCCAATTATAGTGCAAATTTTTCACATTTTTTCTAATAATGCTACTACTTCTTGTTTTTTTATGTGTGAACGACTCATAGTTTAGAGAGTTACAATTTTTGAACATCACTAGAGAAAAAAAAGAAGTAACTTTGGCAAGTTTCTGAAAACGAATATCTGACATAAAACGAGCTTATTCTGATAACGATTTTGCAGCCCTAAGCTTATTCAAAATGTAATGTCTTTAACACATTCATTTGCAAATGCCGAAAGAATTTTCAGTCAAGTGTTTTTGAATAAAACAAAGCTTCGAAGTCCTTTGGATATTTATGCAACAAATAAAATGACTTTTTGTATAATTTTTTATATATCATTTTATATTATTTGCACATAACTATAAAGAATTTTTTATTTTTTTTTTGGTCATATGTATTTCGCTTCTCCTAAAGAAAGACGGGGTTTCCACACGCAGAGTTTACTTTGCAAAGTCTTGAGTTTGTACGAGAGAAGAGAACAGAGATCTTATTCTATATTATTTTTTCTTCAACAAACTCAAGACTGCAAAGTAAACTTCGCGTGTGGAAAAGCGACCAAACTCATCAGGAGACTTCAACCAATGTGACAGCTAATTGTAAAAAGCTAATGAGAAAATAACAATGGGTTCAAAACCGAAGATGTTAGCTTGTAAAAAAGTTTGCTTGAAGCTTTTAGGCTTATCCTGCCGCATTCATAAAAAATAGGTTTGGTTTACAAAAGGTTTACAAAACAAACTTTATATGGAAGTTTGTGTGAAACGTTTTGTACTCCAAAATAATTTTTATGAGTAATGGCCCTTATTACGAGTGTCGTTTTACGACTTCGACTATACGATTTTAAATTAGATCAAAGAAAAAAGGTTGTAATGTTCTTTAGTCTACTAAAAAATCGTCGTAGTCAAAGTCGTAATACGACACTCGTAATAAGGGCCATTACCTATTATATTTGTGTACGTAATTCTTAATAACATATTGATAGTCGTTCTATAACTATATATGAAGCTTTTTACCTTATTTTGGTTGAAGTCTGCTGATGAGTTTCTTAATCAGAAACGAAACACCCATTCTTCCTACATTAAAGGCTTATGTTCATAAAAAAATAAAATGTGCTTTAAAGTTATTTTATGAAAATTTTTTCTACAAAATTTAAATAAAATACATTTTCAGCCGAGTTTAAATTTTATGAATATGGGTTAATGAAAAAATATTTATATCACACATGTTTAAGTAAATTTTTTGAATAAAATATAAAAAAATTGTTTTAAAAATTACTTTCCAGATTTTTTGAAGATTTTCCCCCTTATGCAAAAACGCTTGTTAAAGTTAAAGCATGTGTTAAAACCGGTTTTGCAATACAAAATTCGTTTGTTAAACCAACTTTAAATTTAACAATCGTTTTTGCATAAGGGGGTTTAAAAATAAAATGCAGATTTTGTTAAATTTTGCAGATTTTATGCTTAGAAATTCTGGCAACACTGCCCATAATACATAAAGGAAGAGAGTTGAATAAATTGAATTAGTTTGGTTTTTTAATTTCATGTAAATATTATTTAATTATGCTTGCATATGTATGTAAAGGGGCCCATACACTACAACAGCATGCATGCGCAATCAAGTGTTTGTGCCAGCGGTTTGGTCGTGTATGGGCATTTTGTGCGATTGTACGGTTTGCTGTAGCGACGTCAAGTAGAGTTTGATATTTTGCTGATGGTACCAGCTCGCTGGTGTGATATATGGTGAAATTAGCTCAGTTGAGCAAAGTTGTCATGGAGCAAACATGCATTTAAGTAATATAATTTGTTGAAATATAATTTGTTTCAATGGTAAACAGAATTTAAGAACGTTAGTTATACATAGCTGCTAATTTTAACAACATACCAATAATAATTGCAATAAAATATGTGTCACTATTCATAACCACCCTTCCCGAAATTTTGTAAGAAATGAATATTGTACCAGCTTGCTGGTATGTTGTGTGGTTCGAGAATGAATGCTCAATCGCTTGATTGTGCGTGCATGCTGTTGTAGTGTATGGGCCGCTTAAGTATGTCTCAGGCTGTGTTTTAATGAATTTTTTATGACGTTTAGATACATTTTCTTTGAATCTTAAATTATTTACATTTTGATTCTAGAATACGGACGAGTGTGTCGTCCGTTTGGTATATCTAGTACAAATTTATAAGGCAATAAGTTGGGAATAAGTATTATTGTAAATAATTTAATAATATTATTGTTTTGCAAGGTCATGATTTGTGTTCTTCGCGTATATTTGAAGATACGATATTAGAATTATTTAATTATTTACCACAATCCTGTATATTTGTAAAAATTTTTAAAGGGGTAACGCTGTGAAACTTTTTTCATTTTACTTTCTGAAAACGTCAAAAAATTACTATCTTGAAAATATCGTTAAAATCTGAGTGGAAATTAAAAACAATGTGAGTGTGTGGTGACGAAATGTGAATGTATTACAATTTTCATGAAATTAGTTTCATGTGCAAATAATTAGTAGGTTATGTATATTGAAAACAAAAACAAATTTTCTTATGGCTGTAAGTTTAATCTCGAATCCAAAAATTGACCCCTATGCATTTAAACACATTCACCACAGCAGGCTACACAAACACACGACTTTAAATGCAGCTAGCCGAATTTGTCGCCTCGTAACCGGCTGCTTAATTATTTTGGAGACGGCAGCAGCACCATCTGCACCTGATATTCAATTACAAACACATAGTTCAGTATTGTCACTTTCATATACAGTATAACATCTCTAGTCCGGACAGATATAGTTTCAGCTACTCTCCGGATTATTGGATCGTCCGGACTACAGTTAAAATAAAAATACATCTATATAATTTACTTTTATTACCGAAAAGAAGAAAAACTACACATAAGAATTCATTTGTGTTTAATTAATTTACAGAAGACATAAAGAAAAATACTTAAATTGGTCAAAAATATTCATTTTGAAAAATAAAAATTTATTTCTGTTTGAATAAACATATCATTATGTAATTTATGTGCTCTATTTTTAAATTCTTTTAAAAATAAAATTTCCTTTTTCGTCGCTTTGGTTCGCTCAGCCCATAAAATAGCTTTTTAAAATAGTTAGCTTGCTTCTTTATTTGAGATGGTGTTTTGAGCATTTGATTGGACTATATCTTCAAACGAGAAATCGTAAGCAAATTCATTTTCACCCCTTGCCTAAATATCGATTGTAGAAGGGCAGAAATCAGCGGATGTGTTAAGAGTAGTTAATGTAGAATAAATGCTATTCAACGAAAGGTAGGTAGTCTTCATCTTCCCATTCGTTTTCGACGGATAGCTTTGGCAGCAACTTGGGCCAACTTTTATGTATGTTCGTCTTGGTGATATTTTGCCATACATACATACTTATTTTGTCTAGCGGTAATTTAACGAACAAATTTTACTGTGAAAAAACACTTGTCCGGACTATAGAGGAAAAATTAAGAAACTTTCCGAAAAATTCAAAAAATGATTACTGGATAGTCCGAATTAGCGAGTGTCCGGATTAGAGAGGTTGTACTGTATTTTGCATTTATAAAAATGAATTACTCTTTTAAAATGTACTTATTTCACGTAAAAGTACAAAAAGGAATCAATTTATTCTTTACATCAATTTTTTTATATTATTTCTGTTATATAATATGAAATAATTGCACAAAATCATTCATTCAACATTTTGTATTATACTGGCAACACTGAATTTTCTCATTGCAGCCAAAGAAATAGAAATTAGTTTAATTGGACTACTGCGACAAAATCAGCATAGACTACAACCTGTCGTCCTGTTGCCTTGCTGTCTTCAAAATTATCATTTACATATAAACATGTGCATTCTATCCTTGACATTTGGTAGTCGGTAGCTTGCTGTGGTGAATGTGTTTAATGCATTAGTGTAATATACAGTGTGCACACTTCTACCGAATATGTTTCTGAATTTAACAATGCACCAATTCTACCGAACAAGGCCTGAAATCTACCGAATTTTATTAGTTAGTAATTTAAGTCGATATATGTATGTATGTGTAAATTGCCTATTTTGCCACATAGCAGTGCGGCCGCAGAGCGGTCATTTTCTGTCATGAAAATCATTAAAACAGAACAAAGAAATCGGTTAAAAACTGAAACTATAAGTAACCTAATATTTGCCAAAGAATTGTGCCTTGGGGATGAAATATTTATTCTTACCAATGATTTAATAATTTTTGCACAAAATGGATCTTACATATAATTTTTGTAGTTACAAGTGTTTGTCAAATAAAAGTTATTTTAGTAGCTTTATAAAACCTTTGTACAAAAAACTGAATATTATGTTATTTATGAATATTTTTTTATATATGCATAGCATACCTATATAAAGGGTAAGGGCAAATAATAAATAATTTCCAATCACATGTGAAGTTTTAAATGCGCTTTTGGAACATGTTTAGTTTGATACTCCTTGCACTTACCCTTTATATAAAGGGTGTTTTTTATTGAGGTATAGAACTTTAAGTTGGCATCACTTTTTTAACTGGCGGCCATTTTGTCAGCTGTCAAGTGATTAATATTTAGTTTGGTTTGCCATTTTATCATAAACAGGTTGACAAAAGAACAACGCTTGCAAATCGTGCAAATTTATTTCGAAAATAATGGTTCAGTTCGCGAAGTTTACCGCAAGCTCCGTCCATTTTATGGTCGACATAATCGTCCATCAGAGCAATTAATTCGGTTAACCATGGATCGTTTTCGCACTACGTTTACTCTATGTGATAATACGCATCCGCAGAGACGTCGAACAGTGCGCACCGAAGAAACAATTGCCGCTGTAGAGCAAAGTGTTGAAGAGGACCCGAATGAATCGATTCGCCACCGTGCACAGCAATTGGAGCCGACTAACCGACTATTTTGTTCCCGAATTGGATGGCATGAATGTGGATGAGTTGTGGTTCCAACAAGACGGCGCTACATGCCACACAGCGCACGTCACAATCGATTTATTGAAGGAAACATTCGATGAGCGCATAATTTCGCGGAATGGACCTGTCAATTGGCCACCAAGATCGTGTGATTTGACACCATTGGATTATTTTCTTTGGGGATATGTGAAGTCGCTCGTCTACGCCAACTAACCAGAAACGTTAGGGGACTTGGAAGCCAACATTCGTGGCGTTATTGCCAACATACGGCCCCATATGCTCGAAAAAGTGGTTGAAAATTGGACCTGTAGAATTAGCTTTATTCGAGCCAGCCGCGGCGGCCACATGCCCGAAATCATATTTAAACATTAATGGCATAAATTTATCCTTCCAATAAAGCCAAATTGATGGACATTAAAACGATTTTCTTGTGTTTTATTTCAATTCGAAGTTCTATACCCCTCAAAAAAACACCCTATATAAGTACACATATTTTGTTATTTTTTATAGTTCTTTGAATTGTTATTTTTTATGTTTCTCTGAATAAAAAATATGTTCTACCGAATTTTATTCAAATATACCGTTTTTTTTGTCGATTCTACCGAATTAAAAAAAAATTAAGTGTGCACACTGGTAACATAAACATAAAAAATAATGAAATGGTCACACTTAAAGTAATGTAAGGTAAAAGAGAGTGGAAATTTTAAATAATTACTTTGCAACTGTTAAGGCTGGGTTAGCCGAACGTTGATGTTGCTGTACCGCACCGTACCGTACTGTTAGCACGTTGGTGCACTTATAGAACATTTAAAAACGTGCGTATGCTTTACTTCGTTTTGTTGTTTTAATATTAAAAAGGAACAGCTGTTCACAAAACAGTGATGGGAAATAAAAAAGTTCAAATTGTGAATGTAGCGAAGAAAAAGTACCTAAAATATGTAAACGCTACTAAAACTGTATACTGTCTGTTATACATTTATAACAAATAAATATGTTCATACATGCATACATATCAATGGACACAAGTACACCTCGTCACAAAAATTTATTACAATATCGTAAAAATAACACTTTTAAAAGCAGTTTAACAAAGCAGTTATGCTGTTTAATATTATTTTTTTATCTTCCCCTGTAAAATTACAATTATTTGAGTTAGGGCCTTTTCACTTGTGACCAACGATATGTATGCAACATCAAATAATTTTTACATGTGTGCATACACAATAAGAAGTTTTGATACCATTTAAATCCTTTAATACATATCACATTTATATTATGCTCATACATATTTATGCATTTCTTTATTATATATAAGTACATATACATACACATGCATGTATATATTTGTGTACATAATTATGTATATATGTACATTCCCAAATATTTATTTATATATTTATGTTTTTTCACACAGATATTATTAACAAAAGTACCAAAGTGAGTTCTAACGGCAGAAATGCTTATTTTACTGTGAGTTCTGAAACTCTTAATGAAAAAAATATAAATAATAAATCTGATGAAAACCTTTTTTTACCGGCAAAACCAATTTTTCGTCAGCGATCAACTTCGCTTTGTCCAATGCCAAATAGTAATGATGCATTAACATTACAGTTGCCTAGTACTTCTTCATATAAGCCAGTAATATCATCCCCTTCAGGCTCGTGTTCATCACTTAACAAAGTTATCACTACAGATAACAGCGGCTCGAAACTCAAGGTACAAGTCGGAATGGACAGATATATAACCGTGGTAAAGCGTGGGCGAAGCCCGAATTCTTCAAAAATTTCATCTGCTCCAAAAATGTCTAGGGATAACAGCGCAGCCTCAACTAATCGCCAAAATCGCTTCGAAATTTTGCAAGATGACAACGACAAACCCGAGGTATCCTCGAATAAAATATCCAAGCCGCCACCAATCTATTTGAGACAAAAAAATTCAAATGCCCTTATTAAAAAATTAATTTCGATCATTGGTGAGAATAAATTTCACATTGTTCCAATAAAACGTGGAAACATAGATGAAACTAAAGTCCAAATTTATGACGAAAAAGATTTCCGCAAAATGGTTGCAGAATTTGAAAAAAATAAAACAAGCTTCTACACATACCAGCTTAAGAGCGCTAAAGGCATGCAGATCGTATTGAAGGGCATAGATTCTTATGTTGTTCCCGAAGAAATAAAAGATGCACTCGTCCTCCAGGGGTTTAAGGTAAAAAATGTGTCCAATATAATAAACAGAGAGAAGATTCCCCAACCCCTATTTCGTGTTGAACTTGAGCCTAATGATGTAAAATTGAAAAAAAATGAGACGCATCCAATTTATAATTTGAAATACCTCTTGTACCGAAAAATCACAGTTGAAGAGCCACATAAGCGTTCAGGTCCTGTACAGTGCCATAATTGCCAAGAATATGGCCATACAAAAACATACTGCAATTTACCCTCTGTTTGTGTTGTGTGCGGCGAATTACACGGCACTGCTAGTTGCAATAAGCCAAAAGATCAAAGTGATAAAAAATGCAGTAATTGTGGAGGTAATCACACCGCTAACTACAGAGGTTGTCCTGTGTACTCTTTCGTAAAGAAGACTATGGTGCAAAAACCTAAATTAGCTCCAGCTCAATCAGCAAACGCTTACTCTGCCACTTTTGCGCAAATGAGCCAACCAGTTACTTCCCGTGTATCGTATGCAGATGCTGCTAAGACAAATTCAATTCCCACACAAAATGTTTCCTCGCCAAATAATTCAAAAAATACTGACGCAAGCTTTAATTTTAATCGCCTTGAAGCTACTATTGAAAATCTGGTGCAAACTATAAACAATTTTACAACAAATATGACTAGCATGATGCAAGAAATGCTGCGAATGCAGAATACTCTGCTTCAAGCATTAATTAATAAGCCATGAACACGTTAACAATATGTTTCTGGAACGCAAACGGCATTCGCCAACATAAAAATGAACTTGAGCACTTCCTCACGGAAAAAAATATTGATATAATGTTAGTATCTGAGACTCATTTGACTTCGAGAAGTCTTTTTAAAATTTATGGCTACACTATATACGATACAAAGGACCCTAGAGGAAGGGCTTGCGGTGGATCAGCAATTCTAATAAAGTCAAGACTCAAGCACTATGTTCTTGATAACATTTATGAAGAACACCTACAAGCAACAAATATTGGCATTGAAAGTTTTTGTACAAATTTTGTTATATCATCAATTTACTCCCCTCCCAGATTTACAATCACTGAGAATCAATATGAGGATTTCTACAAATCTCTTGGACCTTGTTTTGTAGCAGCTGGCGACTACAATGCTAAGCATACGTTCGCGTCTTATTACCCCCAGAGGTCGAGCATTGTTCAACACTATTTCAAAAATGGGCTTGGATGTCATTTCGAGTGGGGAGCCCACTTATTGGCCTACTGACATACAAAAAATTCCGGATGTTATAGATTTTGGCGTCATAAAAAATATCTCTAGGGATTTAATTCAAGTTCAAGCTTCTCTTGATCTTTCGTCCGATCACTCTCCGACGATCATTACAATTTGTAGTCCCTTAAGAAGTAACTTACCTGACCCATATGTGAAGATGATCAATCGTGTTAATTGGCTGGGGTTCAAAAAATATCTCAGTAGTCATTGTACGGAAAACATTACGCTTAGAACATCCGATGATATTGAATCTAACATTGCCAATCTCAGCGAGAATATTAAACATGCTGCTGAACATGCCATTATCATTGAACGTCTCGTACGTGAAAAAAGAAGAGCTAGAAGGGAATGGCAACAGCACAGATCACCACAAAATAAAATCAGATTTAAAGAGTGCACTAAACGACTCCAAGAGTCGCTTGCGTCTGAAAAAACTGCATCTCTTAAAAATTATCTGGAAGGTCTTGATGTCACACCAGCGTCTAATTACTCTTTGCGGCGCGCTGCTAGAAAGCTTAAAACACCCATTGAGTATAAGCCACCTCTACGCACATCTACCGGAAGTTGGGCAAGAAGCGATACTGAAAAAGGTAAAATATTTGCTGAGCACTTAAAATCCGTTTTTACGCCAAACATATATACTGGTGTTGCTGATTTGCCGAATGTAGTCGCTCTACCCCCTCAACACATAAAGTTTAAGACGCGTGATTTACAAAAATTAATTGCCGAACTCAACCCGAAGAAAGCTCCGGGTATTGATGGAATTAGTAACCAGATGCTTATGAACTTGCCTCGTATTGCAATGAGAATCCTATTATTCATATTTAATGCCATTTTACGACTGGAGTATTATCCACACAGCTGGAAGCTTGCCAAGGTTAAAATGATTCCAAAGCCGGGCAAAGATCTAACCAAGGCTGAGTCATATAGGCCAATAAGTCTACTATCAACTATGTCAAAGCTTTTCGAAAAACTGCTCAAAACAAAATTGTCCCCAATTCTAATTAGTAGTGGGTGCATACCAGACCATCAATTTGGTTTTAGAAGTCAGCATAGCACCATTGAACAAACTCACAGACTGGTTCAATTTATAAGAAGAACTTTTGAGGAAAAAAAGTATTGTTCCGCGCTCTTTATTGACGTTTCCCAGGCATTTGATAAAGTGTGGCATGAAGGCCTAATTTTAAAATTGAAGACTTACTTACCAATAAACATTTTAAATATTTTGGAAAGTTACATTATTTCCCGTAAGTTCACTGTTGTGGAAGGAGACTTTACGAGTAGGCCTGAAACTATTTCATCCGGTGTGCCACAGGGGAGCATACTGGGACCAGTTTTATATTTGATTTATACTTGCGATATGCCTGTGAGCAGTAGTATCCATACTTCCACATTTGCCGACGATACAGCCTGCCTTAGTATGCACGAAAACCCTGATGAGGCATCCCGCAAACTCCAGGAACACATTAGCCAGATGGAGCTTTGGTTAAACTTATGGAGAATTAAAGTCAATGAACAAAAGTGTGTCCATATAACGTTCACCCTAAGAAGAGATACTTGCTCCCCCATTCGGATTAACAATCAAGTTGTTCCTCAACATTCACATGTGAAATATCTTGGTATACACCTTGATCGACGACTTACATGGAAACATCACATTGACTCTAAGTTAACTCAAATGAAACTTAAATTAACTCAGGTACATTGGCTGATTGGTAGAAATTCAACACTTAGCCTAGACTGCAAACTTTTAATATACAAGTCGCTTTTAAAGCCAATATGGTGTTACGGAATTCAACTATGGGGCACTGCTTCAGCTTCAAATGTAGAGAAAATTCAACGAAGGCAAAATAAAATTTTACGCATGATAACATCGGCTCCATGGTACATCAAAAATTCAAATATACATCGCGATTTGAATATGCCACTAGTGACTGAAGAAATTGTAAAATACGCAGGCAAATATCTAACAAAACTCGAGTCACATCCTAATCCGCTTGCTCGTAATATTTTGAACTTTACTGGGCACATCCGCTTAAAAAAGAGAGATACACGGGCTCTAATATTCAACACTCTAGATGATGAAGCTGCTTGAAAACACTTTTTTTCTTTTGTTGCTTATCACTACTTATGTATTATTAATAACTATCACTAAGCTTATGTCCGACATTGGTCGGGCCTAATAATTTTTTTATAGACTTAAGATTTGAATACTTATTGTTAGTTCATATTTGAAGATACAATAAATAAAAAAAAAAACATGCAAAAAAAAAAAAAAAAAAAAAAAAAAAAGTACCAAAAAAAACAGAGCCAAAATACCCCTATTCCATTTAAATTACAATGGTACCATCACTGGCTTACAAACGTCACTTAACAACGTTAGGAAATTCTATTTTGTACAGGTTGAGACGTGCCGTCAACGTTACAGCAAATTTCGGTAAGCGTTTGCATTGTTTTCAATCAACAAAAACGATCAGCTGTTTCGTTAGCTTACGTGGACGTTCGGCTAAAGGCTCAGTTAGCCGACTGTAATGTAATGTAACTGTAACGTAGAAAACAGCTGATCGATATTTTTATATGAAAAGTATGCTACGTTACATTACATCTCTATAACCATTTTCATTACTTTTCACATAACAATATCGATCAGCTGTTTCCTACTGTTGCAGTTACATTACATTACAGTCGGCTAACTGAGCCTTAATTCTACCTTTACAGATGTTTACATTTTAACAGGTTTCTGTAAAAATTAAAATAATTATTTTTCTGATGCAGGTACATACATACATACAAATCGTATTTAATATATCATGCATTTGCATATGTATAGTATGTATGTGAGTAAATATTGTTCATTAAATTTATACACTGCGCAAAAAGTAATACATAGATTTCATGTGGTGAGCCAACAAAGGCGACCAAGGACGTTGTATAAATTCCCAACGTGTACGTACAACACTTGAATGTCCTTTTTTATTATTATATGTACAGAGCGCGCACACACATACACATTTTCCCGTACATATAGTGCTAAACTATTTGTGTTTCTGTTACAAATTATTACAATGATAAGAAGACTAAAAGGAATCAAAAGCAGCAGCATTCATACATACATTTCAACAATTTCTATGAAGCCATATGAAAGAAAACTTCGTTCAACTTCCCTTAGATACGAGTAGAATCAAAACAACATTTATTGTTGCTGAAGGAATAATGGATGCACCAGTATTGCATTTGGTTATAAACATTTGTTGTTGATGTTGTTGGCGTATTGTTGCAGTCGACACCGGAAAGAGTTTAGTTTGTATGTATGCATGTGTGTGTGTGTGTGTGTGTTTAATAGAAAATGCCGAAAGATGAAGAACAAAAGGACGTAATTAAATTTCGTACTTCCTTAAGTTTCAAGTTTCCATTTCTATTTAAGTAAAAATTCTAAAAGATATAATGTCTGAGATAAGAATGTTAGGAAGTTTGTCAAGAACTTCACATACTTATATGGAAATGGTAAATACGAATTGAGCATGTTTTATAGTTTCGCTTTCTTTTTTAATTTTACATAAGAAGTTATTTGCAGCAGCATATGTATGTACTCGTAGTAACAATCAATCAGTTCACGGGACAAGCACTACAATTTAATTACTTTGCAGCATTTCGATTTCTGTTTACTTTCTCTTTCTCATGGTATGTAATTTCATTGTTATATTTTAAAAAAAAGAAATATGTAGTCCACAAAGTTTGGTAATTTTTTTATGGAGAGCTCAAGTTGTTATATAATTATTTGAAGAGAAAATATCAAATCATGATTTTAAAAAATTAACAGTTAATGAACGGAAGTAGACTTTTCTGTGGAAATGCTCATAAATGTACATACATACGTATTTTATTTTATTAAGTAATAGATGTATGTATGTATGTATGTAAGTCTTTTGGTGATAACGAACTTCGTCTTCATGCGGAGTTCGTTATAACAGAACTTCGCTGTATTAAAATAACTTTCGTTCTTAAATCAAAATTTAACATTTTAAAACTTATTTGAATGGAAAAATTATGCAAGTTACCTTTTCGCTTTCCTGAAATTTTTAAATTATTTTACAGCTGCTCATCAGTCCAATTAAAGCACCCCATAGACGATTCAATTCAATTTGCAATTGAGTCGGTTATTGTCCAAATCAAAGCGTATATGACTCTGTAAATTTATTAGTTTGGCAGTTGTCGAGTAGCTTGAAGAAATATCAAATGATTTTGATTTTTCATGTTGTCTGAAAAATCTTTCAATTCGATTATGCTGTGTGTGTTCGAGTCTCTTGATTAGCTGTCAAAATTTATGTTTCTAGCTTTATTTAGTTTAGAAAAAGTTATATATGTATACATATTTTTAAAATTGTATTTAATTTCATTGAATTTTAAATAAAAAATATAAAAATTAATGAATGAATGCAATAGAAGTTTTAAATTTTTAAATTTATAATTGTGAAAAAAATATTAATTTCACAGTTGAACGAAAATCTTTCAATTCAATTGAAAGACTCAATTCACAATTGAATTGACACGTGTATGGAATGCTTACTATAAATTATTAAGTTTACATTTCATATAAATTGTTGTTGGGATTTTAACTAACAAACTTTTCTTCTAGTTAACATAACAGAAAGGTATTTATTAGAGCTAAGCTCTTTATGTCAGACACAGGAGGTAAGATGTAATTTTCGTAACAAATATAATCGACACTATTACACTTATAAATTTATTTTTGTTTTGATTTCTTTGTTTATATTTTTTAAGTTAATAAGAACTTAAAAAACAGGGGTACTAGCTAAATCTACGTTTACATATGCAGATGTCAATACATGCAAATATTTGCGGCGAATTCATTGCATTTTATAAATACTAAAAAAATAAATAACTTATATGAATATTAAATAAGTACAAATAATTTTATTCCCTTGTCATTTAACACATGAAATTTGTTTTGTACGGCTAAGCAGCATAGCTCTGACCGGGTGTCCTAAAACACCTCTCTTCTTTTTTATTTTTAGGGCAAATTGTTGCTGCGATTTATGTGAGGAAACAATTTTTTCTGCTAAAATTACTCAGTTAAATTAGTTACTGAATTAATAGTGTATTTTTTCGAAAAGAAATTTTTTTTAATTAGAATTGTTACGTTTTTTTTCCTGTAGGACAAGCGTTCCCAACAAATTTCTGTCCGCCGACACCTTGTAAAATTTTTTTGTTGCGGACGCTCCTTGAATCCTAGAATGTATTTTGTTTTTTAGGTTGATAATGTTAACTTTATGGTGGGGAACAGGTGAATAAGCTGCAGTATGCACCATTTTAACATTACGAACTGGAGGGTTATTATATAATTCGATTCGAAATGGAAACTGTTCGAATTTGTATGTTATTAACATTACATTCGAACACATTTCCGTTTCGAATCGAATTACATATGTACTAACCCCCAGGTTGCAACGTGGGTCGCTTCAAGGAGGACCAGTCTACACAGCCTTCTAAAGGACCTGATGAATAAAGGTTATAAACCTTGCTGTTATGCGGACGATCTCACTATACTTCTTAGGGGCAAGGACCTTCACCAACTTTGCAGGGGGCTAAGCTGGTCTCGGCCAAAAATACTGAAAAAACGGAGATAGGACTTGTCAGCAGGAAGACAAGGAAAATACCATCGCCTTATCCCATCCAAGATCCCACTTTTTTTTTAATGATGACACCTTACCGGATTACCCACCTCAAAGGTATTGACTGGAAAAAGATTGAGGGAAATCGTCAACGATACTGAGTTAATATGAAGATACCAGCTCTTTTCATAAATCTAACCCAGCCTAAGATATACTTGAAAAAAACCAGGTAACTTCAATCGTGAATAGAATGACACCTGAACAGTACCTGCAGGTTGTACAAAGGTTTTAAGTGCGGCATACTTCGACAAACTCATCGCAGAAACAAGAAAATATGGATCGTTTCACACCACTTTTACTCTACAGTACAACAAGCAACTTCAGTACCTGGATTCAGTAACTTTTATTACGATAATCGTATCGTTATAATAAATATAACAAAAATTTATCGATTTTGCTATTCAGTAACATATTTTAACGATATTCGGTGTCGGTTGGAGAGAAGAAAAATTAAGTCACAAGATCTAATTTGTTAAGTTTTTTTTAATTATTCTTTGTGCTTTTCGCTTGTTTTTACATTTTCTATACAGAGATACCACATAATATTGAATTCAATGGTGAATAAGATAAAGCGGGAGACTATCGTAAAAAAGAAAATACAGAATCACATTATCGTTATCGCAAGCGAATAAATATGTCGATAAATATTAAGATGTTCAGTTCGTAAAAAGTTACAGAATCCAAGTACAGATGCATCGTACAGTGCGTGCCGAAGAAGCTGTTGCTTATTAGCGACGAAGGTCCAAATGACTCCATTTGCATCGTGCTCAATATTTGGAATGCTCTTATCTCTCTGTATCACAATTGATAATCGAATTATTTTGACTAAAGACCTTTGAATTTGCCTCCACAATAATGCGATGTAATTGTTGGATTGTTTTTAGCGGGCTTATGTAAGGTCTCTGATCTATGCCGATAAACCACATGATTGACGCTTTGAAAGGCAACATTCGCCACTTTATTGCTGAGAAACGGGCTTCATAAAAGTAAAGGGGAGCATATCGTCGCTGACCTAACTAACAACATAAAAAGTTAACAGGAGAGCAGCTTTTATGGTTGTTTTATACATTCATTCTTATGGCTGCGTAAAAGTAATGTTCACAGTCATGAACATTGTAGACAATGTAGTCTAGTAGAGGACTTAACTCATTTTTCAAAAAAAAAAAAAATGTCAGTTAGGTCGGTTAGTTAAAACAGCGACGATATGAGAGGCCGATAGATATGAAATGCATCATTCAATTAACACTATTTATTTACATTTTATTTAAATTTAAAAATCTGCACACGGAAAAAGATATCATTTACTTTCTTAATTAACTACATTTTAATATTTTCCAATCATTTTGTGATCATTAGATCGACCAGAATTCGTAACAAGCGATGCTTCTAAACAATCGGAAAACATCGACAAATTGTATACAGAACGTATAGATCGATATATAAGTGTTTATAGACATCTATATGTGTTTTCATGATCCAAGTTTATACATGTAAATGTTATGTGAACAACTGGCAACACTATTTATTTTAAGCGACGAATAAGCTCATGTCTGGCACGCAAGGCGTATCTAAGGCGAATTGGCTGAGAGCCGGCTAAGCCGACTCACCGAATAGTTTTGACCAGCCGCCGCCGCCGATTTTTTCGGCTAATAAGCCACTGGAAATTATCCGCCGATTGATATAATTTTTTAATATTTAATACTCCTGTTGGAAGACTGAACTAAAATCCGTTGGATATTTGGAAATATTATAAATCGCAGCTTCCCAAGCTTTAAAATATCGCTTTTAAAAACTGTCTCAAAGACTATTTTCGCAAACTGCTCTGGTGAGGACTCAACGAAGAAACAGATTGAGTGGTGAAAGACTTGTTTAACTTTTATTTCTAAACAGTGTTGAAAAAATATTGGGGGATATTAAATAAGCTTATGATTTTTGATGTGTAAACATCTATACGCTAGGGGGTAAAAATCTTTTGACTTTGATTTCTTTGCTGAGATTTCTTTGCATTGTCAAATCGGTGTGAGCTATGTATGAGTGTATTAGTGTTTGAAAGAAGCAATACCAAGCAGAGAAACAAGTCGACCGGCTCGAAGCCGACGGTGCGCCGCCGCCGGTTATTTTGCTGTATATTTCCGTACACCAAAGGTGAAAGTGAACCGTAAGAGCTATGGACTTTAAATTTGGGCACAACGTGTAGACATTTGGCCACTACAACAATAAATACATGAGAGTTAAAAGCAAAAGGCTGTTCCAAAACGAACAACGAAAAATGTTAAAATCCCATGTAATATACATACAATTGTATGTACATATATACACTTGAAATTGTAAAAGTTAGTGTATTTTTATACAGACTACAACAATTAACACTAAATTTAAAAAATTTAAATCAATGGGTGTTCCATCAGTTAATGCAATTTTGACTTTGAAATTTTGACAACTTGCTGTATCTTGAAACCGTAAGAGCAAAACTCTTGAAATTTTCAAAAACCGTTAAAGCAAAAAAATCAAAAAAATATAAAATCGACAAATATAAAAAAAAAAATCGCCAAAACGAAAAAAGCACCAAATTAAAAAAAATCTCTAGGACTAAAATAAATCGCGAAAAACCGGAAAAATCGCCAAAATGAAAAAAATCCTTAAATAAAAAAATCGCCAAAATGAAAAAACCCCAAAAATACAAAAAAAAACGCCGAAATGAAAAAATCGCCAAAGTGAAAAAAATTGCGAAAATTAAAAAAACACAAAAAGAGAAAAAAACGCCAAAACGAGAAAAAAGCGATAAAACTGAAAAAAAATTTTTTAAACTGAAGAAACTTACAGCCAGGCCCACGATGTCGACAACGTTCGACTTGTCGCACACTTACATTTGAAACAACAACAAAATATTAAAATTTGTTTTTGTTTTGAATGTAAGTGTGCGACAAGTCGAACGTTGTCGATCGTGGGCCTGGCCCTTAAAAAAGGATGAAAATTAATCAAAAAAAAAACTATCAAAACCGAATGTGCGCGAGTCAAAGTCGCACTTTACTGAATTTATTTTAATTGCAATGCGTACACAACAGCAAGAACAGCAACAACTAAACGATGAACAACAAGAATTAAAAATTAAAAAGTAAAAGTAAAGGCATTTACCATAGATGAGCACTGCAGTACCACTAAAGTTTCAGTAAAAACAATAAAAAATGCTGTAACAAGTAAATTTTTACTGATTACTAAAATTTTTTTCTACAATTTTTATAAATTGCCTAAATGATTTGTTATATGATGAGGTGCATTGAATTTTCAGTAATCAGTAATGCCCGTATTCATAATGAAATTCTACCAAGTGGCTAAATGTTTTTCATACACAAGTTTCAAAATTTGAATGAAAAAACTTTGCCACTTGCTACAATTTTATTATGATTACGGCCCTACGATTTTACTGGTAATGCAAATTAAATTTCATTAGCAGTAAAAATTTACTGAATTTTTTTAGTAATCAGTAAATTTACTGCTTACTGCAATTTTGAATGCAGTACATATACGTATACTGCAGTGTGCCCATTTATTAACCAAATAAGTTTAATAAAACAAACAAAAACCAACAAATTCATATGCATTTACAATATTGAAAGTTTTGATACTTTTAATTAATTAATTTAAAAAAAGATACTAAAAGCATAAGTACTTCCAACTTAAAAAAAAAATTTCATTACTAGATGTTTACACATCTCCTCTGTGATCGGACTCACATTGCTTTTTTTAAATATAATATGTAATAAAAAACAATCGATGTATAAAAAAGATCGACGTATTTTATGAAGTATCGATGCAACATCGATGTAAGTTTCCGATGCATCGCATAGAAAAAAACATCGATGTTTTCTTACATTGTCCATCCCAATAACAAGCATTTTGTACTTTTTTTTAATTCGAAATAAATAAAAAAAAGCCCTGGGAATTTGAACTAGATAGGTGGCTGGCACGTGATAAGTATGATCATGCCTGAGTAGCTCAATTTATGCGTGGGTGGATTTCTCACGTAATTGTTTCGCAATTTTTACTTTTTCAATTATTTTGATATTTTATTTTTAAGCAAATTTTCAATAAAATTAAATGTTGAGCATTTATTATTTTTTTTTATTTAGCTCTACAGATTTTTTGTGAGTTTATCGTGAGCGTGAATTTTGATTTATTTTTAATCACTGGAGAGTGCGTGAACGTGATCTCCAAAAATAGGTCATGCATGCATAACGTAAATAAGGAATTTGTTTGCCTCAATATCTTGCATGATAATGAGTGAAAAGTTACTCACGATCCCAGCTCCAGTTAAAGCAAAGCCCGTAAATATCCCCGAATTTCAATTCTGCTCTAGCTTGAACTAAATACAGATTTTCTCTTTCACTTTTCACAATTGAATTTTCTCCAAGTCTGATAATTAAAATTCAATAGAGTAGTTTATTCTGCTACTATTGAAAGGCAAGATAAAGGGTGTTTTTTTAGAGGTATAGAACTTCGAATTGAAATAAAACACAAGAAAATCGTTTTAATGTCCATCAATTTGGCTTTATTGGAAGGATAATTTTATGCCATTAATGTTCAAATATGATTTCGGGCATGTGGCCGCCGCGGCTGGCTCGAATAAAGCCAATTCTACAGGTCCAATTTTCAACCACTTTTTCGAGCATATGGGGCCGTATATTGGCAATAACGCTACGAATGTTGGCTTCCAAGTCCCTTAACGTTTCTGGTTTGTTGGCGTAGACGAGCGACTTCACATATCCCCAAAGAAAATAATCCAATGGTGTCAAATCACACGATCTTGGTGGCCAATTGACAGGTCCATTCCGCGAAATTATGCGCTCATCGAATGTTTCCTTCAATAAATCGATTGTGACGTGCGCTGTGTGGCATGTAGCGTCGTCTTGTTGGAACCACAACTCATCCACATTCATGCCATCCAATTCGGGAACAAAATAGTCGGTTATCATGGCTCTATACCGGTCTCCATTATCGGTAACTCACTCTCCAGCATTATTTCGGAAGAAGTATGGCCCAATGACTCCACCAGCCCATAGAGCACACCAAACAGTCAGTTTTTGTGGATGTAATGGCGTCTCAAGGGTCTCATGTGGATTCTCTTCACTCCAAATGCGGCAATTTTGCTTGTTGACGAAGCCATTCAACCAAAAATGAGCTTCATCACTGAACAAAATTTTGCGATGAAAATCAGCATCGAGATCAATCTCATTTTCGGCCCATACACCAAAATCACGACGCATTGCATGGTCTCGCGGCTTTAATTCTTGCACAAGCTGGATCTTGTAAGGTCGCAAGCCAAGATCTTTGCGCAAAATCTTCCATAAAGTTGATGGACAAAGCTCCAATTGCTGTGCACGGTGGCGAATCGATTCATTCGGGTCCTCTTCAACACTTTGCTCTACAGCGGCAATTGTTTCTTCGGTGCGCACTGTTCGACGTCTCTGCGGATGCGTATTATCACATAGAGTAAACGTAGTGCGAAAACGATCCATGGTTAACCGAATTAATTGCTCTGATGGACGATTATGTCGACCATAAAATGGACGGAGCTTGCGGTAAACTTCGCGAACTGAACCATTATTTTCGAAATAAATTTGCACGATTTGCAAGCGTTGTTCTTTTGTCAACCTGTTCATGATGAAATGGCAAACCAAACTAAATATTAATCACTTGACAGCTGACAAAATGACCGCCAGTTAAAAAAGTGATGCCAACTTAAAGTTCTATACCTTAATAAAAAACACCCATTATTTTAATTGCTTATGACACACTATAGTCGTGTGTATGTGTGTGTGTTTTAATTGGATTCAAATACTCTACCTAATTAGATTTAAAAAAATCACGACACTCAGTTTCAAATTTATGATGTATACGTATTAAGAAAATTATAAAAGCAAACAATTTATTTTGTGTAGAGTGGATATTTTAACTTTTTCCATGACAAGAATTTTAAATATTTTATGGAAGTTAATCTTACTTCCTCTTTATAAGTTTCTTTATTTTTATTTTTTTATTTTGTTTAATTGCCGCTGTTTAGGTTTCTTCTTTTATTTTTGATTTACCTACAAAAACAGGTTACCGTCTCCTCAACATCCAACGGCAAGGAAATTTGAGTAGCTGTCGTTGTTGTTGTTGAGTTATGGTTATGAGTTGCAGCATTGCGAGGCACAGCACGACCAGGAACATGACGTGAAGCATGCAAAAAAGTAGCAGCGAACGAAGACGATGAAGAAGACGTTTGATTTGTTGCCGTGGAAGACGCTGAAGGAGTTTGTGGCGTTGATTCGGCTTCAGCCAAAGGAACTTGCGAGTAACGAACTAAAATGGCGCGACTAACGCGATTACTTCCGGTTAAATTCGATATGGCCCAGTTCATAATGCAACATTTGAGCCAATTTTTAGCTAAATATTTCGTGTTGCGGCCAATCAACTAACGAAAACGGCAACAACCTCATATATTTTTATAGCATTATACTTCTTTATGAAAGTGAATTATATTTAAATTTTGGTTTTATAATTTCTTTTTGTTTTTCTTTTTTTTGGTGCTTAGAAATATTTTGCTATTTGCAATATAACCACCATGTACTACCAAGGAATGTCAAATTGAAACTGAAGCCCTGTGAATGACTCGAAAATTGTTAAAGAAATATGTGCAACACACACTCAAAATATACAAACAACACAAAAATTACAAATAAACAAACATCATAGTCATTAGTGGCAGCAGCATGGATTGATGGTAATACGTATGTTATATGTTATGTATATTCATACACACTTTTCGTATATAAATACATACATACATATGTATGTTCATATGTACATACATACATATGTTTATAAAAAATAGATGAAATAAATAGTGGGGGAGAAAATAAAAATATTGCAAAACGCCATCATCGCCACGCCACCACCTACCAACCACACCACACCATCAAATAAATGGGTTGCGTTTGTTGGTTGTGACACAGAGAGTCACTTAAGCACTACATAGAATGGAAGTGAGATGTTAAAGAAGGTGTTATTTGGTAGAATAATGCACTCACTCTTTTTTTTTCCTTTGCGGTAATAATTAAAGCCATGCTTGAAATAAAATCACGCACGACGCTAGGGTCTTCGCAGCCTAGCCTGTCTGAGAGGAAATTCTTAAGATTCTGCAATTTTTTTCTATGTACAAGAAAGTTAGAAAAAAAAACGGAATAATGATTTGAAGATGAATGTAAATATGTATAATCATAGATGGTTCTCTTGACAGTAAATTTTCCAAAGCTGGACTTTGTTTGAAATTTTCGCACAATGATATCTAATGGTTTTAAAATTTCAAAGGATAAGAAATCGAACGAAAATATATCGATCGCTCATTTACTTCCATGGTGCCATAACTCAAAATATGCGTCCAACATACACAGGGTGGCGTTGGCTGAAGTAGTTAGCAAGTTGATGTGCATTACTGTCCCTTTGTATCAGTTGTTCCCCCCGCGGGAAGTCTATTTTTGACTACGGGTGTGGCAATCCTGGGGGTTCAGCTGGGGTGATGTGGCTTTTTCCATTGACGTACCTTTGGTACATTACCCATAGAACTTATGTGTTACTACCCGATCTCTGGCAACAGAGCAAAGGATGTGCACATATTTATAAAAGGAAGATAGGTTCCTGTTGATGCCCCTGAGTTCAAAAGACGATAGAGGTGAAGCCATTGTGGTGGAACTTCGAGGTCTGACCAGAGGCTACTTCCGGTGCCACGGGTGCCGGTTGCCCGACAGCCGAGCTGCTTTGAAGTTTTGAGTGTATGTAGCGGTCGTCAGGATCCTTTGCTAAAATGCCGAGTTTGTCCTACACCACGGGGTTTAAGGGATGATTTTGGTATGTGTGGAGTAGGCACTGGATTTTTGGCGACACAGGCATGCGTTTAACTCGGATGAGTGGTTGAGCTGTGCCGGCAATGGTTGAGGAATTCTCTTGGGGACCTCGCTATGGGTGTATACACAACACCTTAGCGTGGAGGCCGGAGAATTATCGTGGTGGCTGTGGTTGCTACCAAAATCGCTGGGAGAATAGTCTTGGCTTCCCAGTGTGAAATCAATGCTAGTGGTTGGTCTGACGCGGTCAGCCAGACACTATTCTAGGTGCTGTTGCCATTCAACAGAAGCTGCTATTGGGAAGGAAAAAGCAGCAGAGTTTAGATAGCTCAAATTACCTCGGCACACGCAAAGAAAAAATATGGTTGAGGTAACCATAATCAAACAGCAACATACTATGATTGAATTATATGGTTGCAGTCAAATCATATTATTTTTAATAGATAAAAAACTTTAACAATATTATTATCTGAGTTAATTATAATATTATCTGAGTTGATTATATTATTATCTGAGTTAATTATATTATAATCTTAGTATTGTAAACATGACAACACTATTGTTAGATGTGACTAAAATATAATTGAGACTCGCCATACCATGTTCTAATATTATATTAATATTGTTAAATACGACCACAGTATTATTTAGGTCCAAATTCACAGTCTATAGTTAACTAACGCACGTGGTTTAACTAAAGATTTTCCTTATCAATTTCATTGGTAAAACCATCTTGGTTAGTTAACTAAAGACTGTGAATTTGAGCCTTAATGTAATAATACTATTTTATTTTTTAATCATATATTTATTGTAGAAACAGCTGTGCGTTAAATTCGAAATAAAAATAAATTAATATTATTGACATAAAATGTATATATAGAAATGTATACTTACACGACATACAGACATGTCTGTATAAAAAGATACACAAATGTTTATATATTTTTATTGATCTGCCCTTTTGTTTATACTTTATTTATTTATTCATTTATTTAACAATACCGATAGCTTACAAACGAAATACTGAACTGACAGATGTTTCTGAAAAATATTTTTTTTAAACTTAACATGGTATAGTTTTGGAAAACATTATATTGTTATTTACATCATATTATTTTTAAATAATAATACAAATTATGTTGTAGTCATAAATTATTAACAAAACTATATTGTTAAACTCTAACCATATGACACTTTTATATGGATGTGATAATGTAATTATTAAATTCAAACATTACTCTATTTGTTGTAACGAAATATATGTTTAAAATAACAATAACTAGTTTTCGACGACCACACATTTGTTTCAGAGAACATAATGTTGTTTTCTCAACCATTCTACAACCATATCTTTTCTTTGCGTGCAAGGTAACTGAATATAGTACAGGGATAACTCTTTCAACGATTGCAACCTATGTGCCTAGAGGATTGCTTTGGTACTCGTGAGATAAGGCCGTAATGACAGGTGCTCACGGAGAGATATTGCACATCTCTCTCTCTCTCTCTCTCATACTTACCCAGTAAAATTTTGCTTCAAATAAAGCAGGTTTTTACTATTATAAAATAAAAGTAGCGCTGACAAACCTGCTGATATCGCTGCTGATTTTTGTATGGTGAGTTTTCGGTTTGGACTACTATATTTTTGCTCACAAAAGCGCTTTTTTGAATCTAATAAAACATGTAAACATAGCAGTTAAATGTCAATTTTTATTAATTTTTCTCTGGAAAAATTTAATTTTTATTTTGAAAAATTCTTTCGATTAATGTCCTTTTGTTCTGACTGTCTCTCATCAGTTGTGTTTTGTATGTAAGAGCGTGTGCGTTTGGGTGTTCACTACATTTGACAACCTAGATGAGAAAAATTTTCTAATGCATAGGCATAATATGGATGTGTGTACATTAGCTAACTTCGTGGCTTTGAAACCTGCATTGTTGTGCTGCTATTAAATCACTTTTTTCATGTAGTTTGCTTCATATACGTTCACTGCTTTTTGACATGCTCATAGTTTAAAGCGAATTATGATGCGCTTTTTTTCCCTATTGCTTCAAAAAACATGAAAATTTTGTACTCGGTATAGTTAGAGTATGTTTATACTCAGGCTACGAGAATTTAATCGAAAAAAATATACGCATGATACTCGGGATATTTATTCATCAATAGTCAGCGTATGCATACATACACATGTACATATGTGTATATAAAATTAAATGGAAAATATGTGGATGTGTGTCGGTGTGTGTGTGTAAATAAATTAGCACTGTATATACGCATGACTATCTTGAAATATAATTTGGTTCAAAGGTTTAAGATTTGTGCAATTATTTTCTTTAGTTTTAATAAAACATGAGTTGGAACATTTTTTTTCTTTTAAATTATTGTAGATCTTTTAGAAGTCGAAAGTAATTCATAACCACTGTTGCCAGACAAATTTTCCAAAAATCTGCAAAAATTGGTTAAAAAATCTGAAAACAAATTTAACAAAATCGCCAAAAAAAAATCTGCAACAATAAAACCACGTTCATTTTGAATTGTATTTAATTTTGCTTTCGAATTAACATAAATTATCTTCTTGCTATACAAAAACATATGCTGATATTACAAATTGTTTAATAAAAATAAATATTAACAAAAGGATAGGGAAAAATATATGTTACAGTTTTCGACATAAAACTTAAAAAAATAGCACAAATAAATACAAATCTGTGGAAAAAAATATACGTACATACATATCGCAAGCTAAATCATAAGCAGTCACAACTCCAAAAATCCCAGATGTTCAGGAGTGGCAAACAACTCTTCAGGAAGACTTTGGCTCAGAAACATGCGCCGAGCGATTTTGTCGGCGGCGGCTGGCTCATAAAAAATCATCGGCGGCGGCTGAAAATCGGCTGTCAGCCGGCTGAAACAACTTCAGGTATAACCATGATACAATTATATGAAGGTAGAGAAATTCAAATATAATAGGAAACAATATAATAGAAATAAGATAATATATAGGAAAGAAGTGAAAATTTCATAGCTTCAAATACTAAAATGAGTGTACTAAATATAGGTTTGTTAATTTACTAAAATTATTTACGAATTTGTAACAATTGTTACTGGAAAGTGTTCATTAACTCAAAAAGTTTACATGGAGATACAAAAAAGTCCAAATACAAATTACCACTAGTAAAATTTTTATCCAACCACCTGTTGTGTATTTTGTTGTCAAATTAATTATTTCAAAAATATCTGAAAAAGGAAAACTGAAAAATGTGCATTTCTTTGTTAAAAAACATCTACATATGCGTATGTAAAAAGAATACATGTTTCCTTAATTTATTCTTTTTCTTTTATTAATTTAATATTAATGGCAAATAATTTTGTTTGTTTCTAATGCATGATCAGAGATGGAAAGTGGCATTTTTGTATTTGTAAATAAATAAAATTAAAAAATTATGAAAAATGCGCAAAAACAGTAAGAATACATGAAACAGTGTAAAGAAAATGTCAATTTCTAAAAAAAAAATGCAATTTAAAATATTATCAAACAAAATACATCAGAAAAAGTACAATTGTATCATGATTTACATCCATGGTTCTGATATGAAGAAAATTTTGTTGCAAATTTTTACAAGTAAGTCCTCTTCCAGACTTGCAATTTTTTAAAATTCTGCTTTGAAATTGCATGTGTCTACATTAGGAAATTCTACTTTTGAAATTAAGTATTAAAAAATGCTATTACACCACAAATTTTCTTAAAAAATTAATAATTCTGTTTACTATTTGTTATATTTTGTATTTTTCATACAAATGAAGAAAGAGAATAAAATAAAACTTCAAATACATTTAAAATAAAAATTGCGAATTTCAAAACAAAAGAGAATTGCCGACCACATGAAATTGTGTACCCCTCCCCAATCTTCTCACCTATCTCACTTATATACTCAAGAATTTCTACAACGAAAATTGCAAGTCTGGACAGGGACTAAAGCGTTCATTTCCTTTTCATATTTGGGAGAGTAATATTGTAAGTTTCTGCTTTACTCTCTCGTTGCTAGTTTCTGCTGGGAAACTAAATGAACAGACCTTATTTCATTCAATTTAAAAACTCAATTTCAATAATATGAGCTAGGGTTTTTCTATATTAAGTCAACGATATGTACTTAGTGAAAAATTTACAAATTGTATAAATTCAAATCTATAATTATATCCAAGATACACAGAAAACAGTTTTTCAGCCGAAAAAATATAAATAAATAAATAAATATTAAAAAATAATATCAATCGGCGGCTAATTTCCAGCCGCTAATTAGCCGAAAAAAATCGGCGGCGGCGGCTGGTCAAAAGCATTCGGCGGCTCGGCTAAGCCGGCTCTCAGCCGATCGGCGCAGGGCTCTGCTTTGGCTGCAAAAGAAATTTTTGCGGTCTATGAAAAAACAAAACCATTTTCATCATTTTAAGTTGTGACTGTTTGTGATTTAGTGTGCGATATGTATATCCATGTGCCAGACACGCGTAAAAAAAGCGTAACCACTAATTACTAGTGAAAAATAGTTTGATTCAGTCACCTATTTATTAAGTTAAACGGTTTCATACATATGTAACTAATAGACAATTTTATAGAATCTAACATGATTAGAAACAATTTAAATCAATAAATACATGTCTGAATCAAACAGTTTTTCATTAGTAATTAGTGGTTACGTTTTTTGGCTACATGGCACAAGAAAAATGCCAGATGTAAGCTCAGCCTTAGTTTCTTTTTAACATTGTTATATTGGTGGTATGGTTACTGCAAAATTAAACGTCAAAAACTACTTATTTGTTAGTGTTTCTTATGTGTATGTTTCTGACAGTAACATCATGGTTATTTCTTTTAATGAGTAAAGAAAAATACGAAATATTGATCTTACACAAGCATATTAGAAAATCTGCAGTTTGGCAGTGAAAATCTGCAAATCTCACTGTATAACTTTTGCAATGAAATATCAGCAAAATGCAGAGAAATCTGCAAATCTGGCAACAGTGTTCATAACATAAGAGAATGTTAAATTGTTCAGTCATAGTTCCAGCTCTTCAAAAATGTTAATGCAGTGTCTCCAGCTATGCATTTCGTTCGCCCAGTGGAATTGCCACCTGTGAGTTAAATAAAGCCTCTACAAAGTTATTAAGACACAAAATAAGATTTTGAGTTTCATAAGACTTCTTTCTTTCTACTTTTTTACTGAAACGTAAAAAGCAAGTGATTGTGTTCCCCACTTTATCTTAGAAAACAATATTCACGAAACTAGAAACCCCTTATAAATTACACTCACAAATGTCACAATACAATACAATAAAATAAACCTAATAATAGTTAGAGAAGAAGCTCATATGTAAATGTAAATGTGGAAGAAAAATAGAAACGAAATGCATGCAAAGAGGAAGAAAAAACACATTTTAACAAGGCCAAAAAAAAGAGGGCGGCAATGACGACAACTATATTATAATGATGATATTGTTGCTAGAACTGTCACTGGTTCTGTCAATATTTAAATAATTGCTCATATTATAACTAAAAAAAACATGCGACATACACATGCAAGCTATACTGCATTTGCCTAAGTACGAGAGTGTATTTAATGAATTTTAAAATGTATACACATTAGTGTCCTGCGCAAGATGTCTTATAAGAACTTTTAAGACATGAGGGATTTTTCAAATGCTTTACTACAGCGAAATCTTCTAAAACAAACGTTAACAACACTGTTTGCAAGAAATTTGTTTCAGTATTATAGGTATAGGAGTAAAGAAGAAAATACTTCGTGGCGGAAGAATTTGTGATACTTGCTTATTTCTACGCGTGAGCGCGTGTACAAACGTCATGCATGTATGTGTGTCTGATCTTTTATTTTTCTGCGCACATGCAAACGCACACATATGCATTAACATTAGTTGTATGCGGTTAATCACATAATATCCCTGCAGAAAGTGCGAATAGTGAAATTGTGGTGATTTACTAGTGACGTTGTCAGTATGTACTACTGACCAGGTGTACCCCAGCCAACGGTATAATCTATTGACATTTAACATTAGCTTGTCATTGAAAATCCACCACTAGACTGTAGCACTACTGACTAAGTAGTTCTTTTTTTGACCACATGGATACATTGACACCAAAGATTCAGAAGTAAATTTTAGGGGCTCTAGTCTACATCGATATTTCCTCGCTCCTTGTCAATAGTAAAATTATAGTCAATAGTGCTACTGATTAGGTGTACCCCAGCCAATGTAATCGCCTGCTGACATATAACACAGGGTTGTCATTGAAAATCTACTAGTAGAATTTAGCATTATTGCGAAGGTAGTTCTTTTATGACCATATATTGAGATATTTGAACCAAAAATTCACTAGTAGATTTTAGTGACACTCGTCTACATATCTGTGGTAAAAAAGAAAAAGTGCTTAAGTCGAGATAAGCTGATTTTGAGTTAATGGTACCACCGTAATCTGCATATTTGAAAGTATCTCTGAGCAAAATTTCAAGTAGTTTGTGCGATTTTTCAAGAAGTTATAGCAAAATGAATAGCGGCTTTTCTCTTTTAAACTTCGAATCTTATGTGGAATAATAGCTTAATTTAGGGTTTATTTTGGTATATTTCAACTAAAATGTATTACTTCCAGTTTGTAGAACGATGTTTGCTTAAAAAGATTAAGGTTAACATAGAATTTCCCAATTTAACCGTAAAAGAAATAAATTTCCGAAAATCGACTTGAACGCTTAAAAGTGCTCTCCTGCAAAACAGTCAAATATGACTTAAGCACTTTTTCCTTATTGCCACCGATATATATATTTAATATTATTGCACAGCATAATAAAAAAGAAAAACAAACTATTGACGCGTTCATTGACAATATCACCAGAAATACACTAGAACTCTTGTCTCTAATGTATCTCTACTCGCGCATAAAAAAAGTTGTCGACATTTTAACTAGTGCAATTGTTGCTGAATAAATAGTATTGACATAGAGACATATGGTTCTAGGCTGACTAGATTGATCTTACCATCTACATCTTACACACACACACCCAAACGTACAATATGCAAAATAACAAGCATACACTAATCAACAGTACTTCTTTTGAGTGTGTGTTACAAACAAGCAGTCTTTGGACATCGCTTGTTAACACTGATATACACGTACACCAATACATTCATCGTGCTTCGCTTAAAGTACGACAGCATTTATTATTGGTTTAGTAATTATAATACATGCCACGTGAATACATTTAAAAAACGTGACGTATTTACATTTCAAGACTGTTTACGCAGGTCTCTAATACACATCATTACATTAATATAGAAAGACCTTAACTCATTATTATTTTTAAATCGAGTTTTATTATATTTATAAATAAAGGAACATCTATCTAATGTCTCAACAAATTTAAAAATCTCTATTTAAAAAATGAGTTAGGGCTTTTTATAATAAGGTAATGTAGTTCCTTATTTACCCCAACCATAGGAAATGAGAATTTAAGCATTCATTAATTGTCTTTTTTGATTCTGCAATAAGTTAGTTGTGGGCTTTAATGTTGGTCTATTGGAAATTCTTGAAGGCGACATTGCCAGTAATAAAATATAGGGTGTTTTTTTGAGAGGTATAGAACTTCGAATTGAAATAAAACACAAGAAAATCGTTTTAATGTCCATCAATTTGGCTTTATTCGAAGGATAATTTTATGCCATTAATGTTTAAATATGATTTCGGGCATGTGGCCGCCGCGGCTGGCTCGAATAAAGCCAATTCTACAGGTCCAATTTTCAACCACTTTTTCGAGCATATGGGGGCCGTATGTTGGCAATAACGCCACGAATGTTGGCTTCCAAGTCCCCTAACGTTTCTGGTTTGTTGGCGTAGACGAGCGACTTCACATATCCCCAAAGAAAATAATCCAATGGTGTCAAATCACACGATCTTGGTGGCCAATTGACAGGTCCATTCCGCGAAATTATGCGCTCATCGAATGTTTCCTTCAATAAATCGATTGTGACGTGCGCTGTGTGGCATGTAGCGCCGTCTTGTTGGAACCACAACTCATCCACATTCATGCCATCCAATTCGGGAACAAAATAGTCCGTTAGTCGGCTCCAATTGCTGTGCACGGTGGCGAATCGATTCATTCGGGTCCTCTTCAACACTTTGCTCTACAGCGGCAATTGTTTCTTCGGTGCGCACTGTTCGACGTCTCTGCGGATGCGTATTATCACATAGAGTAAACGTAGTGCGAAAACGATCCATGGTTAACCGAATTAATTGCTCTGATGGACGATTATGTCGACCATAAAATGGACGGAGCTTGCTGTAAACTTCGCGAACTGAACCATTATTTTCGAAATAAATTTGCACGATTTGCAAGCGTTGTTCTTTTGTCAACCTGTTCATGATGAAATGGCAAACCAAACTAAATATTAATCACTTGACAGCTGACAAAATGGCCGCCAGTTAAAAAAGTGATGCCAACTTAAAGTTCTATACCTCAATAAAAAACACCCTTTATTTAAGAAAACACTTTAGATATAAATTTTCCTGAGCAGCACGAACAACCATCATCGTCATCATCATCATCATCATCATTGTGCTTGCAGCCACATCACCGTCAATCATTATTACCACCATCAACGTCAGCAAACCAGCATTAGTTAGTGGCTCTACCGCATGCAATGCCATAAAAATAATATAGCAAAACCGTAATTTAATTAAATGTACGGGTTGATTTTATTTTTACACTACTCGTAAAAATTTCTTGTGCAAAATATATATTTTCTTTCTTTTTTTTAACTCTTTATTGCCAGCCATTGCCTACTTTTATTATTTGCTGCAGAAAATAGTATGAATAAGTAAAAATAAACCAAACATTTAGAATATTAAGGAATCAGCTTAGATCAACAGACATGTAAGAACACGATGCAGAATAGTAATTTAAATATTCTTCTCAAAAAAAAATAATAATAATAAAGAATGTGTTAAATGCGTCAAGATTTTTTAATAATTGTTCGCTTAAAATTTGTATATTTTAAGCTGTTGGCTATTTAAGGCCTCTACTATTGGTAGTTTAATTTAAGAAATAAAAGTGTATTTATTTTGACTTGTCTACTCGCCCTCGGAAACAATTTTGTGCTATTGATATTATACAGGGTGTCTGAAAGCAGATTTATACATATTTTCAAAGTCAAATAAAAAACGTAATAATTGACACAAAGTTTTATTTAAGAGCATTGAACGATAGAATGGAAATGCGGATTTTATTTTTTAAAGACTATGTCATCCAGATGTCTTCTGTCGAGTTGAACACACTGTTCTGCCCCACACGTTGCAGTAAGCTTGGTTCAATTGAGTTGATTTCTCGACGAATATTTTCCTTTAAAGTAGGGCCAACCATTTCATACAACAATTGTGCAGAGAGCACTTCACACATATTCTTATGCTCATTAATTTAGTCGTCAATGAACAAGCGACGATTAGAGCTGCAAAACTATCGATAGTGGCTCCATTCGATAGTTTCGATAGTATTTTTTGATGCCATCGATACTATCGATAGTTTTTGATTCTGAGAAACTTATCAATTGTGTATTTTTCTAATATAAAATCTTGAATTTTTTTATCATTCCATAAAGTAAAAAGAAACTTGATTTTTTTAAAACTTTTAGTTCCAATGTTTTTAATACACATATTTAACAAACATATATTCACAGTTCTATAAAAAATAAACGAAAAAGCAAACAGATAGATAGATGGATCAATAAATAATAAATTAAAAAGGAATAAAATAAAAAAATTTTTCATCATTACTTAAACTATTGCAGTTAGCTAAAAAGTATTGGTTTAACAGAAGGAGAAGCAAACTATTTAGCGTCACCTGTTATTTAAAAGTAAAGAGCGGAGACAGTCCAGTAGCCGTCAAATTTCATTCATGTATCAAAGCCGTTGGTATATAATTGTATATATATGCAATTTGCATCTATGTTGAAACAAATCAAAACTAATTAATTTGTTTTCACATTTATATATCGATGGCCTCAAGCAGAAAGGCCCTAACTCGTATTTTTTACGAAATTGAGGTTTTTACTGATTCCAATATATTTCACACAAATACACCTTGTCGCAAAAATTTATTGCAATAGTGTAAAAATTATCGTTTTTACAAGCAGTTGAACAAAGCAGTTCTACATGCAGTTGTACTGTGCATTATTACGTTTTTATCTTCTCCTGTAAAGTTACAATTATTTGAGTTAGGGCCTTTCTACTTGAGACCAACATATTATGTAATGATAACCATTATTATAAAGGTTTACAGGCGGCGAAATTTGAATTTTGCATTTTTTATTACACAGTCGCCATCATTCCGTTTTTATTGACTTTCTTTTCGTGTTCTTGTCGATAGTATCACTATCGAAAAAAAAATATATCGATAGTCTACTTAATATAAAACTATCGATACTATCGATAGTACCATCGATAGTTTTGCAGCTCTAGCGACGATTACACATGCGCGGATGCTTACAGTTTTTGTTGATGCTTTTGTTGTTTTTGTTGTTGTGTTTTTATTTTTTTAGGCAACCAGCAAACATTTTGTATAAATAATGGCATGCGAAAAATATTTCGCTATTCAAAGTGCATTTGGTAACGTGCAATGTATATTATGTTATAAAACATTTAAGAACGACACTGAATATGTTATTAAAAGACATTATGAGACGTTTCATAGCGAAATGAATGTTTTTGAAAGTACAGAAAAAGAAATGCTTTTTAATAAAAACAAAGGCATTTACATTAAAAAAATGAAAGAATGGTTGCTTGCAGTGGAGCAAAATGAAGCACATTTTGAAAATAAAAAACTCCTCGTGGAGATATCGAGCTTAATAAGCTTGGACATTGTCAAACATGGAAGGCCATTTTCTGATGGTATATTTGTAAAAAATATGTTTGATAAAAATTTTTACAAAGACTTAATTACAAAACTACGTTAATACAATATCTTCCCTTGTCTCCTCAGACGGTGGTACGGCGTATTTCCCAAATAGGAAATTCATTAGAATGTATTATTAGGGAAAAATTAATGAATTGCGAATTCATGTCCTTTTGTCTGGATGAAAGCACAGACATAAATGACCTTTGTCAACTCGTTATATGTATTCGCTGTGTAAGTCGCAACTACGAAGTTTTTGAAACTATGTTTTCCTTGGAAACATTTCACGGAAACGTAACTGGCAAACTTTTATTCGATGTAGTTAGCGATAAGATTTTTTCTGTTACAGATACAAAAAAAAATTGTTGGTGTCTGTACAGATGGAGTAAATGTAATGGCAGGCAAATGTGAAGGTTTCATTGGGCAAATGAATAAAAATGGAATTTCAATTCATAGCTTTCATTGCATCATTCATCAGGCCGCTCTTGCATCCAAATTTATCACTAATTATCCTGTCATGAAAACTGTGGAACGCATTATTAATAAAATACGAGGAGGGCATCACGCCCTCACACATAGAAAGTTTGTAAACTTTTTGAAAAACAAAAACGCAGCATATAATGATCTAAAAATGTTCACGGAAGTTCGTTGGCTAAGCCGTGGTGATTGCTTAAATAGATTGTTTGATTTAAAAGAAGAAGTGCTAGAGTTTTTAGAAAAGGAAAAGATAGATGATTGTGGAGTGCAGGCCTTACAAGATAAAGAATTTATTTTGGATCTAGCTTTTTTGGCCGATACCACTAGTTTTTTAAATGAATTCAATTTAGAGCTGCAAGGTAAGGAAAAGAATTTGTGCGATTTGTATCGAATTCTTTTTAACTTTAAGACAAAGATATTTTTACTCCTTTCCGAAATTCAATCAAATGATTTTTCTAGTTTTCCAAAAACTTATCTCATATATGACAAACAGAAGAACGTAACTAAATTTGAATACATAACACTATTTGAAACAATTTTATATAACTTTCAAGACAGGTTTAAAGACTTCGAAAAAATACAACCATTGCTTGAAATTTTTGAAAGTCCATTCACTTGTGACGTAACCAACTACAATTTTAATATATAAAGCGAACTGATTATACTTCGAAGTGAATTAATGCGGCAGAGAAAACGAATGTTACAGAGTTCTCGAAAAATTTGGATACATTGGTATATCCCGAACTCAAAAAAATGCTATGCTATGCAAATTTTTTCTGACCTCAAACTAATTTGTTCAAAGCAACGCAATAGCCTAGGTTCTTCGCATTTGAAGCATATTTTAATGATAAGGAATTGCCACAAGAGTATTAACACCGAAAATCTTACTGCAAAACTTTAAAATGTGATCAGTTCCGTATTCGTAGTTACGATTTACACAGTGAATACAAAAATCATGAGTTCGCAATTCATTAATTATTCCCTAATAATGCATAATGTTTGTTGGGTTGCAGGGTGTTTTCTCACTAACACAACCTCATTTTATGTCGTGGCTGGCTCTGCTTTAAAGCCGCCCAGCGGTAAAACTCAGAAGACCTTCTTGGTGCAGGCCTTATTAAAGGACTCTTTCGCATAAAATATACGATACACATTCCACACTCGCTTCTATGAGAAGGGAGAAGGGAAGGAGTAACATGTTTTGTTTTGTTTTTTTACCAAAGCAAAAACAAAATCTATTAGTTTGAAGGCCTTCCAGAATCTCTGGCGAATGAAGCAAGAACAGAAGGCCTGCTCCGCAATGACGACGCGTGTAAAAAAGATATGAGTATGGAATGGAGCGAGCAGGCCTTCTACATCCAAAAGAAGGTATACAGAGGCCTTCTAGAAGGCATCCCTACTCCTTCTAATTCCCTCTGGGCGTGGTCGGCAACCTATACCATTACATTTTACGATTGTATGAGTTATACTCTCACCACAAACCGGTGTTGCCAGTGAAATTTCGTCTCATTTCCCTAATTTGAAATTTTAAATCTCTAAAAGCAAGTTTTGTTTATAAATGAAGGCATCTTTTGGTGTTGATACGTCAATGTAATGGGGAGTAAAAAGATGGTTTTGTAGACATTTTGCTTAATATAATTCAAATTTATGCTTGAAAATCCATATGCAAGTCACGTTTTTTCATGCACGACAACGCACGTTGACAAACCAAACATTCTGGTTTCCCGTAATAATTTTCTGAAAATAAAAAATTTAGTAATTTATCATCACACATATTTTCTTATTGTTAGGAAAAATATTTGGGGACATGGGATGTCCCCAAAGCGACTGATCAGTTTTTGGGGGAAATTTTTCCGAAGCAAATTCATCGAAGCTCTGGCTGTGTGTGCAGTCGCCCCATCCTGCTGAAACCACGTGTGTGAAGAGTATGATGGATGAGCTCACAGGTTTGGCAAAATTAATTCCGTAATCATGCGTCGATTCGTCGCCTGGCCTCAAAAATTTTCGAAGAAAATTGGTGGAATTATCTCATGCGTGGATAAGTCACACCAAACAGTTACCCTGGGGCAAATGCAATGGTTTTTGATGTTTCAATCGAGGATTGCGGGTTCTTGGATACCAGTAACAGCAATTTTGCTTGTTGACGTGGCTGCTTAAGTGGAAATGAACCTCGTCGCTCAAAAAAAATGGGATGTACAGTGCAAAAACGCTTCAACATCGTTTCGCAAAAATTTTTGCGCAATTCAAAAACACTTACTTTCAGTTCTTGAACGATTTGAATTTTAAAAGGATGGAATTACAGATAATTTTTTAAAAATTTATGAATAATCGCTCTTGGAAGTCCCAGTGTGACTGCTCTTTTCCGTATTGAAAGTCGAGGATTTTCACGTAAACTGCTTTAACCAGTTCAATGTTTTCGAGAGTCCTTGAAGATCGACGGGGACGTGGCCGTGGGACATTCATAGCCGAAGCAGTTGCGCAGAATCTCTGCACCCACGAACGAATTAAATTTACACACGGTCCATCATGTATTCGCCGAATACCGAACTTTAAACAAAATTGTCAACGAGCAATTACGTAAGAATTATTACTCTTAAAAAATGTCTAAACAGCGAACACGCAATGCTCACGCAACCACTGCGACATCATGACTAATAAGTCCGCACAATGGATAATTCCAACGGCACCACCCTCCCTCCGCACCGTTTATTACTATTTGGAATAATCGTATTTAAAAATATAAATTTCCCACCAGACACCCTGTATTATGTTCCCTTAGCTCCAGAAATTATCATGAGCCTTGTCAATAGCAACCAGTTGTTTTCGACAACTGCTGGACAAGCCCCAATTGTTCGGTATTGCATTGACATTGAGAACAGGAATAAGGTTAATTAATGTGGTATAAAATATTTTAATTTTCACATTGCAAACTGCAAGTGTTCCCTGTTACAAGGACCTTTGAAATGACATACATATGTAATATCTACTATTCTCAAATGTCTTGCAGAAAATGGTCAACTATCAAAAAACTATAAATTTTTTAGTTTTAATTTCTTTTGAACTATTTGTGTTACTTGCTTTGCTTAAGCGGAAATAAAACATATTCTAAATTTATATAACAAATATATATATATATAACAAATTTTTGAAATTTATTTCGTTGTAAGCGCCCTATTGTACTGTACTGTACTGTACTCAACAGTCGAGGCCATGCAACGAACCCATCATTTCAATTGCAAATACACGTGCGAGTTCACGTATTATAATAAAACAAATGCCAGGTAAAAATTAAACAATTTATTTTCACTTCATTTCATTACATCTCTACCTTTTAATCTTATTTAAATGTAATAAACAATTGCTTAATTAAATTTAACTTTTAATACTAAACAATTACTTAAGTTGGTTTAAGGCAATAAACAATTTGAAAATAATTTTGTTCGCTTACAGATGCAAATTGTTCGTAAGCAGAAATTAGCGAGCGACCAACTGAAATAATTATAAGTAAACTCTGCTTATTGATTTATGTAAGTTGAAATTATTCTTTATGACCATGCCTCGTGTTATTGACTCAAGACACTTAATCAACTATATATACTAAATTTTGCAATGCAACAACAGATAATTTAAATTGTTATTTTTAAACTCATTTAACACACACTCAAATAAAACCTCCGAGAGTTCGAGACAACGTTGTTTTCCAAACTAACTGCCTTGATCCAACCAGCAGTGGTAGATTTATTTTTATTAAGCGCTGATACGAGGCCAACTCCACAAGTATGCATAAGATTATAGTAAAACATATTTTCTAAATAACTATATTTAGTTTCTTTGTTTCAATCAAGAAGTTTTTTCGAATTTATTCAAGTTTTTTTTAAGATGGCCTTCTGCCTCCTCCCTGCTGGAGGACTTCGTTTTTTTGACGAAAATCGATTATTTACGATCACAAATAATCGGTTTTGGTCATAAAATTAAGTTCGAAAATTATGTCGCTTAAGTTTTTTGGCGGTTACGGCACGATACTAGAGTAAAATTTTTTTTTACACAAACATGCATGCTAATGTTTTTTATTGGAAATTTTTGGTTTTTCAATTATATTGGTATAAAATTTATAAAATGCGGCAAGCAGGGACGAAGAAGAAATTGTTAGGATGCCAGACGATTTCAGTGCAGCACGGAAGGATCTCCTGATCTCTAAGGGGAGGGTTTTCCATACATAACACTGGTCAGGTGAAAGATATGGTAATGGTCTTTTATTTGCATAAGCAGATTTATTTAGTTTCTTTCTGCAACTGATGGGCAGGCTGGACTGGCTGCAAAGATTCCACCTTAGACAGCGAAATCTACCCGAAACAGAACGCCGGAGTGTCAACGGGACTGGTGTTCTGGCAACACTACTTTATTCTATCTATATATATAAAAGAGGATATGTGTATGTATGTATGTATGTATGTATCTAACGTATGGACTCTAGTGTCCTGCACAAGATATCTTATAAGAACTTTTAAGACATGAGGGATTTTTCAAATGTTTTACTACAGCGAAATCTTCTAAAACAAACGTTAACAACACTGTTTGCAAGAAATTTGTTTCAGTATTATAGGTATAGGAGTAAAGAAGAAAATACTTCGTGACGGAAGAATTTGTGATACTTGCTTATTTCTACGCGTGAACGCGTGTACAAACATCATGCATGGATGTGTGTATGATCTTTTATTTTTCTGCGCACATGCAAACGCACACACATGCATTAACATTAAGGTACCAATAGACGACATGTTTTTTACATGTGTTTTTTAAGTTTTCGACCCGTATGTTTTTCTTTATGCTTGTCAATATTGGTTAATTTACATAAGGTTTATAATTTTTGGTCACAAACGTACATGTAGTATCACTTCTTCTTTTTCAGTACATAAATATCCACGTAGTTTGTTTTATAAATGGCTTGCAGCCGTCGAAATATTTTTGGTTCCGTCGCTGTAGTACTGGCGACGCAAATTTGCTTTTTTAATTTTTTTTTCTTTTTTAAACAAGACGTTGAGGTTGTATCTAAAAATCTATACATTTTTGGACTTATTTTAATAAAACGACAACGTTAAATTAAAAAAAAAAAATATATAATTAATTTGTCTTGCAAAATACTTCATTGAGACGGCTAATGGTAGTGCACATAATCAACCGCCGACGAATTTGTTCGCATGACATAGACATTTGGAGCTGTATGTTTAACATAAGAAAATAGAGCACGCTCTATTTCAAATAATGTCTTATGTTTTTTGTCATGTTTTTTACACCAGCAATGTTTTAAAGGTAACACACGACATGTTTTCGTTTACATATGTAAATTCTGGCACATACAATGTGAAAAACATGTCGTCTGTTGGTACCTTTAGTTGTATGCGATTAATCACATAATAGCTTACCATCTACATCTTACACACACACTCAAACGTACAATATGCAAAATAACAAGTATGCACAAATCAACAGTACTTCTTTTGAGTGTTTGTTAAAAACAAGCAGTCTTTGGACATAGCTTGTTAACACTGATATACACGTACACCAATACATCCATCGTGCTTCGCATATAGTACGACAGCATTTATTATTGGTTTAGTATAATACATGCAACGTGAATACATTTAAAAAACATGACGTATTTACATTTCAAGACTGTTTACGCAGGTCTCTAATGGACTCCAAAACGGCCGGGCCGATTTTGATGAAATTTTCAGGGAATCCTCAGAATATTCAGGCGGGTGACACTGTGAAGTCTGATTTTTGATTTTCGGTCTGCGGGCGGAGGGGCGTGGCAAAATTTATTTTTCATATTGCAATAACAATGCCATATGTATATATTAATTTTTTTTTTTGCTTTTTTTTATTGTATTTTACATTTTTTAAAAGCTGTTGTCATGTTTTTCAAAACCAGATATCAAACTCTTAAATCGGTTATGTAGTTCCGAAGATATTTGCAAAAAACCTATGTTAATAATGATACAATATCAAATTTTTAAAACTTTCGAAATGTTGCATTAAAAAATCCGAGTTTCCGGTTTATTTACAAAATATTTACATCATTCGATAACACGATGAGGGTAGCGAAGCACACCGGGTGTAGCTAGTGCTACATACATATGTACATATGTAAAGGGTGTTTTTTATTGAGGTATAGAACTTTAAGTTGGCATCACTTTTTTAACTGGCGGCCATTTTGTCAGCTGTCAAGTGATTAATATTTAGTTTGGTTTGCCATTTCATCATGAACAGGTTGACAAAAGAACAACGCTTGCAAATCGTGCAAATTTATTTCGAAAATAATGGTTCAGTTCGCGAAGTTTACCGCAAGCTCCGTCCATTTTATGGTCGACATAATCGTCCATCAGAGCAATTAATTCGGTTAACCATGGATCGTTTTCGCACTACGTTTACTCTATGTGATAATACGCATCCGCAGAGACGTCGAACAGTGCGCACCGAAGAAACAATTGCCACTGTAGAGCAAAGTGTTGAAGAGGACCCGACGAATGAATCGATTCGCCACCGTGCACAGCAATTGGAGCCGACTAACCGACTATTTTGTTCCCGAATTGGATGGCATGAATGTGGATGAGTTGTGGTTCCAACAAGACGGCGCTACATGCCACACAGCGCACGTCACAATCGATTTATTGAAGGAAACAAGTAGTAGGGAACTGGCGGTTCTGCCCCACAGTGGGTCGGTTCGCTAACCTGGCAGGTCAAAATTATTTGATGGTCAGTCTATACGGTTTTGAGGATGCTGAGTTCGACAAAAATAATTCTAATAATTCTAGCTCAATTTGTTAGGAAATATTACAGAGTTTTGCTATTGCGAACTTCGGTAGTATTATTTTTTCATGTAATATTTTCAATATTTAATTTTTCATATAATATTTTCAGTACTTTTAGAACAAGTACTTAGTTGTCCAGAAATCCTTTTATTTTATTGATATTGAAATGGTAATATTTATGGTTTTAGTCCAGATAAATTAAGCATTCATTCCACTGTGCACCCCCAAATTGTTAAATTTGGGTAATTAAAATTTGAAAATTGTTAAATTCTTGGAAATTTGTGTTTTTTGTTTACATTAGGAGTTTTTGTTTACATTAGGAGTTTTTGTTTACATTAAGTGTATGTCTGTCTGTCTGTCTGTCTGCCTGACCGTGGATGTTTGTGTGTGGAATATTTTGTGTGAATGTATTAAGGCGGTTCATAGTTTGGCGGTTTTTATGTGCGTATATACAGACAAGGAAAATCATAAAAATGATTTTTCCTAATACCAATGGTGAAATAGTGATTATTAATTTTTCCTAATGCCTACGGCAATGCATGATAATTTTTCCTAATGCCGGACAAAACATGATTATTATTTTTTTCAAATGCCGACGGCAAAACATGATTTTTCCTAATGACGACGGGAAAACGTGAAAGTTATTTTTTCTAATGCTAATGTAGGTGTTGCTAGACTGTGGGAATTTAAGGCTGACCGTGATTTGAGTGGGCGGCGTTGTTGCCGTAATATGTAACCATAGGAATTTGTGGATGTGTCTGTCTGTCTGTGAGAATTTAGGTGAAGGTTTGATTGGCAGGGGGCGGGGTGTAGTTGAGGTAGATCGATTGCGTGTGTAGTTGTGTGTGAATGTATGTGTATGTGTGTGTGTGTGTGTGTGTGTATGTGTATGTTTGTAGGAATTTCAATGTGTGTATTTCTGTAGGAGCTTAAGGCTGATTGTGATTTATGAGGGGTGAGGTGTTCTAGTAATATGCAACCGGGGGAATCTGTGTGTTTGTATGTCTGTAGGAGTTTAAGGCTGACCATGATTTGGGTGGGCAGGGTTGTTGACGTAATATGTATCCATGGGGATTTGTGGATGTGTCTGTCTATAGTAGTTTAAGGCTGATCGTGATTTGAGGTGGGTGAGGATGTTGTTGAGGTAAATTGGTTATGTGTATGTATGTATATATGTATTTTTGTAAGAATTTAAGATGATTGTGATTTATTAGGGCCGAGGTGTTCTTGTAATATGTAGCCGTGAGAATCTATGTGTATAGACGTCTGTAGAAGTTTAAGACTATCTGTAATTTCAGGTAGGTGAGAGTGTTGTGTTGTTGAGATTAATCTTATATATTGTATATGTATGTATGATCATGGGAATTTGTGTATGTATATCTGAGGGAGAATTTAAGGCTCGTCATGATTTGCAAAAGGTGGGGTGTTGTTGAAATTTTCTTGGATATTTCTTATATGAATTCTGCTATGTGTGTGTATTTGAGCTGGTATTTATGTGTAGGTAGAAATAAATTGTTTTCAATATCGACATATGGTACTATAAAATACTATCATATATCTGGACTTCCCTAATCCTAGTATGCTTTTATACTTACGATTGCTTTATATTTTCTCATGCTTAAATTTGTCTCGCGTTGAAGTCAGTCTGTGTGAAATTTGTTTATATTACAGATTTTGTTTATTTAACTACATTCGTCTTCTTTGACTGAAAGAGTTATCTACACACAGAGAAAAACCAACTTGAAATCAGTAAGAACCATGCTGAATTAATAAGAACCATTAGCGAAGGTTTAGTCATATTGAAATTTCTTATTTCAATATGGACAAAATATTAATTTACAGTATTCATTTATTAAACTCATTAGTTTGTAGATATCTCAATATACATTTTCTATTATATTAAAAATTATTGAATTAATGTGATGAATTCTTATTTTTAAGCTGCAGATTTTCCCTGAGTGTATTGATTGTTTATATTTGCATTGTGCTTTAACTAAACGACGCTTCATATATTTTCATGATGTAGGTCTAATAAATACTTAAGCATTGATAAGAAATTTGATATGTATACATACATATCTACAAATTGATTTTATGTATGTATGTATGTATGTATGTATGTACATATATATGTACATACAAATAAGTGTTCAATTCAATCTTTGAATACATTTTTTATTTTATTTTTTGTCATGTGATGTCTGTTGTTGATGAAATTAAAAACATTTTAATTTTTATCTGCGTTTACTTAAAAGTTTGTGAGGATTTTCTGTTGTAAGTAAAACTGAATTCTTGAAGATATGTGCTTACATACTCTATAGTAATAGTAACTATAATAGAAATATTTCTTATACTTAATTTACAGTTTTTTAAAGTATAGGGTATAAAATTTTTTCTAGCTATAGCCTTCTACATTTATTTTGGAAAGCTTGCTTTGCTTTTTGAAAATGTATAAACATTTTTAAATGAAACTGATCCGGCACTCCAGCTTAGGTACTGATAGTTTTTTTTGTTGTTAGTTAACTTACTTATTTTTTATTTTTTATTGATAAACATTGGAAATCAAAAGGGAGTTTTATATTGTAATTATTATTTTCATAATTGTTGAAAACAATCGCTGCTTTTTGTTTGTTTTTTGCGATGAAATCATTTGAATTACTTTTGCAACTTTACGCGTTTATAAAAATTATGTTATTTTCTATATTTCTTAATTTATAAGACTTTTAGACTTTGTCCTTTAGGGGTTATATATTCTATTATACGATTATGAATAAGAATGCAGTAAGCTGATGTATTTGCTTACTGCTTCAAATTAAAATTTTATTAAATTGAATAAAAGGAGTTTTTTTTTCTTAAACTCTGATGCAGTTAGAAGCGCTGGAGATTCTTTCATATAACAGCTTTTTTGAAATTTTTGATACATAGTATAATATAGAATTGGATAACATTTATTTTTAATTTTTATGTTAAGAAGTACGGGTATGAGACTGAATTTAAATGTACTTTTAAATTAGTTAAATCATAATGAACAAACATATTTTCTTCTTTAATAGCGATCAACAGAAAACGAACTCGTTTTCATATAATTTAGGTATACCCTATCGACGGCTCCTCTAGGATACAAGATGACTTTGTATGACGAAATTTCTGTTGCTTTATACTGATAATATGTTTACATTAATAAGATACATATACATATGTTTATTTTATGAACGGTGAGCACCTATGGCTTTTATTTAATGTTCTATATAACTTTTTTTTTTCATTTTCTTTAATAATTTTCTCCCCATAATAGCATTCTAAATATTTCAAGGGCTCAAATGCTGTGTAGTCTTCTTCTGCAAACTTAACTAAACGTCTAACTTCTTCCAATGCTTCTTTATAAGAAGATATTTTGTTATGGTCTTCTTCTACGATACGTGCCCATCGGGCAGAGTGTACGTATTAGTTGGTCAGTCAGTCTCTATTTTTATTTATTTTTTTTTCTTCTAATGTGCCACTCCTTTTTTTAGATTTTACTACTTGGAATAGAGAATTTTTGTCTAATTTTTTGGTGGGTATATACATTAGGTATGTAGAAATTAGTTTAGATACAAAGAAATGCATGTTTAATATACAACTATTGTATCAAATCGATCTCAAATAACTCAGTTACCTCTACCAGCAATTCACCGTTGGTGTATTCATAAAGTGTTAGAAACAATGAAATATCTATGTTTTGAGAGAATTTTTCCCCTCAAGTATTTCTACATGAGGTTTGAGGGGTCAATCACTGTCGCATTCATATGTAATGATTATTCACTTAAAAAACGTCATCATCACCATCAATCATCTCCGTATAAAATACATTCATGAGTTGGGTTGATCCAGATACAATTGCTGTTTCATCACCTTCTAACAGCTTTATATATTTTGCTAGTATGCATGCCTTAGCATGCTTCTATCGATAGTGACGTAAGAGTCCGAGATGTAGAGTGTTACAATTAAAAATCTTTACTATTAGAATATACCAGTTCGCTCTTTTGAATTTTTACAAAGTAGATACATATGTATGTATTTCATTGACCACAAAATCATAAAATTTCTTTGCTTACAAAATTGTATGACGTGAGGATTTTTTTTTTTTTTTAAATTATACATGCTTCGGCATGCTTTCATTTTTTTTTTCTATAAATTTATGTAATACTCATACAGATACAGATATAAAGTAAGATCTGTTTACTGTACATTTTAAAATTTATGCATGCTTCAGCATGATTCTAGTTGAAGCGTATATTCATTCACTAAGTTTTTTTGATACTTATTCATACACATGTACATTCTTAAAGATTGGATATCAAAGTCCAATTTCCGTAGTTTATCTATATTTTCTAAAGATCTGATAGCTAAAGAAATAAATAGAGTGAAGATCTTCTATAATAATCCCATTTTCATATTGTAAAATTTTGCGTGCTAGCGCTTTCGATGGGAAAATATACATACAACTTTATAAAAAGTGATAATATGATGTGCTGCTGAATATTGCACTATGTTATAGTTCATTTTAAACACTGAAGTTTTAGCAATATTTCATTCCGACCAGAATTCCACTACATTTAGTTAATTATCTTTCTTAAGACTCATCATTCCTAATCAATCCTGCAAAAACAACACAAACTAGATTTTTCGTTTTAATTTTATTTTTTTTAAATTCAACATTCATTCTTCAAATTACTTTATACTATATTAAGTAGCTTTTCCTCATTTGTTGAATTGACTTTAATAGGAGACATTTTAATGGTACGATGAACTTTTCTATTGCATGCATTGAGTAAATCTTTATACATACCAATCCACTTATATGAACCATTAAAGCTAATTCTTTTCACATCATACCTTTCAATGATCTATTAAATCATTCTAATATTGATGCTTTCATATTAAGTAATCTTTAATCTTCTATTTATGTATGAGTTTTCCCAAGTATTTATTAAAAAATTCTTTAGAATCATCTGTTTGTAAGTTTTTTGGTACCCGTACCACTTCAAAAATATTTTCCATTGCCTTGGTTTTTAGAGTGCAGCTTTTATTTTCAGCTGTACTTTGAGAATGTGTCAATTACAGTCTTCAAAAATCAACAATTTCTATTTTCTGTAGAATAGTTCTACATTTCACCTAACTTAGCTCCATAAAACATCATATATTCCTGTCATTACATCTCTACAAGCACAAACAGTTGTTGAAATTTAATATGGACTTCGTTAACTAAATTCCTTTTTAAAGACATTGAATTGTTTCACAGATTTTTTCGAAAGTGTTGTGATCTACATCTTGCACTTTCAGCTATTTATACTAACATGTAGTTAATTTTCTAATCTATATATTTAACCGTAAACTCTTCAATTTGTTTTTAATTATTTACTTTTTAGAATTGCTTTTTCAATTTTATAACTGTCTTCTTTCTCTAATTTTATTTCACGTTGTTGTTCCTCAATTTGCATTTAAATATATTCTTGAATATTAATGCTTTAAGCTATATTATTAATTTGTCTTGTATTTTATCTTCATTCAGTTTAATGTAACTATCAACAATAGTTTATATCTAATTCATTTATGCCTTCCAATACTGATAAGTCAGTATAAATGTCTTCAGAATTGGAAGTATATGAGTAAAATCATCGTCATCATCATTCTCAGTATTAGCATCATTAAATATGATGGTATTATCAAATATTGTTCCTTCTACTAGTTTCTTTTGGGGTACTTGTCTATATCTTGAGTGAAGGTTTCTCAGGCTTTAAACTTGTATATTTTCAACTTCTGTCTTGATTTTACTTTATTCTTTCATAAGAATTCTTTTAATATTTTTAGAACTATTTATGAATTCTTCTGCTATAGGTTTAAATGTATCTTTTAGTTGTTCACTTGTATCTATTTCACCAGTTTTTATACTACGAAGCTTTTTCTTCAACACATTTCTTGTCAACACCAACTGTTTTAAAATTTTCTCATCCAGGGCAAATAACAGGTATCAGCAATCATATCAGCTTTTCAGGAGCTGGTCTGGTTTTCAGATCAGCTTTTCAGGACCTGGTCTGGTTTTCAGATCAGCTTATCAGGACCTGGTCTGGTTTTCAGATCAGCTTTTCAGGACCTGGTCTGGTTTTCAGATCAGCTTTTCAGGACCTGGTCTGGTTTTCAGATCAGCTTTTCAGGACCTGGTCTGGTTTTCAGATCAGCTTATCAGGACCTGGTCTGGTTTTCAGATCAGCTTATCAGGAGCTGGTCTGGTTTTCAGATCAGCTTATCAGGAGCTGGTCTGGTTATCAGATCAGCTTATCAGGAGCTGGTCTGGTTTTCAGATCAGCTTATCAGGAGCTGATCTGATTTTTAGATCAGCTTATCAGGTAACAGATCAGGCTATCAGGAGCTATTCAGATTTTCATTTCAAGATATCTGAGTTAGATTTAGTTATCAGTGTACAAGTAGCTAGCCATTTATAACATTTATATACATGAAGTTTAAAGTCAGATGAAATACGAAAAAGTAAAGTTTTATCTAGTAAAATTATTTTCTATAACGATCATCGTTTAATTCACTATCTTTACTTATAATCAAAAATCCATATTTATCCTTTCAACATGCTTTTTATTTTTCTCACCTAACTTAAACATTAAATATACATTATGATGATCTCTTATTAAATGTTTGGTGATTCTGGTGTAAGTTTTACATAAGTAGAATGAATCAACATTCTTATCTCTCCCCATACAAAAATATGCTTCCCACACGCATCATCGTTAAATATCATATTGGAATTACTTTGGACTGAAATAACAGATTCACTATCGGTAAATTTTGTAATATATTATTATTTTAATTGATGTAATTAATTTCTTCAGATATTTATATCTGGGGTGATATAAAGATTTTGAGTATAAATAAATGTTCTCAAAATTTAAGTCCATTAGGACTTTCTAGCAAGCCAATCATAGCGTTTTTTTTTTCGTAATTTGACAGGTCAACTATTGTTGCACGAATATAATTTGATATAAAGGAACTATGATTTATTTTTGAACTATCGTTCGATGATTCATCAATATTTCGTACCAAGGTATTTTAGGTTGTTTTACTAACCGCATTTATGTAGCTAAATACATTTTATAAATATTATCTCTTATTATAAAAAAATAAACTAATACAGCTATACCATATCAGAAAATATTTTCTGAAATCGTATAGCTGCATTAGTTTATTTTTTCTATAATAAGAGATAATGATCCACACTCATAATCAAAACAGCATAAAAATATCCTTTTTTTGACTATGAGTATGCATCAATATTTATGAAATGCGTTTAGTTACAAAAATGTGGTTAGTAAAACAAAGTATATTTTAACAGCCTTATTTATAACACTTATTAGGGCTTTATAAAGACTTTTTAAGAAAAAATTTTTATAAAAAATTTGTTTTAAAAAGCCTTTCCAAAGCCTTAATAAGTATTATAAATAAGGCTGTAAGAGTTTAAAATCAGTATTTTTTATGATAATACTGATTTGAAACTCTTAAAATATTCTTTGTTTTGACTATGAGTAGGGGCCATTATCTCTTATTATAGGACAAATAAAATAATATAGCTATACGATTTCAGAAAATATTTTCTGATATCGTATAGCTACATTTTTAATTTTTCTATAATAAGAGATAATATTTATGAAATACATTTCATAAATATTGGCGCATACTCATAGTAAAAACAACCTAAAAATACCTTGGTACGAAATATTGATGAATCATCGAACGATAGTTCAAAAATAAATCATAGTTCCTTTATATCAAATTATATTCGTGCAACAATAGTTGACCTGTCAAATTACGAAAAAAAAACGCTATGATTGGCTTGCTAGAAAGTCCTAATGGACTTAAATTTTGAGAACATTTATTTATACTCAAAATCTTTATATCACCCCAGATATAAATATCTGAAGAAATTAATTACATCAATTAAAATAATAATATATTACAAAATTTACCGATAGTGAATCTGTTATTTCAGTCCAAAGTAATTCCAATATGATATTTAACGATGATGCGTGTGGGAAGCATATTTTTGTATGGGGAGAGATAAGAATGTTGATTCATTCTACTTATGTAAAACTTACACCAGAATCACCAAACATTTAATAAGAGATCATCATAATGTATATTTAATGTTTAAGTTAGGTGAGAAAAATAAAAAGCATGTTGAAAGGATAAATATGGATTTTTGATTATAAGTAAAGATAGTGAATTAAACGATGATCGTTATAGAAAATAATTTTACTAGATAAAACTTTACTTTTTCGTATTTCATCTGACTTTAAACTTCATGTATATAAATGTTATAAATGGCTAGCTACTTGTACACTGATAACTAAATCTAACTCAGATATCTTGAAATGAAAATCTGAATAGCTCCTGATAGCCTGATCTGTTACCTGATAAGCTGATCTAAAAATCAGATCAGCTCCTGATAAGCTGATCTGAAAACCAGACCAGCTCCTGATAAGCTGATCTGATAACCAGACCAGCTCCTGATAAGCTGATCTGAAAACCAGACCAGCTCCTGATAAGCTGATCTGAAAACCAGACCAGGTCCTGATAAGCTGATCTGAAAACCAGACCAGGTCCTGAAAAGCTGATCTGAAAACCAGACCAGGTCCTGAAAAGCTGATCTGAAAACCAGACCAGGTCCTGAAAAGCTGATCTGAAAACCAGACCAGGTCCTGATAAGCTGATCTGAAAACCAGACCAGGTCCTGAAAAGCTGATCTGAAAACCAGACCAGCTCCTGAAAAGCTGATATGATTGCTGATACCTGTTATTTGCCCTGGATGAGAAAATTTTAAAACAGTTGGTGTTGACAAGAAATGTGTTGAAGAAAAAGCTTCGTAGTATAAAAACTGGTGAAATAGATACAAGTGAACAACTAAAAGATACATTTAAACCTATAGCAGAAGAATTCATAAATAGTTCTAAAAATATTAAAAGAATTCTTATGAAAGAATAAAGTAAAATCAAGACAGAAGTTGAAAATATACAAGTTTAAAGCCTGAGAAACCTTCACTCAAGATATAGACAAGTACCCCAAAAGAAACTAGTAGAAGGAACAATATTTGATAATACCATCATATTTAATGATGCTAATACTGAGAATGATGATGACGATGATTTTACTCATATACTTCCAATTCTGAAGACATTTATACTGACTTATCAGTATTGGAAGGCATAAATGAATTAGATATAAACTATTGTTGATAGTTACATTAAACTGAATGAAGATAAAATACAAGACAAATTAATAATATAGCTTAAAGCATTAATATTCAAGAATATATTTAAATGCAAATTGAGGAACAACAACGTGAAATAAAATTAGAGAAAGAAGACAGTTATAAAATTGAAAAAGCAATTCTAAAAAGTAAATAATTAAAAACAAATTGAAGAGTTTACGGTTAAATATATAGATTAGAAAATTAACTACATGTTAGTATAAATAGCTGAAAGTGCAAGATGTAGATCACAACACTTTCGAAAAAATCTGTGAAACAATTCAATGTCTTTAAAAAGGAATTTAGTTAACGAAGTCCATATTAAATTTCAACAACTGTTTGTGCTTGTAGAGATGTAATGACAGGAATATATGATGTTTTATGGAGCTAAGTTAGGTGAAATGTAGAACTATTCTACAGAAAATAGAAATTGTTGATTTTTGAAGACTGTAATTGACACATTCTCAAAGTACAGCTGAAAATAAAAGCTGCACTCTAAAAACCAAGGCAATGGAAAATATTTTTGAAGTGGTACGGGTACCAAAAAACTTACAAACAGATGATTCTAAAGAATTTTTTAATAAATACTTGGGAAAACTCATACATAAATAGAAGATTAAAGATTACTTAATATGAAAGCATCAATATTAGAATGATTTAATAGATCATTGAAAGGTATGATGTGAAAAGAATTAGCTTTAATGGTTCATATAAGTGGATTGGTATGTATAAAGATTTACTCAATGCATGCAATAGAAAAGTTCATCGTACCATTAAAATGTCTCCTATTAAAGTCAATTCAACAAATGAGGAAAAGCTACTTAATATAGTATAAAGTAATTTGAAGAATGAATGTTGAATTTAAAAAAAATAAAATTAAAACGAAAAATCTAGTTTGTGTTGTTTTTGCAGGATTGATTAGGAATGATGAGTCTTAAGAAAGATAATTAACTAAATGTAGTGGAATTCTGGTCGGAATGAAATATTGCTAAAACTTCAGTGTTTAAAATGAACTATAACATAGTGCAATATTCAGCAGCACATCATATTATCACTTTTTATAAAGTTGTATGTATATTTTCCCATCGAAAGCGCTAGCACGCAAAATTTTACAATATGAAAATGGGATTATTATAGAAGATCTTCACTCTATTTATTTCTTTAGCTATCAGATCTTTAGAAAATATAGATAAACTACGGAAATTGGACTTTGATATCCAATCTTTAAGAATGTACATGTATATGAATAAGTATCAAAAAAACTTAGTGAATGAATATACGCTTCAACTAGAATCATGCTGAAGCATGCATAAATTTTAAAATGTACAGTAAACAGATCTTACTTTATATCTGTATCTGTATGAGTATTACATAAATTTATAGAAAAAAAAATGAAAGCATGCCGAAGCATGTATAATTTAAAAAAAAAAAAAAATCCTCACGTCATACAATTTTGTAAGCAAAGAAATTTTATGATTTTGTGGTCAATGAAATACATACATATGTATCTACTTTGTAAAAATTCAAAAGAGCGAACTGGTATATTCTAATAGTAAAGATTTTTAATTGTAACACTCTACATCTCGGACTCTTACGTCACTATCGATAGAAGCATGCTAAGGCATGCATACTAGCAAAATATATAAAGCTGTTAGAAGGTGATGAAACAGCAATTGTATCTGGATCAACCCAACTCATGAATGTATTTTATACGGAGATGATTGATGGTGATGATGACGTTTTTTAAGTGAATAATCATTACATATGAATGCGACAGTGATTGACCCCTCAAACCTCATGTAGAAATACTTGAGGGGAAAAATTCTCTCAAAACATAGATATTTCATTGTTTCTAACACTTTATGAATACACCAACGGTGAATTGCTGGTAGAGGTAACTGAGTTATTTGAGATCGATTTGATACAATAGTTGTATATTAAACATGCATTTCTTTGTATCTAAACTAATTTCTACATACCTAATGTATATACCCACCAAAAAATTAGACAAAAATTCTCTATTCCAAGTAGTAAAATCTAAAAAAAGGAGTGGCACATTAGAAGAAAAAAAAATAAATAAAAATAGAGACTGACTGACCAACTAATACGTACACTCTGCCCGATGGGCACGTATCGTAGAAGAAGACCATAACAAAATATCTTCTTATAAAGAAGCATTGGAAGAAGTTAGACGTTTAGTTAAGTTTGCAGAAGAAGACTACACAGCATTTGAGCCCTTGAAATATTTAGAATGCTATTATGGGGAGAAAATTATTAAAGAAAATGAAAAAAAAAGTTATATAGAACATTAAATAAAAGCCATAGGTGCTCACCGTTCATAAAATAAACATATGTATATGTATCTTATTAATGTAAACATATTATCAGTATAAAGCAACAGAAATTTCGTCATACAAAGTCATCTTGTATCCTAGAGGAGCCGTCGATAGGGTATACCTAAATTATATGAAAACGAGTTCGTTTTCTGTTGATCGCTATTAAAGAAGAAAATATGTTTGTTCATTATGATTTAACTAATTTAAAAGTACATTTAAATTCAGTCTCATACCCGTACTTCTTAACATAAAAATTAAAAATAAATGTTATCCAATTCTATATTATACTATGTATCAAAAATTTCAAAAAAGCTGTTATATGAAAGAATCTCCAGCGCTTCTAACTGCATCAGAGTTTAAGAAAAAAAAACTCCTTTTATTCAATTTAATAAAATTTTAATTTGAAGCAGTAAGCAAATACATCAGCTTACTGCATTCTTATTCATAATCGTATAATAGAATATATAACCCCTAAAGGACAAAGTCTAAAAGTCTTATAAATTAAGAAATATAGAAAATAACATAATTTTTATAAACGCGTAAAGTTGCAAAAGTAATTCAAATGATTTCATCGCAAAAAACAAACAAAAAGCAGCGATTGTTTTCAACAATTATGAAAATAATAATTACAATATAAAACTCCCTTTTGATTTCCAATGTTTATCAATAAAAAATAAAAAATAAGTAAGTTAACTAACAACAAAAAAAACTATCAGTACCTAAGCTGGAGTGCCGGATCAGTTTCATTTAAAAATGTTTATACATTTTCAAAAAGCAAAGCAAGCTTTCCAAAATAAATGTAGAAGGCTATAGCTAGAAAAAATTTTATACCCTATACTTTAAAAAACTGTAAATTAAGTATAAGAAATATTTCTATTATAGTTACTATTACTATAGAGTATGTAAGCACATATCTTCAAGAATTCAGTTTTACTTACAACAGAAAATCCTCACAAACTTTTAAGTAAACGCAGATAAAAATTAAAATGTTTTTAATTTCATCAACAACAGACATCACATGACAAAAAATAAAATAAAAAATGTATTCAAAGATTGAATTGAACACTTATTTGTATGTACATATATATGTACATACATACATACATACATACATACATAAAATCAATTTGTAGATATGTATGTATACATATCAAATTTCTTATCAATGCTTAAGTATTTATTAGACCTACATCATGAAAATATATGAAGCGTCGTTTAGTTAAAGCACAATGCAAATATAAACAATCAATACACTCAGGGAAAATCTGCAGCTTAAAAATAAGAATTCATCACATTAATTCAATAATTTTTAATATAATAGAAAATGTATATTGAGATATCTACAAACTAATGAGTTTAATAAATGAATACTGTAAATTAATATTTTGTCCATATTGAAATAAGAAATTTCAATATGACTAAACCTTCGCTAATGGTTCTTATTAATTCAGCATGGTTCTTACTGATTTCAAGTTGGTTTTTCTCTGTGTGTAGATAACTCTTTCAGTCAAAGAAGACGAATGTAGTTAAATAAACAAAATCTGTAATATAAACAAATTTCACACAGACTGACTTCAACGCGAGACAAATTTAAGCATGAGAAAATATAAAGCAATCGTAAGTATAAAAGCATACTAGGATTAGGGAAGTCCAGATATATGATAGTATTTTATAGTACCATATGTCGATATTGAAAACAATTTATTTCTACCTACACATAAATACCAGCTCAAATACACACACATAGCAGAATTCATATAAGAAATATCCAAGAAAATTTCAACAACACCCCACCTTTTGCAAATCATGACGAGCCTTAAATTCTCCCTCAGATATACATACACAAATTCCCATGATCATACATACATATACAATATATAAGATTAATCTCAACAACACAACACTCTCACCTACCTGAAATTACAGATAGTCTTAAACTTCTACAGACGTCTATACACATAGATTCTCACGGCTACATATTACAAGAACACCTCGGCCCTAATAAATCACAATCATCTTAAATTCTTACAAAAATACATATATACATACATACACATAACCAATTTACCTCAACAACATCCTCACCCACCTCAAATCACGATCAGCCTTAAACTACTATAGACAGACACATCCACAAATCCCCATGGATACATATTACGTCAACAACCCTGCCCACCCAAATCATGGTCAGCCTTAAACTCCTACAGACATACAAACACACAGATTCCCCCGGTTGCATATTACTAGAACACCTCACCCCTCATAAATCACAATCAGCCTTAAGCTCCTACAGAAATACACACATTGAAATTCCTACAAACATACACATACACACACACACACACACACACACACATACACATACATTCACACACAACTACACACGCAATCGATCTACCTCAACTACACCCCGCCCCCTGCCAATCAAACCTTCACCTAAATTCTCACAGACAGACAGACACATCCACAAATTCCTATGGTTACATATTACGGCAACAACGCCGCCCACTCAAATCACGGTCAGCCTTAAATTCCCACAGTCTAGCAACACCTACATTAGCATTAGAAAAAATAACTTTCACGTTTTCCCGTCGTCATTAGGAAAAATCATGTTTTGCCGTCGGCATTTGAAAAAAATAATAATCATGTTTTGTCCGGCATTAGGAAAAATTATCATGCATTGCCGTAGGCATTAGGAAAAATTAATAATCACTATTTCACCATTGGTATTAGGAAAAATCATTTTTATGATTTTCCTTGTCTGTATATACGCACATAAAAACCGCCAAACTATGAACCGCCTTAATACATTCACACAAAATATTCCACACACAAACATCCACGGTCAGGCAGACAGACAGACAGACAGACATACACTTAATGTAAACAAAAACTCCTAATGTAAACAAAAACTCCTAATGTAAACAAAAAACACAAATTTCCAAGAATTTAACAATTTTCAAATTTTAATTACCCAAATTTAACAATTTGGGGGTGCACAGTGGAATGAATGCTTAATTTATCTGGACTAAAACCATAAATATTACCATTTCAATATCAATAAAATAAAAGGATTTCTGGACAACTAAGTACTTGTTCTAAAAGTACTGAAAATATTATATGAAAAATTAAATATTGAAAATATTACATGAAAAAATAATACTACCGAAGTTCGCAATAGCAAAACTCTGTAATATTTCCTAACAAATTGAGCTAGAATTATTAGAATTATTTTTGTCGAACTCAGCATCCTCAAAACCGTATAGACTGACCATCAAATAATTTTGACCTGCCAGGTTAGCGAACCGACCCACTGTGGGGCAGAACCGCCAGTTCCCTACTACTGAAACATTCGATGAGCGCATAATTTCGCGGAATGGACCTGTCAATTGGCCACCAAGATCGTGTGATTTGACACCATTGGATTATTTTCTTTGGGGATATGTGAAGTCGCTCGTCTACGCCAACAAACCAGAAACGTTAGGGGACTTGGAAGCCAACATTCGTGGCGTTATTGCCAACATACGGCCCCATATGCTCGAAAAAGTGGTTGAAAATTGGACCTGTAGAATTGGCTTTATTCGAGCCAGCCGCGGCGGCCACATGACGAAATCATATTTAAACATTAATGGCATAAAATTATCCTTCCAATAAAGCCAAATTGATGGACATTAAAACGATTTTCTTGTGTTTCATTTCAATTCGAAGTTCTATACCCCTCAAAAAAGCACCCTATATATGTGTATATTGTGTGTATTTACTTTTGTTTCACTACTTCAAATCATATGAAGAACTTGACCGCTACAAGCAAGTATCGATGCTTTTTATTCGATACTGAGTAGGTATCGATACTTTTGAACCGATACCGTATCAAGGAAAAGTATCGATACCTTCCTTAGTGGCATCGTTTCATTCCTAAATCTGCCACAATATCGAATCTCCCTTTATTTGTATATTTTATGTCATTTGTAAACTGTGCTATAAATTAAAGGCGGCGTGTCTATCTTGGACCCCGATCAACTTGGGAGTTTAAAATTTGTGTAAGTGGTTTATGATACGTGTAAACAATAAAGGACCTCCCCAAATAAACTTAATCCAGAAATTATTATTTTTTTTAAACAAACAAAATAAACAAGTATTAAATATTACATATTAATATTATATATTATTAAATATATCACTACATACAGCACACCCTAAAACACAAGTTATCGCCATAAAATTTTTTTGTATTTTTTTTTTATATAAAACTGAACCGATTTGGGGGAGAGAGCATAAGAATTCAAAAAAAAAACCGACACTCTAATGTACGATTACATATTTTGTATTGGGAATGCAACCTTTTAATAAAAACTAAATTGCTCCAAATAATCGATGCTTAAAAATTCATCTTTGGATAAAATACTTTTACACTTAGAACTTTTAAATCGATTTCTGCAATGTGACATCTTTCAGAAACCTTCCTGATTTTTAGCGTTCCGTACACCAAAGGTGAAAAGGAACCCTATTGTTTTCGCTACGCTGTCCGTCTGTCCGTCACACGGTATTTTCTCAGGAACCGTAAGAGCTACGGACCTGAAATTTGGACGGAGCATGTAGAGCCTTGGCCGCAACAACAAAAAATACATGAGAATTAAAAATTAAAGGGTGTTCCAAAACGAGCAATGAAATATGTTAAAATCCCATGTAATATACAAACAATTGTATGAACATATGTATATTGAAACTTGAAATTTGTAAAATTAGTGTATTTTTATACAGACTACAACAATTAACACTAAAATTTAAAAAATTTAAAGTAAAGGGTGGTAACCGTAAGATGCAAACACTTGAAATTTTCAAAAACGGTAAAACTAAAAAAAAATGAAAATTATAAATTCGACAAACCAAAAAAAAAAAAAATCGCCAAAAATTAAAAAAAAAATCGCCAAAACGAAAAAAATCGCCAAAATTAAAAAAAATTCTAACACTAAAAAAATCGCAAAAATGAAAAAAATCGCCAAAAATAAAAAAAATCGCCAAAATGAAAAAACGCCAAAAACCGAAAAAAATCGCCAAAACAAGAAAGTAAAGTGTCGAAACTAAAAAAAGAGCCAAAACTGAAAAAAATTGCCAAAACCGAAAAAACCCAAAAAACGCCAAAACAAAAAAAAAACCGAAAAGACCCCAAAAACGAAAAAAATGCCAAAACTATATATTATATAGGATGAAGTTTGTATTAAATTACATATCTAGTGTTCGTACGGAACCCTTCGTGCGCGAGTCAGAGTCGCACTTTACTGAATTTATTTTTTTAACAAACACAACCCGTGAAGCGATTAGCTTGTCTGCAGAAAACACCCAGGGTCTATGGCGGGAATCGAACCCACGACCTCTGGACTGAGAGGCTAGCATCGCTACCACTCAGCCACAGGGGCACCCTATTTGAAAAAGTTCTTAAAAAACTTATTGCATTTCCCTCGTTACCAATCGTATAAATCCCTTAAACAATTTCTTTGGTAGATTAAACAGATAAAAAGCTTTAATGCAATCATGAAAAAAAAAGCTTAAGTTTCTTAATATTCAAGTATTTCTTTTTGTTTCCTTTCGATTTCTTTTATTACTTGCTTTGCTTTTATTTTATTTTATATCAGCTCATTTAAAAAATGCGAAGAAAAGAATGAGATTGAAAGAAAAATAATTTCAAGTATGGCAAAGTAAAATAATAAGAAAACTGAATAGAATAGAATAAAACTTATTGAACATAAATCAGTGCTTGATCCTTAGATTTATTTCATTCGCTCTCCCTATTCAACAAACGACAACAACAGCTTTAGCAGCACCATAATTAAACTTTGTAATGTAATAGTAAATAATCGTAATTTTAATAAAAATAAATTTTCAAGGTTTCCAGCTTTAAAAAGTATGAAGCTACAGACATACATACATATGCATATGTACATACGTCAGTGTTGTTGTCATTTAGCTCACGCTTTTCCTTTTATTCAGTTTTTTAGACAGGCGGACAGACTTTTAGTCCGCAGCAGATTTGAATGAAGAAGAAGCAATCAATGTGCCTCGTTTTGTTTTCTATGATTTCATTGCTAAAAATTAAATACATACATATAATGCGTAAAAAAATAAAAAATGTTCATTATATTTTTAAAATACTGCTTTAGTTTCTGTCCTTTTATGGCATTTTTTTATTTTAAGAAGACTTAAATATTTTATACAGTGGTGAGTAAAATTGAATTGAGCGCACTACAAATCCTTAAAAGCAACATTTTGTATAGTATAACTGACAGTGTTGCCGGGGTACTTAATGGTTTTGCCAGCAGTCGGAGATAAGCTTATACGGACGGCAGTTGAGACCACAAATGTGTAAAGACATTTTGAAATTCCCAATTCAATTGGTTTCACTTTATTACTGCTCACCAGGTTAAATCTCGACTTGAAAAAACGAGGATATTCTCAATTCGTTTTTCATGTTTGCTACTTCACAACTCCGTTATTAGTTTACCGATTGTAGAGGTTATTTGTTTATCTGCATAGTGGGAACTTTTGCAAAATAAATGCTAATAAATCTGGAACTTCTAAAATACAGATTGGATTTATCTGAAACTTGGAACATCTTTAGAGCAGACTTTGTAACACATGTCTTGACAGCCTTCTGGCTTAATTTGGAGAGGAGTTACAGTGGGCCAAACTTAACCACCTGGGACTCAAAAAAATTCTAAAGCTTTTGACTTTTTTTTAAAAATTATCCGATTTTTATAGGATAAAACATTTTGAGCTAAGTTAAAAAAAATTCTTAAGATATACAGGGCAATTATGAATAAGAATCATAAAAAAAGAATCATAATCTCCTTATGCCTAATATACACTATGCCCCTGTGGCTGAGTGGTAGCGATGCTAGCCTCTCAGTCCAGAGGTCGTGGGTTCGATTCCCACTATAGACCCTGGGTGTTTTTCGCAGACAAGCTAATCGCTTTTCGAGTTGTGTTTGTATTAAAAAAACATGTAGAGAGTAAAAAATAATGACATCACAATAGGGTGTAATTGTGGCAACGTTTGTCATTTCCGATATTTTTCTGTATGTAGCATTGCTTTCCATATAAAAAACATAATGTAAACGGCGCGCCGCGGCGTTGCACATATTTTGAATATGACAGCACAAGATATGCCAGATGTGTACTCATGTGTTTCCGTATCTCTTATAGCGTAGAAGAAAAAAAAAATATTTTTTTGCCGTGACTTTTTTTTAGTATTTCACCTATATATGTACATATATAACTTATATATCGTTAGCTAAAATGCTAAAAGGCGTAACTAACAAACAAATTTTGATTGATTAAACTACATCCCTAGACAAAATTTTACACTTCTGCTATCAAAAATGACGCCTTTATGAGTGAGTTAGAGAGTGCTAAAGCTGGCCACATCGAGATGGAAGGGGCTTTCAATCAGGCTTATGTTATTTTTTTTAAGGTATTTTAAGTTTTTTATTGTAGCTTTTCAATTTTTATATCTAGTATTGAGTAAAAGATTTCAAAAATTTATTAAAAAATAAATACATATATTCATCAAAATCATATTTTTTCCGACAAAATATGCCAAATCTAAAAAAATATTTGTTTTTTGATCGACTAAAATATGCTATATCATAAAAATATGCAAACCAGTGCAAAATAAAATATTATTTGCAGACCTTTAAATTATTAAGCATATTTAAATCATATTATGGAAGGCACATCATTTATTTATTTTCACAATAATATGCGAATTAAATAGTTTTTTCGCTTTACTGAAAAGTTAGTTTTTTTGAGATGACGTATTTTGAATACATATAGGCCCTCGATGTACACCTTTCGTAATAAAATATATTTATCGTAATTATGCAATATGTTTTTTTCATGTACATATGTAAGTGTAGTTAATGCTAATAACAAGTAGCATTTAACGAATAACAAATAAATTCAGTGAAGTGCGACATTGACCCGCGCAAGAAGGGTTCCGTACGGGCACTAGATATGTAATTCAATACGAACTTTAGCCTATACTCGTTTAAAATATAGTTTTGGCATTTTATTTTCGTTTTTGGGTTTTTTCGGTTTTTAACGTTTTTTTAGTTTTGGCGTTTTTTCGGTTTTGGCGATTTTTTTAAGTTTTGGCGCTTTTTTAGTTTTGGCACTTTTTTTATCGTTTTGACGATTTTTTTTTCGTTTTGGCGATTTTTCGCCTTTGGTTTTTAGGTTTTTGGCGTTTTTTTCATTTTGGCGATTTTTTCGTTTTGGCGATTTTAGACTTTTTTTAATTTTGACGATTCTGTTCGTTTTAATGATTTTTTTTCGGTTTTTGTCGATTTTTTCGGATAGGCGATTTTATAATTTTGGGATTTTTTAGTTTTACTGTTTAAGGTTTCCAACATATAGCAAGTTGTCAAAATTATATAGTCAAAATGGCATTAACTGATAGAACACCCTTTAATTAATTTTTTTTTTTAATTTTAGTGTTAATTGTTGTAGTATAAAAATTGATATTACATGGGATTTTAAAATTTTTCGTTACTCGTTTTGGAACACTCTTTAATTTTTAACTCTCATATATTTGTGGTTGTAGCAGCCAAGGTTCTACACATTAAAAATGTTTTCGAGCAACGGTAAAAATGTTTTCGAGCAACGGTATCGAGAGGTGCTAACTGGTTATGCTTCTGTTTAAAATAAATAACCCTTCACGGTACCAGGTAATTAAACAAAATTCGCCTATACGCTATTACAGACTATTAGTTTTCTATTTCTCATTGGTGCATGTTCTAAAAAAATACTGAGCACTCACTTTTTTCCACTGAATTTAAAGGCTGTTTTAGTTTTCATATTTGTTTGAAAATATTCTGAAAGTTGTTTTTGCTATAGTAATAGAAATCATTAAATTACTTTTTTCAAAACTGTTGATCAATTCATCCTAAATTAGTGAGCACTCAGTTTTTGGACTGAGTGTATGTATTTGTTAAATATTTTATGATGCCTGGGATCACACTGTTGGCACAATGTACCGATTTTCGGTACATAGTGTACATTTAAATACACAAGATAGATTATTTAAGTTTCATTTAAGTGTCATTGAATTTGCACTAAAATCATGATTTCCGTATTTAAAAGGAACTCAAATTATAATATTGGATATAATCATGATACAATTATAACAGGTACATGCACAAGCCCAGCCTGTTAATATATGTATACAACAGAGAAACAAGTCGACCGGCTCAAAGCCGACGGTGCGCCGCCGCCGGTTATTTTTCTGTGTATCAAGCCGCCACCGATTGTATCGGCTCACATCGGCTCAAAACCAGCCGAAATTTTATCTGATCCAAAAGACAAATTTCGGAAAAAAAATTTTGAAAATCAATTTTCAGTTTCAATTTTTATTTTTTCCTTAAATTTTCATATGCTTATTTGAGCCGCTGAAAATTCTCTCGGCGCGCCGCCGCCAGTCACAACTCTACTGCGCCGCCGCCGCCGATAATTTTGCCTCGACTTGTTTCTCTGGTATACAATGCAAATAGTTGTCAAACTTTGTTTACAAGCTACGAAAATGTTAGTGTATGTGTGTGAATAAAATGATTACAGAGTTGCCAATGAATTTACACATCGCTGTGTCTCCAATTACACATCGAAGAAAATTACACTACACATCTTTTGTGTAGGTTAAAATTAAAACAAAAATAAATAATAATAAAACCCAAAGTAGAATTATGTATACACAGATTATACAAGAATTTAATTACATGGCCTACACATGTGAGTAGAAATTACACACTGTATAACTACACAAAGATTGGCAACGCTGAATAACTATAATCATGCAGGAATGCCGCGTCTGCAATTGTACTTTAGTTACTCTGTAATTGTTATTTTTAAAAACAAAAGGCATCTGTTTCTGACAATTATTCGTTCGTTTATACCAACAAAATGAATGTGTTTTTTGGTGTTGTAATTTTGTTGTAGTCGTGCATGTACCTAGTATAATTGTACCATGTATATAATTTTATTAGATTTTTATAATTGTTTACTTACTCTGCTAATAACTACAGAACTTATATAAAAAACCACGGTGCTTACCTAAAATAGACAAAAGAGAAATATTAATAGTAAAACAAAGAAATAAATGTTAAGAAAAATATAAAACGGTATATTTACGGTCTGTCCCACGATGTCACCAGAAATCGTTCGATCGAATACTTATATTAAAAACAACAACAAATTTTCAAAAGTAATTGTTGTTTGCAATTCAAATTGTCGATCGAACGATTTCTAGTCTAGACAACCCGTACCATTTACTTCCGAATTTTTTAAAATTTATTTATTTACAAGAAAAAATACCCAAATACGAGGACATACACACCAAAGTATTGTTCTGAGTAATAACTCTCTACCTCTTATTTCCAGAGCCGTGACTAATTGTTTGGAAATGCTGAAGTGAACATTGTTTGCAAATATACATCAATGCTGCCCACAGAGAGAAAACCGAGAGAAATGTATAAGCTTATGTGCATTAATTTTTACAAAAATTCGATTGATGTTCGGCACTCTGGCGCTTCTCTGGCCAGCAGTGATATACATCATAGCTGCCCACAAAGAGAAACACGAGAGAAATGTATAAGCGTATGTGCATTCATTTGTATAAAAAGCCGATTGATGTTCGGCACTCTTGCGCTTCTCTGGGCAGCCTGGATATACATACATACTTATGTATGTGTATGGTTTCAAAAGAAAACTACCGGATAGGTGGCGAAACGTGGTAGTGAGCGTGTATTATACCGAGATATAGACAATCTCAGCAAAAATTAATAAAAGCTGCTCTTAAGAAGTTTAATTGCCATTATTTACAGTGTTGCCATTTTTTGATGTGTAAACATCTATGCGCTAGGGGGTAAAAATCTTTTGACTTTGATTTCTTTGCTGAGATTTCTTTGCTTTTCTTTCACAGCATTGTCAAATCGGTGTGAGCTATGTATGAGTGTATTAGTGTTTGAAAGAAGCAATACCAAGCAGAGAAACAAGTCAACCGGCTCGAAGCCGACGGTGCGCCGCCGCCGGTTATTTTTCTGTATATTTCCGTACACCAAAGGTGAAAATGAACCGTAAGAGCTACGGACTTGAAATTTGCAACAATGTGTAGACATTTGGCCACTACAACAACAAATACATGAGAGTTAAAAACTAAAGGGAGTTCCAAAACGAATAACGAAAAATGTTAAAATCCCATGTAATATACATACAATTGTATGTACATATATAAACTTGAAATTTTAAAAGTTAGTGTATTTTTATACAGACTACAACAATTAACACTAAATTTAAAAAATTTAAATCAATGGGTGTTCCATCAGTTAATGCAATTTTGACTTTGTAATTTTGACAACTTGCTGTATCTTGGAAACCGTAAGAGCAAAACTCTTGAAATTTTCAAAAACCGTTAAAGCAAAAAAAAATCAATAAAATATAAAATCGCCAAATATAAAAAAATCGCCAAAAACAAAAAAAAAATCGCCAAAACGAAAAAAGCACCAAATTAAAAAAAATCTCTAGGACTAAAATAAATCGCGAAAAACCGGAAAAATCGCCAAAATTAAAAAAATCCTTAAACAAAAAAATCGCCAATATGAAAAAATCGCCAAAATGTAAAAATCGCCTAAATAAAAAAACCCCAAAAACAGAAAAAAAATCGCCAAAATGCAAAAAAACCCAAAAAAACAGAAAAAAATCGCCAAAATGAAAAAAATTGCGAAAATTAAAAAAAAAACCAAAACGAGAAAAAACGCCAAAACGAGAAAAAAGCAATAAAACTGAAAAATAAATCGTTTAAACTGAAAAAACTTAAAAAAGGAAGAAAGCTAAATCAAAAAAAAAAAAAAAATTATCAAAACCGAATGTGCGCGATTCAAAGTCGCACTTTACTGAATTTATTTTAATTGCAATGCGTACACAACAACAAGAACAGCAACAACTAAATGATGAACAACAGGAATTAAAAATTAAAAAGTAAAAGTAAAGTCATTTACTATAAATGAGCACTGCAGTACCACTAAAGTTTCAGTAAAATCAATAAAAAATGTTTAACAAGTAAATTTTTACTGATTACTAAAATTTTTTTTCTACAATTTTTATAAATTGCCTAAATGATTTGTTATATGATGAGGTGCATTGAATTTTCAGTAATCAGTAATGCCCGTATTCATAATGAAATTCTACCAAGTGGCTAAATGTTTTTCATAGAAAAGTTTCAAAATTTGAATGAAAAAACTTTGCCACTTGCTACAATTTTATTATGATTACGGCCCTACGATTTTACTGGTAATGCAAATTAAATTTCATTAGCAGTAAAAATTTACTGAATTTTTTAGTATTCAGTAAATTTACTGCTTACTGCAATTTTGAATGCAGTACATATACATATAAATATACTGCAGTGTGCCCATTTACTAACCAAATAAGTTTAATAAAACAAACAAAATCCAACAAATTCAAACGTATTTACAATATTGAAGTTTTGATACTTTTAATTAATTAATTTAAAAAAAGATACTAAAAGCATAAGTACTTCCAACTTAAAAAAAAATTTTCATTACATTTGCTTGTTTTTCTAGAGATTATCCCCAATTTTTGATTTGTCATCCCCAAAAATCCCCAAATTGAGTTTTTTTAATTAAAATTTTTTGTTTTGTGAAAAAGATAAAAATTTCGAATTTTATTAAAAAAATAATGACAAAAATAACATTTATATCGATAGCTATATTTACATTCATATTAATTTAATTTGTACTTATAAAACTTGCAAAGAAAAAATAACACATACATAGTTTAATATACACAAGTATAAAAAAAATTTAACCAAAGTTTACCATTTCAAATATTTCAGAATCGAAATCTTCCGATTCATCAGCCTCAGAAATTTTGTTGTACATAGTACTTGTATTAAAAAGCTTTAGCATTTCAGCAAAAGGATTAATTTGTCACAACAAACGGAATTATTTTTAAAGTGTGTTTATTCTAAGAAGTACTTCCAACAAGTCATATTTCATTTTGTTACGTATTCTTGTTTTGGTAGTGTTCATTATATTGGTTAATCTGCTTTGATACTTCTTCTTTATTATTTATTATGAATAGAAACACACATTTTTAGACTTGCCAGACACATATTTCTTAGCTCAAAGATCATTCTTGTTACCATCAGTTATAAAAAATCTCAAACAATAACTTTAATTTTGGTTATCATTCCCAACAAATCCCCAGATCCCAAACACGAAATTGTCATCCCCAATTTGGGGACAAATCCTCTAAACTGACAACACTGATTATTTACAAAGTATCAGTAAGGGAGCCTTGTCTAATAACCAGGATAAACAATCACCACAACAGTGGAAAGTTAATCTACTTCTGAGTCATTTTCTGAAACAATACCATAGTGTCTGCTTAATTGATGTCCGGTTAATTGTTTTACTCAATTTATTAATAAAACAAATCACGCAATTGCTTTACTGAATCAACTAACAGAGTATGGCATAAATGTTAAACTTAAAAAAATAATAAAAATATTATCTTTGTACTAATGGAAAAAATAACAGGTAAGAACTTAATATTTCTTAAATTTTTTAACATTTCTTTCAATCTGGTGAATAGGACTTAAACACAGGCATACCTGCAAAATCAATTTATGAAAAACTGGTAGGCAATTTTCGATTCAATTCACGATTTTTGCACTTAAAATTAATTTTCATATAATTTGAATATATTTGTGTTTTTATATTTTAGTCTTAGCAGCCATAAGTGACTCCCATTTATTATCAGTTCATCAGAGAGAAAGAAATCCTTCAGTTTTTAATCGAAACCCTTTTTTTGCCTAAATTCAAGCACTTCTGCAAGCGGGCAAGCAGCAAGAACACTATGGGCACAAAAGGGGGATTTAAAAAAAAAAAAAAGTGGCACAAAAAGGGGATTTCTAAGAACAAAAGGGGCAACTTTAAAATCCAGGAAAATTAAAGAAACAAACACATTTATCAACCTATTTTTATTAAAAACAAACAATAAAAACAAGTTTCTCATGTATAAATGTATAAAAAGTACACAAACATTAATTTTATGAGCCTGACTAAAAATTATTTCTGATTAAAAATTCACTATAGTTCAATTAAAATCTAAAAATGTCCTAAATAAAATGTTTTTTTTAATACATGTTTTTTTTTATTTATTGTATCTTCATATATGAACTAACAATAAGTATTCAAATCTTAAATCTAAAATATAATTAGTAGGCCCGACCAATGTCGGACATAACTTAGTGATAGTTATTAATAATGCATAAGTAGTGATAAGCAACAAAAAAAAGAAAAAAGTGTTACCAAGCAGCTTCATCATCTAGACTCTAGATTCTAGAGCAATGGTAGGCAAAATAAGGGCGCCGCGCCTTTTCTTATTCTCTTTTATTACGTATGTGTACACACGCATTGTTGAGAAATAAACAACATTAATCAGTCTAGCTAAAACATTCAAGCAGGCAGGTCGTGTACATCGCATACTGTTAAAAATCAGTGTTGCCAGAGACAAACTCTTCCCAACAATAATAAATTGTGTGATGAAAATGACTAAAATTTTTATTTTCGGAAAATTATTTTGGCAAACCAGAATGTCTGGTTTGTGAACAGGCATTGTCACGCATGAAAAAACATGACATGCAAAGACATTTTCAAGCATATCACAAGGAATATGAAAATATTACTGGTGATGCAAGAGAAGCCCTTATTGTTCAGCTTAAGAAAGCTTTTTATGAAAAAATGATTGCTGATTCTAGAAATTCAGACGCAGAAGCAGTCGAGTTTTCTAAGAAAATAAAGGCCTCTTTTGTTGTTGCTGCATCTCTTGCTAAACGTTGGCGTCCTTTTGAAGATGGTGAGTTTTTTAAAGAGCTGAGTAATGATGTATTAAAATGCTTTGGTGACAAATCTGAAGAGATTCGCATGCTTATAAATGACATTCCCCTCTCTCCTCGTACAATTGTTCGACGTACTGAGCAAATCAGCGCATTTATCTTTTCAAATATTAAGAAAAGAATGCTTAATTGCCAATTTTTTTCCATATGCCTTGATGAATGCACTGATCTAAACGATATATCTCAGTTAATTATTTGTGTAAGAACTGTCAATAAAAATTTTGACGTACATGAAGAAATGTTCTCCCTACATAGCTTACATAACAGTGTAAAAGGAAAACTTATTTTCGACATCATAAACGAAAATGTTCTTTCCTTTAAGCACCCCATACACGTTTCAATTCAATTGTGAATTGAGTCTTTCAATTGAATTGATTCTTCGCCACACACTTCATAAACTGAATTGAAAGATTTTCATTCAACTGTCAAATTTATATTTTTTAACAAATAAAAATTTAAAAATTTAAAACTTCTATTGTATTTATTCATTTATTTTTCTTTTTTATAGTTAGAATTCAATAAAATTAAATAAAATTTTAAAAATACATAACTTTTTCTATACAAAATAAAGCTACAGACATAAATTTTGACAGCTAATCAAGAGACTCGAACACACACAGCACAATCGAATTGAAAGATTTACTAGTCAACATTAAAAATTAAAATCTTTTGATTTTTCTGCAGCCAACTCGACAACTGCCAAACTAATCAATTGACAAAGCCATACACGCTTTGATTTGGACAACAACCGACTCAATTGAAAATTCAATTGAATCGTGTATGGGCTGCTTTACTGATAAGAATAAGTTTTGCTCTGTATTTACTGATGGTGCCAATGTAATGGTGGGTAAAAAAGAGGGTTTCGTAAGACATTTGCTTAAGAGTGGTTTAAATATATATGTTTTTCATTGCATTATTCACCAACAAGCATTATTTGCAAAAAGTTTGAATGTAATGAATACAATGAAAATCGTGATTCAAATTGTTAACAAAATACGAGCTGGCCATAATGCCTTGAATAATAGAAAATTCAAAGAAATTCTTGATCTCGTGCATGCCGAATATGGGGATTTGCTTCTGTATGCAGAAGTAAGGTGGTTAAGCAAAGGTCGTTGTCTTCAAAGACTTTTCAGTCTTCGTGAGGAAGTTGTATCGTTTTTGGATCATAATAAAACACCTGATACCAAAGTATTGTCGGAGCATTTGAACGATAATGTTTTTTTTTATTAGATCTTGCGTTTTTGACAGACATAACTGAGTTTGTTAATCAACTAAACATACAGCTACAAGGAAACACCAAAACAATTTTTGAGCTATTTTCTGCAATAAAACAATTTATTAGACAAATTGAAATTTTGATACAAAACCTTAAAGATAAAAATGTAATAAGCTTAAAAAGGACATTTGAAATTTATAGCAAAATTCCAAATAGCAATAGCAAACTACAGGAATATCTAAATGTGCTTCAGACTCTACTAATTAATTACAACAATCGTTTTCATGACTTTAAAAATATTGACAATTTGATTGAAATGCATAACAACCCTTTGTTATGTAATATAGAACACCAAAATCAGGATATTAAAGCAGAGTTAATTAAAATGAGAGAAGATCTAGCTTTACCATTAACTAGCGGGATAGAGTTCTGGAGAAGTATTTCTGCAGATGTATACCCCAAGGCAAAAAATGAAATTTTAAAATTATATTCAATGTTTGGAGCTACCTATATTTGTGAGTCAACATTTTCCATACTAAAGCACATTCAAACTAAAAGCCGAAACCGTTTAACAGATAAACATTTAGAAAATTTAATACGCATAAAATGTTGTCCGTATGAAATTAATATTGAAGATGTAAATAGATTCGAATAAATTGTTTTATTGCAGAAAATCGCAATTTTTTTCGTTTTTCTTCGCAACCAGATGTTAAGTTGATTAACAAATTCATACACCACATTCGGCAAAGTCGAGATGAAAAAAATCTTTTAAATCTCTATGATTTATTTTCTTCAAAATTTTAACCACTATTTTCATTGTACTCGTTACATTCAAACTTTTTTCAAATAACGCCTGTTGTTGAATATTGCAATGAAAAACAAATATATTTAAATTATTTTTAGCAAACTTCCTACGAAACCCTCTTTTTTTATCGAAAATATGCTTTCATTTTGCATTGTTGTATAAGCCATATAGGGAAAAAATTCTTTGTGTACGTCAAAATTTTATTGACAGTTCTTATACAAATAATTAACCGAGTTATGTCGTTTACATCAGTGCCTTCGTTTATGTCTTTCTTATTATTTCTTGATATTTAAAAAGATGAATGCACTGATATGCTGGGCATTCAAACTTATCGAAAAATCATATATGTACATATAAATTATTTGAAGAAACCGACCTACAAAACCCATCTTTTTATCCACCATTACATTACAACAAAAGATGCATTTCTTTATATAAAAAAATTTTGTGTTTCTTCTGACCGTAATAATATCAAGTTTGCCTTTGGAGATTTCAAATAAGTGAAATGAGACACTGGCAACACCGGATCGTGGTGATAGTTTAACTCACACAATTGTAAAATGCAATTGTATGGGTTGCCGACCACGGTTCTAGAGTGTTGAATATTATAGCCCGTGTATCTCTCTTTTTTAAGCGGATGTGTACAGTAAAGTTCAAAATATTACGAGCAAGCGGATAAGGATGTGACTCGAGTTTTGTTAGATATTTGCCTGCGTATTTTGCAATTTCTTCAGTCACTAATGGCATATTTAAATCACAATGTGTATTTGAATTTTTGATGAACCATGGAGCCGATGTTATCAAACGTAAAATTTTGTTTTATCTTCGTTGGATTTTCTCAACATTTGAAGCTGAAGCAGTGCCCCATAGCTGAATTCCGTAGCACCATATTGGCTTTAAAAGCGACTTGTATATTAAAAGTTTACAGTCTAGCCCTTAAATGCTCACTGTATCTTTAAAGATGCAACCATTAAAATAACTCCTATAGTGTTACTTTAGACCAAAATCGCACAGAAACAGCATTAATGCACAAAAAACACATTAAACGTTTGTTTCAAACTATTTTCCAACGAATAGTTTTTCAATTGTAGGCCTAGTTGACTTTGAAAATTAAAAATATATATATATATATATTTTTTTTTTCATTTTAAATTAATCGGCATTTTTCCAAAGCGAAAACTTCAAAGAAGATTTGATATTGAGTCTCAAAAAAATAAAAAGCAGTGTAAGATAAATAATAAATGATAATAAATAAATTTGATTCGAAGTCCTTCAAGGAAGCTATAGTAAATGGTTGTATCTTTAAAGATACACTGAGCACTCGCCAATAAATTAAAAATTCGTTATTGTTTACACTTTGTACTGCTTTATAGTTTATTTTTATTTACATGCTAAGCTTTAAAGAAGCAGATTGTTTGTTTTTAAGTATTGTGCATTTATTTTGTAGTACGTTTAACAATATTAACGGAATTTCAATAAAATTTTTGGGAAAGTCATGTCAGGTTTTACAAAAGTTGGTAAAGTAAGGATGACTGATGAAGAAATGTGCCAATTATTGTGCAATAACGAAAAGTTTTCCCACGATAGCACGGATGAAAGCGACTGACGACCTAGAGATGAGGAATTTCCAAGCGGAGGAAAGAAGAATAAGAACTACTATTCAAGATGCATCTAAAGTGCAATTAATTGATGAAGATAATTTGCACAATGATAATGAGCATGAAATTGATTCAAATGCATCCACACATGATTCTTTTGTCAATATGATGCTCACTCACTATCTACTTCTTTTGAACACACTTTGTCATTGAATTCTTCCAATTTGTTTTCTTCTATGTTTAGTGAGATAACAATAAATCACAAATCTTCTGATTTGGAAAGAGTGTTATAGAAAAAGGTGATGTATAGTTTAGTGAAAAACAGGTTCTATGTGGAGGAGACAGTAAGTAATCTTCCAGAAGATATAAAAAAATTTCAGACTCCATACCAAGTTTGGAGTAATTTATTTCCACAAAACTTGGAAGAGGATAAAGTTAGAGAGTCTGTAAAATATTCTGGAATAGATCAAATCAATTTTACAATAGCGGACTTGCGTAAATTTATAGGAATTCTTTTCCACAAGAGTTATTATGAGCTTCCAAATTCACGGGACTATTGGTCTGAAAAAAATCATCGAAGCGTTGCTGTTATAAAAAGCCAAATGAGCAGAAGGCGTTTTTAAAAAATTCGTGAAATAATTCATTTCTGCTCCTGCTCCTGATGATGCTATCGCGGCAGGCTTTATCTTTTACGACCTATTATTGAAACTCTTAAAAGAACTTTTGGTAACGTTCCAAAGCTGGGCAGGCTATGTGTAGACAAGCAGATGTGCTCCACTAAAATTGGAAGTTTTATGAAGCAAAATATAAGCCCAAAAAATGGGGATTTAAACTTTTTGTATACTATGAGATATGCTTATAAATTTGAAATTTATGGTGGTGCAGCTGAAATTTGTGCCGAAGGAGAACCTGATCTTCAGGCCTGAGCGAATATAGTTGTTCGATTGCTTCGTGAAGTACCTCGATTTAAAAACTACAAAGTATACTTTGACAATTTTTATACTTGCAATAGGTAAAATTCGGTGCAACAGAATAAAAAAATTCTATATTCAATGGGTCGTCATAAAATTATGATGAGAAGCAGAAAGTGGACCAATAGAATATTTTATCGTCTTCTAGATATGATATGTAAAATAAATGTCAAAAAACATCAGAAACGAGATTTTAAGTTGGAAATGGCAGACGTTTTATTTTCCTCCACGTTGGATCATCCCGCTCAGCGTAGCCGTCCACCTGTTGAAAAACAAGTTGAAGAAAAAATTCGAAAACTAAATGTTCATCAAGCGTCACCAAAGGACACCACACCAGGTATGATAGATTATTCTGCTGTGATGGATAAAAAGGGAGATGTAAACTACCAAGCTGCTTCGGGCGTTTTTTGTTTTGCAAAAGTGCTACGTGAATCTATGTTTAACCGTGGGAAAAATTGTTTTTATTCTTAAATTAAGTTAGAATTTAAGGTATTTTTGTGAACTGAATTTTATGTATTATTAAATTAAAAAATACATTGCTTTTTCATTTTCATTTTTTTCAATTAAATAAAAATATTTTAAAAATTTTTATTTTTATTTTCTATTTTTCTTAGAACATTATAAACTGGAGAGTGCTCAGTGCATCTTCTAAGATACAGCCACTTTTTTTTAAATATCTTTAAATAGAAACTTTAAAAAAAAAACTGAGTACGCAGTGTTTTCTGGTTTGCAACGATCTATATCATATATTTTTTTAGTTGTAATCGGCGGCCTTGAGCATTTAAGGGCTAGGCTAAGCGTTGAATTTCTACCAATCAGCCAATGTACCTGAGTTAATTTAAGTTACATTTGTGATAGCTTAGAATCAATGTGGTGTTTCCATGTAAGTCGTGGATCAAGGTGTATACCAAGATATTTCACATGTGAATGTTGAGAAACAACTTGATTGTTAATCCGAATGGGGGAACAAGTATCTCCATTCTCCATCTGGCTAATGTGTTCCTGGAGTTTGCGGGATGCCTCATCAGGGTTTTTGTGCATACTAAGGCAGGCTGTATCGTCGGTAAATGTACAAGTGTGGATACTACTGCTCACAGGCATATCACAAGTATAAATCAAATATAAAACTGGCCCCAGTATACTCCCCTGTGGTACACCGGATGAGATAGTTTCAGGCATACTCATAAAGTGTCCTTCCACAACTGTAAATTTTCGGGCAAGAATGTAACTTTCCAAAAGATTTAGAATGTTTATTGGTAAGTATGTCTTCAATTTCAAAATCAGGCCTTCATGCCACACTTTATCAAATGCCTGAGAAACATCAATAAACAGGGCAGAACAATACTTCTTTTCCTCAAATGTTTTTCTTATAAATTGAACCAATCTTTGCGTTTGATCAATGGTGCTATGCTGACTTCTAAAACCAAATTGATGGTCTGGTATGTACCCACTACTAATTAGAATTGGGGACAATTTTGTTTTGAGCAGTTTTTCGAAAAGCTTTGACATTGTTGATAGTAGACTTATTGGCCTATATGACTCAGCCTTGGTAAGATCTTTACCTGGCTTTGGAATCATTTTAACCTTGGCAAGCTTCCAATCGTAAAATGGCATTAAAAATGAATAACAGGATTCTAATTGCAGTACGAGGCAATTTAATCAGCATCTGGTTACTAATTCCATCAATACCGGGAGCTTTTTTCGGCAATTAGTTTTTGTACATCACGCATTTTAAATTTTAAGGGTCGAGGGGGTAGAGCAACTACACTCGGCAAATCAGCAACACCGGTACATGTGTTTGGTGTAAATACGGATTTTAAATGCTCAGCAAATATTTTACATTTTTCAGTATCGCTTCTTGCCCAACCTCCGGTAGATGTGCGCAGAGGTGGCTTAAATTCAACGGGTGTTTTAAGCAAAGAGTAATTAGATGCTGGTGTGACATCAAAACCTTCCGGATAATTTTTAAAAGATGCAGTTTTTTCAGATGCAAGCAACTCTTGGAGTCGTTTAGTGCACTCTTTAAATCTGATTTAGTGTTGAGGTGATCTGTGCTGTTGCCATTCCCTTCTTGCTCTTCTTTTTTCACGTACGAGACGTTCAATGTCTGTAGAATAAATTCTATTAAACCCAGTATGCGGATGGGAGGTAGTGGCATATTCAGCAGCTTCTTTAATATTCTCGTTAAGATTGGCAATGTTAGATTCAATATCATCGGGTGTTCTTAGCGTAATATTTTCCGTGCAATGACTACTAAGATATTTTTTATTTATCATCTTGACATATGGGTGAGGTAAAGCGCTTCTTAGTGGGCTACAGATTGTAACGATCGTGGGAGAGTGATCGGACGAGAGATCTAGGGAAGCTTCAACGTGAATTAATTCCCTAGAAATACTTTTTATGACGCCAAAGTCTATAACGTCCGGAATTTTTCGTACGTCAGTAGGCCAGTAAGTGGGCTCCCCACTCGAAATAACATCCAAGCCCATTTTTGAAATTGTGTTGAACAACGCCCTACCTCTAGGCGTAATAAGACGCGAACCCCAGAACGTATGCTTAGCATTGTAGTCGCCAGCTGCTACGAAACAAGGTCCAAGAGATTTGTATAATTTCTCGTATTGATCCTCAGTGATTGAAAATCTAGGAGGGGAGTAAATTGAAGATGTCACGAAATTTGTACAAAAATGTTCAATGCAGATATTTGTTGCTTGTGGATGTTCTTCACAAATGTTAAATAAAATGTAACTATTAAAATTTAGAAACAGAACGGCACAGCACAGAACATCAACAGAAAGTAAAGAATAATGGAGCATTTACTAACCCACGTGAACAATTACTGATTACTGGGGATGAGATGTATGTATACAGAAAAAGAAATTTTTAATTTTACAATTGTTTATTTGACGACTGTGAATATATTCCTTTGATACTGGCTAGTTGAGTATTTGCAAATACAATTTTTATTTACAAATAAGACGAGTATAAGCGTAGTAGAGATAGCTACTAAATATAAAAAAAATCATAAAATCTATGATAATAATGAAACACTAGTCAAAATGTGGCATTTGATATTGATCGAAATTACAATAGAAAATAAATGGAAATTTCGTTCGATATTGAATGCTGTAATTGGCCCCAGTTCTTAAGATTTGCAAAAAATTAAAAAATACATTAATAAATTTTTTGGCATCTTTTTGGGGCATATCACTTTTTTTTACTTAAAAACCAGTATAATTCAAAAAATTTACTTAACCATTTAATCATGCGATTTCAAATCGATCGGTTTACAGAAAGCCTTTCAAAAATATGTATTTTAATTAAATTTGGCTTTCACAATAGATATCAAAAATAGAGTTATAATTATCAATTATGAGTGTGCAATTGTATTGGTATATATAAAAACCTTAAACAAATGAAAAAATTCTTATCAAGGTGTATGTTTTTATATTACGTTTGACACATAGGAAATAAAATATTGTTTAATGTGTAGAATTTGTACGAATCTGCGTACATTTATTGTCAAAATAAAAACGAAAGTTGACTTTGAACAAAAAGGGGCAAAAAGGGGCACAAAATAATGCAAATGATACTAAAAGGGGATTTAAAAGTAAGGGGCATAAAAAGTGGCAAGGTAGTTGAAAAAGGGGTAAAATGCGACTTTAGTCCAACAACGGTAACGCTGACTATGGGGTATTTATCAGAAAGCAACGCTATGTTAACCCAGAGTAGTCTTTGCTTTGCTTTGAAAGGCCGAAAATGATCAACGGCAAATATTCAGCCCAATCATAAACAAAAATTCCGAACGACTTTCCTCACTTTTCCCTTTTCTCCTATTATGAAATAGTTTTTCCCCTCTTTTTACCAAATGTGGGAATAAAAAACTCCACGGAGAAAAAAGTATGTATTATGAACGCAATTAAACTTGCTTTTTTCACTAAAAATAGAATACGAGAATGATTCTTTTGAAGAAAACAAGGCAACAGGGCGGGCGGCAGGTTGTTGTCAATGCTGATTTAGTCTTTGTAATCCAATTAAACTAATTTCTATTTTTCTATTTTTTCATTACAAAGTTAAGCGACATTTAAATGAAACTTAAATGTCCGGTGTTGCGTATTTAAATTCTATTGAAAACATGTGCATGAACATCGTTTAAATTTCATAAATATGTAACATATCGAGAGCCTATATTCAAAATACGTCAACTAAAAAAAAAGGAAAATTTTCAGTAGAGCGAAAAAACTAGTTAATTCGCGCATTATTGTAAAAATAAATGATGTGCCTTCCATAATATGGTTTAAATATGCTTACTAATTTATAGGTCTCCAAAATATATTTTATCTTGCTCTGGTTTGCGTATTTTTATTAGATAGCATATTTTAGTCGATCAAAAAACAAACATTTTTATAGAGTTACCATATTTTGTGGGAAAAAATATAAGATTGTTTTGAATATATTTATTTTTTTTTTATCAATTTGTGAAATCTGTTACTCAATACTATTTATATGAATTCAAAAGCTATAAGAAAAAAACTTAAAATACCATAAAAAATAATTTAATCCTGACTGAAGGCCTCTTCCATCTCGAGGTGGTCAGCTTTAGCACTCTCTAACTCACTTTCTAGTGTAACAGGGTCACTCCAAATTATTAATTTCGAAAGCTTATGTCATTGACTATAATCGGTCCATAATGTTTCTGTTCGATTAACAGTTTAATAGTTATACATACATTAACAATTTTTTTTTATCGGAACCCCTCTGTACTAATATATTAAAAGTGACCATATCTCAAAAACTAGCCATAAGATATCAAAATCCTTACCAGATTCGTGTTCAGCATGCCAAATGTAATAAGATATGAAGTAGATTTACCATAAATTACTAATATTTTAAAAAATATTGAAAATTTACATGGGAGTTATCATTTATTTTCCCCAAAAAAATTATACTTTGAGATAGCAGAATAAGAAAAATTTATATAAAACGAGAAAAAATTTGATTCGAAATTTATACTACAGATGAATATTGCATAGGGGAGCTATTTGCCATCGGAAACTCATTTTGACCAAATTTAAGTTGACGTATTTTGAATATAGGCTCTCGATATGGAGTAAATAAATAGACAAATGCGTTATGGTGTTCTTTTTGTTTCATAAAATAAATAAATAACTTTCTTATTTACATCTGTTTTCTTTGAGAACTATTGACATTTCACAGTGCTACCATACTTTCATGGTATTTAAGTGAGCGTTTAATTGTTTGACTGCATTAAAGTACAAATTAAATTTAAGCTAAATGACATTGCATTGATAAGTCAATTATTGCGCCTTACAAAGCCGTTAATTGCAAGAAATGATAAATTTTTCCTATAAAACTAGTAAATACTACTTTTAGTAGACACTGTGAATATGTGTATGTATGTATAGATAAATTTTATCTACACTACGACAAAAGAACAAAATAAATGAATAAATGGTAAGTATACACGGCAGTTATGAATTTTTTAATAATACTCTATGACACAGTATAGTATAATGCAACGAAACTTAAGAATAATAAAAAATAAGATATTTAAATAAGATGACAACTTTGCAAAAATGAGCCCACGCGTTTAGTATTAATGTACACCCAGAGAAAAAACAGCTTAAAATCAATAAAAACAATGTTGAATTAATAAGAAACATTAACGAAAGTCTAGTAATGTTGAAATTCCTTATTTCAATACGGAAAAATATTAATTTACTGTATGTATTTATTAATTAAATTTATTTTTAAGTATCTCAATATACATTTTCTTTTATATTTAAAATTATTGAATTAATGTGACGCGTTCTTATTTTTAAGTTGCAGCTTTTCCCTGAGTGTATTTCTGTTTTTATACTACGAACATATTTTCTAAAGATGAATTCAGCTGAATAGTATAACAAGTTGAAAATCAATAATTTTTAAATGTATAGAAAGAAAAAATGCTTCGCCACACGAATGAACACACACTCTCCTTTTCTTTTACTTTGCAATATATAATCTACTGCAAAAAAAAAAGACTAGTATTTACTAACTTTAACAGCCTGGCCCACGATATCGACAACGTTCGACTTGTCGCACACTTACATTTGAAACAACAAAATATTAAAATTTGTTTTTGTTTTGAATGTAAGTGTGCGACAAGTCGAACGTTGTCGATATCGTGGGCCTGGCCCTAAATTATACATAAGTACAGTTAGTCGCAAAACTCTACATACAATTTTAGGCATTTCGTATGTAAGATACATTACATATACATACATACATATTATTCATAATTTTTATTTAATGTTTGATTTTTGAAAATATTGTATCCTGAGTATAACATATCGAGCCATTACCGTCAAAGAAGCTTAACCAACATGATTTTCGAAATGCGTTTTTTCTAAAAATCATTAACTTGTTTTAATTGGCATTATCTGTCAAAATTTTATAACCATAGGATATACCGTTTCAATTTTATAGCAAAAACAATTTAAGCTTAAGTACAAATTATTTTTTGTTTGCAGTTTTTGTAATTGCTTGTTACTTAAGCTAAAATTTCCTTTTGAAAATAAAGCAAGTATGATATAATATTCGGATTAGCGGTATATAATATACCCTCCATCGACTTCTTATGAAGTATATGCATACATACAATATTACATACATGATCTATTTTTAAATTAATTATTCACCCACACATAAAAAACATGAATGCACATTATTAGACCATGCAAATTGCGGAAAGTATTTATTTTATTCGCTCCACCGGCAGTTTCTGATAGACCGGCCATGCGAATTGCATTTTTCAACTAAAAAATAACATATCTTGGATATAAACACTTTTGGCATCATAACCAGAGCTCCAAGTCGTTCTAAAATTTTCGGCGGCGGCGGCTTGGATAAAAATGACCGGCGGCGGCTCAAAGTCGGCTGCAGCCGACGATTTCGCAGAAAAGTATGATTTGAATTTTTTCAATTATTTGCAGTCTCTACCTGACATAAAATGACTAACTTTAACATTAACTTCAAGTTAATGTTAAATGTAGACTGCTCAAGTTAATGCTTTTTTCAAGTTATAACATTATTGTTAGTGCATTTGTTTTAACAACTCAGTTATAACTTCCAAGTTACTGCAAAACTTAATGTCAGGTGGAGAGGTAGAGTTACGCTTATACATATCGCTGTTAACAAGTACAAAGGCTCTAACTCAAATAACTATAACTTTACAGGAGAAGGTAAAAACATAATAATAAACAGCATAAGTGCTTGTAAAAACGCAATTTTTTAAACTATTGCAGTAAATTTTTGTAATGAGATTTTTGTAGTTGTGTGAATTGTATTGGAATCACTGAAAAATAATTTCGTGAAAATACGAGTTGGGGCCTTTCTACTTGTTAACAGCGATATGTACATATGTATATATGTATACATAAAACAATGCAAAAAAACAATCATTGTCTTAGAGTTTTGCCATAAAACTATACACATACATACATATGTACATACATAGATACTTATGTACATAGGTACATAGATTGCAAAGTTTAATATGGGAAATAAAAAATTAAATAATGAGGGCAATCATGAATAAAATCCCGCCAGACATTTTTTTCCGCGAAACAATTTCAAACAATAGCAAGTAATAGGGAAAAAACTTCAAAAATAAAATAAATCTTCAAATATGGTAACTCTGTGCGTGTTTTTGATGATGAGTTGCCAGAGCACTGCTTTATAACAAAGTTCACAGCTCCTATATATATCTTAATATATTATATAACAAAGCTTAGTACAAAATTATTTGCATTCTGTAAAATATCAGCAAATTTTGGAAGTGGCTGGAAAATATTAATCGGCTAGAAATATTAGTCGACTTTCACTTGTTAATCGGCTACAATTATTAGCCGATGTGAGCCGTCTAATTCGGCGGCGGCTCGAGCTAAAAAATAATGCGACTGTGACGTGGCGTTTTTCGGAAAAACTTTTGTATCCATTTTTGTTTAGAATAAATACCACAACATCTTTCCTCTACATAATTTTCCCATAAAAATTACCTATCATGGCCCTTTAATGGGATGAAACTATGTTATGAAACTAATATTTTTGGAAATACTTTTTTCAACGGCTTGCGCTAAAAAATGGGTAGTGATAATTATAATTCGTTTTTATAATTTTGTAAGGTAAGATCTGTATACTATATAGCCTCATTACATTTGGACCAAATATGTATCATCTAATAATAACTATAAGAATGAAACATCACATACCATGAATATAATAAAGCTTTCTTATGTATTTGGAAATTAACCTGCAGCTCGTGATCTCAACAAAGCTACACACAAATTTAGACGATAGAGGAAAACATATTTTCGCATAAAAAATCTGCGAAAATATGTATATATCATTAGAATTCTTCCAACAAAAAAAATAACAATAAATAAATACAGTATTTTTAATCTAGAACCAACTTTTTGTAGTCGAAGTCAAAATACGCAAATCACGATAAAGCCCATTCAATTCAATTCTACACCTAATCAAAAAAAATATGATTGTATTGAAGTGAATTACCATTGTTTTAAAGGTTATGTTTCCCAACTTGAAAAAATCACCTATAAGTCTTAAATATGGTTATTTGGATAACTCTGCAACAATTTATTATGATTTAAATTTAATTACGCGGTCCTGGCGAAAAACTGAGATAGTCGCCAGTTCAGTTCCGGTACGTAGCAATTTATTAAAAATTTCTTCGCAAAAGTATACGGACTTGGAAATACTTTCCGTCGGTAAAACTATACACAAGAAATTTAATAGCGAACTTTTTAATTCGAAAAGTAATAAGTCTGTAGAAGATTCACTACGTGGCGCCGATCAAGAAGACAATAATTTAGCAATTTGGAGACAAGTTTAGGTAAAAAAAACTGATATTTACTTTTTCCTAAAAATTTTTTTTAGCTTAACCAACACAAAAATATACACAGGAGGTTATCAGGGAGACAGCAGAAAAAGCTTAAGGGACAAAAAAATACCGTTATTATGCTAATATTTCGTTAAAATTCGATGCGTTACTTATATTTAGCACTATAACACCTAAATACTAAAATTCAATGAATTAACTTAAATAAGAGCGAAGATAATTAAAAAAACCTTCTCCTGTAAAATTTTGTTTTTGTTACTTAAGCTTTTTGTGAGGCTATAGCTCGATATAGGACCCACTTTTTAGCTTAAGTCTGGTAATCTGTTCCAAGTTGTGAAAAATTTTTCGTAACATTGATTATTTCGCGTGAAAAATTTTGTATTAAATGTAGCCCAACTCGCTTTTTTTTATAAATTTCCCAATTTTATTGCTTGAAAGTATGCAACATTGTTAAAATTCCCTGAGAAACAAGTACTGCTCATGTTGTTTTGCAGTTGAAACTAAAATGATGCCAGATTCATTTTGCATGGAAAAAACATGCTGCCAGATAGTTTTTACGTGTTTTTCGCAATAAGAACAGATTACTCCTTTGGCTAATTTATTTCGCAAATATTTCATACAAAATAATTTTACATGTTGTTTGACAGCATTTCGCACGAAATTGTGAACAGAGTACCAGGCTTTAGAGAGAAAAAACCCCGTACCCTTAATTATGAAAGTGGTCTACCGGCCCTTTTCACAATGTACAATTAAAAGCTGACAGGAACTTGAACGGCAAGTTTTGTATGAAGAACTGTCAGTTAAAGTTCACCTTAACTCTTAATAATACATTGTGAAAAGGGACATAAGTTATATATTTCTTTGGTTTAGGTATTTAGTAGATTACATTTGAACAAATCGAAACACATTTTTATATTATACAACATTTTAATTTAGGGTTGTACTACTCTCGATTAATATAAATTTATTTATTATTTACTAGCTTTTACCAGCGGATCCTCTGGCATTGATATGATATTTTGAAAGCTATACTTAGGCTGAGTTTACATCTGGAATTTCATGCGTGCCATGTGCCCAAAAAATCGTAACCACTAATTACTAATGAAAAACTGCTTGATTAAGACACGTATTTATTAATTTAAACAGTTTCATACATAACTAGTAGACAATTTTCTAGAATCCGACATGATTGGAAACTGTTTAAATCAATAAATACATGTCTGAATCAAACAGTATTTCATTAGTAATTAGTGGTTACGCTTTCTTTGGCACATGGCACACAGATGTAAACCCGGCCTTACAATTTATGAATGTTTTGTTATTTGTTACTCAATGAGAATTTTAAAAGAACGATAGATAAATTAAAAAATAAAAGAAAATCCGGCTTTAAAACTAGTTGAACAATCAAATCCCAAACGAAAATTACCCGAATCAGTCCGAAAATGTGTTTTTCGCATAAAGCACGAACCAAATATAAAAAATCCGGTTTCAGTCCGAATATAAAATAAGCTATGTTTGACGCTGGCAGTATAACTTGCCATTGGTGAAAGAATTTTCAAAATCGGTTTAGCGGTTTGAAAATCCGTACCAAATATAAAAAACCGGTTCCGAACCAAATAAAAAATAGGGTATTTTTGACGCTGCACAGTGGCGTGAAACAAAAAAGTGGTAAAAAGTACGCAGCTTTTGAAGTAGTGAGCCGATTTCGATGAAATTAACTGTTTTGGAAAGAAGTTTTGAACTTTTGATAAAGTGTATTTGGAGGCATCCTGTTGTAAGAGATGGTAGCTCCAGCCAGAGAGCCTCAAAGTGGAAAATTGCGGGTTTTTTCTTAAGGAAAAAAGTTTTTTTCATAAGAATTGTAATGATGTTTTCTTTCAAACAACAATCTTGGCGATTTTATAATTTTCGTATTTTTTAGTTTTACAGTTTTTGAAAATTTCAAGAGTTTGCCTCTTACTGTTTCCAAGATATAGCAAGTTGTCAAAATTACATAGTCAAAATTGAATTAACTTTTGGTCCATCCTTTAATTTAAACTTTTTAAAATTTTAGTGTTAATTGTTGCAGTCTGTATAAAAATACACAAATTTTACAAATTTCAAGTGTCAATATACATACATATGTACATACAATTGTATGAATATTACATGGGATTTTAAAATTTTTCGTTGCTCGTTTTGGAACACCCTTTAATTTTTAATTTGTTGTTGTAGCGGCCAGGGTTCTACATACTCTGTCCAAATTTCAGATTTGTAGCTCTTACGGTTCCTGAGAAAATAGCATGTAATGGACAGAGGGACAGTGTAGCGAAAACAATAGGGTTCCTTTTCTCCTTTGGTGTACGGAACCCTTAAAAGGTACCAAAATTTAGTTTTTGCCCCCTTTTAACCCCAAAAAGTACCAAACACGTGTCGGCTTATTTTTTAGCAGCATTCATATGCTTTTGAAATTTTTAGTCTATCTAATGCAGTTTTTGAGTTATAAAGGTACCGATTTTACCATTTTTTATGCCCTTAGCATTCGAGTTTCCCGGGGTTTTCGGGATTCCATATTCCATATATCTACTTTTAAAAAAATTATTGGCTTCATCGGACCATTTTTACGATCTGGCCGGTTAGAGGGCAAAGCGATTCATACACTAGCAACAAATTTGCTGATTTTGCGTGTTTGACAATACAAAACATAAAATTTTTCTTTACTGCAAATTCATGCACATATATTTTACACCCTAACAAAAAAAAAAAAAAAAAACACGACACGCGCCCATCTCTAATGTGTGTATATAGAACAAGACTGTCCAAACTAGCACTAGAATGCCGAACATCATTCGGCTTCTTATACAAATGAATACACATACGCGAATACATTACTCTAGGTGCTCTCTCAGTGGCCAGCATTGATATAGAAACAGATGCTTTATTTCCTTAGATTGACTGAATAAAACTAATGGCAACAAAAAAAAAACCAAAAAGTAGACAGAAATAGTTACATTACAATTGTAATTGTAGGCCAAAGTAATGTTGTAGTCAAAATACGAGTTTTCAATGTAAATATTCTTCTGCATGTGGGCAGAAACTGTGACAGGACTTGCGAGGATGATAGCGCTAATGCCGATGAGCACATAAACCAAATGAACGTATTAGTAAGACAACATAAGCTTAGTTCATGTGTGTTTGACGTTGATGAGATGCAGCTCTCTGACATGTGACACATTTCGCACTTAGTTGGTAATTGCGTATGTATTATTTTTTTTTAGTTTTTTTTTTTGTAATGCCTTCCTTTTTTTTCTCATTTATTATACATTTGTGTATGCTTTTATTTTTTCCAGCACTCTGTTACAAGTCGCATAGACAGTTTTTCTACAGCTGTAAATTGTAGGGAGGACAGACACAAGGTTTGTTATTGTTTAAACAAAATCAGAGTGGATAGTTTAATTTTTTTTTATTTTACCTCATAGTAACAAAAAATTAGAAAAATTATAGATTCAATTGAGGAACAAATTGTTTTAAAATAAAAATTTGCCCATTGTCTATGGGGTGAAAATGCAAACATTCTACAATAATGACCCTACAAATATTTCACCTGACGTGCAAATAGCACAAAAAAAAATATGCAAAAGTTTTAGAATATCAAAGTGGCAGCGACCATAACTCAGCAAACCTAAGACGTAACGTTTGCTTATTATTCTCAATTACTTTTTAAGCCTCGACACCTTATTATCGTACGTACGAGTATGTATAAAGACCAGGGATGATAAATGAGAAAACTAATTTCCTACCAATTAGGTTTTAAAATTGTACTTTTTTGACCCCAGTAGTACTAAACTCGGTTTTTTGTTTTAAATTTTTTTTACTATATTTTGAAAACATATCGCTCATTTAATCAAATAACGTCATAACTCGAAAAAAAACTAGTTTTCCAGAACACAAGTTTAAAGTTTTTAAATTACACACAACTTAGTTAAATAAGAAAATTATGTGTTTGTTTAAAAAAAAATATAATAAAAGAACGATATGAGGTTTATCTGCATCATTAACTCAAAAATGAAAATTTATTAGAATTCGAGATACTAGTCTTCTTTCGCAGGGCTTTTCTTTCGAGATATTGGAAGAGGCAGTAGATACATATTGCTGGCATTATGTAGAAAGGCTCTAACTCAAATAATTGATATTTTACAGGAGAAGGTAAAAACACAATAGAAACTGTAATATTTGTGTACAACTGATTGTAGGAGCATTATTTTTTACACTATTACAATAAATTTGTGACGAGGTGTATTTTTGTGTGTTGGAATCACTGAAAAACAAAATTTCGTGAAAAAACAAGTTAGGGCCTTTCAATAAGTCTTTTATTTGTATTAGCCTTTCGAGTCCTTGTTTTGATTATGAAAAGATTATTTCCACATTTGCTGATGAGTGTGGAATTGACAATAATCTCCTGATAACTTTTAAAAGCTACAGAAACATTAGCCCATGTAATTAATTTTTCATAGTTCGAAATTCGTTATTTATAAATTCATAATTTCCATTTCTTTTTGGGAATATATTTTTATAAGAAAGGTACTATACTACTAACACTTTCAGGAGCGAATTTGGTTTGCCAGTTTAAAATTTCGTCTTGAAAAGTAACTTTATTTAGTTTCGCAAGGGTTATATAGAACTGTTTAACATTTCCTTCAAAATACGTAACTATGTATATAACTTTAAATTTTATTTCTATATACATATGCATATAAAGTTTTTCATTTCAAAGTAAATTTTAGTTGTTTCATATGAATGTAGTTATATAGCATACCTAGCTTCATTTAATTCCAACACTTAAACGATTGATATGTTATTAATACAGCAAGTTTTTTTTATTTCTTATACATTTTAAATTAATACAAAAAATAAAATAAATGAAGACATGCTATTATATTGAAAACGAAACACCGGTGAAGTCAGATGTAGTTCTTTACAGTGATGGTATTTTGGTGCGTTTCGGGTATTTTTTGGTGCTTTTTTCCTCTTCATAAACGCGAAATTTTGGCTAATACCCTTTTTTAAAAAGCGGTTATTTTACAGTGCTTTTAACAATTTCTTACAGTGCTTTTGGTGCTTTTTTGTTAAATAAAAATATTTTTTCATTACAAAACAGTTTTCAGCGAATTGAAATACGATGAATCAAAACAATTCACATAATCCATTTGCAAAAAAGTTGCGTATATAAAGCAGAAATCTACATCAACTGACACCACACACGGTGGACCAAACACAGAAGAACGCTGATGATGAAGGTTTAGTGGCCTTCGAAAACGGCTAGCTGTTCCGTTCAACTATGTGTTGTTAGTCAGAATATTTACAACTAACTTTGTTGTTATTTGTTCATTAATAATTATCACATATAATTTGGCTTAAAAAGCGATACGAACTTTAGCCTGTTCAAATCATAAATATAAAAATATTTTTAATTTAAAAAACTAAAATATTTTTAAGGGCTAATAGCAGAATCTTTTTACGGAGGCTTCTTAAATTGTTTTCAATGATAATAACGAAACTATGTTAAAAACAATGTATGTAGAAAACTTTTCATAATTGGTATTAAAAAATGTATTTTTTTCTTTTCAAAATAAAAAACGGAAGTAACTGGAAAGTACCACATAATTCTCTGCATAATAATTGATTGAAAGTAGTATGCAATAAGCATTTGTTAAAGCTTACACAAATATTTAATCATACCATAGGGTGGTTAAATTTTAAGGGCCGATTTCGGAATTTTCATAAGGCTGTTAATTTGTAAGTGCAAAGTAAATCAAAATGTTCACATCTACAACAAAATGTAGGTAAATTTGTATTCAACGCACAAGAGTGGTTAAATTTTAAGGTCCGATTTCGTTTGAAAGCATGAGGTTATCAATAGCAGTCAGTTGTTTTAGACAACGAGTTGCCAACCTCCAATTTTTTCATATCGTATTGACGTGCTGTCAATGTTGACAACTGGAATAAAGGTGAATATCGCAAAAATAAAAACTAAGTTAAGAGTACTTAAGAAAAAAGTGTCGCTTTTAATGCATTCTTTATGTGTAAATGATTTTTCAGTAACCTACATATCTTAATCTAAGCCTAAGCTTCACCTGCTATTGTATGTACATATGTACATTAGAGCGACTCAAATTGTATGGAAGCAAAATTCGTGCTAGGTGTACCCCCCTCAAAATGAACATTGGTGTCTTTTATGATGACATTTAAAATATTTCGGCTCCAGCTTTGACCTCTCGTGAGCTGGACCATTTTGAAAAAGGGTCTATTTTTTCATGTTTTGTCAATTTGAGAATCTGTTTCCTTACCAACATATACAATATAGGTATCATAAGAAAGGTTTTTTTAAGGCGCGTCCAACTGTATATACAATTTGTCCAAGGACTATCATCCATGTCCTTTTTTAAGGATATTCTGTTAAAAAAAGGGGTTTTGAATTTTTTGTTCGGGGTTGTTTGTAATAAAAATGCCAAATTAACATATTTTTATCTTTGGTCGATTTAATTAAATACGGGTCTCAGCTTTTTTTTTAAATTCGCGCTATTTCGCGTTTTGACAAAAATGCAATGGGGTGGTAAACCTTCCTTTTAAATAGGGCAATATGGGTATCGAATTTTTTCTTTTGCCAAGTACATCATCTTTATATATAAATAATTTAGATTTTTGCAAATTAAATGCATTTTACACGGTGCTCTGGAATATATATAAATGCAATTTTTTGGTAACTCTAATATGATAGCGGATTTAGTTTCTAGATCATGCATGGATGAAAATAGGACTCAAGGAAGAAAAAAGAAATGATTCACGACTTTTTGGCGGCTTATTTTTTCGCAAACTAAAAAAGTTATTAAATTTTATTGTTTATATTTACAAAACTTTCCTAAAAAAACGACTTGCGAATTTATCGCAGACTTAAAATCCTCTTAAAAAGTTAAGATGTTCTAATTATCTGTATTTTGGAATTGTAAAACAATATGGTTTTACTTTTATTCCAAATGAAAACACAATGCGAGCGATTTTTTATAAAAAATTTTATAATTCAATTTTGATTTTATTTTAATAAAAATAAAGTAAAATAAGTGTTAGCATATTATTTACTAACATTTGTAATATATTTAGTGTACTATTTAGAAAACTTTTTAACATTTGCTTTCGAATTTTGCAACATAAAAGAAAGTCCCAAAAAGTTGTTTTCAAAAATTAATATAAAAAAGAATTACTTAATTTAAAATATACTAACTATTTCTATTTTTTTTTTTTGGATTCTGTAACATATTTAATCATTTCAATCACGGCACAATTAACAGTTATTTAAATTTTGTTTAGCCTAAACCCGACGATATTGGGAGCTGATAAACTTAAATTTACAATTTTGTTTTTATGCATGAAATTTTTCATACAGCATACTTTGATTTTATATTTTTGCGAAAATCTAAATTATTTATATGTATATAAAGATGATGTACTTGGCAAAAGAAAAAATTCGATACCCATATTGCCCTATTTAAAAGGAAGGGTTACCACCCCATTGCATTTTTGTCAAAACGCGAACTAGCGCGAATTTCAAAAAAAGCTGAGACCCGTATTTAATTAAATCGACCAAAGATAAAAATATGTTAATTTGGCATTTTTATTACAAACAACCACGAACAAAAAATTCTCAAACCCTTTTTTTAACAGAATATCTTTAAAAAAAGGACATGGACGATAGTCCTTGGACAAATTGTATATACAGTTGGACGCGCCTTAAAAAAACCTTTCTTATGATACCTATATTGTATATGTTGGTAAGGAAACAGATTCTCAAATTGACAAAACATGAAAAAATAGACCCTTTTTCAAAATGGTCCAGCTCACGAGGGTACATCGAGCACTTTTTTTGGTGAGTCGCTCTAATGTACATATGTATGGGTGTATATGTTACTATATTATTTGACTCATGATTTTTTTATTCTTTGTTTTTACATACTTATTTTTTTTAAATTAATTAAGATCTTGTTTTAATTAATATGTTAATAAATTCTGTTATTACATCTCAAATACTTTGTTTATTTTGAAGCAAAAATTTGAAATTATATTTTGAGCTTTTACACTCTAAACTCTCCTTTTTAAATGACTAAGGGCCATTATTAAAACTTAAAGATAGTTAAAAGTAGGATTTTGTCGGACCTATAAAAACTTTATCATTTGCTAAATTTTACTCTAACCTAAAGTGAACGATAAATTATAGGCAAATTTATCCTACCTGGTAAATTAAATCCAATTTGCAATAATGGAAAGCTTTTTATACGTCCGATAAAATCCTACTTTTAACTATCTTTAAGTTTTAATAATGGCCCTTAATGTATTGAAACTAAAACAAAATATTTTCGTGCTTTTTTACCCTCTTTTTAGTATTTTATTGCGCTTTTTACCCTTTTTGCAACAGCTTAATGTGCTTTTGCTCTTCGTAGAGATACCAACACTGGTTCTTTATAAAAATATAACAAGAGTAATGCTTGTTAGATAAACAAGGTAGTCGCTCTCGACAACAAATCCATTTCGCCACTTTTCTGTCAAACTGTATATACCTCAAATGATCGATATTTATCTATTGTATGAAAAAAACAAGAGATAGTCTCTCGCAAATTTTTCAAATAGTACTTTTCAGGTTTGAATTGTACCAAAAAAAAGTACAATTGTACCAACTTTATCATCCCTGATAATGACATAAGACTTTGATGTTATACTTAGAATCTCTTGTGCCTCTTAAGTTTCACTGTGACAGATTTAGGCTATCGATAAAAATATATCATAGGTTAGGCAGGGTTGTCAGTAGGGTGATCGACTCGGGTTTTCAACCGGTTTTAAAACCCGGTTTTTTCAAAATACGGTTGTCGGTTTTTTCAAAATGTTGATTTTTCGAATGTCGAATATTCCGGTTTTTTTTACAATTTAAAAACCGGCTTAGTCGAATACTTTTCTATTAGTACATTTTGCAATAAAATTGGTTTTTACTATGCTGAAACTTTCACGTTGATTTTTCAATGATTTTTTGAAACACGATTTTCGGAGTTTGTAGGCGAACGGTATAGAAAAGCAAAAGGGGAAGAAAAAAAATTACATTTTCCGTTCTAGAGTTTTTTTTTCAAATTTTCTTTACACATATTTTAATTTTTTTATGTTGCTTTATTTTATTTTTTCATTGAATGCGACAACAGCTTTTTTAATACAAAACAGTGTTACCTGTAGGTATTTTTGTCACTAATATATGAGTATAGGGAATATCGGAAAAATATTTTATTTTGAACAAAATGTAGGTATTTTTTATTCTCATATTGCATGTTTTTTGTGCATAAATGTAAAAATAACTATACCAAAAATATATTTTTGCTCATAAACCGTTTCAAAATTTGTTTTTGCTCGAAATTACATAGACTTTCATCCAATTATTTTGGTATCGCAGTGCCTGTTTGTGGTAACATTGCTGAGAGAATATTTATTTATATGTGAGAGGATAAGAAAAAAAGCTGTCAAAATAAAATAGACTTCTCTACTGCTTTCTGGCGCTACTATTTTGTGTCAATTTGTATGGAAAATGTGTTTATGCCGTAATTCTGTTTGATCCTTAAGGCCTTAAATGTTTTTAATTTATCTTTCTTTACATTAAATTACTAAAATTTGTAGATTTTCGTATATAGGAAATTTTTTAAAATGTAGGGAAAGGAAAAAAGTTTTTTAAATCTACTGGCAACACTGATACAATTTTTGGAAGAAAAAAGTAAAAACTAAAAACATGGAAAAAATCATCGTATGAATGTAAAATGTTTTTGGAAACAACTTTTAAAAGAGAATCAAAAATAAAACAAGTCGTATGAATTGTGTTCTGTTGATTTTTCTAAATATTTTTTTTTCAGTGAAGAGTTCTAAGCGTTTTTTGAGCATGGCAACATATACCAAAACATGAAATTTAAGCGAAATAATTTTATGAGGTGGTAGCAGAGGAGAATAAAATTGGCTTTATACTCTGCAATGGATGTCAAAATCCATTTGCAAAAAGTGTTTTTTAGATTTGTTGACATTTTGCTTCATATTTTATATTGAGGTAGATATCCACTTCTTCCATAGATTCATATATATATATATATATATATATATATACATATATATATATATATATATATATATATATATATATATATATATATATATATATATATATATATAAAGGGTGTCCCAACAAGAACGCAAGATTTAAATTTGGCGCCATTCGAAGTGTCATTGTTTGGCATTTGAACAATTGTTATTGTTTGCTAGTAGAAGATACGAGGTTAGTAAAAATGGAGCGCTACACGAATGAACAGCGCATTCTCATTGTGAAATTGTTTTACCAAAATGGTGAAAGTTTTGCGGCTACAGTTCGCAAATTTGCGATCAATTTGGGGTCACAATAATGCTCCAAAAGAGTCAACTTTAAAGAGATTAATGGATAAATTTGCCGAAACTGGGTCTGTTAGTGATGTAAAGACAACAACGCGCCTTCGACCAGGTCGATCGACCGAAAATGTCGCAGCTGTACGTGATGATGTCGCTCAAACACAGGTCAAGCGCAAACAGTCAATGGTGTTCGGTATCGTGGAATGATAACCAGTTTTTTCGTGCCTAGAATTGAAGAAATGAATGTGGAGGGTATGTGGTTTCAACAAGACGGCGCCACATGTCATACAGCCAGAGAAACAATTCAATTGCTACATCAGTCATTTCCCGGTCGTGTTATTTCGCGTTTTGAAGACCAGAATTGGCCACCTAGATCGTACAATTTAACACCATTAGACTTTCTTCTTTGGGATTTTTTGAAGTCGATGGTTTACGCGAATAAGCCGACGACGACTCAAGCCTTAAAAGAGGAAATTGGACGCTGCATTAATGAAATACCGCAGCATTTATGCAAAACGGCCATTGAAAATTTCATTTAAAGATCGCGTGTGTGCCAGCAAAGCCGCGGCGGCCATCTGCCCGATTTGTTGTTCCACACATAATCTCATTTTGTCTACTTTACGATATAATAAATGGCTCGATTATGGATGGCAACCGAACTTTGGTTGCGTTGCTAGTTGGCGAAATGGTATTACGGATGGCAACTGGCAACTAACAGCTGGTAATTTCAGTTGCCATATTGGCAACCACAAATTTGTAGTTGCTGCATAGTTTAAAAGCAAAAAAATTTAAAAATTAAACAGTAATTGCAATATTATTTTTATTTTTGAATTTCTTCTATGCATATTTAAGGAAAATATGCTTTACAGCTAAAACAGAGATTGTTCAAATTTATTTTAGGCAACAACATTTACTCACAGTAGAGGCGGTAGTTCTAAAGCGTCATGTAATAGATTCAACTTTTGAACTTCCTTCTCTTCACCAATAATTAATTCCACTCAACTAATAATTTTTATGATCATTAATGTTTTTAAGCACTTTTACTCAATAACTTTCTTTTTAGCACTTGTAACTATTTCTTATATTTTAAATATTTGTTTATATTATTTTCAGTTGCCAATGTGTCATAATCGTATTTTCGATAACTTTTTGGCAACTGGAGGAAGTTGCCATACATAATATAAATTTTAAGTTCAGTTGCGTTGCTAGTTAACTCGGCAACTGAAGTTCGGTTGCCATCCATAATCGAGCCAAAAGTTTCACGATTTTTTTTTAATATCTGTGTTTTATTTAAAATTTAAATCTTGCGTTCTTGTTGGGACAACCTACATATATACAGATGTACTATATATAAGTAATTATATGAAGTTAATTTTTATGTTTTACCTTTATTTTTTTGATAGTTTTATAGTATTTACATGAACTTTTAACTCTTTTTTTTAATAAAGCAATTTAAAATAGAAACTTTCGTGCAATAATTCTGTTATTTGAAAAAACCGGTCGACCGGTTTTTTCTTAATTGTAAAAACCGAAAAAGGGTTTTTCATAATTTCAAATATTCGATCTATTCGAAAACCGGTTTCTGGAAAAAGTCGAATAATCGATCACCGTAGTTGTCAGATATGGCGATTTCTCGCCCATTGTGGCGATTTTTCAACTTGTTTGGCGCCTAAATTCTTCATTTGCCAACATGACGATTTTGCTGACGATAAACAAATTTGTTGGCGGTTTTTAGTGGCTATTTTTAAAAAAATTGTGCTTCAAAATTTTTGTAATTCAGAAAATTGATTTGTTGTAGGAGAAGTTTCGGAAATAAATCCTTTCAAATCCTACTTTAGTCTGCAAGAAATTAAAACAACTTGATTATAAACAAATTTATTATTAAATATATATTAAGAAGAACTGCATAAAATTGGTTTTGGCGATTTTTAAAATCAATTAGGCGAAATAGGTCGGAATATATCTGACAACCCTGAGGTTAGGTTGGCAGGTTGTTGAGAAGAGATGTCCCTTTGTGTTACCTAATAGTGTTTTCACACTGAAAGTTAAAACCTGGTTTTAACGTTAAAACCATAAACAGCTGATTTTGCTTTCACACTGCAAGTTTGTTAAATTCAGTTTTTAACTCACAGGCTGTCTAATAACTTTGCTCAAAATAAAATAAATCTCCTGCCGAAATGCGTGTATTTGTTGTTGCATTTTTTCTGCTTTTTAATAACACTTGTTGGACATACTGTTCAACTGTTATTGTGAGATATTTCACAATGCGCTCTAAAATGGAAATTATTTTATATTTTGTAAATAAAATTTTTTTAAATTATGGAACTTCTTATACAGAATGAAGAAGTGTTTGGAAATATTGTTAATAATATAAAAATGCACAAATACATTATAAGATAAACCTTTTTTATAGGCAGATGAATGTCAGTCATATTGTCTATTTTCACTTTCCACAGTTCAATTTAAAATATTTTCGTTGTTTTCGTTCCAAAAAACTTTTTTTTATCCATAATTTTTTGATTATTGTTGCTGCTGCAATAATTTTTAAGTTGAACATTTTTCAAGCGCCATCTATTGTTATTCATTGGCATACCATTACTAGCTGCTGTCGGTCATTTCAACTTGGCAGCACTGAATTTGTCACAACGAAAACAAGGTTGCATTTCATAAAACCAACTTAAAACCAATTCAAAAATGGTTTTAATTTGGTTTTAACAAAAACAATTTGTATGGTAAAACCAGGTTTTAACAGTTGGGTTTAACGTTAAAATCAACTTTTATTAAAACCATGTCAGTGTGAAAACACTATAAGAATATAAAAGGGATAGATAATTTAGCTAATTTTTATGGGCTCGCTGCAGCTGCCATTTTATTACATATTTTACTTCGCCGACGCAAATCAGAAAAATTTGTGATGTTGGGCTCTCGAACACCGACATTTGCTTTGTAGTTAGATTAGGTTAGGTTACCTTCGCAGGCTGCTGGTAAGGGTGAAATTTAAGTCCAGCTGGGTCCAATATAATGATCCATTTGTGCTACCTATGTGTTGAAGAGAGGATAGTGAGAGAGGGTGACAGAGAACGGATAGTGAATTGAAGTAGCAAGATGAAAGAAGAGATAGAGGAAAGATTCATTCATTTACAACTCTCCTTTTTCGCACGCTTTTTAATAATGCAATGTTGCAGCGCCTTCTGGTATCCAATGAGCCGTATTAAATTTTGAAGCTGTGTTTAGTAGCCATTTTATTGGTTATTTTACTCAGGGTAAAAAAAATATACATATAATCAACAAAAATAATAATTTCTAAGTTAAAACATTATCTGTAAATACTTTGAACAAATGTAGCAGAAAGAACTACATACGATTTTTTCCTAAAATTAACACAAAACATAGTCAAACTAAGTATGGACTTTTTAGTTTGATAAGCACAGCTGGCTGGCATCAAAGAAAGGCGAAAACTCTGTACAATTTTATAAAAATGTCTGCTTTACTTCCTCGGAATAAATATATTGAAAAAGTGTTCATTTAAAAAATATCCTTGAAAGTTTCCATTAAAAAAAAAACCAATTAAAAATTATCAGCCTTCTTAAGGCTAAATAAATAAAGAGTTTATAAACAGATTTATAAAGCCTTAATGTTTTTTTTATAAATAAGGTAGTATATTTTGTAGCTCTTAGTCTAAGAAAGTAATTAAAAGTTAATTTTTTCTCTGTTGATTATGAAATTTCAAATTCAAAAAATTTATTTTTATTCCGCCCGACTTTCATATATATGTATATATATGTATATACGATGGAAGATGAATAAGTCCGTGACTTTTTGAATGAAACAGTTTTGTTTTTGCAAAACAAAAATTTCTTTTTCAACATAATCTCATTTTAACTCAATACACTTAGTCCAACGTTTCTCCAGTTTTTGTATCTCTTCCAAAAATAGGATTTTTCGAGGTCCTTAGAAAAGTCAATAATTTCATCGTTGGAGCTAAATCTTTTTCCACCTAGCCATTACTTTAGGTTTGGAAGTATGAAGTAGTCACAAGGGGCTAAGTCTGGAGAATATGGCGGATGGGGTACCAATTCGTAGCCCAATTCATAGAGTTTTACCATTGAGACTGCACACGTGCGCACTCGTGCATTATCTTGATGAAAAAGAACTTTTTTCTTGGCCATATGGGGTCGTTTTCTTTTTCAAATCCTCATTAAATCGGTCTAATAAGTTGGCATAATATTCGCCGTTTATTGTTTTAACCTTTTTGAAGGTAATCGATGTGGATTATCCCCGTTGCACGAAAAATCGCCCAAAGAACAATCGCCCAATGAACAATCTCCCAAAAAATTGTTTTTGTAAATTTGGGCGTTTGTTCATTGGTTTTGGGTGTTTTGACATTATTAAATTTTGGGTGATTGTTCCTTATGAACGATCACCCATTTTATAAAATTGTACAATGGCCCAAATTGGGCAATTGTACATTTATGTTTTATATAAAATAGTGAATATTATTATTTTAACAGTTGTGTGGAGGAAAATGTCAAATCACCCTATTGTTCATAATGAAAAAAGATCCAAACAAAGTGCAAATCGCCCAAAATTTTGTGAACAATCTCCCAAATCACAAAGTGAACAATCGCCCATCTCTTTAAATCACACAGTTTTTATGAATAATCGTCCTAAGAGAATAAAGTGCCTTATCTGTTGTGGGGATTATACAGCACCGCATTCTGAATATGGTTCTTTACAGAACTCGGAGCAATCAGACGAAAAGTGTTACATAGCTTTTCTTTCAAAGCATCACTCTTCAGCGAAGCCACTGTTGTTGAACAACCTAATAAAAATGTTCTGCCTTGCAAAGTTTCCCTGTCTGATAACATTTTCCAGACTGCTGGCCTTTGGCCGGGCTTAAGGGTTATCTCCAACATAGTATTTTCCGAAACGGCGGATCATAATAAAGATTTTCTGCCTTGCAAAGTTTCTGTTTTCTAGACTGCTGGCCTTCGGGCGGATTAAGGATTATCTCCAACATGGTATTTCCCAAAACGGCGGATCATAATAAAGATTTTCTGCCTTGCAAAGTTTCTGTTTTCTAGACTGCTGGCCTTCGGCCGGATTAAGGCTTTTCTCCACCATGGTATTTTCCGAAACTGCGGAGCATAATATAGATTTTCTACTTTTGCAGTTTACCTGCCTAATAATGTTTTCTAGACTGCTGGCCTTCGGCCGGATTAAGGATTTTCTCCACCATGGTATTTCCCGAAACGGCGGAGCATAATAAAGAAATAAGATGATCAGTTGGTTTGCAATACAAATTTTACATTTTTATAAAAATAAGATAAATAAACAATCGCCCAAAAAAAATTTTTTTTGAAGTTTAAGTGATCCTTCATTATGAAGAATCACCCAAATATTTCAATAATGTCGAAAGACCCAAATTAATGAACGATCGCCCAAATTTTGTTTTAATTTTTTTGGGAGTTTGTACATTTATGTGATTTGGGCGATTTTTTTATGGGCTATTGTTCATTCAGCCATTTTGGGCAATTGTTCATTATAAGCTTGAGTGATTTGACATAATGAATAATGGCCCAAATTAATGGGCGATCGTTCATTTTGTATTTGGGTTATTTTTCACAAAATTTTGGACGATTTGCACTTTTTTTGGGTCTTTGTTCATTATGAATAAAAGCCCAAAAACATTGGGCGATTGTTCATTTTGGTGCTATGGGCAGTGTGCACACTTAATTTTTTTTTAAATTCGGTAAAATCAACAAAAAACATCGGTAGATTTGAATGAAATTCGGTAGAAAATTTTTTTTATTCAGAGAAACATAAAAAATAACAATTCAAACATAAAAAAAAAATATGTGTACTTATATAAAGGGTGTTTTTTATTGAGGTATAGAACTTTAAGTTGGCATCACTTTTTTAACTGGCGGCCATTTTGTCAGCTGTCAAGTGATTAATATTTAGTTTGGTTTGCCATTTCATCATGAACAGGTTGACAAAAGAACAACGCTTGCAAATCGTGCAAATTTATTTCGAAAATAATGGTTCAGTTCGCGAAGTTTACCGCAAGCTCCGTCCGTTTATTGAAGGAAACATTCGATGAGCGCATAATTTCGCGGAATGGACCTGTCAATTGGCCACCAAGATCGTGTGATTTGACACCATTGGATTATTTTCTTTGGGGATATGTGAAGTCGCTCGTCTACGCCAACAAACCAGAAACGTTAGGGGACTTGGAAGCCAACATTCGTGGCGTTATTGCCAACATACGGCCCCATATGCTCGAAAAAGTGGTTGAAAATTGGACCTGTAGAATTGGCTTTATTCGAGCCAGCCGCGGCGGCCACATGCCCGAAATCATATTCAAACATTAATGGCATAAAATTATCCTTCCAATAAAGCCAAATTGATGGACATTAAAACGATTTTTTTGTGTTTTATTTCAATTCGAAGTTCTATACCTCTAAAAAAACACCCTATATAAAGGGTAAGTACAAGGAGTATCAAACTAAACATGTTCCAAAAGCGTATTTAAAACTTCACATGTGATTGGAAATTAAACTGTCATAAACAATGAAGCATTTCCAATAAAAAGAAGTGTCATACCCAGTTATTTGCGCTTACCCTTTATATAGATATGCTATGCATATATAAAATAATATGCATAAATAATAGGAATTCAGTTTTTGTACATAGGTTTTATAAAGCTACTAAAATAACTTTTATTTGACAAACATTTGTAACTAAAAATATTATATGTAAGATCCATTTATGAATTTAAACTTTGGTGCAAAAATTATTAAATCATTGGTATTAATAAATATTTCATCGCCAAGGCACAATTCTTTGGCAAATATTAGGGTACTTATAGTTTCAGTTTTTAACCGATTTCTTTGTTCTGTTTTAATGATTTTCATAACATTAAATGACCGCTCTGCGGCCGCACTGCTATGTGGTAAAATATGCAATTTACACATATATATATCGACTTAAATTACTAAATAACAATATTCGGTAGATTTCAGGCATTGTTCGGTAGAATTGGTAGATTGTTAAATTCACGAACATATTCGGTAGAATCTACCGAATATCGGTAGAAGTGTGCACACTGGCTATGGGCGATTGTTCATGCAACCGGATTATCCCGCGTGCATCCCAAGAAAACTGTTGCCATCACCTTATTGGCCGACAAACTTATTGGCTGCTTGGTCTCCAGAGTACAATAATGGATCCATGTTTCATCCACAGTTACAATCCATGTTTCTCCCCATACTATTTATCGAGCTTTACCTTGATTTGATTGACGGTTTTTTTCGCACACGAAATTCACTTTTTTCCCATTTTCTTTTCAACGGCTGCCAAAGACAAACTAAATGACAGCTTGTTCAAATTTAGACAGGAGTCAACTGACAGTTGCCTCTTGACAGAAGCGCTGTTGCCATTTCAATCAAGAGGCGGGAAATTCAAAAAGACACTGAGTTACCCAGCAAAAAATTTCAAAAAAGTTAATTGAGTTTGAAATTAAGCATTTTTGGTGGAAGCACTTCCCTACTGGATTACCAACTGAATGATTTTAACAAGGCGTGGCAACTTGTTCACGTAATCTATTTAATCTAAAAAAATCATTCTCTTCATTTAGCAATTTGTACATGATTTTTTTAAATTTTAGGTAATGTGATTTGTAAGCGAGTAATGTAATTTGGCAATCAGAAAAGTAAGTAATTATATGGCAAGTATTTCTAATGGTAATGTGTAATTTTTTGCTGGGCAATGATCCACCCTTGTATTTACCGAATTTCTTTGTGGCCGTATAAACACGGAAGATGGAAGAAGTCGAGGAAAGAAAGAAAGTTAAAATATCACAAAATTGGAAATTTCAAAACAAACTGGTTAGTAACGCATGATTTCTGGAACTATAAGAACTGTGGAGCTGAAATGTTCAAAAAAGTTTCGGGTCAATTACACGATAGGTTTTGTTTTTGACCAAATAAATTACCATTCTTATTTTAAATTAAAAAACTATTACAATAATAAATGAACGAATTCTTTAAATTAATTGGCATTGTATTTCAAATAATTATAAATTGTCAAGTTAATTTTCAATTTGTATTTAAGTGTGTAAGCCATTTGAGCTCTTGAGAAAAGATTTCCAACTCGTTAGTGCTCCCAAAGATAAATATTGCTCATCTTCAAATCAAATACGAATACATGTAATATTTTTTCCAAGTGTTTTTAATATGTATGCTAAATATACTTATTTTCCTGAAATGTAATTACAATACATATTTCAAAAAGTATTTAAGAAACTTAATTACTTTTTATCAAACTTTTCAGCAGTTCTTTGTTTACTTCTTGGGATTTAAATTTGTTTTTGCTTTTGTTTTATGCAAATTTTTATTCCTCACTTTATAAATATGTACAAGTACATACATATCGCTCATTTGCTTCAATAGTGGCATAACTCAAAAAATTAGTTTTTTGAGTTAATAATGCAGAAAGATGCGGCATTTTGTATTTTATCTTGTGTAAAAATTTCATATAAACAGCTTGTACCATCACCTCCTGAGAGAAGAATTTTTTTTCATTTCTCCATTGAGTTGTATGCAAAATAAAAACTTAAAACGCGTTTTCTGCAAAACTGGTTTTTTTGAGTTGTGCCACTATTGAAGTAAATGAGCGATATATGTATGTACATATTCTTAGCAACAACAACTTGGCATGAGTAGTGGATAGGGTTGCCAGTTTTGAAATCGTAGAAATCAGTACATGAGAGAAAAAAAATCAGTACAATTGAAAAAAAAATCAGTACATTAATTTCTTCAATATAAAAGGCTTTAACTAGGGATGTAACTAATACCAGTTTAGAGCATGCGAATGCGAATACTACATTTTAATTTTTGCGAAAGCGAAAGCGAATGCAAATATTACAATACGTTAAAAAATCACATGAAAATAAATTTATATAAGAACATGAAGTTGTATTACATACATGGATGTACTACATATAGCATTTTATTTAAACTGAGTCTTGCATTGAGCAAATATGTATTAATTTATTAAAAACATGAATTCATAAAACAGAAAGATACATACATATGTTTGTATACGAAATTAATGAGTGACACTTGTTTCGCGTGGAATTTACTACAACAATGACTAGTTAATATTGTTTGTGATTCAAATTTGTTTGTACGAAGTAATGAATGGTGCTCAAAACATTTTTTAAAAGTTTTAACAGACTAGTCTTAAGTAGAAAATACTGCTGCCGAAAATACAATGCCTTTTCTTTTTCAAAAAATGAAATAGTTATATTTCCAAATACCGCTGGACTTTAGTTTAATTTCGATGCATATGAGAACTTTTTTATAGAAAAGCTTTCTGATAAAGCTTTGAAAAATGCCTGACTTATAGGTCAGCTACGTCCAAGCCATGTGCACAATGTGCAAACTTTTATAAGGAGTTTTTTGTGCTTTCACATCGACGAGATGACAACTTTCTTAAATAAAATTCTTGCCGGGTTACAAATTGTTTGCAGTTCGTTCAAAAATACCAACTATGCACAGATATTGAGCAATTGCAAGGCATGTGCAACAGTTGATCACGCATACGCAGAAAAAATTCGCAGAACTTCTGCATAAATTTGCTGAACCTACGAACGTACCCTATATTTATCTTTTTCATGCTGGCTCATGGTACAATTATACTAGGTACATGCACGACTACAACAAAATTACAACACCAAAAAAACACATTCATTTTGTTGGTATAAGCAAACGAATAATTGTCAGAAACAGATGCCTTTTGTTTTTAAAAATAACAATTACAGGGTAACTAAAGTACAATTGCAGACGCGGCATTCCTGCATGATTATAGTTATTCAGTGTTGCCAATCTGTGTGTAGTTAGACAGTGTGTAATTTCTACTCACATGTGTAATTAATGTAATTAAATTCTTGTATAATCTGTGTGTAATTCTACTTTGGGTTCTATTTTTATTTATTTTTGTTTTAATTTTAACCTACACAAAAGATGTGTAGTGTAATTTTCTTCGATGTGTAATTGGAGACACAGCGATGTGTAAATTCATTGGCAACACTGTAATCATTTTATTCACACACATACACTAAACAAAGTTTGACAACTATTTGCATTGTATACATTAACAGGCTGGGCTTGTGCATGTACCTGTTATAATTGAATCATGTGCTGGCTTAAAATAATTTGCGTGTTTTTGACGTTTGTTAATGGCAAACTTTTTTCGTAAAAGAAGTACAAAATTTTTTTGTCTTAAATATTCGCATACAGTCGTAAAGCAACTCTGGGCGAGTCAACATCACGCGTCGTTGGCAATTACCTCTTAAGTGCAACCAGGCCACTGTTGTTTATTGGCCTTCGAGAGTTTTGCGTCTCACACCGCATGTGATTAATGGTTGGCGTCGGTTAACGGTACCCTTTGCGGTATCCCTTTGGTTTCCATTAACCACATGCAAAAACACAGAATAAAAATTATTAAAAATAAAAATATTGAAAATTAACAATACTATTTGGAGTTTAACCTGGCATTTGTGAATGATTTATTCCGCCAACCTTATTTAATTAATCGCATGGGTTTGATAGTTGGCGTCGACTAGCTGTACCGCGTTACGGTTGTTGGTTGCTTGCTGCTAACCAGATGCAAAGGATTCAACATAACCCTACTTTTGGGATGACTATACATATAATTATTTGGAGTTTAACCTGGCAATTTGTGAATCTTTGAATTCCGCCAACCATATTTAGAGTTAAAAAAAAACAAAAATATTCGCATACATTTTAGCAAATGCAAATAGCAAAAATAAGCGAAAAATTTGCAAATGCGAACATTCGTTACATTCCTAGCTTTAACCATTCTTAAAACAAAACATGAATTCAATGTATACTCTGTACCAAGGCATATGTAATTAATAAAAATAATATCAAAAAAATTTTCGAAAAAGAAACTTTAAATTCATTATTTGCATGTATCAGTTATAGCAAATCTCTCTTGCAAATTTAAATTAAAAAAATCTCAATAAAATTAACATTAACATTAACTTAAACTAAAATTTATATGATCTCTGACAGTTTTGGCAGAATTTGCTTGAGCATTATATGGATACCGCTTTGAAAACAAACTCGCCTTAAAGCGAACGTAAAGTAAAGATCACTGATGATTCAAAGAAAATAAATAAACACTATGACAGGCTTTCTTATACATGATCATAATTAACAGTACAAAAACAGTACATACATGAAAAAATCAGTACATTTGCGTACTGATTTGCTAGTTATGCATAAATCAGTACTTTAAACAAAAAAAAATCAGTACATGTACTGGCAAAATCAGTACGACTGGCAACCCTAGTAGTGGAGGGAGTGGAAAAAGAGTGGGAAATTAAAGAAGGAAAAAAATTAAATACTTTTTCAAGAGCTTTTTAATTATAAACTTTTCACTGATTATTTTAAGTCAAGTACGAGTATGTTGATTGTGCTTTTAATTTCGATGGGATTTTATTGTTTCTAAAAAATATAAAAAGTATTTCTTTTTATATTATTTCAAAGTTAAATTTTGTTGAAAAATTATCGTTGGAAAGTGCAATTTTAATTTCAATTATTGAGTTCATTGGCCACAAACAAACGAGTAACTTTACAATCACACTTTAGATTACAAAAAAAAAAAGACGAGAAAATTATGAAATTAACAGCAATAAATGTTTAACACATAGAAATAACAATCATAGATAGCGATAATTTGTAAAATAAATCTCGGAACGAATGGGTCTTTCATTAAGTGCTTCATATCTTTAAATTTAAATAAAACAAAGTGTGTGTAAGATATTGTCAAAATCTATTTAATCGTTTGAAAGGCCATTATGTATAGAATACAACATCGTGGAAATGTCCTCCGCGGCTTTGCTGGATGGGGCTCATTCGCAATGTCCTGTTCACAATACCTTCACGGGAGATGAGCAGGCCCTTCGTGGCATGTTGCACCGCCCTATTGAAAGCACATGTCGCGGGTGTCCATATTATCCTATTATGGTCATAGAAACTGGGCAGTCATCGAACTATAGCGCTCACTACCAACAGAGAGCGCGGAACGCTTCACGAATAGAATAAGTATCCATTTCGATAAAACGATTTTATCATTTGCACGTGTTATTAACCGTTATATTCGCCCATGGTGATTTGGCGGCCAAACAGACTGAATATATGTGCAACATGGTCGCTATTAACTGTCAAAGTTTTGAGGTCCCTTTATACGACTTTAAAACTTAACATCAAACATTGAAGGTCTTCTCTGCGGTCTTTTATTCGTAACAAAATCATAAAGGTACGATCACACTTGGCAAACATTTATCCAAAAAAGCGTAACCAATAAATACTAATGGAAAACCTTTCGATACAGACATATGAGAATTTTTTGAATGCAAATTATCAAGTCTCAACAATAATTTCACGCCCATTGAACCACACCTTCCACTGGGAATTTGCGGCTGAAATTTTACTCAATTGCACCAGTGAAACGCACGCCACACAGTAATTGCATTCAGTCTAGATTCTACACTTCGATCGAACTCATTCAGTAGCTCGCTTCTGACACAAACCTATGATCAAACCCGTTTAAATTATATTGATTTGATGATTGGTTTGTGTCAAAAACGAGCTACTGAAAGAGTTCGGTCCAAGTCTACTAGATTCATTGCTTTTTTTCATTCGTTGTGGTGAGTGTGTATTTTTTGGTCTCCAAAAATCTTATTTTTCGAGTTCTATGAGGGAAATCAAACCAATTCAGATATATATAATTCAGATATACTGTAAATCCAGTTTAATAGTATGATTTGTTGTCTTCATTTTCCACTAGGTTTGATTCGCTGAGGAAGAAGGATTTGGCTATAGTGAACGTTTTTATGAAGAAATCCCTTAATTTCAGTACAAAATTCGTACCAAAAAAAATATATCGCATGCGATATTTTTGAAAAATGAATTTAACTCGATGAATTTATCTTCACACGATGTGCGTATCGCATGCGATATTTTTTTTTGGTACGAATTTTGTACTGAAATTAAGGGATTTCTTCATAAAAACGTTCACTATAGCCAAACCCTTTTTCCTCAGCTAAATCTGGCAACGCTATGATAGAGTAGAGTGCTATTACTTCAGCTGTTGATTTTTTGGCTTTTATCTTGTTAAAAATTCGCAAATAAAATTCTTTTATTGTAAATTTCAGTTTGTGATTATAAATTTATCTAAGTTTTGTAAAATTATTAAGTAATAATCGCTGCCTGTAGTGTTTCAAACATTGATTGGCATAACTACTGGATTTGTATTGTTGTTGCTGCTGCTGCTTGCGGTCTAAGGGTCTTATGCAAAAAAACTTAATAAAGCTTTGCCAAGCAATGTTAAGTAAAGTTGTATTCTAAAAAAAATTATTGTATAAAAATTCTAAAGTAGGCACCCACGTTTGTTAAGACTACTTTAAGTTGATATTTCCAAAATGTGTATTTTGTACCTCAAATATTTTTGTTAATATAGCACATATTGATTCATGTTACATCTGAAAATGAAGCTAGAAGTGCTAGCTCTTATCTTAAATTTATTATTTCTGTCATGTAATGGGAAACATCACCAAATTATCCAACTGCTTCGAAATACATAGCAAAATCCATAAAAAAATATTAAAATAAATACAATTATACAAAAATGTTTTAGTGATGTACATACAATCAAAACAAATCGAAAAAATCTGGATATTCAAATACTCGTTTCATTCGAATAAAACAAATTGTGATAATTTTTCACATTTTTTTACTTTTACTTCATGGTTGTGTTTATCTGTTTTCCTATTAAGTCAGAAGCTCTTTTTTTTTTAAATTAGGTTGCTTTACTTCAAGATAATAAAAATTTATTTAATAAAATAAAAAAAATATTTGAATACCCGAATGAAATTGTATTCAATTTTGTATATCATAAGCTGTGAAGTGGTTGTTGAACACGGTGGTGTTACCAGTATTTATTATTAAATCACAAAATATTTAAAGTTGTCTCTTGCATATGATTTTTTAATAAAGCTATGTTAGCCTTAAAGTGCTTATCAACTATTATGAACTTTAAAGCTAAAGTAAAATATTTTTTTGCATAAGGGGGTAAATGCATAAATTTTTTTTGTTGGCACAAGCGTTAAGACTGATTGTCTGGTGTTGCTGTTTCTAGTCGCCATTTCGTGAGCTTTAGCTGTGATACAATATATTAAGAACAATTATTTACAATGACTGGTAAAAAGGTTATCTGTGGTGAATGCAATAAAGTTATTGGCAAAGGTGGATGTGTGTAATGCGACATATGTGCTATGTGGTTTCATTGACGCTGTACGGAAGTAACGGAGGAGGTCTATTCCACAATGGCAAAACAACATGGTATTTTTTTAAATGCACTAAGTGTCCATCCTCACCTAACAGTACTAGAGACCTAAGTCTACAGATAAGTCCACTTCGCACCAAGCTGGATGCCTCTCCTAGCCTGCAAATTAGCCAACTTCATACCAAACTGGATGCTATTTCAATGCAATTAGCTACACACATAGCGGAGACTGTAAAAATGATTGAAAAATCCGCCTGCGATCTTCGAACTGAAATATTGTTAAGAGTTGAAAGGATTGAGGACAATATTGCCAACTGTTATACACAAGTCAAAGACCTAGAAAAATCACTTGAAAGCAAGGTCAGGAAACAAGAAGCTATTACCAATGTGATCTATCATAGAGCGAACAGAACTGATATTGTTATCACTGGTTTGCCTACTGGTCTACCTAACCTTGAAAATGTTATTGTGGATTTGTGCAATTTCTTTGGTGTCTCTATAGATGCGAATGATATTCAGCATGTTTGTACTATGAATAAAAGTAAATCCATGTTAGTCAAATTTAAAAAGGTACGCATACGGGACAATTTGATCTTTGAATATCATAAGTTTAGATCACTGAAAATTAGTAACATTATACAAGGGGATGTTCATTCCAGACTCTATTTTAATGATCATTTTGCACCTATGGCAGCAAAAATGAACTACATGTGTAAGCAGTTGTTAATGAAGAAAAAGATCACCAAATTCAAAATGTATAATGCCGATAAGCCTAGAGTTAAGATTACTTATGCAGATGGAGCCTATAGCTTGAATGACTTTTATGAATGTGAAAGGTTATTTGCGGAAGATGGAGATTAAATGAATGCATTCTTGTTTTTACTGTAGCGATTTTCTGCCTTCAATCATCATCAGCTGGTTATTAAATATTATACAATTATATTCATTAATTTCCAATCAGTATTTGCATTATTTTATATTTTATTTTATTTTTTATATGATTTTTAGTATTAATGGCATCTGGTACCAATTTAGGTCCGGTGTCACATGACAATATGTATTTGCGTTCTATGTTGTATAACTCAGCTAATGTCTTCAGTCACTTTAATTGTCAGAGTTTTAGTGTTTCTTCTAGAAGTACTAAAATAGATGAAATTCGCAATATTCTGCGAGAGAGTATTCTTGATGTGGTAGGAGTGAGTGAGACCTGGCTTAAGTCACACATATCATCTAATGTGGTATCCATTTCAGGCTATACTTTTTTTCGAAGTGATAGGCCTGGACGGGGGACTGCTTCAATGTCTCAGGTGGAAAATGGATATGGTCAACGAGGTGGTGGAGTTGGTGTGTATCTTTCAAATAAATACAAGGGCAAAGTTGTTTTTACATCAACGGATTTCGGTATCTTTGAGTCGATCTTTATTGAAATTAATTATTCTAACACAAAACTTCTTCTGGGTGTAGTTTATCTTCCACATGGGAATATTGAATTAATGGAAAATCGTTTAAGTGATTTATTGGTAAGATATCAGATATCATGGGTGATTCTAACTTGAATTTATTCGACATTGGAAATACAAAACCTTTTACTTTCAATGTGTAGACGATTGTGTTTGTGATATCGCCACAACAATTTACCTACACACTATGCTCATTCTGGATCCTGTTCTTTGCTAGATTATTTTCTCTTGAGCACGTCACTTACTGTAGGTATTTCTGGCCAAATGCAATGTCCTGCAATTTCGCGCCACTCATTTATTTTCATGACTGTTAATATTCTCTTTCGACCAAATGAGGAATTTGTTGAATACAAAAATTATAACAATACTAATATGGCTTCACTTGAGCGTCAAGTGCAGCAGTTTGATTTTTCTAATTTTTACGATAGGTTTGATGTTGATTTTCAACTTTCCCAACTTATGACTTGTATTAATCAATTACACTCTTCTATTCCTATGAGTAGATTTAGAATTTCTCCCACTGACGATAATTGGTTCAATGTGTCCATTATTCAATATCATCTTTCACTTAGAGAACTAGATTTCCGTGAGTACTTAAGGCAGCCATTGGCAGATAATTGGCGATACTATTGTAGAGCTCGTAATAAATCTAAATCTATTATTAGACGAGTCAAAAGAAGAACTCATATGAGAATTTTTAGTGGCCTTGATTCGAAAGGATTTGGCATTTGTTGCGTACAAATGGATGTTTTCAGGACTCTGCTTCTGTGGAAGGCTTGGATCCTAATGCTTTAAATAGTGAGTTTTCTAATCATAGAACTACTGATTTATTTAATCCCTTTGAATTTGATTTTCCTTATGACCGTTTTTATTTTCAAAGAGTAAATTCAGTTGACCTGATTAATGCTTTTTCCAAAATTAAATCCAAAGCGGCTGGTCATGACGATTTACCCCTAAAATTTGTAAAGCTAATTTTTCCTTTTATCCAACATCAGCTCTTATTCCTAATTAACAATATTATCGCGAATGCACAATTTCCATCTCATTGGAAAATTGCTAAAGTTATTCCTATCAGAAAAAATACATCTACTGAAGAATTTAGGCCAATCTCCTTGGTTCCTGTTTTATCTAAAATTGTTGAACATGCCATCAAAGAACAAATAGTATTTTTAAGTTTAAAATTTTTAAACGCACTAATAATTCCAAATTAATATTTTACTTATTAAGTAAAATATTTTTTTTTTATTAAAAATACATTGAAATTGATTATTGAGGGGTTTAGCTGGATCCTATGCGCATTTCACTGTTGCTAATGCAGATAATCAGGGAACCTTTACCCAAAGCTTCTTAGAACAACTAGAGTTATTATATTATAAACTTTCATTTAAACAAATGAGAAGCTCAATAACAAATAACAAAGTTGAAACAAGAACTCAATAATCAACATGTTTTTTATTTTCTTACTTTACTATTGCTACATTGGCTGACTTTTTTTCAGCTTCAAATTGTAGTCGTAATTTTTTCTTACTTGTGTAATCGATACCAATTTGTACATTGTAGTAATACGAATTCAGAATGTTTACCGGTGACTAGTGGGGTACCACAGGGATCTGTCATAGGCCCTTTATTATTTATGCTTTATATGAATGACTTTTTCACGCTGTTACATGATATTGAATGCGAATCGTTTGTATTTGCAGATGACATTCAACTTTTGTTTAAGGGCAATCCTACTTGCAGCAATGTTTTTGAAAATGATGTTAACAATTTCATGTGTAATGTCTCATTGTGGATGAGAAATAGCAATCTACGTATAAATTCTGCTAAGACTAAGGCTATGCTTTCTTTTTAAATCACAAAACTGTTTAGTTAATATGTCCATTTTTGTTGATGGTGAGGCCATTGAGTTTGTTGAGCGCATGAGATGCCTAGGTGTCTTTTTGGATAACCATTTAGGATTTAGCCACCATATTAGTGTTGTTAGCTCTAAAATTAATTTTACCTTACGAAGGTTATATTCTTTAAACCTATATCTGCCGCTGTCGATTAGGAAACGTTTTGCACACTCTCTGCTGATGTCGAACTTATTGTATTGCATTGAAATTTATTCAGGATGTAGTGTTAACGACTTCAATAGATGCTCTTTGCTTTTCAATAGAATAATACGTTTTGTTTATAAACTAAAGCTTCATGACCATGTTTCACCACACGTGATTGACTTTTTGGGTTGCAACTTCAGGAGTTTCGTTAACATCCGACTGTTGCTCTTTTATTACAAGGTAGTGGTGAATAACTGCCCAAAGTATATCTGTAGACAATTTGTATATTTACGATCTGAAAGAAACCCACAACTGTTATTTCCAGTAAGAAACCATGTTATACATGAAAGATCATTTCATGTGCGAGTTATCAAGTTATGGAACTCTTTACCCCGTTCTCTTAAAGCATTTCACGTCGCCCCTATCACATTCAAGAGAAATCTTGTAGCATATGCTTCTTCGAATAGTTTCTAACAGTTATATTTTTTCTTAAATATTTTAATTTTTTTTTTTAGACATTTTTGCGTATACAATTTAAAGCGCATCACATATTGTCATTTTATTTTGGAGACTTTAGTTATCCATATATATATATATATATATATATATATATATATATATATATATATATGTGTGTGTGTGTACATACATATGTATATATGTATATGTGTATATATGGTATACCTTTATGAAGATAAAATTTTTCTAACCAAGAGATATGCACGTGAGTGTTTTTTGACTCACGACACGCACGCTCACGCAGATAAATATTTTACTCACGTACTTTCACGCACGAATGATTTTGAAAATTTTCACGATCACGCACGCTCACGAACAAAATATTCTTAATCACGCACGAGTGGTTTACAACTTATCACGATCACGCACGCTCACGAAAAAGTATGTAATCCAATTTGTATCTTTTTTTTTGGTTGAAAAATAGGTTTTACACATACATATGTATGTATGTATGTACATATGTATGTATGCACGTGTATATGCAAAATTTACATTGCACGGTGGGGACTTTTACAAAGTAAATGGCAATAAATCTGGAACTTCTAAACTACCGATTGGATTTATATGAAACTCCTAACATCCATAGGGGGACTTCGGCTTTATAACACATGTCATGACAGCCTTCTGGCTTGAGCTGGACATGAGTTACAGTGGGCCAAAGTTGACTACCTGGTACTCAAAAAAACTTCTGAAGCTTGTAACTTTTTTAAAAATTATCCGATTTTTATCGGATAAAGCACTTTGACATAATCTTGAAATTGTTAAGAAATAATTTCCCAAGATGTGTTTCCGTATCTCTCATAAGATATTTTATAGAGAAATGTATTACAAGATCCAGAAAAAATATTCCTTTTGAAATCTGGGAAGGGAAGAAAGTTGATGTAAACCAATTTCAAGTATTTGGTTCCGAGACACATGTTTTAGTACCAACACAAAATCGTAAAAAACTAGATTGCAAAACAGAAAAACTTATATTTATTGTATATCTCTTCATCAAAGTCACTATTTAAGAACGCTGTTTTAATATCATAATGCTTAACCTTATAGTTCTATGAGCCAGCAATAATTAAAAACATTCTGAAAGTAGCCTGTCTTACAACCGGAGCGAAAACTTCATCGTAATCCACACCGTATTTTTGGCTAAATCCCTGCGCAACCAATCTTGCTTTGTACTTAACAGTTAATCCACTTGAATCCTTCTTAATTTTGTAGATCCATTTACACCCTATAGCTTTTCTTCCTTTAGGTAGTGGCACAATCTCCCAAGTTTTGTTATTTGTTAACGATTTTATTTCATTATTCATAGCGTTAATCCACATCGACATATTCTATAGCTTCTTTATATGCACAAGGCTCAACGTTTTTTTTATTAAATTCACGTATCTCTTTGGTTGTACACCCAAATTCGAACGATTCGATCTTCTCAAAGTCTTTAATGATTCAGAAGTGATATCTACATCATTCTTTTCTTTTATCAAATACGTAATTTATTTATTATTAAAACTGAAATTGTGGTGAATATATCAAAAACAAATAAATAAAAGAGAATTTGGAAAACAAAGGTGAGTAAAACGTGAAAACAATAGCGAAGGCAGATGTGCAGAAAATAATTATTAGAGAGCAAAGGAATTGCATTTTGCTTTCCATTTTAAAAGCCTTGTTTTTGCAGCTTGAAATATACTTGAATGCAATTGTAATACAAGGTTGAATTACAGTATAATTCAATGCTTGAATTAAACTGTACTACAACTGAATTGTTCGCATTGAGTTCAAGTTCCCTTTTCACTGGAGAATGCTATTGAATTAATGTTTGAATCAAGCATAATTCAACCCTTGACAATTGATTGTGTGGCTTGAATAACACTTGTTTTACACTTGATTTCAAGCAAAATTGCTTATTGGGATTTTTAACCCAGTGTTACCATATGTGAAGATTTATCTTATTTTTGAAGTTTTTAGATATGGATATTTCCACTGAAATGTCAACCACGTGTGAAAAAATAAAAGCTGAAAATCCGTTTCTTTTTTAATGTTTTATTAAAGAAAAACACCTAAAATACATTAAACCGAAGAGTCCGAAACGTATTTTTATTTCCGCGGCTAATTATTGGACTTCAAAGTTGTGCAAGGGCTTTTGTCACCTTTTTTGAGTTTTTAACTTTACTTTCTCTTTATATTTACTTCCTTAAGAGTGGTGATGAGAGAATACTCTTTTTATAAACAGTTCTTACAACAATAATAAATTAACAAAAAATAAAAATATCTGAATATAAAGATCAGTTAACGGTAAATTTTCAATTTGTTTTCATTAACATTTTAATATCACACTCGTGTCCACAAAACATTACAAATTGTCATTTCTTCTGAGTCGGTGGTCGCAAGTGTTTCAAACTTTTTACGTTAATCAAGTTTAATGATCTTAATTTATTGAAACATTAAATTGGACCATATCATACACTGTTGTATTTTTATAGTACTTTAAACTTCGTCACGTCCGTCACCTGATATAAATTATCGTAAGTGAAGAATTTTGCATTGTGGTTGTTTTTTTTATAATTATATATTTTAATTAGATGGATTTATTACGGGAAAAAAATAAGGAGAAAGCTTGGCGGTATAGAGAAAAATTAAAAAAAGACCCACTTAGATTGGAAACAAACCTTCGAAAAGCTAAAGAACGGTCGCAAAAATACAGAAAAAAATTTTTGCAATTAGCAAAAGACAATAACAAATTATTAGAGGAAAGAAGAGAAAAAAATCGAAGAAGACAAGAAAAACATCGCGAAAAAAAGAAAAATCAAGAAACGAGCACCAGTGCAACGTGTAACGCGTACAACTGTAGGCAAACATTAGGGAAAGCTTTGAAGAAAGCTGAAAGGTCCTTACCAGCAGACTTGGAGAAAAGAAAACAAATTGTGGATTTATTGCATAAAAAATATGGTTCGTCTACGGAGGAAAAAGAAATCAAATCGAACTTGGTAATGGAAAACCAAATTCAAATAATTAGCAACTTTTACGGTCGTGATGATATTAGTGTTCAAGCTGCAGGACGGACGGACACTTTCATAATAAATGGAGAAGTGGTATCTAAACGCTACATGATTATGACAATTTCAGAGGCTTACGAGCTATATAAAAATGAGATGAATCCCGTTTACGTTGGTAAATCTCTTTTTTATCAATTTCGACCAAAGCACATTCAACTCTCAAGTAAGATGCCTCATAATATGTGCGTCTGCCAGTACCATTCTAATTTTGGTTTTCTTTTAAAAAGCTGCGGAAATATAATAACATCGTTTTCTGATAATTTTGAAAGTTTTTTAAAATCGGCGTGTTGTAATATCGCGCAAGAAAGTTGTATGACAGGCAATTGTCAAAATTGTTTGAAGAACATAAAAAACGATTTAGTTCCTTTAAAATATTTTGCAAGTATGTATGAGGTTGTTAAATTGCAATATTGGCGAAAAGTTGATGATAGAATATCATTAACATTTACAACATCTCCCTTATCTGATCTCTTACGCGAATTAGATGCAATGTTGCCATCATTCAAGCGCCATTTTTTCATCAAACGTGCACAACAAAAATATTTTGAAATTAAGAAGAATGATATTAGGGACGGAAACATAGTAATACAAATAGATTTTGCAGAGAATTACCGCCTAATATTTCAAAATGAAATTCAGAGCGCCCACTTTTCCTACCGTCAAGTTACGAGCCTGGTTTAGTGGCGGCACAAAATCGTATGCAATAATAAGTGATAGACGCACTCACAATAAATTTGATGTTTCTTGCTTCTTGACAACAATTGTGCAGCAGATAAAAAGTGAATGCGGCCAATTTCAAAATATTTATATATTTTCAGGTGGAAATGGATCACAGTTTAAAAACAAATTTATTTGCAGAAGTTTGCCTGATTTCCTCTTAAAATTTGGTTGTAAGAATATCGAGTGTTGTAAGAATATCGAGTGGAACTACTTTGCAACGTCTCACGGCAAAGGTGCAGTTGACGGGGTAGGGGCCGTTATAAAAAGAAAAGTTTGGCATATGACATAAACAAAAAATGTTGTATTGCAAAATGCTTTTTCGTTTTTCGAATGTGCTCGAAGTCATATTTCTGGGATTCACTTAATTTATATTTCCTCAGAGGACATAGAAAAGTTTTCTGTACCTTTAGTTGAAAAATGGAAGGATGACTTGCCAAAAATTCCTGGAATACAAAAAAAACCATTACTTTTCATGTAATGAAGAATATGAAATGAAAATAGCCTTAACTGCATATTCCCAAAAAAGTAATATTTAAATCAAAAAATCATCTAATCCCCTTTCATAAGACAGCAGAACAATTTAAAAAATTTTATGAGAAAGAGCACAATTTGAGTATTTTTTCATATGAAATTTTTTCAATTGCATTGATGTCTTCTTTGTGAATTAGGTCCCAATTTTTGATAATGCATACATTTAAAAATAATTAAATTCATTTAATTTACAAAATAAAATCATCAAATATTTTTAATCTGCTTTCTTTCATTAATTAAAATAAACAATCAGTTATTGAAAACAAAATTTAGTACAAGTATCACATGGTAAACTATATAACGTTACATCACGTAACGTCACGAACCAAAGAACAGGCTGTAGGGGATAATCAAGAAAAGTTTTGTCAATTCAGAAAATAAAAAAATATCACTCATAATGTTGGTAATTATGACAAAAAATTTTTGCAAAACATTCCGACGAAGTTCGCAGAGTTTTGCATTTTTGCTAACAAAGAAAAAACCAACTTCTATTTTTGTCACACCACGTCACCGCCTTTAATTGCTTATATTTTATGAGCTGCATGTTTGATTAATTTTTCTCTTTCACCAAATGTATAGCTTATCATGCTCCACACAAAAACAAAAAGAATTAAAAAAATTGTTAGCGCTTTCGTTGGTTTTTGCCTCATTGACTGTCACGTACGTGACTATGGAATTACCCATATGTTAAAACGACAAAAAAGATTTCTTATCGAAAAATGAGATTTTTTGAAAATTTTACTTTTGGTACTTTTAATATATTATTTAGACTATGGATATTTAAAAGGACAAAAAAAAAATACCCATGATACTCGGGATATGTATCCATCATTCGCCACCTTATACATAGATTTAGTGAAAATGTACTGATTCGCTTTTGACTTTGTCACCAGTACTACTCTACAATTATTCCCCATACAATACTTTATGCTATAGACATTTAGCACGTGCTTGTCATTGAAAATCTACTAGTAACACTAAAACAATTGACTAGGTAGTGAATTCATAGTTCTTATGGGAACATGGAGACATACCAACCAGACATTTACTGGTACATTTCTATACCTTACTTACATACAAATTTATGTATATTGACAAGTTGTTGCAAAATTCACCAGAAATACACCACATCTGTTTTCTCTATTTCTTTTATACTGACGAATAAAGGAGAAATTGTAGACAATGTAACTACTACTAGAATTTTAGTGTTGACATAGAGACACTTGGCCCCAGTCTGACTGCAGGGTATAAAATGGAATGGAAAATGTGAGGGTGTGTGTATAAAACATGATTTATGTGTGTGTGTGTAAATAAAATACTCCTGTATATACGCATGTGTAGCCGATTGTCAGCGTATTTTTATACTCATGATTGTGATTGTTGCTCACACAGTCTATAAATTTTAGTTATAGTTGTTTGTGTTGCATAATTTATAAAAAAATATTAGTTGTTGGATATTTAGAGTTATACGTATTCGGTTTAAAATTAATATGTGTGTTTGCATATGAACTTCCCAGTAACAAATATATGGATTAATCCATAATCGAGCAATAAAGGAGCAATGACTTGTTCATCCATTTTAAGTAATAAGCGAGCTATCGAAACCTTTGTTTTGTTTTGTTGTTTATGCCTCGCTTAATACTCCAAATGGATCAATGAAGGATGTATCAGTTCATTTTTGGTTTTTTTTTTCCTATGACATAACTGTTAATTGTTGATGTTTTCGTTTTGTTTTTCTATTTAGCCAGTTTAGTTTTAAAAAGTGAAAGACGTGTTATTAAAAAAAAGCGAAAAGGTACGGGTACAGTAACAAATTGTTAAAAATGTGTCAAAATTTAGTTTCAAAGCGTCATTTAAGACGACCAGTTGAAAAAGGAATTGAAAAATTTTCAAATAAAAAAAAAACGATTACTCCCTTTATGCTCTTTTAGGAGACAAAAACGATTACTCCCTCTGTCGTCATTTTCAAGATGAAAGGGAGTACTCCATAAGGAGCTAATAAGGAGTACTCGTGTCTGCGGATATGCTGTGTTAAAAATCCAATGAGGTCCGGAGTTTTATGGAGTAATCCATTACTCACTAAGGAGCGCTCCAAGATTACTTTTTGGATGATGCTATTTTTAACTGGGTTGTTTTTTTGTTTTTAGCTGTATGCATTTATAGTTGTTTGACGGCCAATACTCAAACGATACTTTTTTCATTTTTTTATTACCATTATATGTACATATTAGGGTGATCGACTCGGTTTTTCAACCGGTTTTTTCAAAATGTTGATTTTTCGAATGTCGAATAGTCCGGTTTTTTACAATTTAAAAACCGGCTGAGTCGAATACTTTTCGATTTGTACATTTTGCAATAAAATTAGTTTATACTATGTTAAAACTTAGACCAACGTGTTCTGTTGATTTTCCTATGTATTTTTTTTTTCATTGTAAAAGTTCTAATCATTTTTTTTTAGCATGGCGACACTTACTGAAACATGAAATTAAACCTTTTTTTTTAATGCATGTTTTTTTATTTATTGTATCTTCAAATATGAACTAACAATAAGTATTCAAATCTTAAATCTATAAAAAAATTATTAGGCCCGACCAATGTCGGACATAAGGTTAGTGATAGTTATTAATAATACATAAGTAGTGATAAGCAACAAAAAGAAAAAAATGTTTTCAAGCAGCTTCATCATCTAGAGTGTTGAATATTAGAGCCCGTGTATCTCTCTTTTTTAAGCGGATGTGCCCAGTAAAGTTCAAAATATTACGAGCAAGCGGATTAGGATGTGACTCGAGTTTTGTTAGATATTTGCCTGCGTATTTTACAATTTCTTCAGTCACTAGTGGCATATTCAAATCGCGATGTATATTTGAATTTTTGATGTACCATGGAGCCGATGTTATCATGCGTAAAATTTTATTTTGCCTTCGTTGAATTTTGTCTACATTTGAAGCTGAAGCAGTGCCCCATAGTTGAATTCCGTAACACCATATTGGCTTTAAAAGCGACTTGTATATTAAAAGTTTGCAGTCTAGGCTAAGTGTTGAATTTCTACCAATCAGCCAATGTACCTGAGTTAATTTAAGTTTCATTTGAGTTAACTTAGAGTCAATGTGATGTTTCCATGTAAGTCGTCGATCAAGGTGTAAACCAAGATATTTCACATGTGAATGTTGAGGAACAACTTGATTGTTAATCCGAATGGGGGAGCAAGTATCTCTTCTTAGGGTGAACGTTATATGGACACACTTTTGTTCATTGACTTTAATTCTCCATAAGTTTAACCAAAGCTCCATCTGGCTAATGTGTTCCTGGAGTTTGCGGGATGCCTCATCAGGGTTTTCGTGCATACTAAGGCAGGCTGTATCGTCGGCAAATGTGGAAGTATGGATACAACTGCTCACAGGCATATCACAAGTATAAATCAAATATAAAACTGGTCCCAGTATGCTCCCCTGTGGCACACCGGATGAAATAGTTTCAGGCCTACTCGTAAAGTCTCCTTCCACATCAGTGAACTTACGGGAAATAATGTAACTTTCCAAAATATTTAAAATGTTTATTGGTAAGTCTTCAATTTTAAAATTAGGCCTTCATGCCACACTTTATCAAATGCCTGGGAAACGTCAATAAAGAGCGCAGAGCAATACTTTTTTTCCTCAAAAGTTCTTCTTATAAATTGAACCAGTCTGTGAGTTTGTTCAATGGTGCTATGCTGACTTCTAAAACCAAATTGATGGTCTGGTATGCACCCACTACTAATTAGAATTGGGGACAATTTTGTTTTGAGCAGTTTTTCGAAAAGCTTTGACATAGTTGATAGTAGATTTATTGGCCTATATGACTCAGCCTTGGTTAGATCTTTGCCCGGCTTTGGAATCATTTTAACCTTTACAAGCTTCCAGCTGTGTGGATAATACTCCAGTCGTAAAATGGCATTAAATATGAATAATAGGATTCTCATTGCAATACGAGGCAAGTCCATAAGCATCTGGTTACTAATTCCATCAATACCCGGAGCTTTCTTCGGGTTGAGTTCGGCAATTAATTTTTGTAAATCCCGCGTCTTAAACTTTATGTGTTGAGGGGGTAGAGCGACTACATTCGGCAAATCAGCAACACCAGTACATATGTTTGGCGTAAAAACAGATTTTAAGTGCTCAGCAAATATTTTACCTTTTTCAGTATCGCTTCTTGCCAAACTTCCGGTAGATGTGCGTAGAGGTGGCTTATACTCAATGGGTGTTTTAAGCTTTCTAGCAGCGCGCCACAAAGAGTAATTAGACGCTGGTGTGATATCATGACCTTCCAGATAATTTTTAAGAGATGCAGTTTTTTCAGACGCAAGCAGCTCTTGGAGTCGTTTAGTGCACTCTTTAAATCTGATTTTATTTTGTGGTGATCTGTGCTGTTGCCATTCCCTTCTAGCTCTTCTTTTTTCACGTACGAGACGTTCAATGATAATGGCATGTTCAGCAGCCTGTTTAATATTCTCGCTGAGATTGGCAATGTTAGATTCAATATCATCGGATGTTCTAAGCGTAATGTTTTCCGTACAATGACTACTGAGATATTTTTTGAACCCCAGCCAATTAACACGATTGATCATCTTCACATATGGGTCAGGTAAGTTACTTCTTAAGGGACTACAAATTGTAATGATCGTCGGAGAGTGATCGGACGAAAGATCAAGAGAAGCTTGAACTTGAATTAAATCCCTAGAGATATTTTTTATGACGCCAAAATCTATAACATCCGGAATTTTTTGTATGTCCGTAGGCCAATAAGTGGGCTCCCCACTCGAAATGACATCCAAGCCCATTTTTGAAATAGTGTTGAACAATGCTCGACCTCTGGGGGTAATAAGACGCGAACCCCAGAACGTATGCTTAGCATTGTAGTCGCCAGCTGCTACAAAACAAGGTCCAAGAGATTTGTAGAAATCCTCATATTGATTCTCAGTGATTGAAAATCTGGGAGGGGAGTAAATTGATGATATAACAAAATTTGTACAAAAACTTTCAATGCCAATATTTGTTGCTTGTAGATGTTCTTCACAAATGTTATCAAGAACATAGTGCTTGAGTCTAGACTTTATTAGAATTGCTGATCCACCGCAAGCCCTTCCTCTAGGGTCCTTTGTATCATATATAGTGTAGCCATAAATTTTAAAAAGACTTCTCGAAGTCAAATTAAAGTGAAATTAAACCGAAATTATTTTATGAGGTGATAGCAGAGGCGAATTTAATTGGCCTTATGGTGTGCAATGGATGTCAAAATACAGTTGCAAAAAGTGTTTTTTAGTTTTGTTGACATTTTTCTTCATATTTTATAAAGAGGAAGATATCAACCTTGTCCATGCGTTCATATGTATGTATATATATACCATTAAGGAATAAACTCTACATACACCCATCATTTTTGGGGTTTGAGGAAACTTGGAAAGAAATTCAAAAAACTAATGATGCCAATATTTAGGGTGCTAATAAATATGTTTATACAAAAAATAAAAATTAAAAAATAATTACAATAAGAACAACATATTAGACCATATTTGGATACCATTTGTTGACGGCTTGGTACCGGAAATCACAGCATTTTCAAACAAGTTGACGACATCAAACATTTTGCACATATTTTTTCATGTATTTTATGCCTGTATGTAGAATTTTTTCCTATGTATTTGGAATATTTTTGCTACTTACTTATTTTTTTATTTTTTTGTATAAACATATTTATTAGCACCCTAAATATTGGCATAATTAATTTTTTGAGTTTCTTCCCAAATTTTCACAAACCCTAAAAATGATGGTTGTATGTAGAGTTTATTCCTCGACTGTATGTTATATATACATATTTATGTATTATAGATAAGTATATGAAGTAAATTTTTATGTTTTACCTTTAATTTCTGTATTGTTTTATTATATTTACATGAACTGTAACTCTTCTTTTTAATAAAGCAATTTAAAATCAAAACGTTTGTATAATAATTTTTTTACTAAAAAAACCGGTTGACCGGTTTTTCCTGAATTGTAAAAACCGAAACCGGGTTATTCACAATTTCAAATAATCGAACTATTCGAAAACCGGTTTCTGGAAAAAGTCGAATAATCGATCACCCTAGTACATATGTATGAAGGGCTCATTGTAAAAACATAATAACCCACACCAATTAAAAAACTGGGTTCAAGAGTTTTCCTTGTCCTCTCAAACCATTTAAGCTATTTTAAAAATTAGTTTCTAATTTTTTTTAATTGACTTTTTACATTCCAATGTTTTTGTTGTAGTTAGTTTCAGAATGTTGCCATCAAATGTTTTCAAAAAATTTGTTCACTGGGTATGGAGTAAGCACGAATTTTCATTTGTATATGGCCTGATTAAATGTACGTCATTTTATTGAAGGGACAAAAGTTTATGCGAGTAGTCATCATAAGGACATAGGAGGAAAGAACGTAGTGTGAAAATCAATGTAGACAGACAATAGGGCCATGGAAGAGATGTGTATGCATGTACCTGACCCTGCAGGAAATCCGAATAGTGAAATTGTAGTGATTTACAAGCGACATTGAAAATCCACCAGCAGACTGTAGCACTACTGACTAAGTAGTTCTTTTGGGACCACATGAAGACATTGGCACCAAAGCTTCAATAGTAACTTTTCGGGGGCTCTAGTCTACAATATCGATATTTCCTCGCTTGATTTCAATGGTAAAATTGTAGCGTTATACTTGTGACTTTATCAATAGTACTACTGACTGGGTGTACCCCAGCCACTGTTACTTAGCATTTACACATGTAAGTGCAAGTTCGAAAAACTCAATACATTGAATTTTTTTTACTACTACAATAAAATTTTTTTGTACTTACTGTTCAGCTTACAACATAATTTCCTTGTAAGTAATTTTTGTAAGTAAAATGACAAATGAAGAAACAGTGTTACCGAGTATGAGTTTTGTATAAATTTATTAGTACTTTGTATTATAAAAGTAATATTTGTTGCTGATTTCTTGCATATGTATAAGAAAGTAATATTTAAAACGAACAACACTATGCAACAACGCATCTTGATTATGTTTTTACATATGAATTTCATGCATTTTTACAAAAAAGTTATTGAAAAAAATATTGTTTTCAGCAATTTATGATTTTGGCAATACGGCAATAACGGATTCATATATTTTTGAAATAAACATAGTTTTTTCATTCAAAAGCAAATAAATTTTCATAAGACGCGTACGCTTCGAAAAAGTTAGAAAATTGAACTTACAACTGACTGTGTAAACTCTCAAGTAAGTTGCAAGACTTTCGGTTATTTCTTCGAAATTTTCGTTGATAATAGGTATACACAACTTACAAGTAATCACTTACATGTGTAATTGCAGTGTTATCAGCTATGGACATATAACATAAGATTATCATTAAAAATACACCAGAAATACACTAGAACTGTTGTCTCTAATATCTCTACTCGCTCATAAAAGCAAAGTAGTCGAAATTTTAACTAGTTCAATTGTCGCTTGAGAAAATAGTGTTGACATAGAGACATATGGTTCTAGGCTGACTACAGGGGAGTTATATAAATTCATACATACATATACATATGTATAGGTACATATCGATGGTTTCACATGGTTTCAAGTAGAAATGCCCTAACTCGTATTTTTTACGTTATTAAGTTTTTCAGTGATTCCAATAAATTTCACACAAATACACCTCGTCACAAAAATTTATTGCAATTGTGTAAAAAACAACACTTTCACAAGCAGTTGTTCAAAGCTGTTTGTAAAAGCAGTTGTACTGTTTCTATTATGTTTTTACCTTTTCCTGTAAACTTACAGTTATTTAAGTTAGTGCCTTTCTACTTGTGACCAACGATATGTAGGTATGTATGTAAGTATGTACATAAGTATGTATGTATATAAAAGTTAACATATTATTTTATAATTATAAAGAAAAATCCATCATGAAGAAAAACTAAAGTTTTGCTCAACGCAACCCACCAAAACGCGACGATGAAACAAAAAGTTGCAAATTCATGGAAACTAGCAACGCAATCGAGTATCAGACGATTCAATTTCATACCATCTCCTTCCTGTGACATCAGAAAAATAATACAAAGTATACATACATAATAATTACAGAAAATCAACAGCAAAAAGTTGTTCCAACAAAAATAAAATCAGCAACAAAAATAACAGCTAAAAGTGCAAAAATAAAAGAAACAACAGTAATTCTGCTCGCGCCACTGCTGCCTGCTACAATCAAATAGGCTGATGATGAAAGTAAAGAAGGAAAGGAAGAGGTGACCAAGAGAAGTGAAAATACGAGAAAACCAACAAAATCACATACTGCTCAAAATTTGTGATGAAAACGAGGCCAATTGGCATCAAGCCAAATGGTGGATATTAAAAAAAGCTACATATTCCCATGCCATACTAAACCAACAACAACAGCAGAACAGTGTCAGGAAAGTAGCAAGTAACCCAAAACAAATCGAAGGAGGTGGGGAACTGCGTCGAATAGAAAATAATTTGCAAATTGCAATCTATGACTTTTAAAATAATGGACATGAGATGATTAACTTACCCCATTAACCAATCGACTGTGTCGCGTAGATATTCCGGAATACGCTCCAGTTTGGCGGCTATTTAGCAAAATATCACACACACCACAAAGTAAAATATATGTGCTTTTTGCTTCTACCTATTTAAATAACTTTTATTTTCTTGGCTATAAAATATTTTCTAAGAGCAAAACAGTGTTTAATTCCAATGAAAATGTTAGAAAAGACACAACACTTTTTCATACACAAATTCTCACGGACACTTTAAATGTTTTAAGTAATAATTCTTCTTAATGTGTTTTTTTTCAATTTTTGTTTTTTACAATTTTAAAACCTTAATTTAAGTTTTATAATCGGACCACAAAAACTTTAACATGAAAAATTGGTGTAAGCAAAGAAGAAACTGAAAACAGTAAATAAGAAGAAAATCAGATTTTATTTTTGTTGGTGGTGTAAAGAGACAAGAAAACTTTTTAGCTGGTACTCTTTCCCAAATACAGTTGGCATGAAAGAGCCAAATATAGACAAGCATCAACAAAAGTATTCATAAAAATCAGTTGTTTTTGTGTGATGTTTTTGTTTGCCATATACAAAACTTGGCTTCACTGAAGGTGAAGAGAAAAAAGGTTAAAATAAAAAAAGGTTCAGTGAAACAGCTGTTAACACATACATACATACATACGTACGTAATGAAAAAACCGTAAAATATGTAATAAATACTTCGATCCTAAACTTTTCATGTTGCCTATAAATACATTTTAATCGGGACACAAGATCATTTTTGGCATGATGTATCTTTTCATAATTTTTAATAATATAATATTTAATATAATAAAAGAATGAACGTGTTTTTTCTTTAACAACAGTTTGTGTATTTATTATTAGAGGTAATACATAAGTATGTATGTATGTATTCTCAACAGATTTTCATGTTACGTTTGTTATTGACAGTGCTGCCAGCTTTTTTCTAGAGCTTATCCCCAATTTTTGAATAGTCATCCCCAAAAATCTCCAAATTGAGTTTTTTTTTATTCAAATTTTGCTATTTTTAATTTTATTTTAAATAAATTACAAAAATAACATATTTATTCAAAAAATTAATTTATATCGATAGCTATATTTACATTCATATTAAACTAATTTGTATTTATAAAACTTGCAAAGGAAAAATTACACACAATTTAATATGCACAAGTATAAAAAATGTTAGCCAAAGCTTACCATTTCAAAAATTTCAGAATCGAAATTTTATGATTCATCAGCCTCAGAAATTGTATTGTACATAGTACTTGTATTAAAAAACTTTAGCATTTCAGCAGAAGGTTTAAATTTGTCACATCAGATTGAATTATTTTTAAAGTATGTGTTTATTCTATGAAGTGCTTCGAACAATTCATATATTATTTTATGTTAAGTATTTTTGTTTTGGTAGTGTTAATTATTGTTTAATCTGCCTTGATACTTCTTCTTTATATGAAACCATTCACTATGAATAGTAACACACATTTTTAGACTTGCCAATCCCCACAAAATCCCCTAAAATTTAGTTATCATTCCTAACAAATACCCAGATACCCATCACGAAATTTTTATTCTCAATCGTGATTCGCAAAAAATAACCCTAGTTTGGGTACAAATCCCCTAACCAGGCAACGCTGGCAGCGTTGTCAACTTTAAAATTTCAAAACGCACCAAAATGGAGAAAAAACGCGCCATTTACAAAAAAAAAAAACGCACCAATCTTAGAATTTATTTTTTAGTTAAAAATGTTTATTGAATTCATTTTGCATAAAAGTACATTATTGTTTTGTATTAAAAATTTAACACTTAAACAAGATTTTACAGTTCAGGGTTAAAAAATAAATAAAATCTAAACAAACTTAGCAAATTTATTCATATTCATTTATATTACATAGATAATATTTTTTTTTTAATTTCATAAATTCTGTACAAAACTTTTTAAAGAGATCAACGATTAATATAAAGGATTCAAAACTAATAAAAGTTCTTTATTTATAATTTTATTCAAATATTTTAAAAATTTTTTTTTTATCAGAAGTTTAATATATCCATATTAAAAATATAACAATAAAAATAAACAGCCTTTTACAATATATATACATAATTAAAAAAAAACAACAAAAAAACTAAACAAATTCGTACATACATGGTGTACATATGAGAGTGGTCTAGGTCATACCATTTTTGATTCGATATAGTACATTTTGATCAGACTAGAAAAACTCTAAATTAAATGTAATAAAATGTAATCTACTAAATATCTCTACCAAAGAAATATAAGACTTATGCAACTTTCATAATTAAGGGCATTCATTTGTACAAGATGATACATTTTTGTATATTAATTTTATAAATTCGGCTTAAAACTTTTTAAGAAGAGACCAAAAATTAATTATTACAAATAAATAAAGGTAATATTTTCATCATTATTGTTATCATTGGGCCATAAAACAGATTTCATTTCAAATTGTAATATTTTGTAAACATCATTAGTATTAATATGGAAGTTGGTAAGTTTCAAAACAAGAATTTTTCGGTTTTTAACCCATTGTTGTGTTAAATTTGCGTTGGTGCCACCAAAAATTAAAAAACGCACCGAAATTTAAAAAAAGCGCACCATGCACCAACTAAGGAATTTTCGCACAAAAATTTCAAAAAGCACCCAAGATGGTGCGAAACGCACCAAGTTGACAACGCTGAACGCTGGTTATTGATTGAAATATTTTCTAAATTTTATTCTCTCTCATAGAAACAAGTGCTGCCAAATCAAAATCAATTATATGGGGCATTTCATACATCATATACAATATTAATCCGTTTATTTTAATAAAAAAATTATTCAGAAAACACAGTATATAATTGTATGGGAATGGATTAAGTTTACTAAATCTTGAAAATTATGGATGTTTATGATTTTTAGGAACGAATTTTTTACATCCATACATAAAATCTAGGCACACGACAGTGTGCCAGGCCAAGTTCTGGCCTATGCATACAGTGCGTGTATTTACACGAAGCTATTCGTCGTGTTTTTATTTATTTATTAATAAGTGTGTTCGTTTACTTTTGCAGTAAAATGCAGTAAATGAGTAGTTACTGCAAAAATTTTAAAATTTGCTCTCAAAAAGAACTGTTGCCGTAAAAAGTACGCGAACGGAAAAATAGTAAAAATTAGTAAGATTAAAGAAACAGCTGACTTTAACTCCACATAGTGTTGAAAAATATATAACCTTTCGACTATGCAACTCTTTTAATTATTGGTACTCGATTAAATATTTTTATAACACGGACAATCTAAGATTAAATTCTGTAATTTATTTCATGTAATATTTGTAATTAATTTCTTTTTGATTTCCTTGTTTTGTTGTTGGCTAAATTACTAAAAATTACATTACATTAATGATACTGATTACCTTAAAAGCAAGTGCGATACTAAGTACCCAGATACTTTACAGTTTTACAGCTCTGAGTAATTAAAATAAATTGCAAAACAAAAGGTTTAATAAAATATGTTACAAAATATGTATATTAACAGCTATTATTATTATGATTTATAAATTAATTATTTTTTTAATGACTCACGATTTTCATTTAACCTTTTTTTTTTAATTTTTACACTTTTCATTTGCTTACTTTCCATTTGTTTACATTTTGAATCATATGTTTTTGTCTTACTAAACTTTACTGCGACAAATTTCTGCAGTAAAAATTTGCAAAACACTCAGTCAAGAACTGTCACTTTACTCTCTCAATTTGTGTTCTCATTTACTGCATTTTGGGTAAACGAACGCAATTTAGTAAAATGCAGTAAAGTTGAGTAAAAATTTGTAAAAACTTTTGAGTACGCGAACGCAATTAATATGTATGTATGTATGTATTTATATTATCCCTGTAGTCAACCTAGAACCATATGTCTCTATGTCTATACTCTTTCTCCAGCGACAATTGCACTAGTTAAAATGTCGACAACTTTCCTTTTATGCCCGAGTAGAGATACCACAAAACATACAGAAGTGTCACGAGACGGAAGATACGGGTATTTTTCTGTTTGTCTCGTTTTCCCTCAAATTTTGTCGTCGTTTTTGTTTTGCTACGTCTTTCTAGTGCAATCAATTTTTATTAGCTGTGTTAATTGGTAAGTAGTAATACACTACAGTATCAAATACACTATGCTTTTCTCTTTTTTCCACGAATTTTAATAAAAACCTGATTCGAGCTTTTTTTACCTGTCACTTTCTTCACTTCTGTGTATTCTGTGGAGATACGTTAGAGACGACAGTTCTAGTGTATTTCTGGTGATATTGTCAATGAACGCATCAATAGTTTGTTTTTCTTTTTTATTATGTTGTGCAATAATATTAAATAAACATATGTGACGCGCAAAATAGAAAGGGTAAAAACCGGTTTTGTTCAGGAGAGCCATTTTGAAGATTTAAATATCTTTGGTGTACCATCACATCATAAAACGCGCATATCTCTGGGAGGGAATACTTTTGGGGCATGGGATCGGTCTCATTCGATGCTCAGATGTTGTCCAAATCAAAAAAAAAAAAAAAAAAGTGAAAATTGCTTTTTTTACCCTTAGGCCCCTTTCTCTATGCACTGTCACATATGTAGACGAGGTTCACTAAAATTTGCGAGTGAATCTTTGGTTCAAATATCTCCATATGGTCGTAAAAGAACTACCTTCTCAACAGTGCTAAGTCTACTGATAGATTTTGAATAACAACCCTATGTTATTTGTCAATAGGCATTTGCATTGACTGGGGTACACCTAGTCAGTAGCACTATTGACAATGTCACTAGAAAATCACTATAAGTTTACTATTGACAACGAGATTGGATATATCGATATTGTAGACTAGAGCCCCTAAAATTTACTAGTGAATCTTTGGTGCCAATGTCTCCATGTGGTCCCGAAAGAACTACTAAGTTAGTAGTGCTATAGTCTAGAGGTGGATTTTCATTGACAAGCTAATGTTAAATGTCAATAGATGATACCATTGGCTGGGGTACACCTGGTCAGTAGTGCTACTGACAACGTCACTAGTAAATCATAACAATTTCACTATACCCACTTTCTGCAGGGATATTATAGACAAATACAATAACAATATAACCATAATTAGAATTAAATCATGTCACTTCATATGCGAAGTTTGCAAGTTTTTCAACAAAAGCTTCCTGAGATATGGAGGTGCAAAAAGTGCATATCTTAAAACATACTGACTAACTCTTCAATATCATGAAGCACTTCCGGTATAACCAGAGAGCTGAAATTTAACCACCTAGAAAAATATTAAAACCCAAAAATTTCAACTAGGAGGGCGGGGCTACTCCCATAAAGCTCAGAATTAAAAAAAAGCAAATATAAAGCGTTTAAAACTCAAGCTATTTTACTGATATTTGGCATACATGTTTCGATAATGCAAGGCTGTAAGTGTTCGTTGAAAAAAGAAGGCGGGATGCGCGAATAAAAAATTTAAATTTCTTTAAAAAGTGGGGGATGATAAGCGCCGCTCACAACAAATCTTTAGTAAAAAAAAGATGGGGGGGGGGTGGTAACGGTAGAATACACAGTCAAAACTCAAAATGGTCAAAATGATTTTGATCTTTCATAAACCAGCTCACTGAAGAAATTTCTAACAATCGTAAAAATTTCTTTTTCTTTTCTTGAACAATCACCCTTATTCCAGTTGTCGGTATCGACGTCACTTTAACACAATACCAATAAATTGGGACTTGTCTACCCTTTGTCGAAAACAACTGCTTCCTGTTGGCAAGTTTAGGCTATTTCTATACCTTAGGGAACGGAAATAGATTGTCAGTGGCACAAAATTGCTTTCGAGAGCGAGTAAACAAGACTCAATTTTATGGTATTTTGCCGACAACTGGAATAAGGGTGAATATAAAATACCGTTATGACTATTTATATGTTACATACTAGCGCCATTTCATATTTTTATATTATTTATATATAGTTCTTTATAGCTCCTCAACATCTTGTATTTTTTGAGTTGTGACTGTTTATGATTTAGTGTGCGATACGTACATTTGAACATGTTTTTACAAAAACAATTTTCAAATATTCGAATATAACAGTAATTGGTAGTTCTTTCTTACTTCTTAATTACATACATACATACATAAATATTTAATTAATTCGAATAATTGTTTTATAAACTGAGTGAGTTAAGAATCATTATTACAATTATTTTCTGTTAAGAAGTAGAAAAATGAGCATTCAAGATGAAAGTTTTCCGCATGATGACGATTTAGAATTTTCCCACGATTCTGGAAGAAATTTTGTTTTTCCTCACCACAAACCACGTCGTACGCAGAATGTTTTATCAAACAAAGAAACAAATGAAAAACAGCGTGATATTTCATCGAGTTCGCCTCCAGAAAACCAAGATGATTCAACGCAATCCTCAAATGATTTTTGTTTATCGTCAGAGACCAGTGGCAAAACAAATGCCAGTGAACCAAATGATTTGCGAGGTATGAGCATAAAATTTAAATTTTATATGAGGTATATGAAGTATTTTCTTTATCTGTTTTATGCTAATAAATATTATAAATGTGAAATTTGGGCTTAAATCTAGTTTAGGGACACCTCCCAAAAATGAAAAAAAAGTATTCTATCCTATAGTAAATTGATAAATAAGAAAAAAAAAAATTAAATAAAAATATTGGCGGTGAGGCTTAGTTTCCGAGTTATGGGCCTCTGAAATTCTAGTACAATATTGCGATTATACGGTGTTTTCCAACGAATAAGACCAATATTGGTATCATCTTAAAGCTTTTGAGAATACGTTTCATGAAATGGTAAAAATAGACTCTTTGTCGGTCATGCATTAAAATGCTATTAAGCAAGAAAACTTTGCAAGGCAGAAAATATTTATTAGGCTGCGCCGTCTCGGGAAACACCATGGTGGAGAAAATCCTTAAGCCCGGCCGAAGGCCGGCAATGCAAGAAAACGTTATTAGGCAAGAAAACTTTGCAAAACAGAAAATCTTTGCTGGCCTGCGCCGTCTCGGGAAACACCATGGTGGAGAAAATCCTTAAGCCCGGCCGAAGGCCGGCAATGCAAAAAAACTTTATTAGGCAAGAAAACTTTGCAAAACAGAAAATCTTTGCTGGCCTGCGCCGTCTCGGGAAACACCATGGTGGAGAAAATCCTTAAGCCCGGCCGAAGGCCGGCAATGCAAGAAAACGTTATTAGGCAAGAAAACTTTGCAAGACAGAAAATCTTTACTAAGCTGCGCCGTCTCGGGAAACACCATGGTGGAGAAAATCCTTAAGCCCGGCCGAAGGCCGGCAATGCAAGAAAACATTATTAGGCAAGAAAACTTTGCAAAACAGAAAATCTTTACTAGGCTGCGCCGTCTCGGGAAACACCATGGTGGAGAAAATCCTTAAGCCCGGCCAAAGGCCGGCAATGCAAAAAAACTTTATTAGGCAAGAAAACTTTGCAAGACAGAAAATCTTTACTAGGCTGCGCCGTCTCGTGAAACACCATGGTTGAGAAAATCCTTAAGCCCGGCCAAAGGCCGGCAATGCAAAAAAACGTTATTAGGCAAGAAAACTTTGCAAGGCAGAAAATTTTTACGAGGCTGTGTTGTCTGGGGAAACACCATAATTATATATTAAATTATAATTAATCCTCGCCGCCAGTCTTTTTGTTTTCTTCTTCTTAGTTTTAAATTTTCTATAAGATACGGTACTTTTTTTAAATTTTTGTGATACCAATATTGGTCATATTCGTTGAAAAACACCGTATAATCAAAATATTGTACTAGAATTTCAGAGGCCCATAACTCGGAAACTAAGCCTCGCCGCCAATATTTTTATTTAATTTTTTTTTCTTATTTATCAATTTACTATAGGATAGGATACTTTTTTTTTTCAAATATGTAGACAGCGTTAAGGCTGGGGCACAATAAATCCGTCATACGTTAAACTTCGCCTTTTTCAACTGACATTAACGCAACGACGGAGAAGGTTGGCACAATAGGTACTTTATTGACAGAAGCTTTTCAACAGCTTCAATAGGTTGATTCTCCATTTTATTTATTAAATTCAATTCTTTTTATTTATTTCGCTTATTTGTTTTGTTTAATTTTATTTTTGCTGCCATAAAACACAAAAACCTAAATCAGAACATACCAAAAAAAAATACCAACCAATATCTGCGAAACTACTCAACGTACGCAAAAAGTTAAAAGTTGACCAGTTTTTGTACTTTGCGTTGACGGACACGTACTGAATGTAACAGACCTCATAAGAAACTATGTATTTCAACTTAGCTGTCAGTTGAAAAAGGTGAAGTTTAACGTATGACGGATTCATTGTGCCCCGGCCTTTAGGCTAAGTTAACATACGTACATACCTTATTTTTAATCCCCGACTAAAAAAAGGGGTGTTATAAGTTTGTAGTGTGTGTCTGTGTGTCTGTCCGTGTCCACGCACAGGCCAAACGGCTGGACCGATTTTCCTTTAATTTTTTTCTGTTTGAAAGATGACTTGATCGAGAGAGTTCTTAGCTATGTTTGAAGAAAATCGGTCCAGCCGTTTAGAAGATATAACATCTTTTCTGAAAAAAGTCGGGGGTTTTTAAAATTTTTAATTTTTGTTATTGGTAACATAACCAAAAAAGTTATGGAGATTTTGTTAAAGTGAAAGAATTTTCGGTATGAAATTCGTGGCAAATATAAAACACCGGTTCCGAACCGCATAAAAAAATAGCCTATGTTTGATGCTGGTAATGTAGCTTTCTATTGGTGAAAGAACTTCCACAATCGGTTTAGTGGTTTGCGCGTGGAAGCGTAGCAAACAAACAAACCCGGCGTGCTTTGCTATCTCCTCCTCCAAAAACAAAAAAAACAAAAAAAAAAAAACAATTTTAGTAAACCTTTTCCATAAGCAATCAAAATTTTGAAAATTGGTCCACAAATGATAAATTTATTTGATAATAAATTTTTGGGACGTGTCCTTCTGACAATCCCTCACTAAATTTAAAAAAAATAGCAGACCTTTTCCATATGCAAAAAAGAATTTTGAAAATTGGTCCACAATCGACTAAGTAGTTTGATTATCCTTTTCTTTGGCGGGCACATTTCACCTTCCCTCTCATAAAAAAAATATGGACCTCTTCCATATGCATAAAAATTGAAAATTGGTTGACAAATCATGAAGTTATTTTTTAAGCAATTATTGGGGCGGGCAACTTGCACCACCCCCTTTCCAATTAAAAAAAAAATTAGTGGATATCTTCCATATGCAAAATGAATTTTGAAAATTGCTCCAGAAATGACAAATTTATTTGATAATCAATTTTTGGGGCGCACACTTTGCTTCCTCCTACAATTAAAAAGAAATTAGTGGACCTTTTCCATATGCAAGAAATTTTGAAAATTGTCCCACAAACGACAAACCAATTTTTTTTTTGCGGGCACATTTTACCCCATTGTCTCCTTCCCAACATTAAAAAAAAATTAGCGGATCTCTTCCATATGCAAAAAGCATTTTGAAAATTGTTCGATAAATGACGAAGTGATTTTTTAATCAATTACTGGGGTGGACAATTTAAAAAAAAAAATTGTAGACTTTTTCGCATGCAAAAAAATTTTGAAAATTTGGCGGAGTTATGCTCATTAATGTTATAAAATGTATGTAGAAGGAGTAACATAATTAAAAAAGTGGGTCTAAAAATTGGTGTGGTTGAAGAGTCCCAGTTAAATGTTGTAAAACTTTGAAGACGATCGGTTCAGAGGTCTGGTCTCCTCTAAGGTACAAACAAAAAACAAACACAGATTCCATTATATACATATATAGATAGATAGATATATAAGTAAGGACGTTAATTTTTAAAAACATTTTCCAATTAAATCCAAATAAACATGCAAAACAAATGTAATTTTTTCTTTATTCTAGAACTTGAGTATAAAAAGCCAGGGTTCATAAGTCACGCTCAAAACAAATCTGTATCGTATCAGGACATACACTCTGAATATACTAAGAGACGTTATAAGCATGTTGAGAGTAAGGTTGGCCAATATATTGCCAATATAAAAGCACTAGACGAGAAGCGACGCAATTCCAACAAATTTCAAAGGCACAGTTCAATGCCTGAGACATTACAGAGCAGGGAGACAACGGCACCAGAATTAATGAACGATTCTAAAAAACTTGGCCTACTACGTCGTAGCACAAATGATTTAGTTCGTATGCATAATCATAATGATTTACAAAGCGACCAAGATAACGATAATTATGATCATCTCACTGCTACAACATCATCGCTTTCTGCCAAAGAATTGCCTTCAGAAAACGACATGATTGTAGACAAACAAACGTATGAAGAACTGTTGAGTGTCAAGGATCGGAATGATTATTTACAAGGCAAGCTGGAGGAAAAAAATGCTGAAAATTTTCGCTTGAAGCAGAATTTGGATGTAATGCGTATTGAATATTCCTTGTGTAAGGACAAACTAAAACAACAGAGCTTATTAACTCAACGTTTTTCTGGCTCATTTGGCAGCATTAATGTAGCTTCTACTCTAGGCACAACATCTCTACAAAGTTTGTTGTACCCGCAAGAGACTAGGGAAAAATCTACGCAAACAGATAAAATGTTAACACCCTCACCAATACCACCTGAAAATAATAAACCGAGTGGCGAGATGTATGCAACACCTCTAACACCAGATTCCAATAATAATACCTTTGATCATGCTGCAGTGGGCATGTTTGCTCCTGCCGGTAATAGGGTGCCAAAAACTATAGCTACCATACAACCGCTCTCACTAAACTTCAGCCATCTTGTTGATCAAGATCTCAATGGCAGCAATATAAATACCACTATGAGTGAGTAAAACTTTTACAATTATGAAAATAAGACCTAAAACGATGAAGCGTTTATAGCAGTCGCGAATAAGATACAGATATTTTATTTCCCCGATTTTTTTCGAATTTTGTTAACGAGCAAAATTAAATTAGTCTTCTTTCACACATGTCAACTTTTGTTGATCAACTTTTAATTGCTAAGGCCGGGTTTCCATCTGTGTGCCATGTGCCACACAAGCGTAAAAAAAGACACGTATTTATTAAGTTAAACGGTTTCATACTTAACTAATAGACAATTTTATAGAATCCAACATGATTGGAAACTGTTTAAATCAATAAATATATGTCTGAATCAAACAGTTTTTCATTAGTAATTAATTGGTTACGCTTTTTTGGGCAAATGACACACAAGAAATGCCAGATGTAAACTCAGCCTTATTTAAAGAAATTTTACAGTTATTCGTTGGGGATAGCAAAATATTCATTCGTTATTGATTTTAGAAGAGAACCTTAAAGGATCGACATTTTATATTATTATTTATTAAATTATTTATTAAATATTTTGGTATACACATATTTTTTTTTGTCTCGTTTTTGTTATTTGGGAAAAAGTTTAATTTTGTTGTACAGTATAATTTAATATTAGTATTTGTGAGCATTTACATTTAAGCGAAATCTAATACTTACCGATATTTCGAAACAAAATCTTCTTCAGCACTAGATTTTGTCAAAGTCTGGTAGAACTTAGTGATGCAACTATGTTTTTTTTTTAATTTGTACTATCACCCCTTTTACACACGGAAAGTTTACTTTGCAAAGTCTTAATTCTCCCAGCTGAATTAATACTTTGCAAATTTGACGCGGGATGACGAAAAATCAATAATTCAAAAATAAAATTTGCTATTTTACATAAATACAGCCTCGTAAACGAAATTCTGTTCGGTGGGAAATTCGGCCTTAATTTTCAGGGTTTCGTACACCAAAGGTGAAAAGGGACCTTATTGTTTTCGCTACGCTGTCCGTTACAGGCTGTTTTCTCGAGAACCGTAAAAGCTAAGGACCTGAAATTTTGACAGAATTTGTAGAACTTTGGCCGCTACAACAGATTAAAGGGTGTTCCAAAACGAGCAACGAAAAATTTTTAAATCCCATGTATTATACATATGTACATACACTTGAAATTTGTAAAGTTAGTGTGCACTCAGGGAAAAGCTGCACCTTAAAAATAAGAACGCATTACATTAATTTAATAACTTTCAATATAATAGGAAATATATATTAGGATAATTAAAAATAAATAAAATTAATATGTTATTAAATAAGAAATTTCAACATGACTAGACTTTAATATGGTTTTTATTGATTTTAAGCTGATTTTTCTGGGTGTATTCTTATACAGACTACAATTAACAGTAAAATTAAAAAAAAATAAAAATTAAAGGGTATTCTATTAGTTAATGTAATTTTGAAAACTTGCTGCGTCTTGGAGACCATAAGAGGCAAATATGTACTTGAAATTTTCAAAAACGCTAAAAGTAAGAAATCCCAATATTAAAAAATTGCCAAGCCGAAAAAAGCTCCAAACTTAAAAAAGTCTTTAAAACTACAATAAACCGCCAAAACCCGAAAAAATTGCTAAAATGAAAAATAAAACGCAAAAAACAAAAAACGAAAAAAGCACCAAAATAAAGAAAAACAGCCAAAACTAGAAAGATCGCCAAAAACCAAAAAAAAAAGTTTACGGGGCACTTAATTTTTTTTTAAATGTCTACATCAGGTTAATATATTCGATTCTTGCCCTTTATTATTTCTACAAATAGGTAATTTACCTAAGGTTCTTACCCACGAGTTTGCATTATACAATTTACTTACACGATAGATATATGTACACTAATAGATATCTATGGGTAGAAATAACGGGCATATATAGCTTTTAAATTCGTATAGTATTACATATGTAGTGTACACGGAACCCTTCGTGTGCGAGTCGCAGTCGCACTTTATGTATATGTACATATACATATGTATCTATCATGCATGTTCTGAAAATCACATTTAAAATTGATTTGAAATTTGTTCTGTTCATACAATTTTGTGATTTGAACGATCAACTAAGTCTCGCAACTTTTTCAAATCACTTGGTAGTCCCAATTGTCGGACGCTATAACAAATTCCTAAAATATATTACTCAATGTATTCTTTATTAATTTTCTTGAGCAATTAGAATGTTTTAATGAAAAAATAAAACACTTAAAAATTAAGAAAAATCTAACACATCTAAATCTGTTGAAAATATTATTTACTTTTGTGATGTCAGGTTAGTTTTTCATTGTCGAAATAAAGAAATCAAATGTTTTCTTGTGTTTTCGACAAGTTAAAATCACATTTGAAAAATACAAAAACACAGTGTGATTTACAGAACAGCACAAAATCTCATGTGTAATTTTAAAACTGAATGTGATTTAAAATCACATGATTTCCAGAACTGGCCTGTATATGGTTACGCCCTTTTAAATTTTTATGTGACGAAATGTAATACAAAATGATATTTTTGTTTTAGGTTTCCTTCGGCGACGTTCAAATTCTTTAGCAACTCGTAAAAAATCAACACCTTTAACCGGAAATCTTTCGAAAACCAGTTCGGCGGTCAGTAGTGGTGTGCCCAGTAGCAGCAGTGACTCTGCAATTGATATCGAAGTGGCTGAATCACCAAAAACCCAACGACAAAGTCGTCGTGAAGAATTCATTTATTATGAACAACTTTCACAACGCTGCGCTGTTGTAGAAACTAGTAATGCTGTTAATAATGACATGGATACTGAATACAATTTAGCTATCAACAACAATACAATCGATAGCGACATAAATAGTGGTAGTAGAAAAAATCGACGCAAACGCCACAATTTGCGTTCACGGATGATGCGTTTTTTCGGAGCATGTACGAAGTGTAAAGATCACAATATGTCCATAGAAACTGTTTATTCTCAACATTCGCAAATTCCACTTTTGGAAAAAAGTACCCAGAATCATTGCCCGAATATACGTTGAGATTAATAAGAGTAAAGTAAATAAATATGCATATGTTTGTCTATTCGTTTTCCTTTTTTTTTCAATAACATTTTCAAATGAATTTGTCAATTATACTATAATAAGTGAAATATGAAATAATTTTTACTTCTGAATAGAAGAGTTTAAATTATTTTGTCCCTGATTCATTCTTTTTTAATGCAATTTAAAAGTTATTTTCTTATGTTTAAATATTTAATTAATAATTCTGCGACAAAATTCATTTGGAAGTGTTGAAAAAGTATGTTTTAAAACTTTTTGCTTTCAAAAAGTTTTTAAAGCTGTAATAAACTTTTTTTTATAAATATATTTATGTATGTTCTTCTTTGTTGTTTTGTAACTCTTAAAATACATAAGATATTCACTATGCCTTTAACTAAATTATTTACAAAAACAAGTATTTAATATTATTAAAAATTAAGCATTTAAATGAAGCATAATTATAAAATTAAATATATTTTTTTGGCCTGTAATTAATTCAGCGCATAATAAATTTTTAAAATACAGATAAAAAAAAAATTAACAGCCTGTCCCACGATGTAGAAAAAAAACTTTCTTTCGATACCGTGAGTCAAGTAGTAAGATTTTTGTTCCAATTAATAATAATTCTGCAATAAAAATCAACTTCAATACAGAGATCTGATAGAAGAAGATAAGAAGTACGTTAAATATAAAATTAAATTTTAATGGGCGTGCCTTCGGCCATTTTCTAAATGTAAGATTATATGTTTTTCAGAGCTCAGGGTGCGTGTTGTCTTGTAAAAATTATATAACCACTTAAAATAGTATATTAAATTTTAATGGGCGTGACTCCGCCCATTTTTTTCAATGGAGGATTGTGACTATTTTAGAGCTCAAGATGTTTGGTAAGTTTCGTAAAAATTGGCTAAGTAGAACCGCGTGAAATGTTATAATAAATTTCGGTAGGCGTAACCCCGCCCATTTTTTCAACTTTAACATTGTGTAGTTACAAGAACCAAAGGTGTTTGATAGGTTTCGCAGCAATCAAATAAGTAGAATATCATAAAATTAGTCTAAAATGTACCGAGTTGCAAAGTAACACCTCCCCCCCCCCAAAAAAAAAAAATTGTCGAATTGATAACCTTCTCCTTTTTTTGAAGTCGTTTAAAAATTAGGCTTTATCTGCTGTAAGCCGTAAAGGCTGTAAATATCACTAATTGAATGAACTGTGCTCACGCTCTATAGGAATTATATTTGTAAATTTTTTTGGATTTTTTAAAATATGAATTAATGAAAAATTATTACTTATAACTTCTTTGACAGAGCCATGCCCTACTTATGCCGCCAATTTGACATTTTGGAAAATGAAGACAAGTACCGCTATCACTTTACAGTTGCGTTATATCGGAATTATGTATGTTTTTGTGAATTTTATTTTAAAATTTTTTGAAAATATGTATGCTTTATCAATTTTATGAGGAACATGAACACTGTCACCAAATTCTTTATCCTTAAGGGGCCCATAGACACATACTGTTTACAGCTACTGCCGATGAATCCTTGGTATACGTGTGTGATAGATATTTTACTACAAACTTATCAATCATCATTTAAAATAAAAATGTATAAAGTAAACATGCGTTTGAGAACAATAAAAGTTATTGATAGAATTCAAGAAATTAAGAAAAAATGTGTTTTATTTATCCAGTGCGGTTTTTCATACGATTTTGAAGTAAAAAACCGCAGTGCGGAACGGCATAAAATTAAAATCTATTTTATTTTATTGCAGACTTTCTTATTCTCTCAAGTTTTGACACTCTTTCTCCTTCTGATGTTGCCATAGTTTTTGAATACATAATTGCGGCAGGGAAGGAAAATGATTTCTTGGATTTTGTACCAACTATGAAAATAAAAGGTACTTTTTAGACCATGACGGTACCAATTTTTAATATTTATTAATAAAAACAGAAACGTAAAAAAATGAGTACAAAAATTCTGAAGTTTACAATAAAAAATAACAAAAAAAATATTAAATATTACATTCATAGAGGTACATTCGTAGATTCGACTATTACATATGTATATTAGAGATTAAAATGAAACATACACAAAAAAATTAAAGAGAACATAGCCAAAATTAATGTTACCATATAGTGAAACATTGACATTTTGAAATTGTACCAAGTAACTCTAGGTAGTACCACGGTACCAACAAGGTCAAAAATGTACCATAAAAAGTACAATTGTACCATGATTTCCATCCGTGGTTGGCGGTGTTCACAACATTAAGTGCGTTCGAGAACTCAAAAATTTGTACAAATTTTTACTATTTTTTACTGGATTGCGTTCGCGTACACAAAATCCAGTAAATGAGAGGGCGAATTGAGAGAGAAAAATGACAGTTCTTTTACTGAGTAAATGCAAGTTTTTACTGGACAAATTTTTGCCAGTAAAATCCAGTAAAATGAAACCATATGTTTTTAAATATAAACAAACAATAGCAAAGGGAAACAAAGTTTTTGGTTTTTGATGAAATTTTAAAAATAACAAAAAACAAATGTATTAAGTTATGAACAATATTGCATTTATTTAAGTTTGATGCCAGAAAAATATAAGGGTATGTTTTATGTATTCCACGGGAAATTAAAACGTGTGGAGTTTTCATAGAATTGTTGGAAATATGTATTTATAACAACAATTTCCCAACGATGTAATTTCACGTGAAATGCAGAATATAACCGATTGTTTTTAAACGTGAATAAAGTTAATAGATTTGTATAGTTAAATTTTTGTTTATACATATAGTCGGACGGTTACTGGTTCCCCGCATGGAACATTCAAAAAATTTAGGTATTGATCGATTAAATATGATTAATGTGTACATTTCTTTAATATGTTTTCAGTTTTTCGATATCTTGAATATATTAGGATATATAAAGTTCTTTTCCCATTGTATATTTCTCTTAATAAATGCACTCATTGGAACTACTTGAAAGGAAGTGAACAATATTGTTGTGATGATTGGTATAAGCGGCAACAAACATTTTTGCCTTTTTCTGTACATCCTAATTATTCACGTCGAGGGTAAAAATTTAGAAACTTTAACGGCCTGACGCGCGTTGTCGGCAAGTAAGCTATAGAAAGTTTCTTGTCGACATCGTGGGCCAGGCCCGTAAGTTCAAATAAAAACATATGTATCTATTACTTTTATTATTAAATAAAATATACTATGGTGTATTTTTATAAAACAAATGAAAAAAACATTCTTCATCGATTTTCTCAAAACCATATAATTTTTCCATGCGGCTAGCCAGTAACTAACTACCCAGCAAAAAAAATCTGATTTGGAAGCACTAACAACTGAGGGAAGCAATGCACTGTTTACTTGATCACAAAAGCTTCGAAAACTGCTTCTGAAAAGCACTAACATAAGGCAGGCTCTCTAACAAAATAGGGGAAAAAGTAAAAAAAAAATTTGCAAGCTAGTAACTTTTGCATCTGAGTACATAAAAACTATAGCCCAATTCACAATCTTGTGCAAATGGTGTTGCACAAGATTGTATAGTATATTGATACTCACCACTTAACAATTCTTCGAAGTTAATGTTAAAGTTAGCTATTTTATGTCAGGTGGAGACCGCGAGTAAGGGAGATAATGTTAGAGAATCACTTGGTGTTGCGCATGAATAAGGAGATTTTTTTGTGCGAGATGAGCCAGCTAGAAGCAATTTATTCAGCTTCCAAAAAGCCATAATTTTTTGCCTTACCAAAGTGCTTCACAGAAGCAATAATATATACTTATTTATGTATAGTTTTGTATATTGTTTGCAGATAATGCGACTATTCCATACATGTATGTAAATACTCCAAAGAGGAGTAGGAATACGCCAAAACTCCAAATATGTGAAAAAAGGAGGTTTATGTCCTAGGGTTGGACTAAATGGTCCAAATTTGCATTACATCGGCCTAACCCCAAAACTACTCCATATTGCATTGAATGCTTGTGTGAAAACGACATGATCCATGACTGCATTACATGGACCATAATGTAACTAGTCTGTTTCATCTCGATTTGACCACGTAGTACAATATTATATTCAGGTTTTTTTGCATATACATATGTACATACTAATTTTTTTAGCGCCAAATTGTCTATCAGCTGTTGTGTATATTTTACTGGATTTTACAATTTTTCCGTTCGCGTACTTTTAGCTGCAAACTTTATTATTATTATTATTATTATTATTTATTAGATTTATAACTAAATTACATAATCTAATACTTAAATAAGGAGCATTAGCAACTAGGCCATCAGCTCTCGGTGTTACTAAAATAATACATACATAGATACATTTCAAGTTTTTAATTAAGATATCTAAATAAAAATTGATTATTGCTTTTAAACTAAATTACAATTCCAGTTCTGTTAATAAAATCAAAAATTTTTTTAATGTTGTCCTCGGTGGGAAACTCTAACAAGTTTTTTGGGTTGGTAGATCCAAAAATCGATCGTCTTTCGGGTTGGTAATGTAAACAGTCAATTAAAATGTGGTTTACTGTGATGACTTTACCACAATTAGTACATAATGGGGGTGGTTCATTTCGAAGAATGTGATTGTGTGTGGTAAAAGTGTGACCAAGACGTAGTCGAGAGAAAAATCTAATTTGGTATTTACTGATGTTAGAGGGATAAACGGGTGCCACACAATTCTTGTTGATCTCCTTATAGTGGGGATGATAGTAACCAGACCACGAATTAATTATAATTTGGCGCAAGTGTTTCTTGATAAAATTATGAACGTCAGTTTTCTCGGGTCTGATTTCCATGATTATGGGTGCCATACATGCGAATTTAGCAGCTTCGTCGGCTTTGACGTTGCCTTTTATTTTGCTATGCCCTGGAATCCAAAAGATTTTTAATCTTTCATGGAATTGTATTAACAGGTCGCGAATTTCATTAACGATGTTCCATTTCAATGTATTAGGATTACAGATCGACTTGACGACTGACAAGCTATCAGTGCATATTACTGTTTTCTGCTGGGTCTTAATAGCAATATGGATTGCATTGACTATGGCTGAAGCTTCCGCAGCAAATATTGATGTGAAGTTTGGTAAAATTTTGAGTGCAAGAATCGTACCATGGGCGTCAACTATAGCATATGATGTGCTGTTTTTACTTTTTGAACCGTCTGTAAATAAAAACGACCAGCCTTCGTTCAGTAGAGTTTGTTGTTTCTCCAAAAAGTATTTTAAAAATATATCATCTGAGGTGTTTTCTTTACAATATTTAGACAGAGATAAGTCGCATGAGCTTTCCTTAAAAAACCAGGAGGGATAATCTGGAGTATAATTTTTTGTTGCAGTGTTTATGTTGAGACCATTTGCTAATTGGAAAGATTCGCTTATAGCTGACGTGTATCTATATGTTCGTTTTGCTGCGAGGTGTTTCTTTATGTCATCATCAATTACTGAATTATTAGAAAACATCAGTTTTGTAAATAATTTCAGTTTGGCTTCATTAATACGAACTTCGATAGAAGGTAATCCTGATTCAGCAAATAAGTTTTCTAAAGTTGTTGTACGAAATGCGTAAATACTTGCTCTAATTGCACGATGATATAAGCTCTTGATAATATTGATATTTGATTTGGGTGCATTACCAACTAGGAAAAGAATATAAATCAATTTTGGTAAGAACTAAAGTTTTCGTAAGATAAGTTAATGTGTTGATGTGTATGAAGCTTCGTTTACTTGACAGATATCCAACTATGTTCACTCTTGGCGTTAGAGATTTTTTTAGCGAAAGGTAGTGTTCTTTCCACGAATAAGTTTTCGTAAAAGTTATTCCTAGAATTTTCAATTGGTCTATGTTACTTATATTAGCGTTGTTGATGTTCAAGTTGTGGCAGTGATAATCACACAACTTTTTTCTACATATATGTAACTTCTTTGTCTTATCGGTGGATATTTTCGCTCCAGATTTTAAGCACCAACTGTTGATTTCATTTAATACACCTTGCAATATATTATTGGCTTCTAAGTTACAGGTCCTTTTACAAAAAATGTAGAGATCATCTGCATAAATACAATGGTCCAAGAATTTAAATTTATTGATTATGTGGTGAATTTCATTAAAAGCAATTGTAAAAAGTATAACGGACAGTGATGATCCTTGGGGTATGCCATTGTGTAAGGTATGTATAGATGAGCACACACCGTTTAATCTTACACGAAATTTACGTTGTTTTAGATATGCCCTTATGTAGTTAAATATTTTAGGTCCAACCTTCCATTTATTAAGGGTATCTAGAATTACATGTGCACCGATTCTGTCAAAAGCCTTTTCAAAGTCAATTGAAAGAATCGATACATGATTTCGAGACGAGAGAGCCTTAGAGATGTAAAAGTCAATATGTAATAACGCATCTGAGCAGCCCCTGCCAGCTTTAAATGCTATCTGGTTGCAGTTTTTCTCCGTAAACCAATATAAACGCGTTGCAATGATTTTTTCAAGCAGTTTTCCGATGCATGGTAGTAATGAAATTGGACGATATTCATTTATTTTAAGAGAGCTTCTAGTGCTATTTTTCGGGATTGGAATAACTAGTGCAGTTTTCCAGTCGGTTGGGATTATACCAGAGTTGAAGATATCATTAAAAAGTTTTAGTAGACGTTGTTTGGATTGAGGACTTATATGCTTTATCATTTTGTAAGAAACTCGATCAAAACCAGGAGTAGAGCCTTTTACTTTGGATAAGCAACAGAGCAATTCTGTAAGTGTAATATCTTTCTCTATGTAGGTGGCTTTTGTGTTGACTCTTACAGCGTAATTTATGTTTTCGGATGCGTTTTTAGCCTGTATGAAAAATTGTGAAAAGTTGTGGTCGGAAGAATATTCGGACCATTTATTTGCAAAAGCTTCCCCTATTAAAAATGGATCTGTGATGATTGTATTGTAATTTTCGACTGCGACTATCTTTTTATTAGTTACATTATTAGAAAGACGGTGGATTTTATTCCAAATGTAACTGATTGATGAATTTTTATTGATAGTGCTTGTAAATTTTTTAAAACTAATTTGTTTCTGTTTTTTCATTTCTATTCTAAATATTGAGTTTTCCTTTTTGTATTTTATAAGGTGATCAGTTGTAGGAGACTTTTTAAATGACTTCCACGCACTTATTTTATTACTTCGCAACAGAGCCAGTTGTTTATTCCACCAGGGTACATTTCTGTTTATTTTTAACGATGACTGAGGGATTGAAATATTAGCTGCTGTTCTTATTGCTTTTGTTATAAGAGAAGCTTCTCTGTTGATATTTGATGAGTAAGGTTTCTTCTGCAGTTCGTTATCAACGGCAACGGTAAATTTTGGCCAATCCGCATAGTCAAATAAAAATTTTTGGACAAAGTTAGATTTATTTGATCCTGTTAGCCATATGTCAATGAGAATTGGGAAATGATCACTACTATACATTTCGTCCAAAATATCCCAAGATGTTTTATTTAGTAATGATGATGAACATAGAGAAATATCTACATGAGTCAGAGTCGCATGTGTGGAAAGATGCGTAGGACGACCGTCGTTTAATATATACAAGTCTGATGCCAATATAGCGTTTTCTAATGTGTGCCCCCTGTGATTAGTGGAAGGCGAGCCCCAAGAAGCATTCCATGAATTAAAGTCTCCGGCTATTATTTTTGGAATCGTTACCGAGTCAAAAATGCCTGTTAGATCTTGCGCAGAAAAGGTTTGAGTAGGTGGTATATATAATGATACGATAGCAAATTTAATGTTAAGATGCACTTCCGTAATTATTGTTTGTATTGATGAGTTTATTTGGATTTGTTTATGTGGAATGTTATTTTTTATCAGCACACATATGCCTTGCTTAGAAGTTGTATTGTATTGTGAATTGTGAAAATAAGCTATATAGCCCTTAGGGGGTATTGGGTTGAAATTGTGTTTACAATGGGTTTCTTGTATTGATATTAGATCAGGATTGTGCTCTTTTATTAAAAGTTGCAGTTCATTGAAATTGTTGATGAAACCGTTGATGTTCCATTGCAATATCTTAAAGCCTACCATTTTCAACACTTTCATAACAAATTGTAAACTTATATTTACAACTGATAGAAAGGAGCACGATGCCATATTTGCTACCGTTTTAGCTGTCTGAATACGTGTCCATTACGGACGTTGATAAATAGTATTCGTTTTTTGAGATTAATTCTTGAGTCAAAAGACCAAGAGGGGAATTAGAGTTAGAAGTATTTTGTAATGATGAGTTTTTCTGTAAGTCGTTTTTATATATTTCTATGTTCTCTTTGAATTTTTTAGGTTTATTTTGTTTTGTATTTTTTGGATTTGTTATTTCTGATAGTGGGAGAGTTAATACGTGGTCAGGTGATGTTTGTTTATATTTGTTTGAAAATGTATTCTGTTGTTTTAGTTCTTGTTGGTAGGGTATATTGTTTTTTGATGAAATGTTTTCTATTATATTAGTATTTAATGATGATGAGCAACATGGTGTTTCAGTTTCTATTTCACTTGATAAGGAGCTAATGGATGAATCTCGACGTGTAGGTTTCTTTTTATCTTTGTTTTGATCCGGTGAAGTGGATGGTCTCTTTTGTATTTGTTTATTGGGCTTCTTTTTTGAGAGTTCGGCACTGTTTTTAGTTATATCCGAGTATGACTGGTTTTCTTTTTGTTGGGGCATAGTTGTGATGTTAACTTCATATTTTCGTTTGGCAGCACCGTAAGAGCATTTATTTATGGTTTTGATTTTAATTATTTCTTTTTGTTGAAGATATCTGGGGCAATTACGATCCGACGCAGGATGTTTCTCATTGCAGTTGGTGGGAGATTACAAAATACACATGTTTCTGGATTATTGCATTTGTTTTTGGTGTGTCCAAGGAGTTGACATTTTTGGCATCTCATGGGATTTGGGAAATACATTTTTACTTTTACCTTATACCACGCTACGTCAATGACCTTGGGTAAGTTATAAAGGTTAAACGTTAGAACCATAAATCCAGAATATTCAGTTTTTTTTGGTTTTGGTGTTGTCTTCACTGATTGTTGTTGTTGTTGATGTTGTTGTTTCTTGTTCTTTTAAGTTGCTTTTCTTGTTTACGGCAAATTTGAACACGGATACTACTCCTTGGGAATGTAGTTCTTTCACTATTTCTTCTTCAGAAAAATCGATAAGGCAAGGAGCGAATACGACACCTTTTACAAAATTGAGAGTTTCATATAGTTTAACTGAGATCGGGCAAATATTTAATAGGGTTTTAGCTTTCAAAAATTTATCAGCAATAACCTGGTTTCGTACCAGCAGCAGGAGGTTACCATCTCTTAGTTGACTGATTGAATCTATTAACGTGGAGATTGCATGTAATCCTTTGTAGATAATAAAAGGGCTTAGTTTTTTCAATTGATTGTTTTCAGATGATATTATTAAATATTTTGGATCACTGAGCACGTTTGTTTTCGGTTGCGGAAGAATAGGAAAGTTTTCTTTAAATGGTTCATCAATAAAGTCGCCTAATAACGCAAACCTATTGGAATGTTTATCCGGAGGCCTACGGGCCATATCAACTAGTTTTTTAACTTATTCTATATGTATGTATATTTTATTAATACACCAAATAATTTAATACAACAAAATAAGCAAAAATGAATGGCAAAGCAAATTATAAGAGATTATGAACCGTTATACACGTTTAATAAACAAGCACTGTAAAGTAAACGTCCGATCGCAACGAGTAATAGTCGATGACTGTGCAAACTTTTTTATTGAGAGTAATTTCTTTAAATTACTCAGTATTTACTCAGTTACTGGATTTTACTGGAAAAGTACTCAAACGCACCTATTATTGTTGACAAAAAAAAAACATGATTTTGAAGTTCAAAAATTTTTGTCTATATCTGCGAATGTATAAAATGTTAATAGTTTGTTGTTTTTACATAGTTACTGCCATTACAAAATATTTAACACAAAGAGTAAATTTTGATTTATAAAAATGTATGCACAAAATTAATTAATAAAACAATGACAATTATTGCCGTCGCCGTCTTCCGTTGTATTATGTTTATTTTTCTCGCAGCGAAAACATTGTATTTAGACTCTTAGGGCCAATTTCACCAACTCTATTTAAATATTAATTCATATTTAAGTGTCGATTTTGATTAATTTTTGTATGGAAAAATTAATTTTAAATGTGAATTGATATTTAAATAAGTTGGTAAAATTGGCTTTTAGTCAAATTAAAAAAAAAAAAAAAATATCAGAAAAAATGCATAAATTAATTTTTTGTTCATTTGAAAAACTGTCAGCAGTATGAGTTCATTTCAAAATCAAAACTATTTTGATTTTTCAAACTACATTGTCTGTGTGACGAATACATTAACGAAAATTGAAAATTTACCAACACATGCTTATTGCATGAGCATGAGCAGTATGTGTCTATGGGCCCCGTTATAGTACGTTTCCATATACGTGTTTTGTTAAACGTTTTCCCATACATTTCTCATAAACCGAAATTTTTCCATGCAACACTGCGTAGCTGGCTGAAAACTGGAAAAAAGGATGCGGTATGGTGATAAAAGATGACATATGAAAAATTTATGTAACTGAAAATTTAAAATGATTACAGTTTTCTGTTCCTCTTTTTTTTTTATTGAATATAAAAATTGACTGTTCAAATATTTAAATAAACAATTTTTTTTCTTTCACTGTTTTTAATATACCAAGAGTTTAATGGTTAACAATAAATTATAGATAAGATTATTATATATATTTTGTGACGCAAATGATAACAGTATATAACAAAAAATAATGTTAAATAGATTATTAATATATATAAACAAAAAAAATTATTTTTGAAGTGATATATATATAAAGATTTTATTTCAACTTACAATGTTAACATTGTTTAGATAAAATAGAAGCAAAGCCATTTTTAACAAGGAATGATAGATAATATAAAATATTTTTAAATTTTTTTTTATACATACATAACTTATTTTGGATTAGTATTGTAGTTTGAAGCCAAGTCCTGAAAATATAAAAAATGTTATTTTAAAAATGTAAAAAACATTATAATGTTTTCATTTATAAATGAAAGTACAATTTTTATTTCAAAATAACAAAAATTAAAAATTTTAAAAACCCCCGACTTCTTTCAGAAAAGATGTTATATCTTCTAAACGGCTGGACCGATTTTCTTCAAACATAGCTAAGAACACTCTCGATCAAGTTATCATTCAAACAGAAAAAACTAAATGAAAATCGGTCCAGCCGTTTGACCTGTACGTGGACACGGACAGACACACAGATACACAGACACTTATAACACCCCTTTTTTTAGTCGGGGCTTAACAAGTGAGTGTAGAAAAATATACATACATCGGAATGTATCGAAAAAACCATGCTAAACTGCAAATATTTTTTTTTTACTTTTTGTATATTGCGTTGCCATTTTAAATCATATCAAAAAGTTTTGAATACCATTGTTAATGGTAATGATAACTTAATAATCGCTTAACAAATTGGAACTAAACTTACGTCATTCTAAAGATTTCGCGAGATAATGAACTTATTCGGTTCGATATTTTTGAGAATTTCCGAAAATAAAGTTTTTTTTTTAAATAAATTTTAAAATACTTCGCTGATCGAATATAAAATCTAATCAGACCTGAAGCTCAAAAAACAACGTTGTATGCAGAAAAAATGGTTGAAACGCATTGATTCATTCGAAAGATATCCTTGAGGAAAAATTTCGAAAAAGCGCTATAATTTAATAACTCCAAGAGTTCTTGTCAAATCGATTTTTAAGATTCATTTTCTTCTTCCGACTCACTAAACTTTTATATAAATCGGTTATGTCGTTCGAGAGACATTGTTGTCAAATTTTCTATTTTTTTTCTTGTTTCAATTGTCAGATTATTTTAAGGATTCGGCTAACTTTTTCGGACCTAAAAACTGCGTCGATAAAATGCATTAAGAGATATCGTTGTTGAAAAAAAAAATGTATGTGGTACATATTAATTCAACTAGATTGAATTTTATTCAGGAATAATTTCTTAATCGCTTAAGTTAAGTATTTTCAATTCTTATTGAATGAAATATTCTTATAATTGATGTGAGTTTCTAGAGGAGAGAAGAAATGCGCGGGGGGAAATGCGCATTTTTCTGTGCTGCCACGCACGTCATCAACAACAATGTCTATCTAGTTGGGCAGAGATTGTTATTAAAAAGTTGGAGTGATAGAACATTTATAGATTTTTATTTATTTTTAACCGCCTTCAAAAAAGGAGGAGTTTATATCTACGGCTCCATTCTAAAACATGCTAAGTCAAAAAAGCTAGTTTTGAGATAAACGCCTTCAAAGTTTATTGATGATATCTCGGGAATGTTATGAGATAGAAACTTGAGACTGTTTTCTTAAAGTTTATTTGAACTTTATAAATTCGTCGTATAATCAGAGTTAAAAGTGACTTAAAATCAGAAATATATTACCTAGTCCTCTAAGTAAGGTTCTTTCTCACCTAAAATGGTCATTTAAGTACACTTAGCATGTTTTAGTTTGGAGAAAAATTTTAATTATTTCTTTTTTACTACTTAATTTCAAATTAAATCATGCGACTGCAAATAGTTAAGTAGTTAACGCATATAATACTTCTTTTATTTTTAACTTTTTAGTGCATAAAGTCGGTTTAGTTTTTTTTTTTAAATTATCCATACTAATATTATAAATGTGAAAGTAACTCTGTCTGTCTGTCTGTCTGTCTGTTACCTTTTCACGCCTAAGTCGCTGGACCGATTTCGAGGAAATTTGGTATGTAGATACCTTGAGATCCGAGAACGGACATAGGATAGTTTTTATTTTAGAATTTGCCCTATAAAGGGGGAAAACTGGGTATATTTATAGGGCATACCAATTTTTTATATGAAGGTAGGAAACGAGGTTGCAATTTTGTACGGAAAGATAAGTTTTTAAGAGTAAAAACTGTTGGGTTTTAAATATGGAGCTAATTTTACTTAAATATAGTTAGTTACACATACATGCACTTCTTTATAGATTGAATTAAAAAATCCGCTGATTGGCAATTATTTTCATAGCTAAAAGTTAGAATTTTTTATTTACTTCAAGTGTATTTATTTTAAGCCTAGCAGTCAATTTGAACTGTTTATAATCCGCGGGCAAAGTTGCGGGTACAAAGCTAGTATTATATAAAATGAAATTTTTTTCTTCTTTGAACAAAGTAAAAAAAACTCATGCGATTGTTCGAATTATTCGTGTTAAATGACAACTCTAGAAACAACACTACATTTCGTGTGTAAACGATTCACCTTTATTCTGCGTTTCGATTCGAACCAAAATTTTCTGCGTTTAGCAACTTTGCATCAGAGAAACAAGTCGAGGCAAAATTATCGGCGGCGGCGGCGCAGTAGTTTTGTGACCTGCGGCGGCGCGCCGAGAGAATTTTCGGCGGCTCAAATAAGCATATGAAAATTTAAGGAGAAAATAAAAATTGAAACTGAAAATTGATTTTCAAAATTTTTTCTCCGAAATTTGTCTTTTGGATCAGATAAAATTTCGGCTGGTTTTGAGCCGATGTGAGCCGATACAATCGGAGGCGGCTTGATACACAGAAAAATAAACGGCGGCCGCGCGCCGTCGGCTTTGAGCCGGTCGACTTGTTTCTCTGCTTTGCATTCCGTTCTTCGATTTATCTTTCGATTGTATGTATTCTGCATTTCGATCGTACCTACGGTTCTATAAATTCTTATTTTAGTGACGAGCATTTTTCGATTTTTGTTTCTTTAGCTTAAAAAAGTGATTAATTAAAAATATAGTGTAAGTATTAAATGCAAAAGAAGGTTTAATAATATGAACTACACAATTTTTTTTTTTTTGTACTTAAATGTGATTTTTATTTACACTGCAGCCACACGTTCAATAAATGACTTTCAATTTCATTACACATACTCAGCCCAATCATGAACAAAAATTCCGCGCGAGTTTTTTCACTTTTCCTTTTTCTCTTATTCAAGGCAATCATGAATAAAATTCCACGTGAAATTTCTCCCTTTTCCAATTAGAATTTCATACGGAATTTTATTCATGATAGCCCTGAATTTGTTTACTAAATGCGGGAATAAAGAAACTCCCCGGGGAATAAAGTAGTTATCATGAACGCAGTTGAACTGGATTTTTAACTAAAAATCTTTCACTTGCAAAACAGAAGGGAGTCTACATAAAAAAACACTTAATAATCCATTAAACAAGAATTTATATACATAAACTTGTATTTTATAGTTCTTATGTGTGGAAAAACACAAATAATGCCCAAATAAATCATTTATAAACTTATTTTTACAAGTTAGTGAATGCTAATAATTTTGTTTACTCTCTCACTAAAAAAAAGGGAGACAAAATGACAACAAACCAGTGATGCCAACTTTTTTGGCTCTAAAGGCACATCACCATTAAAAAAAAAGCACTTAAAGGCGTAATTTTGATATCTAAATAGCGTAAAAAGCACTTTCGTGAAAAACGACTGAAAATCCATAACGTGAATTAATGTGAAGTTTAATAATTTTTAAAATTTTCTTAGCTATTCTCCATTTAATGAAATATATCAGACGAAAAATGTATGCTTTACACTGAAAAAATAAATACGCCGAGTAATTATTAAAATAATTTTAAGAAATACAAAAATTTCTTAAAAGCACTAATTAGTGCTTTTTCTTATTTTGGCACTAACGCTCAAAATTTGGCGTTTTGAGTCTTCAAAAAGCACTAAAAATAGTGCCAAGAGCACAAAGTTGGCATCGCTGCGACAAACAAGCAAAACAACGAGCTTCGTACTGCGGTGATGCCACGTATTACTATTTTTTGTTCCCAAGGAATTTATGAAATTTGTAGAAATGCAAAGTAAATTTGCAGAATATGGTTGCACAAAAATGGACAGGTGACTAAGACCATATGTCCATGATGTTGTTAACAGTATTCTTAAAAATGTTTTTGTGACTGACTACACGACCTATGCCTTCACATAGGAACTAGCAACGTGGTTGTTAAGGAAATTCCACAAAAGAACCGCAAGATTAAACGGTAATCCGTGGCAGATCAGTCAACCAGTGCGAGTGAGACGCAAAACTCTCGAAGGCCAATAAACAACAGTGGCCTGGTTGCATTTAAAAAATAATTGCCAACGACGCGTGATGTTAAGTGCGTTCGAGAACTCAAAAATTTGTACAAATTTTTACTATTTTTTACTGGATTGCGTTCGAATATACAAAATCCAGTAAATGAGAGGCAGCGTGACCGTTTGACCGACTAAAGTGGCAATTTGCCACTTTTTCGACTGCGTTTCCCCTTTTTCGACTGTCTTGTCACTTTTTCCCCCCCTTTATTTAGGGTAAGTTATATGAAAATACATTAAAAATAAAAAGTTTAGTGCAGTTTTCTCGTTTTTTTTTTAATTTTGCCCCTTTTTTTGATAATGCCCCTATTTGGTGCCACTTTTTTAAATATGTCATCGGTCACCCTGATGAGAGGGCGAATTGAGAGAGCAAAATGACAGTTCATTTACTGAGTAAATGCAAGCTTTTACTGGACAAATTTTTGCCAGTAAAATCCAGTAAAACGAAACCATATGTTTTTAAATATAAACAAACAAAAGCAAAGGGAAACAAAAATTTTTAGTTTTTGATGAAAATTTTTAAAATAAGAAAAAAACAAATGTATTAAGTTATAAGCATTATAACATTTATTTAAGTTTGATGCTAGAAAAATATTCGGGTATGTTATGTATTCCACGTGAAATTAAAACGTGCGGAATTTCCACAGAATTGTTGGAAATATGTATGTATTCACATATGTATGTATGTATGTATGTATTTATATCCGTGCAGTCAGACTGTGGCAAAGTGTCTCTATGTCAACACTAAAATTCTAGTAGTAGTTACATTAAGTGCGTTCGAGAACTCAAAAATTTGTACAAATTTTTACTATTTTTTACTGGATTGCGTTCGAGTACACAAAATCCAGTAAATGAGAGGGCGAATTGAGAGAGAAAAATGACAATTCTTTTACTGAGTAAATGCAAGTTTTTACTGGACAAATTTTTGCCAGTAAAATCCAGTAAAATGAAACCATATGTTTTTAAATATAAACAAACAATAGCAAAGGGAAACAAAAGTTTTTGGTTTTTTTTAAAATAACAAAAAACAAATGTATTAAGTTATGAACAATATTGCATTTATTTAAGTTTGATGCCAGAAAAATATAAGGGTATGTTTTATGTATTCCACGGGAAATTAAAACGTGTGGAGTTTTCATAGAATTGTTGGAAATATGTATTTATAACAACAATTTCCCAACGATGTAATTTCACGTGAAATGCAGAACATAACCGATTGTTTTTAAACGTGAATAAAGTTAATAGATTTGTATAGTTAAATTTTTGTTTATACATATAGTCGGACGGTTACTGGTTCCCCGCATGGAACATTCAAAAAATTTAGGTATTGATCGATTAAATATGATTAATGTGTACATTTCTTAAATTTGTTTTCAGTTTTTCGATATCTTGAATATATTAGGATATATAAAGTTCTTTTCCTATTGTATATTTCTCTTAATAAATGCACTCATTGGAACTACTTGAAAGGAAGTGAACAATATTGTTGTGATGATTGGTATAAGCGGCAACAAACATTTTTGTCTTTTTCTGTACATCCTAATTATTCACGTCGAGGGTAAAAAGTTTAGAAACTTTAACGGCCTGACGCGCGATGTCGGCAAGTAAGCTATAGAAAGTTTCTTGTCGACATCGTGGGCCAGGCCCGTAAGTTCTATTCTATCTATTACTATCTATTACTTTTATTATTAAATAAAATATACTATGGTGTATTTTTATAAAACAAATGAAAAAAACATTCTTCATCGATTTTCTCAAAACCATATAATTTTTCCATGCGGCTAGCCAGTAACTAACTACCCAGCAAAAAAAATCTGATTTGGAAGCACTAACAACTGAGGGAAGCAATGCACTGTTTACTTGATCACAAAAGCTTCGAAAACTGCTTCTGAAAAGCACTAACATAAGGCAGGCTCTCTAACAAAATAGGGGAAAAAGTAAAAAAAAAATTTGCAAGCTAGTAACTTTTGCATCTGAGTACATAAAAACTATAGCCCAATTCACAATCTTGTGCAAATGGTGTTGCACAAGATTGTATAGTATATTGATACTCACCACTTAACAATTCTTCGAAGTTAATGTTAAAGTTAGCTATTTTATGTCAGGTGGAGACCGCGAGTAAGGGAGATAATGTTAGAGAATCACTTGGTGTTGCGCATGAATAAGGAGATTTTTTTGTGCGAGATGAGCCAGCTAGAAGCAATTTATTCAGCTTCCAAAAAGCCATAATTTTTTGCCTTACCAAAGTGCTTCACAGAAGCAATAATATATACTTATTTATGTATAGTTTTGTATATTGTTTGCAGATAATGCGACTATTCCATACATGTATGTAAATACTCCAAAGAGGAGTAGGAATACGCCAAAACTCCTAATATGTGAAAAAAGGAGGTTTATGTCCTAGGGTTGGACTAAATGGTCCAAATTTGCATTACATCGGCCTAACCCCAAAACTACTCCATATTGCATTGAATGCTTGTGTGAAAACGACATGATCCATGACTGCATTACATGGACCATAATGTAACTAGTCTGTTTCATCTCGATTGGACCACGTAGTACAATATTATATTCAGGTTTTTTTGCATATACATATGTACATACTTATGTATAATTTTTTTAGCGCCAAATTGTCTATCAGCTGTTGTGTATATTTTACTGGATTTTACAATTTTTCCGTTCGCGTACTTTTAGCTGCAAACTTTTTTATTGAGAATAATTTCTTTAAATTACTCTGTATTTACTTAGTTACTGGATTTTACTGGAAAAGTACTCAAACGCACCTATTGTCTACAATTTCTCTTCTATTCGTCAGTATAAAAGAAATAGAGAAAACAGACGTGGTGTATTTCTGGTGGATTTTGCAACAACTTGACAATATATATAAATTTGTATGTACGTAAAGTATAGAAATGTACCAGTAAATGTCTGGTTGGTATGTCTCCATGTTCCCATAAGAACTATGAATTCACTACCTAGTCAATTGTTTTAGTGTTACTGTAGTGTAGATTTTCAATGACAAGCACATGCTAAATGTCTATAGCATAAAGTATTGTATGGGGAATAATTGTAGAGTAGTACTGGTGACAAAGTCAAAAGCGACTCATTACATTTTCACTATTCGCACTTTCTGCAGGGATAATAACAATGCTATTGCATTTTCGAACGATTTAATTTCGCATGGAATTCAGAACATAACTGATTGTTTTTAAACGTGAATAAAGTTAATAGATTATTATATTGGCATTTTTTTATACATATCGTCGGGTCGACGGTTCCTGGTTCGCCGTATGAAACATTTAAAAAAAATTACTTTGTGTACTTTTTTAAAATTCTTTCCCAGTTTTTCGTTGCCTTGAATATATCATACTAATAACTTCTCACGTTCAGGGTAAAAAGCTTAGAAAATTTAACGGCCTGACCCGCGATCTTGACAAGAAACTTTCTATCGCTTACTTATATTTAAAACAAAATCAAAATAAGAAAGTTTATTTTTGTTTTCAATATATGTAAGTAAGCTATAGAAAGTTTTTTGTCGACATCGTGGACCAGCCAAATAAGTTTAAATAAAAACATATGTCCATATCTATTACTTTTATTATTAAAGAAAATGTTCTATCGTGTATTTTATATCTATAATTTTTTTAGCGCCAAAATTGGTAATCAGCTGTTGTATATATTTTACTGGATTTTACAATTTTTCCGTTCGCGTACTTTTAGGTGCAAACTTTTTTATTGAGAGTAATTTCTTTAAATTACTCAGTATTTACTCAGTTACTGGATTTTACTGGAAAATTACTCAAACGCACCTATTGACTCGCCCAGAGCTGCTTTACGACTGATTTCCTGTTCCTATGTATTTCACACGTTTCCTAGCAAATCAGCTGATTTAAACTTACCATTCTCTTCTTCTTTCGATTAATTTTTTTTTCTTTTGCAGAATACCTTTTTTCGATGCGTGTGTAACTGAATGTGGGGACGTTATCGCAACACAGAATGAGGGTGATTAATTCTAACAAAAAGTATATTTGGATGTTTTTCTTTCACATCTGAAGCATTTGTGGTAAGTGGAACAAAAATAAGCAAATTAACAGACATGTGCATTATAAATATATATAAAAAACAGCACAACGGCAAGACTGTTGTAAATTTAGAGATGGTAAAATCGAGCTTCGAGTATGATGAATTAAAACAATTCACATATTCCATTTGAAGTTTACACTAATTGCCATCACACACTGTATACCAAACACAAGAACGCTGATGATGAAGGTGTGGTGGTTCCTTAAAAATTATCACATTTAATTTGGCTTACAGAGAGATACGAACTTTAGCCTAATCAAATCATAGACAGACAATTTGAGTGTTGTTGTCGTAATGAACGATAAAAGAGAAGTGAAAGTGGATTTCAAACAAGTTACAAGCTAACAACGTTACAAGGCATATACATATGAAGATCTTACAGAAAGTTTGGGCCTGTTCTTAATTACATCACTGCGCTGCAAATCCTTCACTGAAGTAGATAACGCACAAATAAATGTAAAATATGGTGTACAAACATGATTACTACTAAAACACATTATGAGCGAACTTGTATTCCAATTTAAATAAAAGTTTGCACGTATGATGCAGAGCAGTGATGCATTTACGAACACACCCTATTTCTTTAAACTTTATTTTCATTCAGCAACTTTTTTGATGAACTTGATCAATTTGATGTATTGCAAATAAAAGTATACAAACCTCATAAGATGGTGGCATATCACTAGGACCAGGTCTACCCGCATTTCGACGTTGATTTTCGGTTGTATTATAAGCACTTGCTAAGGCCTCTGCTTCTTTAGAATCTATTATGTGTAAAAAATAATCATAAGTTATACAATAAAGATAATTATTATACACAAAAAGCTTACATTAAGATATACATATGTGTGTGTGTTTTTTTTAAAGAAGTAAGAAGATCGGAAGCTTAAGGTTTCACTACGTTGAGATTTTAAAACGTGATAATTTCAAAATTATATGGGTATAATAACCGGTACAAACATAAATCCCGTTTGATAAGGATAATAATATTGATAATAGACAGTGCTACCTGCAAATTTAATTTAATTTATTAATTTTTATTAAAAATTTATTAATTTCTCGTGGTAACAAAGCTCGGCTTTTGTATTTATTTACCAATTTTTCATATTTATATATACCTTTTTCAAGAATTGTAATTATGTATAATCGCATAAGTTTAAGTTATTAAAAAGTTTTCTTCTTTAATAATCTGCGAATAGAAATGTTAAGAGTAACAAAATATATGTATTAGAATTGCAAAGAAAAAAAATCAGAATAAAAGAAATAATTTACAATTTAATGTTGTTGCCAATTAAAAATGAGAGTTTGTTTAAAAAAATCTATGCCAGTTTTGGTTACAAATGTGCGCAAGTTTTATAAAAATTTTAGTTTCCAAATATTTTAAGTTAAATTTTAGTACGAAATATGATTTTAACTTATTTGTACATATGTATGTATGTATGTAATGACATAATTTAAGAATTACATTTTTTAATTTTAGAAGCTTGACCAATTTTAATTGATTGTTCAAAAATTTATTAAAATTTTAATAGCACAAAACATTCAACCTAACCCTACATACGTCAGATAATTTTTATTATTATTATTATTTTTCTCCCGGTGGTATTTCATTGTTGCTTTAAAAAATCGTAAGCAGATTTCAACCACACATTTTGAACAGTTATAAGACTCTTATCTTATACGGGATTCACACTATGACTTTTTCCCCTGCATTTTTCTTGAATTCTCTTTTGTGTTGCTACCCCTTTGATCGCCTTTGTACCCCGTTTGTCAAAGTCACAATAAAGAGTCAGTGTGAATCCCGTATTATGCACAGACTTTCAAAAACCATTTGTAAATCCACAAATAATGTCAAAGTTTGACAAGGCTGTCAAATCCTGCAGTGAAGCCACCATTTTCTCAGAGAGAGAGAGAGAGAGAGAGAGAGAGGCAAAGCCAGAGGAGGTATTCTACACTCTCTTCTTGCTTCTCATTATGACAACAGCCAGTTTAGATGAAGGGTGGCCCAGCTGCGACAACGCTTACGTTCTCTTTTGCAGTCTTTTCTTAAATCCACTCACGTTTACATGAAGACTTTTTGTCGCAATAGTCAGCAAATTTTTTATATTAAGTGTGTTCGTTTACTTTTGCAGTAAAATGCAGTAAATGAGTAGTTACTGCGAAAATTTTAAAATTTACTCTCAAAAAGAGCTGTTGCCGAAAAAGTACTCGAATGGAAAAATAGCAAAAAATTTGTAAGATTAAAGAAACAGCTGACTCCAGCTCCACGTAGTGTTGAAAAATATATAACCTTTTGACTATGCAACTCTTTTAATTATTGGTACTCGATACAATATTTTTATAACACGGACAATCTAAGAATAAATTCTGTAATTTATTTCATGTAATATTTGTAATTAATTTCTTTTTGATTTCCTTGTTTTTTTGTTGGCTAAAGTACTACATGACTATTTGTTAAGCTGGATTCACCCATTGTTTCCGAACAAAATTTTTGTCCAGACAAAATTTTTTTTACTGAGAGTTTTCTGAAGCACGATTCATCCATTTCGAACATTTTGTCTGGAAAATCAAACCTACCATATGAAATACGTGTGTAAACGATGCGTATTAATTTTATAAGTGGCAGCACAGCGGCAAATGATTACAATTCGCTGTGTATTTTAAATTAATTAATGCAATTCATTTGTTCAGCTCCACATGTATATGTTTTATTTTCCAATTTTCTTTTATTTCTATTGTAATTAATACAAGTATACTCTGTGTTTTTATTATTCATATAACATGTCGTGGCAGCTCAGTTCAACTTTGGCTGAAAAAATAAAATACTTGGCAGCTCAGTTCGATGTTGTCCGGACAAAATATAAAATTAAACCAATTCAAACTGAGAGTTGTTCGTAAAAAATATTTTCTCTCTCTCAAGAAAGAATTCAAACTACATATAAAAAAAATTTTTGTTCGGACAAAAATTTTGTTCGGAAACAATGGGTGAATCCAGCTTTAATGTTACTGATTACTTCAAAAGCAAGTGCGATAATAAGTACCCAGATACTTTACAGTTTTACAACTCTGAGTAATTAAAATGAATTGGAAAACAAAAGGTTTAATAAAATATATTACAAAATATGTCTATTAACAGCTATTATTATTATGATTTATAAATGAATTATTTTTTAATGACTTTCACAATTTTTATTTAACCTTTTCTCAAATTTTTATACTTTTCAATTGCTTAGTTTTCATTTGTTTACATTTTGAATCATGTTTTTATCTTACTAAACTTTACTACGACAAATTTCTGCAGTAAAAATTTGCAAAACACTCAGTCAAGAACTGTCACTTTACTCTCTCAATTTGTGTTCTCATTTACTGTATTTTGGGTAAACGAACGCAATTTAGTAAAATGCAGTAAAGTTCAGTAAAAATTTGTAAAAACTTTTGAGTACGCGAGCGCAATTATTAATTTTATCGTTCATTCATAGCAGCGTTGCCGTAAAGGAACTAATTGTTAGTTTGTAGAATTATTTATTTATTTTATTTATTTGTTTAGTAATATCAATACAATGTAAGCCTTCATGGCCAATATAAAATGTATTGTAAGGAGAAAATATAACTATGTAAGTATTTACAAGGATGAATTAGTATTATATAAATAAGTTTACTATATGAAGATAAATTATTTGATATAAATTTATTATGATTAGGTTTGGCTCCCCAGCCATATGAGTATTGAAGGAAAAGTATGGATAAAAAAAGGGTTGGTACAAAAAAAAGAGATTTCCTATAGCCAAAGATAACTTGCATGTGAGAATGTCCTTCAGATGAAAATAAACTAGTATGCAGTAACATAATTAGCAGCTAAGACCGATTTACATTAAAATAAGTTAACAATTTCTTCCTGTAACTAGGATAAGAAAACAGTTTAAGATCATTTCGAAGTGGACCCCATACATGATGGATTCTTTTAACAAACAATCGATCGGAAATTGAAAGATGTCCAAGAGGAACAGAGATTTGAGTATTGCGTGTAGAGTTAGTAAAAGAAAATTCATTTGCAAGTAGTCCGGATTTCATAATTTTATAAAAATGAAGTAACAGTCGTACACTCAAATAGTCGTCAAATTTACATTTTAAGAATATGGGTATGAGATCATGAGTACGACCGTGTTCCTGAATTCTAATATACATACCGAATTATCTTTTTAACAATTCCTTTAATAATATTTATGTTATATGTCCAAGTACCAGAAAAGACTTCGAGGCAATAGTTAATACGAGACATGATAAGGGAATTAGCTAAGCGAAATCTTATGTGCTTAGATGTATATGCTCTCAATGCGTAGAGTCTTTTCAAAATCTGGCAACTTTTGTTTGCTATAGAATTTATGTGGTCGTTAAAATTAAGTTTACTATCTAATATAACACCAAGACATTTGAGCTTATCGACGAAATCAATAGGCTGTCCATTTATAAAAACTCGCGGTTGAGGAGGGAGATAGCGATTAGATAAGAAAAAATTTAAAGCCTTCGTTTTTCGCGGATTTATCTCAAGGGAGTTTGTATGCATCCAAGAGGATATGGTGTTTAAATGGTCGTTCAAGCAAGTCTCAAAATTCCTGACACTACCATCATCGGTAAACAATAGAAAGATATCGTCAGCAAACACGAAAGATTGACAAAAATTGTTACTTAGAAACGAGACACAGTCATTAAGATAGATAAGAAAAAATATTGGACCTAAAACTGAGCCTTGGGGAACACCAGAAGTGACACTACCAATACTAGAGTCAAAGCCGTTTAAAGAGACATATTGTGACCGATCAGAGAGGTAGGAGTGTATTAATTTGCACGCAGATTTGGAAAAATTAAAATATCTGTTTACATAGTTTGTATAAAAGAAAATTATGATTTATTCGGTCAAAAGCTTTAGTAAGATCCAGAGAAACTAAGGTACAATTTTTACGTGTATCTATTTTTTTTATGATGGATTCTGAAAGAGAGAGAATTAAAGAAGTGGTGTTAAGATTTCGCTGGAAAGCATATTGACTTTGATGAATCAGTGAGAATTTCTCACAATGTGTTAGTATTTGCAGTTTCATAATATTCTCGAGAATTTTGGGCATTGCTGGTAAAATACTAATTGGTCTTAAATTGTCAATGTCGAAATATCCATTCTTTGGAATTGGCACGACACGTCCTAGTTTCCAAGCGACCGGAAATTTAGAACAGGTAAATATAGTGTTTATGATATGAAGAAGAGCAGAGGATATGAGAGGAAAAATTATTTTAATGAATTTAATGGGAATTTTATCATGACCGGCAGCATTTGATTTAATGGAATTTAAAACGATAAAGATATCGTGTTCAGTTACTGGAGTAAAGGAAAACGAATAATGAGCATCCGCTGGGTTGTCAAAGTCAATGGGTGCTATAAAGTTCGGGTTGAGATTACTCAAAAACGTTCTAGCAATCACCTCCACATTCAAATCATTTTGTTCAGCATTTTCAGAGCCACTACAGCCTAATCTACGTATACCGTTCCATATCTGACTATTATTTTTACCTGCAAATAGACTTTCACCAAATTTACGACGGGCCTTCTAATTATGGATTTGGTTTTATTTCTAAGCTTACAATAGGTTTTCCAATTTATATCGGTACGATTACTAAGGTACACTGCATAAGCTCGATCCCGTTAACATCTGGCCTGAGATATGTCTCTCGAATTCATCCATGAGCAATCGCTTGAGTTAGATCGGATACGGGTGGTGGGAACAAAATCATGGAGCCCATGCACTAAGCTATCCAAGACAGATAGTTGTAGATCAGGATCATTAGTATTATATATAGGAGATATATCAAACTCCATAAAAAACTGATTTATACCGGCAAATTTTGAGCGGTTGTAGTCCTTAAATTCAACAGAGGTGTCTCTTATTTGGGGTGAAAAACTGATTGAAATGTAAATAAGGCTATGGTAAGAAGAAAAGAACGGATAGTATAGCTGATTATGGTAAACAACATTTGAAAGCTGGCTTAAAAGGAAATAATCTAATAGAGACGTCCTATTATTAGGAAGGAATAAATGCGTGGGTAGGCACATCTGAAAATAAGACTGCGTAGATTATTGGTCTTGACTTGGTCAAAAAGATTGTAATTAAAATCACCCATTATGATAATATTGGAAAAACGAACAAATAGATCAGTATGAACATTTTCAAAAGCATTAATATCACCGCCAGGCAGATAAACTACACCAACTAGAGCCGAAGAGTCTTTACCAAAAACTTCTATAAACAGGGATTCACAGACGCCATATTGCTTGCCACGAAAGACAATTCGATAACGAAGTTTGTTAGATATGTATAGACACACGCCCCCTGCCCTTAATGGACCATCATTTCTATTAGAATCCCTAATGCGATCGTTTCTTACAAGATCAAAACCCTGAAGGGCCAAAGAATCTGATAGTAAGTGAGGCTTAAACCAGGTTTCAGTAACTCCGATTACGTCAAGATTAGAGTCATGAAAAACATCTTTAAATTCATCTAGCTTTGTGCTTGAAATTGAAGGGCATAAGCTTTGAGCGTTAATTAATATGTCCATACATATTTTTATTTTTTTTAATTTACTACCAAAATACAACAATTCCTTTTCTCTCCTTACTTTAGTTTTTTTTATAATTTTTAATAACTGTTTATTTCATGCATGTTATAAAAAATTGGTCTAACTGGTAACACTGCTGGTAAATAACATAAGAAAAATGCGAGAGAAAGAAATATGTGAGAGAGGAGCTAAAATTGTCGCTTCAATTCCCAGTACGTGCGACTTTTGCTACCCCGCAAGCTTTTCTCTTCATTTATCGACAACAAATACGACTCGCAGGCGACGTGTCGCAGCTATTCTACCCTTCATCTTAACGGTCACCAACTTGTACAGAAATCGTTATGAGGTAGATTTAATAGCCTGGCATGTGCACCTATGAATCAAAGAATACAAGATTCTGCGCATCTAAGTACGTCACATCAGCCGATAAACAAAAACACAATCACACAAACACGTGTATTTGGTATAGGGAAATTTTGTTTACATTTCAATTTATACGTCATTTTGACGTCACACCAGCACACTCAGGTTAACAGACATGCGCAGTGCGTAATCTTGTAATCTTTGATTCATGATGCGCACCTATAAAACAGTATCGTCAATAATATTGAGCTGGAGACCTCGTTAGACCATCTGGTTTTTGCGATCCCAAATAGATTCTGTTGAATTTTAATCTTGCAGCATTTTAATGAGATGCCAACCCTTTGATCAATGTCATGAATGTGAATTTGGACCTCCGGATCTGGCCAATTCATCCGGAACAATATTTCCGGGCACATTGCTCTGCCCTGGAACACAGAGCAGCTCCAGGTTTGAATGTCTCTCTATTTCTTTCAGAGACATTCGGCATATATGCTACAGTACCTCATCCAGTTAGCTGCTCTTTTTATGGCCGATATTTCAGTCTGTATCATGCTACATTGATTCTGTAGCTTATATCTCATCTTCTGTTGGAAACGGGGAATAAAGACGGCTTCACCCACACCAAATTCCGACTTGGATCAGTCCGTATATACTTCTAGCTCGCTTTCATGATGATAGGAGGTCGTGCGCTGGAGCGTCACACCAAATATTTTATCAGTCAAAGTCATCAGTAGAAAGTAAAAAAAACACCACATCTAATGAATCAAACCACTACAAATTTAGGTAAAAAACCAATGAATTTTACATTGAGGTGTCATTGGAAGGAAGTGGTTTGCTTTTAACATTTTTTAAACTCAATAAAAATCATGTTTTTGGTGCTATAAAAATCCGAAATTCGGGAGTGAAAATAATTCACTTCACAAAAGTAGTTAAAAAGTGCTTTTTATTCAGTGATTAAAATCACTTGTATATGGTTTGAAAAGAAAAAAGTTAAATTATTTAATTTTTTGTTAGTTATTCCATTGTTAATTTTAATAATGCAAATTTTTTGATTTGAAAAGCTTTAAATGTAATAAAAAACACTTGTATTTGGCTTGAGCCAAAAAAAGTAATGAATTTGCTGAAAACAAAGTAGTGAACTTCTTTAACATCTAATAATATGCATTAGATACTTTCGAAGTAATTTAAAAGTGGTTCGTAAGGAACTACTCCTTTTATTTTGTGCTGGCAATGGGTGAGCACTAATCAATATTTTCTGCCTGACCAGTTACTAATTCCAAAATTCTGGCATGTCCCCTGATAGATTTGTTCCACGCACCTGCTGCGTCGAGTCTGATCGCTGAGATCATGGCTAATTGTTTAACCATAAGATCAGCTGACAGGCAGTGCATCATTGTAAATAGTATTTTTGATGTGGTGATGCGAGGTGCACTTGTGATACTACAGTATGTGGCCTTGTACAGTGCAGTTCACTATACCAGTACGCCATACGTATGGACTTTTTTACCACAATGAAAAGCTATTTGGAGTTTTTGGAATTTATTCCCCAAGACTCCCATATGGATTTTCTACACGTGTATATTGTCACCTGGTCCGCAAGGTCTGAAAGTTTTCGTGCAACTGGCAGCCTGTATAACATCACCTGCATTACATTTTTTTTTTTTTTTTTTGATTTGTCAGTAGGAGTGAAGAGGAAATCAAAATTTTTTTTGATATATGCAAAAGGAGTCAATATGGCAGGAGTGTACCTAATACACGTATGTATGTATGTATGTATATGTGTACCTATGAAAAATTACTCCATTATACCCCTTTTAGACGCGGAAAGTTTACTTTGCAAAGTCTTAATTCAGCTGTGTGAAAGACAGAGAGAGGAATACTATACCTTTCTGTCTTTCTCCCAGCCGAATTAAGACTTTGCAAAGTAAACTTTCCGTGTCTAAAAGGGGTATTATAAAAATTACCGCAAATTTTTCTATTAAAAACAAAAATATTAATTATGAGGTAACACCCCTTTTACACACGGAAAGTTTACTTTGCAAGGTCTTAATTCAGCTGGGTGAAAGACAGAGGGAGGAATACTTTCTTTTTCTGTCTTTCTCACAGCTAAATTGAGACTTTGCAAAGCAAACTTTCCGTGTGTAAAAGGGGTATAATTTATACCTTTTTTGTACCATTTTTCATCGGTAGTACTCACATATATCTATGCCTTATTGTTAATTTTATATTAGAAACATTTTCACAACTTAAAATATAATTCATATCTCAACCCAGCCAATATTATTCGATTATGAAGCAAATTAATGATTAATTAATATGTATGATGTATTTTTTATATGATGAAAACAAAAAAAAAAAATTGAAATATTTAAACAACAAACAATATACGGCAAAACAAATATAATTAAAACTTACTGGCTGGTCGTGCAGTGAAACCCATGCCTCCTCCTGGTGGTGGAGGACCTCCAGCAGCTGGAGGATAAGGAGGGAAACCACCGCCAAATTGCTGTGGTTGTGACGGGTATGGAGGATACCCAGATTGAGGTGGATACATGGGATAAGGGGGATAGTTTAGCGAAGGTGCTCCATATGGAGGCGGCTGTTGATACCCACCTCCATAGCCGCCGCCAGCATGAGCTGGTGGTGCAGACGATTGTTGGTTTTGTTGTTGACGTTGTTGCTGACGTTCCTCTTCATCAGGTGGTGGCAAAGAGAAACCATTCCATGACGGCATTTCTTCTTGCTGTTGAGGCTGTTGATGGTTTGCGACATTCGGTTGTTGATTATTTTGGTTTTGATGCTGTTGCTGTTGTTGTGGCATTCCAAAGCCATTCCAATCTTGAGCTGGGGGATTATATGGTTGTGGATTGTAGGATGGCTGCTGTTGTGGATTGTAGGATGGCTGCTGTTGTGGATTATAGGGATTTGCTGGTACCGATGGATACAATCCCTGGGACTGTGGATTGATTGCTGGTGGTGCTGTATTAAGTTAGATTAAGTTTTACATTCTTTTTTTTATAAAATTACAAGAAATAAATTTAATCATGTGAAAAGTTTATATGTATATTAAATCTTGCCATAATTAAATTTTTCTTCACCAAATTTGTTTTAATCAAAAGCCGAGATTTTTCCCTATAAATATGGATTATACTCACGTCCTCCAATGCCTGGGTATGGTGGTGGATTATCACTTATAAACACGGTATTCGGTGCTGGACCACTGAAGGCATCGTGCTGCGGCAACCAGCCGTAGTAGCCTGGTGGTGGTTGGTAAGCTGGTGGTGGTGCCTCATGCCAACTTCCAGATGGTGTATAAGGTGGTGGGTCATCGTAGCCCCCACCATTATGGTAGTTACTTTGAGCAGTTTTAGCTGCACGCAACAAGGCCATGCCATACTCAATAGCACCTCCCGATTTGAAGTACAGCTTGAACTTAACCTCCCCTATGAAATTTCCATTAGGTTGGGCACGTACTTTTCCTTTGATGTAATTGGATCCAAATACTGGTTGCTCCAACTCGACCTAATATTTTATAAGAAATATATGTATTTATGATTGCTATTTTATAATTTCCATGCGTTTAATATAAAGAAGGATATTTGCACATTTACAAATAATCTAACCTTAATCGCTAAAATTACACAAATATAAAGTCGTAAAATTTATGCACAGAAAAAAATAATTTTCCATTTCAAACACAAAATTCTCTGAATCAAATATTAATTTTTTCAATTTAGGTCCTACAAAGAAAATTGTAAATTCAAATACAAAATTTTGTAATAATTTGTTTGAAAAAAACCCGATTTTTTCAATCAACAAATTGTCTGATTCAATAAAATTTTTTTATGAAAATAAAAAGCAAATAAAACAAATAACTATTTTGTACAGTATGTAATTTCTATATTGGAACAGAAATCTTCTCTTAACAATTTTGTTACAAATGTTACTTTATACTAATTGTATGAACTAGAATTTTTCACTCCATACTGTTTTGTGTAAAACCAAATGTGTTTGGGATGAGTCGAACCTGCAATCTCTTGACTAATAAACTAACGTACTTACCACTCAGCTAAAGAGCAAATCGTTTTTGAATACGTAAATAATGAATACACGCAAAACATGATTGCTTTTGTTTCTTCTGATCTAAAAATAATTTTGTTGAGTAAAAAAAAACAAGCCACGACGTTTTTCGGCTTCTTGTCCGAATGAACACCAACACAAACAAATGAAATTAAATGATACAGTTTTTTTTACATAAAACAAAATTGAAACAAATAATTTACCGGAACAGTAAAAAATATTTACCGAAACTAAATTTTATTTCAAAACATACGTTTGTTTGAAATTTTTTTGGGAATAATTTTTTCTGTGTATGTGAAAATTTATCACTATACTAAAGGCGGTTTCAGACTATAATACAAGTATTAATACTTTTGTGGAAAATGCAACTCTCACGAGTTATTGTTTTTTGAAATTTTTTAAGCAGAAATTAGATCAGGGAGACATTTTCGTCAAAAGTATTAATACTTGTATTATAGTCTGAAATCGCCTTAAGCAACACCGCCTGTATTTGATTTGAATAATCAGCAAATGTTGAATGAATACGCAAAACACTAACACACACAAAACTGTGTATAGGTATACATTTTGTTCCAGATGAATTAGTCTCTTGTAATTTGAAAGCGCTGATTTACACGTGCATAATTGTGCTGGCATAACATGCCAGTTTGTAGGTGAGAGAGGCAAAGAGAGTGGTTTTGCGGTTGGCATAACTTTTCAATCAGCTACAATCCCGCATTAGCAGCATAAAACCAATACAAACACAACTTAAAAAACAACAAATGTTAAATGAATACTAAAAACGCTAACACACACAAAGCTGTGTATACGTATACATTTTGTTCCAGATGAATTAAAGGCTCAGTTAGCCGACTGTAATGTAATATAACTGTAACGTAGAAAACAGCTGATTGATATTTTTATATGAAAAGTAGGTTACGCTACATTACATCTCTATAACCATTTTCATTACCTTTCACATAACAAAATCGATCAGCTGTTTCTTACTGTTGCAGTTACATTACATTACAGTCGGCTAACTGAGCCTTAAGGCTCAGTTTACTCGCTCTCGAGAATAATCTTGTGCAATAGACAATCTATTTCCATTCCTTAAGGTCTACAAAATAGGATAAATCTACCAACAGGAGTCAGTTGTTTTCGAAAACGGATACACAAGCACCAATTTTATGGTATTGTGTTAAAGTGACGTCGATGCCGAAAACTGAAATAAGTGTGAATTATTTTTAAATCATATATGTACATATTTTTGTAAAAAAGCTGTCGAATAAATAAAATTTTCTGAATTCCAACTTAATTTGGAATTTTCTCAATTTCAAATTAAAATTTCTCATTTTCATTTGGCATTTTCGCATTTTCATTTGGAATTTTCTCAATTTCAAATCGAAGTTCTCAATATCAGCTGGAATTTTCTCAATTTCAACTGGAATTTTCTCAATTTCAAATAGAAAATCTCAATTTCATTTGGTATTTTCTCAATTTTAAATTGAAAATCTCATTTATATTTGGAAATTTCTCAATTTCAAAATGAAATTCTCATTTTCATTTGAAATTATCTCAATTTTAAATTCAAATTCTGATTTTCATTTGGAGTTTTCTCAATTTCAAACTGAAATTCTCAATTTCAATTTAAATTTTCTCAATATTATCTTGAATTTTGTCAATTTCAATGAAAAAATGGTGTACTATACGAGTTATAATAGGTATATCCTCACAAACACATAAATAGGAAAAGAGGCCAAGTTGCTATCCAAAATTTCGGCCATTATTGTAAATACATATCTACATTCTATCTTCATATTTGGACTGAAAATTAAGCTAATATATAGTATATATTTTCTTTTAAATACTCCTACTGGCGTTAATGTGCATTATTTGTACTAAGAACTTACACATCATCAAAAATTAACTTACATCATTCATTGCAATGAATGGTGCACTAAATGATTGCATCTCATCGCCTGATTTTTTGCTATTAAAAATCATGCGATGGGAAGTCAGATAGATGCGACCCTGCTTGGATCCACGAAATATGGTATTGTCCTGACCCGAAAATTCCATTGAAACATTGTCGCTATGAAGTAAAATGCTGAAGAAAAACATGCAAAATTATCAAATTATAAATAGAATTTCTAGAATGAATTAATATTAATATCCATACATCAGTACATATTTACATACATAAGTATGAATATTCCATATGTACTTTTATTTTTCCAATACGTCATTGGATAAATTAGTTATGTACTTCATTTTGGTTTTCGGAAAAAAACCCCATCGATTAATTTCATCACAAAAAAGTTACACTTTATTTTACTTACTATTCCCCAGCATGTATTAATACGCCATTATTGGCGTGAGCTGTATTAACAGACATTTTCTAAAAAAAAAATTAATTATTTCTTAAAATAACACTATTAAAAATTAAAAATATGATTCTTGTGACTGGGCTTTATTTAACAGAGAAAAATATTTTGCTATTTGTTCTCGAAATGTCAAAACAGATGATTCATTTTGTTTCACTACCATTATGTACCACAAAAAAATATAAGCTGGCAGTGCTTAACGGAGTACGTTACCATTTCGTGGTGAATTGCTATATAAAGATATAATTTACCATTTGGAGCAAGCACGGGCGTTTCTTGTAAAGAAAATTAAAATATATAAATTTATAAAGCAGAAAGAGTGCAAAATTATGTTTAAATAAAAGCTCAAGCATATAAGTGTTTAAAATGGCATTTAATTTCAATAATCTAAGCCAGCGATCAGTTGAAAATATGAGTAAGTCTTTCATGACACATATAACCTGTGTTTCATGATGTTAAGAATGGGATTTTGCTGTCATATTTGTTAAAAGTTGATCTTAAAAAATAAGTGCGAATGTTTTAGAAAAGTGAGACAGAAATGTCATTTATTCAGGCTGATAAGTTGAAAATTTTCATTATTTAATTGCATATTTGTGTATTTGAACAAAAATTCTTTCCGACGCCATTTTTCTTTAGTCTTTCAACATTTTGCTTTGTGCTGAAAATTTATCATATTGCATATTATTTTCAACATTTTATTTGAGTTTTTATTTTCGTGGTTTCTTTCTATACAATGTTTTTTTCTGGTTGTTTTTTTCGTGTTTGTTGTGATACCGTTTGTTAGTTTTTTTTATACCAATATTATGAAGTTGCCAGACTTGCATAAGGGATTTAAATATATTAATGAATTCCTGGGAACAAAGCTAGAAGCTCCAAATAAAATAAAACTTAAATTGTAGAAAATTGAATTTTAAGAAAAAACTTTTATGCAAAGAATCCTCGGAAAGGTATATTTACGCAGTTACGGATCTCCAAAGTTTTAAAGGTCTTTTGGTATTTTCTTGGTAATACCCCTTTTAGGCACGGAAAGTATACTTTGCAAAGTCTTAATTATTCAGCTGAGATAAAGACAGAAAGAGATAATATTCCTTCCTCTGTCTTTCACACAGCTGAATTAAGACTTTGCAAAGAAAACTTTCCGTGCTAAAAGGTGTAAAACTACAAAATGTGTATATTAATAGAAATGCTTATACCCCTTTTAGACACGGAAATTTTACTTTGCAAAATCTTAATTCAGCTGGGGAAAAAACAGAAAGTCCCAAATCACACTGTGCAAGTCTTATTGCTAAGCTGATTAGTTTCAGGGAGAGATAGAGACGAGGGGAACAGCAACGTTCCCCCCCCCCCCCCCCCGTCTCCTAATAAACTAATCAGCTTAACAATAAGACTTGCATAGTGTAAATAGGGACAAACAGATAGTATTTCTCCCTCTGTCTCTCACACAGCTGAATTAAGACTTGACAAAGTAAAATTTGCGTGTCTAAAAGGGGTATTACACTGTTGAGAACTTTTATTACAACTTTGAGTACAAATAAGAATTGAAATAATATGTGCGTTTTTTTACTTTTGTAGTAAAATGCAGTAAATGGGTAATTACTGCTGTACATTAAAAATTTTTAAATTTCTTTGCCTAGAAAGCGAACAAATGAAAAATATAAGTATTCAAATCGGTCTAGCCGTTTTTAAGTTTTGGCCAGACTAACGAACCCCGATTTATTTTTGTATATACATAGATAGATATATCATTATATTGTTCATTGAACGTTTTAATAATCAATATCTTTTTATTCATAGTGCCCTTTTTTAACAATTTGGCTAATGGCGGCGCCCTACCTCAACAATCCAACTTTATAAACCATTTAGCCAACAGTCTTAATAATAATACGCAAACTACACCAACAACAAGTAGTTATAATGCTACAAAAAATGTAACAAAATCTTCAAGACGAAATCCAGAGCCCCCGCCGCCACCGCGTTTGAGTTCTCCTGGCCCAACACGCGTTAAACCCAATCAAGGTACTGCGCCAATGGATTTGGAAAATGATCTGGATAATGACTCGTCAATAATTACTTCATCGACGACAACAGCACAAAATGATAATACCGCCAAATTATCCTCAGATAAAATGGCTTTAAATATTCCAGATTCAAGTTTGTATTTAAATGGTTTGTTGGCTGGACAAATGTGTGCGAATCCGGGATTTATGTTTTTTCCTACAAATCCTGCTGCAGGAGCAGCTGCTGCAAATGCTTTAATGGATCCAGCCGCAATGATGGCTGCAATGCAACAAATGCAGCAATATACCGCTTATGCGAATGGTGCACTTAGTGATGCCGCATCCAGTATGGATCCCACTAAATTCTGCCAAACAGGCGTAGGAGGTATGTATAGAAATTTATGAAGAAGATTTCATAACTTTTATCAAATTACTACTTCTAGAAAGCTTTAATGGAAATGCATTGGCAATAAAAGAAGTTATAAAAACTAAAAATTGCATGCTATTACCGCCCAACCCAAGTGCTCCTCCACCTACTATACGCGACAGACCACCCGGCTGTCGAACGGTATTTGTCGGAGGTCTTCCAGATGTTATAACCGAAGAAATTGTACGCGAAATATTTGAAAGCTGCGGTGAAATCTCCACATTGCGCATGTCAAAGAAAAACTTTTGCCATATACGTTTTCGTTATGAGGAATCTATTGATCGCGCCATTTATTTGAGTGGTTATCGAGTTCGTATCAACAATACAAATGATCAAGCTAGTTTCGGACGTCTTCATGTTGACTATGCCCAGGCTAGGGATGATCAATACGATTTTGAATGCAAACAGCGTCAATTACAACGAGAGCAACGACATCGCGAACGTATGTCATTTGATCGCTTACGTTCCCAATCTCCTCCTCCCATACCACATTACACCGATCACGAGGCGTCTATGGTGGCTGAAAGCTTACGCAATAACGAGACCTTCGTAAAAGCTGCACAGACGATCACAGTTTGGCTGGAACGTGGTGATTGCACTAAACGCAATGCCAACGTTTTCTACTCAATGATGCAGAGCACTCATGCTCACGTCCGTCGTTTGACGGGAGATAAGCAGCAATTGGAGGAGGATTTGCGTAAAGCTCGAGAGAGTTTTCGCAAGCAAATGTTAGCGATGTCGACTCAGTGTAAGTTTAAATGTCACAGCTACTACTTTCATTTAGAATTTAAAACGTTTTTTTGGTTATTGATGTTTGTTACACGGTATGTCGGTGTCATTGAAAAGTGGCAATGAGTGATTAAACGTGGAATGTGCTTGGTGCGTGCGTGCTTGCGTGTGTATGTGTGCGTTTAGTTAGGGCGTACAATTAGAGCGGTAGATAACAAAGGTACTGAATGAAAATTGAATTTCAAAATAATAACATGACACAATTTTGTACTAAATTTTGGGGTATTTTATTTAAATTTCTTGATCAATTGAAAATTTAGAAAACGATCTTAACTGTGATATTATGAGGTATGTGATGGATATCGGTTCGATTTGAAATGAAATCGCAAGCTCAAAACGTAGAAAATTGTTTTTGGTGTGACAGAAAACGCATCGATTTCATATTCCAACTTTGTTTCATTTTCAGTTGGTTACAAAAAAATCAATTTGTTCCTTTATATTTTTTGCTGCTAACTGAAATTGAAGCCAATAATGCTGAAGCCGGCTGCAGGTTTGCCTAATATATTTTAAGCGACGGCGAAACGAAAATCGTTGGATCGTGATTTGCTGAAGCGATTGTTGTAATTTTTTTTTTTGTAATTGTAATAAAAATTGTAATTAATAGCATATTTTTTCTTAATTTCAAACACCTGGTTGTGTAATGAAAAACTCTTATTAGTGATTTTTTATGGGAATTGTTAAAATTTAAGTTTAAAATTTTTTAAACGCACTAATAATCCCAAATTAATATTTTACTTACTAAGTAAAATTTTTTTAAATTAAAAATACATTGAAATTGATTATTGAGGGGTTTAGCTGGATCATATGCACATTTCACTGTTGCTAATGCAAATCATCAGGGAACCTTTACCCAAAGTTTCTTAGAACAAATAGAGGTATTATGTTATTAACTTTCATTTAAACAAACGAGAAGCTTAAAAAAACTTTTATTTTTAAAACCATGGAAAAGTCTTGGATAAAATGTCCACATCGACGGCGGTTAAGTGTTTTCAATAAATATCGGCGGCAGATTTTTGCTGATCCTCTTCAACATATGTACACACAATTAAATTGTTTCAAACAAAAATAATTTAAATAAAAAATTCCTTTTATTGTAGTATCATCTGCCTTTAATTATCTTAAAGCATTTTACTTACATTTTCACACAAGTTATTGCCTGAAAATTTTGTTTAGATATAGAATAATTTCTAAATCGTCAACTCATGCCTGCTCGATTTAAAAACGCAAGAAAAACACAAATTCCGTTTTTCATCACATCTTTTTTTCCGAATATTTTCATAGAACAAGATGGGAAATGAAATCGATTTCGATTTAAAACAAAACCAGAATGAAATCGAAATAAATATGTGCATCACAACTATTTACGTTTTTCAATCGATTTTAAACCGAATTTTTTTGGTTGTAAAAAATGTAAGAGTTGCAGTTCACACTGAATTTGCTACTTGTTGATTTGGTAAAATTTAAAACTTTTCAATACAATTTGCTGTTTTAAGATTTAACTTTTTAAAAAACAAAATGCATTGAAAATTTTCCGACTTTATCAAGTAAACAAATACCAATTCCTTAATAAAAAGTTCATCGATAAACGGTCTATCTTACATAAAAATATACAAGGTCACTAAGCTTGTTCTTTTCTTTACTTAAAATCTAATTTGCTTTCATTAGTTTCTTCCCCTCTAACCATTTCCTTAGATTTTCCCCATCATTATAAGTAATCATATTGATATGAATAGACTAACAATGCTTTTAAATAATATTTTATACTGTCTTACATGTTTGATAACATAAAAGAGAAAGGCCAAATTGTAGCACTGGGAAAGCACTTTTACCCAAGACACCCAAACGGTTTGCCAACGTTACGGGTTGCAGTCTGTAAAATTATTTGCCAATGCTTTTTAATAAATTTTTATTTTTTCTTTTCATTTTTAGGGTTCCGTACACCAAAGGTGAAAAGGAACCCTATTGTTTTCGCTTCGCTGTCCGTCTGTCCGTCACACGGTATTTTCTCAGGAACCATAAGAGCTACGGACTTGAAATTTGGACAGAGTATGTGGAACCTTGGCCGCTACAACAGCAAATACATGAGAATTAAAAATTAAAGGGTGTTCCAAAACGAGCAACGAAAAATCTTAAAATCCCATGTAATATACATACAATTGTATGAACATATGTATATTGAAACTTGAAATTTGTAAAATTAGTGTATTTTTATACAGACTACAACAATTAACAGTAAAATTTAAAAAATTTAAAGTAAAGGGTGTTCCATCAGTTAATGCAATTTTGACTATGTAATTTTGACAATTTGCTATATCTTGGAAACCGTAAGAGGCAAACACTTGAAATTTTCAAAAACGGTAAAACTAAAAAAACCGAAAATTATAAAATCGCCAAACCAAAAAAAAATCGCCAAAAATTAAAAAAAATCGCCAAAACGAAAAAAATCGTCAAAATTAAAAAAAAATTCTAACACTAAAATAAATCGCCATATTCGAAAAAATCGCCAAAATGAAAAAAAAAAACGCCAAAAATTGAAAAAAATCGCCAAAACGCGAAAATGTCACCAAAACTAAAAAAATTTTTTGTATAAAAAAAATCGCAAAAATTAAAAAAATCGCCGAAAATAAAAAAAATCGCCAAAATGAAAAAACGCCAAAAAACCGAAAAAATCGCCAAAACAAGAAAATAAAGTGTCAAAACTAAAAAAAGAGCCAAAACTTAAAAAAATCGCCAAAGCCGAAAAAACGCAAAAAACGCCAAAACAAAAAAAACGAAAAGACCCCAAAAACGAAAAAAAATGCCGAAACTATATATTATATAGGATGAAGTTTGTTTAAATTACATATCTAGTGTTCGTACTAAAGGGTTGCATTTGTATACTCGTTTGTATAGCCAAAACAAATATACCATGGTATGTACCATATAATTGGAGTGTGAGCGACAGAACTAGTATAAGAGTTATTGTGTGTGCGTGCTTTTCCAAATTAAAATACAATTGAAAACAAATAACAATTGCTTATTGTATTGCTGCTGAGCAACTGTTTGGTCTGTTTTGGCTCAAAAAATGCATATTGTAATACAAATATATGAAAAAACCACTATTGAAACAAATACATGATGTGCGTGTATGTGCGGACGTTCGTTATGTTATTTTGTGGCGCAGCCAAAGTATAGAGAGAGAAAGAGACAATTTTGCTCTGAGAGTAATTGCAAATGCATGTGTTTCATGTATATGTATCATTTACTTACATATGTATGTGCAATTTTGCTTTCATTCATTCATTCATCAGCCAATTACATTTTTTCTCAACACATCATAAGGCACTTATGGTAAAAGCAGTTTTATGTATCTTATTTGCCTTAGAAAAACAAAAAAAAATAAATAAATGTGTTTTCATTTGCTCATTGCCCAACCATACAATAATTGCTTAAAAAATCAACATTTACAACTAGTAACAGAAAACGATGAATAACATATTTGTTCATACCAGAACCAAAAAACACGCAAAACTAGTGCAAACAGATGTATCTGTGCAATGCTATAGTTCGTACGGAACCCTTCGTGCGCGAGTCAGAGTCGCACTTTACTGAATTTATTATTTATTGGTAATAATACTCTTAACATCTACCATGCTTATAACCCTTTTAGACACGGAAATTTTACTTTGCAAAGTCTTAATTCAGCTGGGAGAAAGACAGAAAGAGATAGTATTTCTCCCTCTGTCTCTCACACAGCTGAATTAAGACTTGGCAAAGTAAAATTTGCGTGTCTAAAAGGGGTATTAACTCTATTTCTGATATAACCAGAAATTTCCATTACTTAGTAAACAGATATTATCAGGAGGAACGGTTGTAATACTATAGCCATAAATGTTGACAAAAGAAAATAGTGTTTTCGATTCAACTGTGTCTATAAATTTTTCCCATTGAATATTTTCTATAGGACATACGAATGGTATATTATTTGAGAAGCTGTTAGTATGGAAAATGTGCAATTTCCTTTGAATTTGCGTTATTGGATTTGTAGGTGATTTAACATTACCAATTCACTTTAAATACCCCAAATTATTTTCAAAGTCAAAAGCTGAAAATTGTGATAAATAGTTGGCTTGAACCACTTTAGGAAACGCTTTGCCAACGTTAACCCGATTGTATTTTTCTGCGTGGGTAGATTCACAATAAAAATTAACAACGCAAAAATTAACATATATAGGGTGTTTTTTTCAGAGGTATAGAACTCCGAATTGAAATAAAACACAAGAAAATCGTTTTAATGTCCATCAATTTGGCTTTATTGGAAGGATAATTTTATGCCATTAATGTTTAAATATGATTTCGGGCATTTGGCCGCCGCGGCTGGCTCGAATAAAGCCAATTCTACAGGTCCAATTTTCAACCACTTTTTCGAGCATATGGGGCCGTATGTTGGCAATAACGCCACGAATGTTGGCTTCCAAGTCCCCTAACGTTTCTGGTTTGTTGGCGTAGACGAGCGACTTCACATATCCCCAAAGAAAATAATCCAATGGTGTCAAATCACACGATCTTGGTGGCCAATTGACAGGTCCATTCCGCGAAATTATGCGCTCATCGAATGTTTCCTTCAATAAATCGATTGTGACGTGCGCTGTGTGGCATGTAGCGCCGTCTTGTTGGAACCACAACTCATTCACATTCATGCCATCCAATTCGGGAACAAAATAGTCGGTTAGTCGGCTCCAATTGCTGTGCACGGTGGCGAATCGATTCATTCGGGTCCTCTTCAACACTTTGCTCTACAGCGTCAATTGTTTCTTCGGTGCGCACTGTTCGACGTCTCTGCGGATGCGTATTATCACATAGAGTAAACGTAGTGCGAAAACGATCCATGGTTAACCGAATTAATTGCTCTGATGGACGATTATGTCGACCATAAAATGGACGGAGCTTGCGGTAAACTTCGCGAACTGAACCATTATTTTCGAAATAAATTTGCACGATTTGCAAGCGTTGTTCTTTTGTCAACCTGTTCATGATGAAATGGCAAACCAAACTAAATATTAATCACTTGACAGCTGACAAAATGGCCGCCAGTTAAAAAAGTGATGCCAACTTAAAGTTCTATACCTCAATAAAAAACACCCTTTATAATACCGACACTCCAGTAATTCGGACGTGCTCAAAATTTAAAGTGTCCGGATTATCGAGATTGTATTGTAGATTGAAATTGATTATTAAGGGGTTTTGCTGGATCCTATGCGCATTTCACTGTTACTAATACAGATCATCAGGAAACCTTTACCCAAAAATTTCTTAGAAAGACTAGAGTTATTATGCTAAACTTTCATTTAAAGAAATTAGAAATTCAAAAAATATCAAAGTTGAAACAAGAACTCAATCAACATGTTTTTTATTTTCTTACTTTACTACATTGGCTGACATTTTTTCAGCTCGAATTGTAGTTGTAAGAAATAGGTCTGTTCCAGATGCATAACAAAACAGTCCGAACTTGTACAAAGTTATCCAAAAGCGTTCCAGATAGCAAATTTCGTGCAGTTTTGAGAGCGAATGAGAGAGTAATTTTTTTAATTTCCTGTACAAACTAGTACGAACTTTTTCTTCTGGGTAAGTTCGGACAAGAATTAAATAATCAGCTGTTTTTTGTTTACATATCGAACTGAAAAACTAACCAGAAAGTTTGCAAATATAGGAAAAAAAGTATTTGCATACAAATTTATTAAAAATCAATATGGAAGGTTTTTTGAACAAAGTTGAAGTTGTGAGTACATTTGTACACATTTCCCTATTTATTTAATAAAAAATGCTGTTTTTAAATAATTTACTTTTTAGAACTCATTTTCATTTGCTTTTTAAAGCTGTTGCCAATGATGCAAAACTTTTGTTTTTATAATGTTATGCGTTTTAAGCGACTAAAATCACTTAAATTAAATTTAATTTAAACAGTAAGCAGCACTAGTATTTTGAGATGGGCAATTATGGTTTTTTGCGTTCCAGCAATTTTTGATAACTTTTGCATATTCAGAGAGTAATTTTCTTTTTACTCTCATTAGTCCGAACTTGTACGAAATCTTGTGGAACACACCTAATATGTAAAGAAAACCAACAGCTAGCTATTCATTGCTTTAGCAAGAATAGAGTGTTGCCACACAAGTATTTTTGACCGGGTGCAATCAAGTTAATAATAAGGGTTTTTTTTTTGGGAATTGTTACAATTTTAAAATTTTGAATAAAAAATATTTTACTGAATAAGTAAAATAATAATTTGGGATTATTAGTGCGTTAAAAATGTTAAACTTAAAAAACTAGTTTGCTTTCAATTTAGATACAATTTAAAGGAAAAAGAAAATTTTATTATGCATATATATATACATATATGTATATATATAAAATTATATTATAGCGGCCGTATTCATAAAAACTATTTAAGGTTTATTAAGTGGTTATTTGACATATTTCTATGGGAAATTTGTCAAATAAACCTTCAATAAACCTAAAATATTTTTTGTGAATATGGGGGTAAGAGTTGAGTAAACAAGATATTTGTATAAAATTTTTACTAACGGAAAATTCCATTTTTTATGTTATGACGTTGTTGTAAATAAATGAGCGATATATATTAATTTTTTTTTTAGTTTAATAATTTTAATTTTTCTGCTCTGCTAGTCTACCATGTACATACTTAATTCAAAACCAAAGAAAATGCTTTCGAATTTGTATGTTTATAAGACGAAAATTCGAAAGCATTATCTTTTGTTTCGAATTACAGAGTAGACCGCCCGCTATTCACCATATTCACAAAACCAAAATTGTGTCACTGTTATTAGAGAATTGCGTACGTGTTTGTTTTAAAGACAAACCTTTAAGAGATTTTAAAACAAAATTTCAAAATAATTTTCAACGAGACTTACTAAATACATACACCTATACTAAATTGCAAATTAAGAAAAAGGTAAAGAAAACAAAAATACAAAATAAATAAAATAAAATAAGTAATTTTTTAAATGTCCAAAGCCCAGTTCCAAAGTAAAGTGGCAATTTCTGAAGCTACTACTGCAAAAAGGTTTGTACGATGATGATATAATAATTCTGCGCTTGATTATTGCGAGCATTTAAATGTAAGGAAGTTCTAAAGAAAAAACAATGGTCAGACTCTTACGAGCGTGTGGAAAATCATTTGAAAAATACTTATAAGCCATAAATATATATTGCATACAAATATGTATTGATCTGAATATTACATTACACTAATTAACACCGATTTAAATGTTCACATACAACTTCAAAAGAAAAGAAAAATGGTTCTAGCGTGCTACACATTTAGTATAATTGTACTGAATAAGACAACTGCCGACTACTGACTAGCTCTTAACGAGATAAAAAATAAATAAAATTTTATAAATATTTAGTTTCTAGTTCCTTCTACTTACATACATATACATACACTCTTCTTAATTTTGTTGTGTTTGTTTTGTTTTGTTTTTTTTTTAAATAAATTTTCTGTTATTTTTATTACTATGTATTATTATTATTATTATTGTTATTCTTATTATTTGAAATTATATACTATTATTGCCTATTATATTATATACTATATATATTCAGTCACTCAGATTGAAAAAGTGTTTAATGCTGCTAGTCACAAGAAGGTTTGGGACCATTTCACCAAAGCCCAAAGAAAAAACATCGATCAATGGAAAAAGTTGGCCACGGTATGTATTGTTTAACCAAAAATTAAAAAAAATGTAAGCTTTTTTAATACCTTAAACAAACATCTATTATTATTAACTTATCATATTGTTGTTACTTTTTTGTTGTCAATATGTACTAACACACATTTTTTTAAATTATCAATTGAGTTGTGCATGTTAAATATTGTATGTAATTATTTTATTTATTTTTATATTTTTTACACTACGTGTATTAATTACATTTTGCTTATTCATTACTAAATTCACATTTCTTTATATATGAATTTGAAAATATTTTCGATTAATATCGTTAGTTAAAATGCAAAATCTCGTACCTAAACTTCTTCAAATGTTATAGGAAAAAATTGAAAAAAAAATTTCAAGTGACTGAAGTTAAGTTTCTTTATTTCAATTTTTAGTTCAAATGATTGTTATGATAATCGATGTAATACCCAATAATTAATTAAAAATGTGATTTTGAATGTTTTGTTAGTTACGTGGTTTTACATTTCAGCTGACCATATAGAGAAATAATTTGCAGCAAACATTTCAAAAATATAATAACGGATCAAGTTTGGCTTTAAAATATCATCCACGAACCTTAAGTAATAAGACTTTAATTTTGTTTATGTTCTTGTGCAAAATGTTATTTAATTTTTATTATCCGAATGCCAAAAAGGTTTAGGTTTTTCGCGAGTTTCTTGTATATATGTATGTACATATGTATGTTTGTAAATGTGTTTATTACCTCGTATCTCACAATCGGCTGCATGGATTTCGACAGTTAAGGCTCGAAATAGTTATACATAAAAATTTATCAAACCTATCGACTGAGGTTTCAAAATGAAGGAAATAAAAGGGGGATTACAAAAATGTGGCTGACTTCATAAATGCAGCTTGCAATGCAACACTGAAATGCGTAGTATTCGTAAATACAACAGAGTTATTTTTGGCAATGCTGCGAGTTCATTATTGCAATTCGAAAGCGGTTTTGAAAAGATTAGCGCATGTTTGCTGAACATTAATTAAAAAAATTAATTTTACAAAATTTATACTTAATGAAACAACTAAACTTTTGTCGCTTTCATAAATGAACTAAAATGTATTTCATTGATTTTCAAAATAGTGTTGCCATAAAGTATTGCTTTGCCTTGTAAATTAATTTCTTTGTCGTATTGGATTGCAAGCAGCATTTGTGAAGTCAGCCTGTGAGCTAATTTTTAACATAAAGATAAACTCTACTTGTCAGTTAACTGTAGTTTAAACTTAAAATTTTGTTTTTCAGATAAAGATTATCTGGTTAATAATCTAGGTTTAACCGAGCAACATTGCTCAGCGAAACTATACAGGGTGGGCCAAAAGAAACCAAGGGGTGTAAAAGTTTAATAACTTTTTTGTTTATTAACTTTTTTTATTTTTTCTTTCAGATTATATAATATACAAAATGGAAATTTTTTTACACTAAGTATGAAAAATGATGTCTCTTAAATGACCACCGTTTTCAGCTTCGCACTGATGGGCTCTTTTTAGAGCATTTTCCATAACATCTTTCAAAACTTGTGGCTGTAGCGTTCGAATTTCTGCAACAATGTTTGCCTTGAGTTCAAGGATTGTCTCTGGCTTGTTCACATACACTCGCTCCTTCAAAAAACCCCAAAGAAAATAGTCGGGTGCTGTCAAATCTGGCGATCGCGCTGGCCAAATAATTTCCGAATTTCGAGAAATTATTCGCTCTCCAAAAATTTGACTTAAAAGTGCCATTGTGTCTCGGGCAGTATGGGCAGTGGCTCCGTCCTGCTGAAACCACATACCAGGTCTGTTTTCAAGAGCAGGACGTAAAAAATTTTCTATCATAAACCGATACCGCTCTCCATTTACGGTTACAGCACTTCCATCTTCATTCTCGAAGAAGTAGGGCCCAATGACATTTTCAGATGTGATCCCACACCATACTGTACACCTGATGGGGTGCAATTGGCGTTGATGAATGGCTCTTGGATTTTGAGAACCCCAGAACCTACAGTTCTGCTTATTAACAAAGCCATTCAAATGAAAATGAGCTTCATCACTCATAATCAAATTTTCATCTCTGGTTTAAATAATAAAATTCTATTGTTCTGGTTCTCTGTTCAGTTGTGAACCTCTCCATTATAAATTCTCCAAGTGTTGTCTATATAATCTGAAAGAAAAAATAAAAAAAATTAATAAACAAAAAAGTTATTAAACTTTTACACCCCTTGGTTTCTTTTGGCCCACCCTGTAGTTAGAACTGTCAAATGATAAATATATGAAATAAATATTACGCAATTGAAAAAAAATTACAAATAAGTATAATAAATAAATATATTCATACATAAATAAAATTGCTGCTCATTATGACGACGAAGATTTGAGTGATTATGAAACCAGCATAACTTGGATATGACAATTGTGAGAAAAATAGGAGAGATAACAACACGTCCAAACCATTTTTGTGTGCATAATGAATTGGAGTTCTTGCAAAGATTTCGTTTAACAAAGAGGTCTGTGTATGATGATTTTAGAATTAATGGAAAGAAAGTCTGTTTCGTTGGATTTAAAATTTTATGATCTTTCTTGATTTTATTTTTGGAGCGTCACTATTTTTTTAAGTCCACATCATTTAATTTTTTATTTTACAAAAATTCAGGATTCAGTTATTGAAGTTTTTTTTAAATAAATTTAAAGAATTGTCACATCGCTTTTTAAGTGTTGCCCTATTTACGTAAACTATTTCCAAGAATGCCACATCTATATTGAAAACAAAGTATGGCATTTCTAGCTAAATTGACATCAAAAACAGCATGGGCGGTTAAATCCTGTTTAACTTTGTTTCTTGGTTAACTCAAACGTATGTTAAACCAAGTTTAACTATTTAGTAAGAAACTAGCCCTGTATGTTAGTTATATTTTTAAATGCGGAACATAATGACTTTTACAGTCAGGAGCCGCTATTACGAAGATTCGAATTTTAATGCTTCCGACTGTAAAAGTCACTATTAGCTTTCAGAACAACATTTGAGGAATTTCAAATATATATACGTATGAGCATTTCCGCCGAAAGTTCCACGGACACCATTAAATTAAAATTGTTCAAAATACTTTGTTTTATCATATTTTCATAGATAAAGAACCGAATTTAACTAATGTATAAAAAAATTTACATTTATAAATAAAAACCCATTTGGAGATATTCAAATAGAAAGTAGAAAAAAAAACTTTTTTCATTTGGATATTTTTTGGCACGTTTTATTTTGATAAACGTCCTTAAGTCATGTTTTACACTCAGCAGCAGTTTTTCTTGAATCAGTTCTCTTCAATTCTCTTTTAAAACTGCTCGTTTGTTTACACACGGACGTTTTCTTGTTAAATTTTCCTATGGTTTTAATGTAGCGAATGAAATAACAAAAGAGAATCGATCTTACTTTTCGGTACAAGCAAGTCTGTACCCCTCTTCTTTCTTATTTCATCTCTCTCCCATAAAACCAGACTTGCTTGAAGATAAACTGCCGAGTCTAAAACATGACTAACGAGAGGCAATTATCCATTGACTTGGACTCTCTAAAATTTTCCTGGTAATACAAAGAGTTAAAAAAAACGCATAAGAAACTATGCGTACATACAGAGATATTTAATGCAATCAAAATAAATAATAATGCAATCAAAATAAAATAAAACTTGCTGAAAAATATAAAGATTTGTGATCGTGTTCATGTGCGATATCGTAAGTCTAAAATTAAAAAAAAAATTTACATAAACAATTTTTCCAATTATTTAAATTAAGATGAGCAAAAATGGCAAAAAAAATAAAGAGAGTTGCAAACGATTGCAAGAGGGAAATTGAAGGAAATTTTTGTAAATTTGTATCTTAATGTCTGTCTATATGTTTGCTGCCGTAATTTAGTTTTGGATACTACTTTCCTGTACTTTAAATATAAGATTAATTCTTGTTGTATAGGACTTGAACATACAAATAAATAAATAAATAAATGAATTACACGGCACAACAGTGGTTTTGATGTTTAAATAAAAATGGCCGTTCCTTATGTATTTTTATCTCCTGATTACGATGACGTTATTAGTATTTCCCCATCAGCTCTAGTTTTGAAGATATACAGATCAATTATGAATAAAAGTCCGCATGAAATTTCTCCCTTTTCCAATTAGAATTTTTCGTTTTCCCTATTACTTCCTATTAGTTGGAATTGTTCACCGGGAAAAATTTCTCTCGGAATTTTATTCATAATTGCCCTCATAGTGACATTTAGCATTTGCCTAACTTACATCACTTTTTGTATTATTCCATTGATATTTCACGAATGGTCCTCCAAACTCAAAAATACTTTCTGGCTTATTAATCTATACAAAAATCTCTTTCATGCATATATAAAGTCACATTGATGAATATATCAGGATATCTTACTGTTATGTAAGGATGTTGAAAATCGTGTGTTTTTAGTTTAGTTCTTAAAATTGTTTGGATTATAATTTTTTTAACCTAGTATAACTAATCCTTATGTATTTTTGTTCGCTGATTACTTTTGTGTAGATTAATCAGGAGATAAAAATACATAAAATGGACGATATTTTTATTTAAACATCATACAAAACATCGATTTTATTGTGCAGTGTTATTATTGCAAAACCATAAATTAAAAAGCAAGGAATGAATACAGAAATGTAGAAATTAGCTGGAAAATAAAAATTGTTCAAAACCAAACTTTCACCAATTATAGACAGCGTTACCGTTGAAAAATTTCAAAAAGGGGCACAAAAAGGAGATTTTCAAAAAAAAAGTGGCACAAAAAGGAAAAGAAAAAGGGGCAACTTTAAAATCAAGGAAAATTAAAGAAACAAACATATTTATTAACCTATTTTTATTAAAATCAAACAATAAAAACAAATTTCTCATGTATAAAAAGTACACAAACATTAATTTTATGAGAACTCATATACTAAGTTTATTCGCACGTTTTATTTGCAAGTAAAAACTCTAAATTGTGGCAGAATTAAGTTGTACTTTCTGTTCTGCTACGAATCATCTGACTCTTTTTCGCTTTTAGAAATTTTACACATGTTAGTTTTTCTGTTTCGTTCTATTCTGTTACGTTTCAACCTGTGAAAATCAAAAAAAAAAAAAAAAAAAAAAATTAAGTAATTCTAAGTGAAAGCATAAATAATATAAAAATTGCTTTTAAAATTTAAAAAATTTAATTTTTATCAGAAAAATATAAAATGGACTAACTCATCACTTTAGTGGAAAACTGTGGCCGTTCTGCTCAGAAACAGGTGATAAGTTACAACATAAAATGTAACTATTAAAATTAAGAAACAGAACGGCACAGCACAGGACATCAACAGAAAGTAAAGAACAATGACGCCTCTACTAACTCACGTGAACATTTACTGGTTACTGGGGATGAGATGTATGTATACAAAAAAAGAAATTTTTAATTTTATAATTGTTTATTCGGCGACTGTGAATATATTTCTATAATACCGACTAGTTGAGTATTTGCAAATACAGTTCTTATTTACAAATAAGACGAGTATAAACGTAGTATAGATAGCTACTAAATATAAAAAAAATCATAAAATTTATGATAATAATGAAACACTGGTCAAAATGTGGCATTTGATATTGATCGAAATTCCAATAGAAAATAAATGGAAATTTGGTTCGATATTGAATGCCGTAATTTGCCCCAGTTCTTAAGATTTAAAAAAAAATTAAAAAATACATTAAAACATTTTTTGGCATCTTTTGGGGCATATCACTTTTTTACTTAAAAACCAGTATAATTCAAAAAATTCACTTAAATATTTCAAGTTTTGATAAGAAATTTTAAACTTCGATTCTGAAGAGGATAATATATTTATGGCATTCTTTTTAGGCATAATGCATAGTTATTAAATACCTTAAATATCAATTCTTTTGAAATTGTGCATGTGTTCTTCACTTGCAATCCATTCTTTCAAATCGTGTCTACTTCAGTCTATTTGAAATTTTTTTAGCAATTCTAATTTAAGTTTACACTTTATAAAGGTATTCACGTCAAAAGTTGCACTGTTGCAGAAAAGCAAAATTGCAAAATTTTCAAAAAATATAACAACAACAACATAGAAAATTATTTTGCACAAATGATGCAAAATTGTCAGGGTCTGAACAAGTGCAAGATTATCAGGGTAAATTTTGCAAAGTTGTGCAACTTTTTATGGCATTGCCAATCTAAAAAAAATGGACAAAAAGTACTTATAAAATCAACCATACACCAAATTACAACGCAGAAATTCCTAAATGTTTTTCTTTTAAATGAAAAAACAAGTCGTTGGAGATATTTTCGATACAAATAAATTAATTAAAAAATTATACAATTAAAAAAATATTTAAAAATTCTTAGCTAGAAATTATAAAGAAATCTTCAAATTCGATTTTGATATAACAAATACATACATAATTTCGCTATTTTCAAAAGACCTGTGGCTCAAATAGTTATTAGAATTTTGTTAAATAATACCAATATTATTAATATTGATATTTTTATTAGTGAATTGATTACAAAATTAATCAGCGAAGTTTCAACACTTCGTTTCAGCATTTAAACAAACATACAATTACAATATATCTATGCACATATTGTGTTGCTTTATAGACAATTAAACAAAATGGGTTGCTCACGTCAGAAAGTGCAATTATGCATTTTTACACAGTTGCAAGAGTTGACGTGAATACTTTTTGTTTTTTTTTTTGGTAAATTTCTTTTATAAAGATGAAATAAGGTTCTGTAACTCAGCGACTTTGCAACTGCTGAATCTGGGTATTTTTTTTTTTGCGTTTAATTTGGCCAATTTGTCCATTGACTTAAACAAGTAGTTGCAACTTATCATCAGCAATAGGCTGAGTTTACATCTGGCATTTCTTGTGTGTCATTTGCCCAAAAAAGCGTAACCAACTAATTACTAATGAAAAACTATTTGATTCAGACATATATTATTTATTGATTTAAATAGTTTCCAATCATATTGGATTCTATAAAATTGTCTATTAGTTATGTATGAAACTGTTAAACTTAATAAATACGTGTCTGAATCAAACTGTTTTTATTAGTAATTAGTTGGTTACGCTTTTTTACGCTTGTGTGGCACATGGCACACAGATGGAAACCCGGCCATAGTCACTTTCCTCTGAAAGTATTTTTTTGTGGTAAAAACTTGGATATATTTAGATCAATTGCTTTTGGGAATTGGCCACGTGTTTGGCTGTTTTAGTTTTCTAAAATCGTACGATTTCAAATCGATCGGTTTACAGAACAGCATTTTAAAAATATGTACTTTTATTAACTTTGGCTTTGACAATAGCAGTTGAAAATACAATTACAATTACCAAGAATGAGTGTGCAGTTGCATATTTAAAAATCTTACACATATGAAAAGATTCATACCAAGGTGTATGTTTTTATATGAAGTTTGACACATAGGAAATAAAATCTTGTTTAATGTAGTAGAATCTGTACGAATTTGCGTACATTTATTGTCAAAGTAAAAACGAAAGATGACTGATCAAAAAGGGGCAAAAGGGACACAAAATAATGCAAATGATACTAAAAGGTCATAAAAAGTGGCAAGGCAGTTGAAAAAGGTGCAAAATGCGACTTTAGTCGCTCAACGGTAACGCTTATTATAGAACTAATTTAGAGCCATAAGTTACAATATAAAAATCTGTTTATCCAAAAAAATTCAATCAAAATCATATTTTGGCAATAACTTTAAATTTTGAGGGTGCAATCGAGTTTTGAAAAGAGACAAAAGGATCCAGCCAAGTAAGCCTATGTATAGTCTCCCTCTATGCAGTCGTTTTTAAAGCATAAAAACCAAGTGTAATTTTTTTTTGTGATATTTATAATACATATAATAATAAATATAATATTAAATACTACTAATTAAAAAAGTTTCTCAAACACGAACAATTTTAATAATATCCTTTTACCTCTTTAAATACATATATTATGTACATATATTATAATTTTATATTTTTAAGTTTAAAAATATCATTAAATTCATTATTCCATTGCTTAAAACATTTATATCTTATTATATAATTCTATAACTTAATTTTTTTTGAGTGTAAACGTTTTAAAATAAGTTAAACGTGCTTGAATTTCTGAAATATCAGAAATAAAAGTATCTAAAGAATGAACTGGATTTTTTAAAAACGTTTAACAGCATTTACAAAGTTGTTTATTTTAAAGGTCAAAGGTAAGTACATAAACATTAAAAAAAAAAAAAAAAAAAAGGCAATGAAGGTATATTAATGAAACTTTTTATTTAAAAGAAGAAGGTCTTATAAGCAATATTTACAAATAAATATAGTAGTACAATTTAAATAAATTAAATAATTAATGTTAATTATAAAGCAGTAATTACATGTGTGGTCTGTCTATTTGTTATCAAAAATTTAGGAATTGCGCTCCATACAAATTGAAGATGATGAAATGGAAATGTCAGATGATGACCGTGATTATCCAACAGCATCGCACACAAAACGCAAACGCTATGACAGTGATAATTTGAAGGTAATCAATCCGCTATAGTTTATGCTAAGCAAAATGAAAGTAGCAAGTAATAATATCTAAAAACAAAATTATTTTGAAGGAAGAAAACGACTCTTTGCGTCATCAGTTAGACGCCATGCGCCATGAAATGAGTCTCGAAAGTACTGATCTCAAATATAATAGCGAATTTCGTGAAAAGCAAATGAAAGTACTACAAGAAACAATACGCAACATGCAGACACAATTGTTGCGAACGAAAATGCGCGAACAAAAGGATGCCAAAACTATAGAGCAATTAGAGAAACGTCTGAAAGAGGCCGGAGTTAAACAGCTGTTGCTTAAGACTAAAATACGCGAAACTAATGAGAAACTAAGGGAACGTGGAGTCTGTGCCTCAGTACATTCAGAATTGAGTGAAGTACAAGAAGTGGAGGAGGAAGCTGCCACGCAGACATCCTCTAAGAAACTAGATAATTCGCAAATTATCGATATTGATGTGAATAAAAGTGACGATGAGGTGAATATTATTGAAGAACATCAGGAAGTTAAAGAAATTCGTGAAAAATCCAAAGAACTTGAAAAGCTCAAGGATTTGAAGGACCCAGAGGAGAAACAGGACAAAGAGCACAAAAATGAGCAAGTGAAGACCTTGACTCCGGAAACAGCGGTTGATGATAAAAATCCGAATAACAAATCATCGACAAATGAAATCGAGGTAAATCTATTTTCTCCTTAATTTTATTTATTTTTTTGTTTGTTTCTAAAACTAATATTTTCTTAACCATTTATTCCTTTTTTTTTTAAGCCTTTAAATTTGGAAGAGGCTAAACTTATAGCATTAACCACAGCTTATTTGTTAATACAACCCTGCGGTTCATCAACGCAGTCAATTTGTGCATATATCAAAAACATAACTAAAGATACTCAACTTCAGGAGCCACATTTAAATGGAGTTCTGCAAAAATATTCAAACATATTCCAAACAAATAAACTCGTTGAAGAGTCCATGGATGCCAAAGATCATAAGGATGTATTATGGAAATGCTGTGCTTTAGTTATGCAAACAAATACATAATTTTGTTGAGACTATTGATATTAAATGCAAAATTCTAAACAATCAATTTACACAAAAGAGACCAGTTTTAAAATTGATAAACATTGAAGCAAGCTTCTTTTTTGACACTATATACATAAATATCAAATACATATAAGATATGAGCCAAGGCACAACCATTTCCAGGTAATATCAAGATTATAAAAATACAAGAATTAAAAAAAAACAACATGGCTTTTTAGTTGACCCAAAATGTCAAAACTAGAATTTGTTTACAAAAATAAAAATACAAATTATTCACATAAAGTTGAAAACATTTCTCCATGGCGGCTACCACTAACAAAATTTGCAATGTTTATCATTTTTTAAAAAAATTTTAATAATTTTTTCATAATTTTAAATTTGTTTACAAAGAATTTTTTTAATAAACAATATTTCATGTTGAATTTTTTTTAAAGTTCTTTTTCGTAAAAAATATTTTAAGCTTCCGATTAACTTTAATTTGAAAAATTATATTAGCGAAGCTGCGTCTTCGCTACTACCTGGTGAATGTGCCTTGGAAAAAATCAAATACTAATTCAATTAACAATTTAATTGGAATTGATAATATCAGAAATACGAAATTACAATTTTTTAGACACTGTTTCTTATTATGTATGTACATAAATATAAGACAGAAATCAATAAAGAAATTAACCAATATGAAATACATATTTACAAATTCCAAAATTTTTTTTCGTGCCATCAAAAAGTTTGTTTTTACACAATAGGTTTGTTCAACTACTAAAAATTGTTACTGGAAAGTGTTTATTAACTCAAAAAGTTTGCAAGGAGAGAGAAAAAATTGAGAGACAAACGGTCAAACAGAATTGCGGCATAAACACATTTTTAATACAAATTGACACCAAAAGCAATAGCTTTCCGTGCAATAGCTTTCCGTGAGCACCTGCCATTACGGCCTTATCTCACGGGTGCCAAAGCACCGGGTGCAGGTAAGACGCCAGACCATCGTCCCCATGCACCCTTTTAAAATGAACCTAAGGCCCACTCCTCAAGAGCACATAGGTTGCAATCTTTGATATAGTTATACCTGTACTATATTCAATTACCTTGCTGAGATAATTTGAGTTATCTAAATAAACTCTGCTGCTATGTCCGTGCCTATAGCAGCTTCTGTTGAATGGCAACAGCACCTAGAATAGTGTCTGGCTGACCGCGTCAGACCAACCATTAGCATTGATTTCACACTGGGAAGCCAAGACTATTCTCCCAGCGATTTTGGTAGCAACCACAGCCAACACGCTAAGGTGTTGTGTTACACCCATAGCGAGGTCCCCAAGAGAATTCCTCAACCATTGCCGGCACAGCTCAACCACTCATCCGAGATGAACCCATGCCTGTGTCGCCAAAAATCCAGTGCCTACTCCACACATACCAAAATCATCCCTTAAACCCCGTGGGGTAGGACGAACTCGCCATTTTAGCAAAGGATCCTGACGACCGCTACATGCACTCAAAACTTCAAACCAGCTCGGCTGTCGGGCAACCGGCACCCGTGGCACCAGAAGTAGCCTCTGGTCAGACCTCGAAGTTCCACCACAAGGGTTTCACCTCTATCGTCTTTTGAACTCAGGGGCAGTTCTAGGTGACGCTGCACCTAACTGACATCAACAGGAACTTGTCTTCCTTTTATAAATATGTGCACATCCTTTGCTCTGTTGCCAGAGATCGGGTAGTAACACATAAGTTCTATGGGTAATGTACCAAAGGTACGTCAATGGAAAAAGCCACACCCGTAGTCAAAAATAGACTACCCTGGGGGAACCAAAAGCCACAGAAAGCAGTCGAGAAATAAAATCTATTTTAATTTGACAGCTTTTTTTCTTATGCTCTCACATATACATAAATAAATATTCTCTCAGCAATACTACCACACTGTACTTGTACAGACACATAGATACACAGATACACGGACACACACTACAAACTTATAACACACCTTTTTTTGGTCGGGGGTTAATAAAAAAAACACAAAAGAAAATAAAACAAAAACTAGAGGACATTTGAAGTTACTGACGTAGATTTTATTATGGGCTTTGTTAATTTGACAGCGATTTTTCCTGAAGTTACGGACTTATTCTGTTTGATCATTTACTAGTAAAAGTTTTACTTGCACGAATTATCCAACCACCTGTTGTGTGTTTTGGTGTCAAATTAATTATTTTCAAAAATATCTGAAAAAGGAAAACTAAAACATTTGCCTTTCAATGTTAAAAAAAACATTTATACGCATGTATGTAAAAAGAAAGCATATTTTCTTAATTTATTGTTTTCCTTTCATCAAGCCACATACATTCAGTTTTATTATACAGGAATTTTGTTTGTGTCTCATATCTGGTCAGCGATGGAAAGTCGAATTTTTATATTTGTTAATGGAATAAAATTAAAAATTATGAAAAATGCATAGAAATAGTAAAAATGTGTAAAGAATTTAATATTATAGGCCATTTACATCAGCATAAAATCTAGAAGATTTTATTTAGAATCTATATGAAAATCTATACCGTTTAGACCTCCCTTTTTTGACATTTAACAAGATTGTTTAGCCAAAACAAACCCCAGTAACTAAAAACTTTCCAAAACTACAACCAAATAACTGCAATGTAGCTAAGTCACACACCTTTTTAAGCACACCGTAGCTAATTCACTCATCTGTTTTATAAATATGTCTTACAGAGTGGTAAAAAATAAATAAAACTATTAGATTTTTATTAGATTTCCTACAAATCTAATTTCTAATCTAATTTCGTAAGTACTAGATTTCGAGGTAATGTAATGTAACCTTTTAAATATCAATTTCTCAAAAAAAAAAAAAAAAAAAAATTGCCATTTAAAATGTTATCAAACAAAATACATCAGAATAAGTACAATTGTATCATGATTTCCATCCGTGGTTCTAATATGAATAAAATTTTCTTGCAAGTTTTTACAAGTAAAGCGTTAATTTAATTTTTTATATTTGGGAGAGTAATTTTATATACTTATTTCTGCCTTACTCTCTCGTTGCTAGTTTCTGCTGGGAAAGTAAATGAACTGACCTAACATAAAGCCGAAATGAAGTCTCTTTGTTTTAGGAAATTCCTCTTAAGTCTTTTAAATTGTTTTTTTTTTGCAGGGTAAATATAACAATTGTTTAATGTTTAAAAGATTTATATTTGGTTAATTACATTACAGAAATTTCTAAATTTTCAACTGATCATTTTTCAAAAAAAAATAAAGGTATTCACGTCAAAATTTGCACTGTTGCAGAAAAGCAAAATTGCAAAATTTTCAAAAAATATAACAACAACCACATAGAAAATTATTTTGCACAAATTATGCAAAATTGTCAGGGTCTGAGCAAGTGCAAGATTATCAGGGTAAATTTTGCAAAGTTGTGCAACTTTTTATGGCATTGCCAATCTAAAAAAAATGGACAAAAAGTACTTATAAAATCAACCATACACCAAATTACAACGCAGAAATTCCTAAATGTTTTTCTTTTAAATGAAAAAACAAGTCGTTGAAGATATTTTCGATACAAATAAATTAATTAAAAAATTATACAATTAAAAAAATATTTAAAAATTCTTAGCTAGAAATTATAAAGAAATCTTCAAATTCGATTTTCATATAACAAATACATACATACATAATTTTGCTATTTTCAAAAGACCTGTGGCTCAAATAGTTATTAGAATTTTGTTAAATAATACCAATATTATTAATATTGATATTTTTTATTAGTGAATTGATTACAAAATTAATCAGCGAAGTTTCAACACTTCGTTTCAGCATTTACACAGACATACAATTACAATATATCTATGCACATATTGTGTTTCTTTATAGACAATTAAAGAAAATGGGTTGCTCACGTCAGAAAGTGCAATTATGCATTTTTACACAGTTGCAAGAGTTGACGTGAATACCTTTAATGTGAATTTCAATTCGTTGAATTGATCGGTTAACCGACAAATTTAAGTAAAATAACGTTCGATTAAACAAAAATTGGCAATTTCGGGTGAAAATTTATTCGAGTAATCCACGTCGTGAACGAAAACAGGGAAAATTTTTAAATTGTACGAAATTTGCATTGTACTAATCTGTATTCGATTTGGATCAAAATAATAGTGCCTTAACACACGCAATGTAAAGGGTGTCCCAACAAGAACGCAAGATTTAAATTTGGCGCCATTCGAAGTGTCATTGTTTGACATTTGAACAATTGTTATTGTTTGCTAGTAGAAGGTACGAGGTTAGTAAAAATGAAGCGCTACACGAATGAACAACGCATTCTCATTGTGAAATTGTTTTACCAAAATGGTGAAAGTTTTGCGGCTACAGTTCGCAAATTTGCGATCAATTTGGGGTCACAATAATGCTCCAAAAGAGTCAACTGTAAAGAGATTTGTTGGATATTTCCCTTTATATCAACTATGCATATTACTTGTTTATTTACCTATGTATTTATCTTCTTATATTATCATAATTATCTATTAAAGATGGTTCTCTAGATAAGCGTCTATTGTACTTTTGCTTTATAATTTCATTCTTAATAAAACATTTGAATCAACAGATTATGGGCCCAGAGGCTAAAGTTTTGAATTTTAATTAAAGAATAAAAAAAAAAAATTATAAGTACCAAAGTGTTTATTAAACTGTATGATGATGAGTTCGTCAATGTTGCAGATAGACAAATTAGACGTTGGTAACTACGACACATGGTGCGTGCAGATGAAGTGCGTATTGGTGCACTCAGATTTGTGGGGAGTAACGAATGGAAGCGTAGTGAAACCTACGGCAGCAGCTGACGCCCAAAAATGGTCTCAAAATAATGAAAAAGCCTTGGCTATGATTATGCTTTCGGTAAAAACTTCACAGCTAAGCTACATAAAAAATTGTACAACAGCGCTAGAAGCGTGGGATAGGCTGGAACAAGTTTACAAACCAAGAGGACCATTAAGGAAAGTAAGTTTATATAAAAAATTGCTAAATCTTCGAAAGCTCGAGTCAACGACGATGACAGAGTACTTAAATACTTTTGCGGAAACGTCAGAGAAATTGTCCGAGGTGGGTATAGAAATGGCTGAAGAGTTGTTGGTCATAATTTTGTTATCAAGCTTGCCAAAGGAGTTCGAGAACTTCGTTATTGCAATCGAAACACGCGATGCGTTACCCACATTGGATGTACTCAAGATAAAGTTGATTGAGGAAGGTGATCGCATAGTTCAGCATGACGAAAGTGATGAAGCCGTCGTAAGTCAACAGGCATTTGTGGCGCGGTCCAAACCGAACATAAAAAACTCCAACAACAACAACAACAGCGGCACCAGTAGCAGAAAGTTTAAATGTTTTAACTGTGGTAAGCGTGGGCATTTCGCAAGAAATTGTAAGAGCGCAACAAAAAATAAAGATGAAGCGAAAGAGCAACATCGTTCTTTTGCCATGCTTGCGGCTAGCAACACTAATACGTTTAACAAAGATTCTTGGTGCGTCGACAGCGGCGCTACGTCTCATATGTGTTGCAAACGTCAGTTATTTTCAAATTTCGTGGAAACAAAAGAAAGAATAATGCTTGCTTGTGACAGTTTCATAGAAGCAGAAGGTAAAGGGGATGTGAGAATAAATTCTCAAGATGGCTACATAACCTTGCGTGATGTTCTGTATGTTCCTAAAATGGTAGGAAATTTCATATCGGTTGGTAAAGCCACAGAAAATGGTTTTAAAGTTCAGTTCGAGCATGCTGCAGTAAAAATACGGAATAAAATGGGTGAAGTTATTTTGAAGGCGGAAAATATTATGAATTTATTTGTATTTTCAGAAAATTTCAATTCAAGTTTTTACATGGGGAATGAAGAATACGTACGTTGGCACAACAGATATGGACACCTCAATTTTAGAAGCCTTGCTGAATTAATAAGTACAAAAGCAGTTAATGGTATTAATTTAAAGGCGATACCAAAAGATGCAAATTGTATTACCTGTATGAAATCGAAAATTTGTTCGAAGCCGTTTCTGACTACAGGCCACCGTAGATCAAATAATCTGTTGGATTTAATCCATACTGATGTCTGCGGACCTATGAACAAACCATCGCTTGCCGGATCTCGCTACTTTGTTACTTTTATCGACGATCATTCTAGACAAATATTTGTATATTTTATGGAAAACAAGAACGAGGTATTTGAGAAATTTAAAATTTTTAAATGTTTTGTTGAAAATTAACTTGACCGAAAAATTAAGTGCTTAAGAAGTGACAACGGGAGAGAATATGTGAATTCCCAATTTGACAACTTTTTAGAAGATAATGGAATACAAAGGCAGCTGACTGTCCCCTACACTCCACAACAGAATGGAATTGCGGAACGTGCTAATAGAACTATTGTGGAAATGGCACGCAGTATGATTGAATACTCAGGGACAGGTGAAACACTATGGGCAGAAGCTGTAAACACCGCTGTATATGTTAGAAATCGCTCTTTAACCAAAGTGTTAGTAGATAAGACTCCTTTCGAAATATGGTGTGGTCGAAAACCAAATGTTTCACATTTTCGTATTTTTGGCTCAAAAGTTGTGGCCTTAGAGAAGACCAAATCAAAAAAGTTTTCAGCGAAGGGAAAAGAATATATTTTTGTTGGATACTCTTCTACCGCTAAAGCATACCGATTGTTTGACGAAAAAGAAAGAAAAATTGTAGATAAGAGAGATGTTATATTTTGTGAGAACATTTTGAAGCCTGACAAGACAACAGACCTGGTAGATTGGACAGATGCTGATAATAGTATGCCGAATGAACATGATGTTGAAATAGTGGATGGTTCAAATAATGGTGAGTCTGATGAAGAATATGAATCTAGTTCAGAAATTGGGTTTTTGGGATTTGATTCCGATGGCAGCAACGAAATTGTGCAACAACAAAAAAACTCAAATAAAGGTAAAACTCCGGGTAGACCTGAAATCGTTCGTTCGGGTAAAGTTGGTCGCCCGAGAAAAATACGCAATAGTTTGAATTTGGTTTGCGAAGTACCAATTCCACAAACGTTTCGAGAGGCTGTTGCATGTAGGTATTCAAGCAAATGGAGAGATGCAATGGACAAAGAATATTCTTCACTACGGGAAAACAATACTTGGAGTACAGTTGACCTCCCGGTAAGAAAGCCATAGGTAGTAGATGGGTATACAGTCTTAAGAAGGATGGAGATGGTAAGGTAATACGTTTTAAATCCCGATTAGTTGCCAAAGGCTGTAGCCAGGAATTCGGCATCAATTATAAAGAAACCTTTTCGCCCGTTTTACGATATTCAAGTATTAGAATGATATTTGCTTAGCTGCAGAAAAGGAACTACACTTGCACCATATTGATATTTCAACGGCATATTTGAATAGTACGTTGGAAGAAGAGGTTTATATGAAGCAGCCAGACGGATTTATAGATGCAAGATATCCAGATCGTGTTTTGTGCTTAAATAAGGCGATTTACGGACTGAAGCAGTTGGGGCGGTCCTGGAATACAACACTTGATGGTGCGATTCGTAGTATGGGCTTTGAGCATTGTAAAAGTGAGCCGTGTATTTACGTAAAAAACGAGAATGAAAAATTTAACTTTATTGCGGTATACGTAGACGACATACTGATTGCCTGTTCACAAGAAAATGACTTGACAAATATTAAAGACATATTTTCCAAAAAATTTAAACTGGTTGATAACGGCAAAGTAAAACATTTTTTGGGGATGGAAATTGAACGTGAGGGAGTTATTGGCAGTATTAAAGTGGGACACTCCCAATACATCAAAAAACTTTTGCTGGAATATGGTATGGAGGAATGTAGACCAGCTTCTACACCTTTGGATCCAGGTTTTCAAATTTCCTGTAACATAAAAAATTGTAAACAAATAAATATTAATTGGTACCAATCAGTGATCGGAACTCTAATGTATCTGGCGGTAACTACGAGGCCGGACATTTTGCATTCTGTTTGTAAGCTTGCACAGAGGAATCAGACACATATTACGTTATTTGAACTCGACAAAAAATATGAAATTACGTTACTACAAAGCCAACAAGCAGCCTGTGGGTTTCGTTGATGCCGATTGGGCCAGTTGCTCAGAAGACAGAAAATCTTACACAGGCTTTACGTTTTTCTTAGCTGGATGTGTTTTTAGCTGGGAGAGTAAAAAACAGTCGAATATTGCTCTCAGCAGTACAGAGGCTGAATTTGTGGCCTTTCAACTGCGGCTAAAGAGGCAATATATTTGAGAAGACTTTTGAAAGAGATTGGTTGTTACCCTGATGACAGCCCGATGATACTTTATGGTGACAATATTGGCGCACAGCACTTGGCAAAAAATCCTATATATCACGGAAGGTGCAAACACATAGATGTTAAGTATCAACACGTAAGAGAGGTCATCAAGGATAAACAAATTGAGATGCGTTACATATCGACCGATAATATGACTGCTGACATACATATTAACCAAAAACTTAACCAAGATAAAGCACGGAAAATTTGTAAAAATTCTAGGATTTATTTCCAATGACTAATGTAAAAGAAAGAATATTGATTTTTCATGTATGAAAGTGAAATGCAGAATTGAGGGGGCGTATTGGATATTTCCCTTTATATCAACTCTGCATATTACTTGTTTATTTACCTATGTATTTATCTTCTTATATTATCATAATTATCTATTAAAGATGGTTCTCTAGATAAGCGTCTATTGTACTTTTGCTTTATAATTTCATTCTTAATAAAACATTTGAATCAACAATATTAATGGATAAATTTGCCGAAACTGGGTCTGTTAGTGATGTAAAGACAACAACGCGCCTTCGACCAGGTCGATAGACCGAAAATGTCGCAGCTGTACGTGATGATGTCGCTCAAACGCAGGTCAAGCGCAAACAGTCAATGGTGTTCGGCATCATGAAATAGTAACCAGTTTTTTCGTGCCTAGAATTGAAGAAATGAATGTGGAGGGCATGTGGCTTCAACAAAACGGCGCCACATTTCATACAGCCAGAGAAACAATTCAATTGCTACATCAGTCATTTCCCGGTCGTGTTATTTCGCGTTTTGGAGACCAGAATTGGCCACCTAGATCGTGCGATTTAGCACCATTAGACTTTTTTCTTTGGGGTTTTTTGAAGTCGATGGTTTACGCGAATAAGCCGACGACGACTCAAGCCTTAAAAGAGGAAATTGGACGCTGCATTAATGAAATACCGCAGCATTTATGCAAAACGGCCATTGAAAATTTCATTAAAAGATCGCGTGTGTGCCAGCAAAGCCGCGGCGGCCATCTCCCCGATTTGTTGTTCCACACATAACCTCATTTTGTCTACTTTACGATATAATAAAGTTTCACGATTTTTTTAAATATCTGTGTTTTATTTAAAATTTAAATCTTGCGTTCTTGTTGGGACACCCGATGATAATTCACACAGGCCGTTTTATTTAAATTCAAAGAAGCGGTTAATGAAAGATGCTGTATTTAAATAAAACAAAGTGTGAGTGAGCTATTATCGAAATTTTTTTCTGAACATATAATAAATGTATACTTATCTGATATCTAAAAGGTATCTGATCAAGCATGAATCGAAGGTAAAGAAACAGTTGAATATCTGGGGCAATTCCGAATATGATCTCTTTTACATTACAATTTTTACTTTAGTCCACATTGCCACTTCTTGTGTGCATTTGTTTGCCAAAACGTTAAATGGGCGTTGGTCGCTGTGAGAAAAATATGTAGTTCAAAATTTGCGCCGTTGACAAACACAAAAAATCCAAAAAGCTACCGATGGCGGAGAACACACCCAAAGCAACTACCTCTAGAAAAACGATGGCTTCGGGAAAATCGTCAGCTTTCGCAAGAGTTTCCAGCAAAAAAATCTTAAAATCACTGAAGACGAAACCAGATGAGAAGAGGGCAAGCGAGTAGCCTACATATAGCAAAATAGCACCCATCGATTCCAGCTGTTCCTCGGCAATATATTGGTATGCGCACCATAATCAGTTGAAAACTGTAATAATCAAGAATATTGGCCTAGAAGTCGGCGAGGACGGTCCACAAATTCATATAGAGAACAGTAAGTTTATCATAGACGTGATGTACCTAAAACTGGAGTCAAACTCCTGTGTATCATCGAAACCCCAGCACCGCAACCCTAACAAAGGCTTCCTTGTACATAAAATAATAAGGTGGCACCCGAAAAACTAAGGCAAAAAAAATTATTGCCAACAAAATAAGGGCTTAAATTTACAGAAGTGGGAGATTTTTCATCGTGAAGAGGCAGAGGACGGCACCTTGCTCGTGGTAGAACTGGATAATACGTCCATGGGATATCTCATTAAGAGAAGGGAAGGACTTCCTTGCCAGGACCGCCATATATTTCAAGATTGGCAAAACACCTATTGGATGGTCCGATAAAGAATCCCAACTAAGAAACCCGAAAAGGAGGCGGATTTGAACAGGAGGGAGAAGTCTGAGATTAATCCATTTCAAGACTCCCTACTAGCTAAATAAAATGATGCTGCACATGCAGAATAACCTCCATCGGAATTAAAACGGCAACTCAAGCGCTGATGGATCTAGTAACAAAAGGTGATGTACATGTTGTTCTCGTACAGGAACTCTGGACAGTTAGGAACAAAGTTTCTGACCTACACGATTGTAATTATCAACTTTTTTATGCGATGACTGAGTCCAGACCCAGATCATGCAAACTATGGCATAAGGTACTAAACCATTAAATTACCACCAAAGTAGGATTAATGTTCATCATTTCATACGTCAGGAATAAAGGCAGGAATATTTTAAAAGGCTCTGACTCAAACTCGCATCATCTCTTTTGAGGCAGCTTCAAGCTACCAATACCTACAAAAAGGGCGTTCTGATATTAAATTAGGATTAGTATCAGCTAAAGTCGGTATATTTTAATGACCAGTATGTCTATGCCTTCAATACTCGAGCTTTCCCACAACAACAGATACAAAGGCACACTAATGTACATCAGAGAAATGCGTGATGTTGTTATTTAAGGACTTTTTTCGGTGGATTTGTAGTCAACGTGTAGTCGTTGTTTACTGTTTATTTTTTATTTTTATGTATCACGTCTTCTGTAAATTTTTTCCTGATACATACATAAAATGCGTTTGTGAAGTATTCCGGTAACTTCCATTACAAATATACAGCAGTCAAGACAAATTGTTATAAGGGGCATATTTTGTAAGGAATGAAATTTTATGTTTACTTGGGGGGTGCTTTACTTATGACGAATACTGTACAAACTCGCTTTTTGATTACACTGCACAACAAAATAGAGTTTTTTTTTATAATGTTTAAATAAAAATGCTCGATCCGCAGATATAAAGTTACATTGATGAATATATCAGGACATCTTACTGTTATGTAAGGATGTTAAAAATCGTGTGTTTTTAGTATATTCCTTAAAATTTTTTTGGATTATAATTTTTTTAACCTAGTATAACTAATCCTTATGTATTTTTGTTCGCTGATTACGAAAATAGGTTTACTACTTTATTCTAGCCCCTTTAGTTTCAGAGATATTGTGCTTTACATAAAAAAAAAAATACTTTAAAATTTTCTTTTCGAACGCCATCTCAAAAAAATGTGCTTTTTATCATTAATGTAATTATGTATTACGCAAAAGAAATGTTGTATGGACCAGTCCAGAAATTTTTTATGTTATTTGTAGTTAATATAGTATAAGTATCAAAAGATTCAATACAGTTACATATCGATGGCTTAATATAAAAAGGGCCTAACTCAAATTTTTTCGAAATCGCGTTTTTAATGTTTTCTGGGCGACAACGTATAACTGCATCCTCCTTGAAGATCTTAGTACGTTACAGTTCAAAATCAAGGAGTTATGGCAACTTAAAAAACTATTTCTGTATGTAAATGCTTTATTTTTTGATCTGTTTTTTGCTTCTCTTGTAAAATATCGAAAATTCGAGTTAGGCCTTTTTTATATTAAGCCATCGATGTGTATGTATGTACTTGTACCCATGCAGTAATGATATCTCGTGAGAGCGTGAGAATTCGTGCGTGATTATTTAAAAATAGCAATTTTATTTAAGTCATGTTCACGCACTCACGCATGATTAATTATAAATTTAATCACGATCATGCGTGATTCATGCGTGACGCGATAATATCACGACATTTCCACATCTGTAATAAATATGCTCTACTATTAAATATTTGTGTACCTATTAAAAATCAATTAAGAATTTTTAACAACGAAACAATTATTATTATTTGTAAACAAATAATCATGTGTTTGTGCCTATACCTTTTCCTGGATAAATTTTATCTAGTGACTAAATTCTAGTCCAATTCAGAAAGTTCTCTATCATCAACAAACTGTTAATTTTTGTCTGTATTGTTCTCGTGTTAAAGTTAAAAAATATAAATAAATACATATGTCACGCGCAAAATAGAAAGGGACCTAAGGGTAAAAACCTGTTTTGTTCAGGAGAGCCATTTTAAAGATTTAAATACGTGTATCTTTGGTGTACCATCACCTCATAAAACGCGCATATCTCTGGGAGGGAACACTTTTGCGGCATGGGATCGGTCTCATTCGATGCTCAGATGTTGTCCACATCAAAAAAAAAAAAAGTGAAAATTTGATTTTTTTTTTTACCCTTAGGTCCCTTTCTCTATGCGCTGTCACATACATATGTAGAAATAAATAAACGCCATCCAAAACCAATTTGTACTAAAAATGCGTTGCGCTTTGCACAATTTTTTTTACGATTTGCGTCATAATAACTACATGTTGTCGGCTTAGGCCGAGGCCACGTTCTAAGCGTCTAAGCGGTAAGCGGCTGAGCGGTAAGCGTCTGAGCGGCGAATTTGAGCGGCAAGTGGCCACGCAATGAGCGTCATTTCTGAGCGGTTAGTGCAGTTAATTGTTAAAATGCCCTTGTCAAGAGAGGTTTGTTTAATGTTTTTACGCGAAAATCGTATTCATATTTACAAGAATTTAATGCGTTTAAGAAAAAAAAGAAGATTTGGCATTCATCCTATAAATCAAGTAAGGCGACATTACGGCGAATTTAACCATTTATATACAAATCTGCCCAAATTTCCAGACAGATTTTGGCAATACTGCCGTATGTCGGTGAAATCCTTTGATTTGCTGTTGCAAAAAGTTAACACCAGATTGAAAAAACATGGACAAGCAATTTCTGTAGAGCAAAGGCTTGTTTTAACTTTGAGGTAAGTTAATTTTTTATTTATTTGCTTTGAATTGTGTACATGTATATTTGCAGGTTTTTAGCTACAGGACATTCCTTCCGAGATTTAGCGTTTGCTTTTCGAATGGGTAGAAGCACCGTCAGCAATATCATTTCAGAGACATGCATTATCATATGGGAAGAACTTGTTCAGGAATACATGTCTATACCAACAGAAGAGCACCTTAAAAAAGTGATAAGCGAATATTACAGGCGTTGGAGGTTTCCAAACTGTTTTGGTAGCATTGATGGAAAACACTGTCAAATTAAATGTCCGCCGCATTCTGGGTCGCATTTTTTTAATTATTTACACTATTTTTCTATTGTACTGCAAGGTGTGGCTGACGCAGACAAAAAATTTATTACAATCGAAGTGGGAGGAAGAGGAAAGCAAAGTGATGGCGGTACTTTTGCTGGATCTACATTATTCAAATTGCTTGAAGCAAATAAATTCAATGTCCCTTCACCACGACCACTGCCTGGGTCAAATATTGTTGTGCCGAATTTTTTGATTGGTGATGAAGCGTACCCACTCAAAACGTATTTGTTAAGACCCTATCCTCGTAGAAATTTGAATCCGCAAACCGAATTTTACAATGAGCGTCTTTCAAGGGCAAGAAAATGCATTGAATGTGCATTTGGAATTTTAACCTCAAAATGGCGTTTTCTACAAAAAAATATTGAAACAAAACCAAAAACTGCAATTAATCTTATAAAATGTGCATGTATATTGCACAATTTTGTACGAGAATGTGATGGGGACAGTGATCTTGATTATGTACAAGTAACTGCAACGTTAAACAATGAGTCAACAGAAATAAATACGGATGAACAATCCCGTTACAACAGAAGCAGCAGTAGAGCGTTGAATATTAGAAATGAATTAACACAGTATTTTTGGGATTTTAGACAATAAATGAAATGTATTAAATAAATATATATGTATGTACATAAATTAAATAAAATCTTTCCAGGTAAAGTTTATTTATTATCTTTGGATTTCAATTTTTGTAGTATTAAATTTTGGATTTCTGCTCGAATTTCTAATTTTTCGAAATTATCAAATTGTTCCATAAAGGGTAATAAACTTTTAAAAAACTGCAGGTCGGCATTATCTTCTTTTTTCTCCACCTCTTTTTTAAGTATTTCCATCCTTTCCCTTTCCAATTTAAGAAATTCTGCATCAACATTCATTGCTGCACTCTTCCTTTTTTTTCTTAATGGGAATGAAGTGCAGCAATCAGATGTATTGCTAGCGCTGGGCATATCATCAATCAATGCCAGCTCTTCATTACTGGTGGTGATATTGTTTACAAACATAACATCCTCCTCATTCAATAAATCGTTAATAATATCTATTTCAATGGGTGCAGTATCTGGCTCATTCAAATTTCCTTCGGTGGGATCTGGAGCAACAGTGTCTTTGATGAAAGTCATCATATCAAAATATTGCCATTTTGTTTTGCTTGTATGAGCTCTAGAGCCAGATGTTGCTGGCGGATTTTTTTGCAAAGCTTTTCGAAATGTGTCCTTTAAATTTTTCCACTTTGTTTTCGCTGCCTCTCCTAGAAATAAAAATAACATAATTATAATAAAACGCATTAAATTAATATAAATTAAATAAAATCTTACCTGTGCAACTACAAATTTCACCAACTTCACTCCATAATTTATCAGTAATATTTTTATTTTTAAAATTTGGTAACCTATCTTGCCATAATAGCGGTCGACTTTGTACAGATGAAATTATAAGCTCCGCATTCAATTTTGCCATGTTTATACTTTGCCGCTCAGAAATCAACTAAAAATTAGAACACATTCTATTCCTGAGCGGCGCCGCTTAGCCGCTCAGAAATTCCGCTTAGCCGCTCAGAAATTTCGCTCATAACGTGGCCGCTTCAGTAGTATTCCATATGTTTTAATTTTTTTCCGCTCACCGCTCAGCCGCTTACCGCTTAGACGCTTAGAACGTGGCCTCGGCCTTAGAGTGTAAACCTGCTAAATCAACTTTTTTACCATATGACATTTTAATGCTGATCGAAAGGGAAAAAGACGCCAACCGCATCGACTGAATAAAATATTTATTTTAATTTGAAATTCTACATGTCGAAAAATGTATTGTATGTAGTAGGTATCAGGCTAAATTTCTAAAGCTACATATTAGGGATGCCAATCGGGATCGATTTTTGGAAATCCTGGGATTCGGGATTTTGTAATCCCGATACCGAAAATCCTGGGATTTTCGGTATCCCGAGATTTTTCGGATCACGGGATTTCCGAGATTTCGGGATCTAAATATTTTTCGTAAAATAAACTATTTTTTTAAATAAATATTACTTTAATAACAATTTAATGCATTTTAAAAGGTTTTATGTTCATAATTTATCATTGCACAATTGTCTTTAAAGTGAACAATTTTATAATACGAGTATGAAATAAAAATCAAAAGAATTTTTCTCATCTATTTTTAAGTCGATTTTTTATAGTGAAGATTGATTTTTTATAGTTGAGAATTTATAGTGAAAACAATAACTAAATGTGAAAACTTGTTTTTGTTTTCAATATAAATGTTTTTCTATTATCTAAACCAAAACGAATATAAGTACATATCGGTGGACTTTTAGCACTACCGCTTAAGTTGACTTACGAAATTTTTTAGATTCACTTTCATACAAATAAGTTGCAAAAACAATATTGTTTTGTTAAAAATATATCTACTAACGTTTTTTTAATTGCGATTATCTAATTTTTTATCGATTTCGTTACGACTATGACAACGATAATAAGGCTGAACATGTCGAAAAATTAAAAGAAATGTATACACTATTCTAATCTAATTCGATTAATTACGTCTAAAGATCACATTTTTATAGGCACATACATTAAATTTTAAATTCATATATAAGTTTTTTCTACAAGTTCAACAGATACATACATACATATGTAAGTATGTATTCATACGTTCGCTAAGAGGAAATGGTTTATTAGTGTCCTGGGGCCTAATTCCTGCACTCGTGATCGGAATTGCATTCGAATAGAAATTAATTTCGATGGCAAGAAATTTTCCGATGATGTCACTCGCTACCAAGCGAATCGAGTTTTTGTTTTAGTGTTGGAAAAAGGCAAATATATTTATATATAAATTTCTTTTCACAACACTGAATAAATTGTAAGCAAAAGCATATGTTTGTATATATGTATGTGTGCAAAAACATATGTATGTACGTACATACAACCGTATATGCAGAAAAAAGAAACGAATATACATATGTAAATGTTATTTTCATTTTAATTTAATTAATAACTTAATAATAATAAATTAGTGTAAAGCTAGAGAATAGAGCACTAGCCACATTTTCAATTCTCTTATTGGTTGACTAGAAGCAGCGATGCCAACTTGGTGCTTTTGGCACTATTTTTAGTGCTTTTTGAAGACTCAAAACGCCAAATTTTGAGCGTTAGTGCCAAACTGAGAAATAGCACTAAGTAGTGCTTTTAAGAAATTTGTTTATTTCTTAAAATTACTTTAATAAAAACTTGATGTTTTTTATTTTTTTAGTGTAAAGCATAGCTTTTTCGTCTGATATATTTCATTAAAGATACTGATATCATTGCCGAAATAGATAATAGCTTAGAAAATATTAAACATCAAGCTCGTTTTTCACGTTAGTGCTTTTTACGCTTTTTGGGTCTCAAAATTACGCTTTTTGTGCTTTTTCCAAATTTTGATGTGCTTTTAGAGCCAAAAAAGTTGGCATCACTGACTAGAAGCAGTTAATTTGTTATTTAGATGCTCCCAGAGTTGGATGATTTTTTTTATTTTCCCCGACAACTCTTACACTGCAGCCACACGTTCAATAAATCACTTTCAATTCCATCACACATATTGTGTGTCAAAATTCTTTGAAATTGATAGCTGTGAAACAAATTGATAATCAATTTCATTTTTTAAATACCACCGACGAAGAAACAACTCAAATTTGCAGCTTCAATCAATGTGTGCTGTGACCAGCCGTTCAAATTGAAAACTAAATTGCCATATAAATGGATAGGTGAATTTGGTATCAATCTAGTTTTCAATTCAAAAAGTTTGATTGTGTTAGTGAAAAAAGTGTGAGTGTATTGAAAATTGAATGGAATTGAAAGTCAAAAATTGAACGTGTGGCCCCCAAGTTAGGCAAAACATTATTTGCCAAGTCAGTGTGTTTTGTTACACTCAAAAAAGTTTTACATTAACTGAATGTAGGTTATTTGAGAAGTTTTCAGTGTAGTTTAAATTTAAGGAAAATTTAGTTATTTTACCTAGCCATGTCTTTTTTAACTTTTTGTGTATGTTGTTCAATAAACAAACTACAATATAATAATTATTTTCTGTGCAGTCAAAATAATCAGTTATTTAGAAATATACATACATACATACATATGTGCATATGTATGTATGTATATATTCAGGTTATTTTCTTTCAAAATCAACTTCAAAAATATTTTAAAAATAAAATAAATAAAAAGTTCTTAAGCAATTAAAAATTTTTTATATATTTGCGAATACACAAAACATAAAAGAAAATTTTAATTGGCCTGTTACATAAGTGATTTGCAATTAATATGTATATACATATATACATATACATAATATCGCACTGTAAATCATGGGTGAACATCATGTAGCAAATTTTTGCAAATCGAATTCACACGTATTCTTATTCTCTTTCATTTAGTCTTATCTGAGATAAATTTTTGCTTATCTTTTTACTCATTTTTCTCAAACGCACTGCGAGAAATTTATTGTTTATGCTGTTTATGTTAAAAAATGCTTTTGCTTACGTGAAAATTAAAAATTATTTTCTCTTACAAATTGGTTTTTAGTAGTTTTAAACTCAGAATTTAAGTGAACAATAATGTTTATTTATTACTTTTTGTTGAAACGGTTTTCTAGAAAAAAATTCTTTCATAAAAAAATCATATAAGAATTACTTTTATTAATTGTTTCTGCCTGTGTGATTATCTTTTTCGCTCACTCACACAACCTTAAATTTATCTTGGTCACCCATGCTGTAAATCAATGATGTCAGTTTCATGGCACCAGCGTGACCGTTTGACCGACTAAAGTGGCAATTTGCCACTTTTTCGACTGCTTTTCCCCTTTTTCGACTGCCTTGCCACTTTTTGACCCGCTTTATTTAGGGAGAGTTATATGAAAATACATTAAAAATAAAAAGTTTAGTGCAGTTTTCTCGTATATTTTTTAATTTTGCCCCTTTTCTTTGATAAATCCCCTCTTTGGTGCCACTTTTCGAAAAATGTCATCGGTCACCCTGCATGGCACAATTGTGCAAACTAAAATCACACACATTCTTATTCTCTTCCATTTAGTCGTCAATGAAACAGTGACGATAACACATGCGCAGCGGGTGTATTAAATTCTTTATAGATACAGTGAAAGAAAAAAAGTGGTATGCGAAAAATATTCTATGATCAGTAATGCTATTTGCGGCATTCAATGTATTTTATGTTACGAAACTTTTAAGGAAAGAAATGAATATATATTAAAAAGACATTTTGTTTTTTTTTTGGAGCAGCTTCACTAAATTGCATTTAATATCAAATTGTTTATCTAATTTTTCGACATTTTTTATATGTTCAATGAAACTATTTTTTAAGCTTTAGGTCAGTAAATTTTATATATTTTTAGTTTTTTATCGATATTTCGTTAACCTTTGGTTAACTTCTTCAGGATTATTCTTATTTTATTTGGTATTTATTTGGTAATTAGTTTTTGTCTTTTTGCTTTTTAATCAGAAAAAAATTTTCAAAACTTAAAAGACCAATAACTCGGAAAATATTGGTCGCAGCCAATTTTTTTATTTAATTTTTTCTTCTTATTTTTCAAGTTTCTATCAGATAAGCTATTTAAAAATTTATTTTTGGAATTTCTTCACAGTTTCCTATGAAAAGTTTACAGCGCGGTAACTCGGAAAATATGGGTAGCCCGCAACTTTTTTATTTAATTTTTATTCCTTATTTTTTAATTTTCTACCATATAGACTCCTTTTTATATATTTTGAGCTGTTTCACTAAACTGCATTTGTTGCAAATATTTATTTTTTTTTCGATGTACTTCAGAGACGAATGAGACAGCTTTTCTCACACATACAACTATAGTTTTATTTTTGACACCACTGCTGTAAATCATAAACAGTCACAACTCAAAATGCTCAAATTGGTTTTGTTTTTTATTAACCAGTTAATTGAACAAATTTCTAACGACCGCATGATATTTCCAGGTGAAATTTTTGAATTACTGAGGGACTGGTCTAATTCACAAATTGCATATTCGGACATACATATACATACATACACATAAGTAAGTATATTTTTGAATAAACAATTGCATATTTTTGAGCTAAATTTCATTCAGGTCTATTACATATTTCCCTACCCGCTGTACTTCTTTCTTCGTTTATCATTACCGAACTAAAAAAAAGGTAAGGAAATAATGGGCCTTATTACGAGTGTCGTATTACGACTTCGACTACGACGATTTTGTTGAAGACTAAAGATAAATGCAACATTTTTTCTCTAATCTAGTACAAAATCGCCGTAGTCGAAATACGACACACTCGTAGTTAGGCCCATTACATACATTATGATAGACACTGTAAAATAACTATGCTTTTTTTGCTTATACTACACCTCCACATTGTTGCATTTTTATTTTTTGTTGGTTTACGTGGCTGCTTCCTTGACTGCCTGCATCAAGTAGAATCTATATGATTCCTTTTTTAATTTAGCATTATAATTATTCAAATAGAAAGAAATAATGCAACAATATGCTGCAATCAATTTTTAATATTAATATCTATCACTATAATTCAGACCTGTATAATAACCTTAAACTGAACTCTATTGACCAAAAATTTTACTACTAGCAACAATCAGAAAAAAAATTTGAAGCGAATTTTCACAATTTTTTGCACATGAGATTGTTTTTGAGTTTTAAAATCTATACTCAGTCAAGGCGAATTCATAACAGGTGACCTTATCGCTACAACAATACAACAATACTAAAAACAACATGCAATTCGTCTGGCTTCAAAAACCCCATCTGTCAAAAATAGTTGACTAAAATACCAATACATACATATTTATAAAAACACATTTTACTATCCATGTGCATCTACTATCAACAACACAGAAAATAATATTTGTAAAATAAATGTAATTAAAATGATGAAAGACGGTTCTAGTTAAATGATCCTGATATTTTGGGACAACGTAAAGAAACCTTACTTGCTGCCTTATTGCAGCCTCTCCGATGGTTTGTTTAACGCGAAATCAGTGATGTAAAATGTGTTTTACTGGTCATCATGGCCGTAAACAAAATATTATCCTTAAATGCATGAAATTATTCACAAAAACGGACAATGAAATACTTAAGTGTACAACAAATAAACGTGCGTCCTATTTCTACATACATACTTACATACATATATAAGAAGTCAGCTAGTATTAGCTGAGCCCGGAAGAGTTGTCTTACCCCCACATTTAAGAACTTGCGTTGTGTTGAGTTGATACATGAGGAAATGCAGCGCATTGTGGCAATGAAGTGCAACAGGAAATGTTAAGGTATGAATATTTATTTCTATGTATAAACTTAATTTATAATATATGTATACATACATATGTATGTATGTTTATATCTATTTAAGGTTTCCCAAAATGGCACGGAAAAATTGTTGATGTGGTGACAACGTTATGGCGTCGTCGTTTACCAGCCACCAATGTCATGGTTGAGAATTTGGGAGCCATTGAATTGGACTATATAAATATCCAATTTTCATAAACATGCCTAGTCTACTAAAAGCTGACACAATGAAACCATATGGACATCAGCAACCACAACGACGTGCAAATGCGTCGAATAGTATTAATTCTTTGCCTCAAGGAATGCAGAACGTTTGATAAAATCTTATTTCTATATTGTGCGAAAATCCATACAAGATTCTGTACCAAAAGCTATCATGCATTTAGGCGAGACACATGTGGTAGAAATATTTTATATTCGATACAATTTTTTAAAAATCATCATCAATAAACTAATGGAGTTAATCATTTTGCAAGAGTTAATTTAGAATGCATAGGATAGGAAGAGTGGTGCTATACCGCACCTCCACTCGGAGACCCTATTTGGTTCCATTGTGATAAATATTCATACATTATAATCCTTTTTACTTTAAAATATATTTTTTTTAACATAAAAAACGATACAATTTTTTTCACTAAATGTAAACAAACATCAGATAAAAGAAGACATTTTGACAGTTGGGGTCTAAGCAGTCTTCTAACACCTGATAATCATCGGGACTGTTAAGGTCACCTGTTATGAATTCGCCTTGTACTCAGTTTATTCGTTTACAGCTGTTGCTGTTTTAAATTTTTTGAAGATATTCGCATTTATGCAAATTTTCAAATACGAGTATATACTGTAACCTAATTTTGAAGTAGTAGGACATATGACTTTATGACACTTAAGATTACCGTTTAAATACCCCAAATATTTGGCACCTTCCAATATTAATATCAATTTCTGAAATTATGTGTAGTATATAAACTTTTAATATTTCAATGCATTTTTCTTATAGAAAAATATTTCCATCGGTAACCATCTACAAGAGCTTGGAGGAGGATTTCATTGAGAAGCCTATTATGTGAGAGAGTTGGAGTAATAATTTCATGTTTATTTGTTAAAATTAAATTTTCACATATAATTATGTACGTATATAAGAAATGCTTTTTTGGGGGTTAAATATATTGCATTAAAATAAAATGAAATAAACAGTAGTTTCAATTGATTTTGTATGTTATTTTTTGTCAGTCAAAATAAGTGAAAAAACAGTAGTTTTTATTGTTTTGGGTAGTTAATTTATATAGGCTAAAACAATTGAAAAATACAGTCGTTTTGACTGAATTTGTGAGTTATTTTCTGGTTGTTAAAAAAAATGAAAAAAACAGTAGTTTTAAATGATATGTAGGTTGTTTTTTTTTAGTTTAAAATAAAAGAAAAAACATTCGTTTTTACTGAAATTTTATGTTAAAAATTAACATTCAAAAATAAATGAAAAAATCATTTGATTCAAATGAAATGTTAGTAATCCGGGTTTTAGCTGAAAATACTCTTGTTTTAAATGATTTTTCATTTGAATTTGCCTACATAATATTTTGAGTGTATATTTAAAGTCAACAAGAAATTCTTTAATTTGTATTTTTTTATAAGTACATCAGTGCATTCATTCATTTATAAATACATAAGTCTAATATTGAACATACATTTTCTTTTTCATCGCTTTTTCTATGTTAAACATGATTTCGAATGGCACTCTGCTTGCGAGTAAAAACACGAACGGTTGCATTCGAATGTATGCACGTTACCGAATGCTGTCATTAGAAATTTCGATATGTGTTACTCGAAACCGAATGCGAAAATCCCAAAAGTTAAAAAAACTCGCACATTAGGCCCCTGGCCTTCTTCTCTGCAACTCGAATACAACTATAATTGAGTCGAACTCATTCAGTCGGTCGTTTTTGACTAAAACTATTTAAGCCCCGTTCAGACTATTATACAAGTATTAATACTTTCATCACATTTTACGATACAGAAATCTAAATACAATCGTTGCGACTGTCAAAAAAATCTAACGTAAAATCACATACTGTGTTCAGACCATCACACTTCAAATCAAATGTGTAATACAAGTAGAAAACAAAACAGCTGTTCAATGAAAATGTCTGCGCTATTCACTTACTAGCGGCGGCAAAACGGTTTCATGCAAGCGGGGACGTGCCGACACTTGAAAAAATTCAGCAGTTAAAAATATTCTATGTAAATAACAGAAAAAATTTAAGAAAATATATTACAAAAACGTTAAAAAATTACGTCAACGAAATATACTTCCATACGATTCACTTATTCAAAATTTTGGGCCGATATACATATGACAAAACATTACACCAATGACGACACGCTATCGGCGGCGAAACAGCCGACTTGGAAGTTTGGTCTGTGTTTAGAAAATTTTCTAAAAACGAAAAAGTCTTGTGGGATGTCAAAATTTGTACCGTATTATTTGCCACTTTGATGACATTTTGCGTTCAGACTATCACACTTGCACGTATTATTTGAATTTTTGACAAGTATAAATACAAAGTATAATAGTCTGAACGCGGCTTTATCAAATACATGTAATTTAAATGGGTTTGATCTTAGGTTTGTACATATCAAAAACGACCTAAACGGTCTAAATAAAAAACAAAATAATTTTGAACTGCAATTTAAAAAACATACATACACACTCGAGTAGTTTGTAAAGGTACGGTCACACTTGTCAAACATTTGCCCAAAAAAGCGTAACCAACAAACACTAATGAAAAAAGTTTCGATCCAGACATTTGTTTATCATATTAAACAGTTTCGAAAACAACTAGTGGACAATGTCATAGAATCCAACAATATTGGCTACTCTTTAACTTGGCAAACTTTTGTCTAAATTGAAAGATTTTTCATTAGCATTTAGTGGTTACGCTTTTTTGGGCAAATGTTTGACAAGTGTGACCGTAGCTTTAGACAAAATACTCCGCATTATTCTGCAAATATTTCTCGCTTTTACGTCAACCCGACAGCAAAAAGTTTTCAGTTGCCTTGTATTGTATTCTACTCCAATTGTAAGGAGGTGTCAATAGTACCAAAGAATATAAATCACCCCTTTTCGTGCCAATGAAACTTTTTATGACCCTTTTTTCAATTTATCACTTTGTATCATTTTAACAGAATGTATGCCGTAGGGCAATCATATACACAGCTTAGCATAGAAAAAGAGCTGCTCGACCATTCTATATTCTATATAGATCACGGTTGGTCAAAGTAGCACCAGAGTGCCGAACATCAATCGGCTTCTTATACAAATCTATCCACACACGCAAATACATATCTCTCTGTGGCCAGCATTAATATAGATCCTAGATTCTAGACCAGCTACGTCCAAACACATGCTCTGATATTTGCATTTGAGGTAAACACCTTTGAAAGCTCTTAAATTTTTTTACCATATTTGTGTGATTTTGAGCTCACAAGATCGTTATATATGGGGCGAGTACTTAACACACTCGTAGTGAATTCACACCAAACTTTGGAGATCATGGCAAACTTAGCTCCCCTCAATCCTTAGTAGCAGTAGCAGTTTGATATAATTTGATTTTTTTTTTTTCATTAAATCTGCGTATTACAAACTGTAACACAATTGTAATTTAACAAAGGGATGCAAGTGTCAAAACTGAAAAAAAATTATGTATTGACAGAAAATTTTACTTCTAGAAAGAATTTAACAGAAAAAAAATAATTTCAAGCCCTTTTGCTTTTAATCCCCTCTTATGAAAAATTAAAAAATAGTTTATCGGACTTAAAAAAATATGAGGTTATGGACTATCATAGTTAGATGCGAACTTTCGGCGCTTCTAGTGCTGAAAACAATTTTAAATAATATTTATATTGCCGCCTTCCAATATTAATATCAATTTCTGAAATCATATTGTTACGTTTTTCTCTCTATAAAAACGCTTTTCCGTAGATCCGAAGATTTGCAAATGAATACAAGAGCCGAGTGTAGTAATTAGGGTTAAGAATGATACAAGTTTTATTTACGAATACACTTATACTAAATTACTCAAGAGCTTAAATACCTAATACAACTTAAACTAATAAGTTACACACAAATATTCACAACTGGTTACCACTACGCCTTCCTCGCTGTAGTTTACACACGTCTCTTAGCTGGCTGCGCAAGTAATCACGTGACACCTCTTTGTCTACTGCTCGTCACTTACGAGACTCACTCTGCCGTCACTCACAGTTGATACACCAATACCTCTTTGTCTGCTGCTTGTCACACACGGCACTCACTATACCGACACTCACAGTTGATACACCAATAAAGACTCACTGGTTTTACTTACACCCTTATACACGTCTATTCGCTGCGCCGTTCCCTTTACTCCAGTCGACACGATAGACTCCACAATAATCTCAATTCCACGACAGACTATTATTAATTCACAACTTAATTATCAACTGACTAACGAGTTCTTAACTTCACTACTTTCTGATTAGCACTAACTATAACTGTTCGCGACTGATTTACAACTGCAACTAACTCACCATTGGATGCGTCACCTCTATTTATATTTCACAGAAATTCCACTAGAAGTTTGGAGCAATGTCTAGACGATCATTATCATCTTATATGCTGCCTAATTAAGTTCATGTGGTAACTATGTACATAAATACATGTGTATATGCGTACGTGTGTACATCATTAACTAAGCAACACACGAGGTTGCTTATCTTTTGCTTTTCGTTTGAATTGGCATGTATGTATGTGTACAAATATGTGAATCTTCTTAATAAGCAGACACTTTTTGTTGTTACATTTGCTTGTTTACGTTTAATCAAGCTAGGCATGCTTATTTAGTTGTTGGCTACTATTCTAGACTATTCTTTACTTTGACCCTGTAGGAATATTTTCGCGTAGCATTTACATTAACCCTGTTGGAATATTTCTGTGTAATGCTACTTAACATTGTTGACGGCTATTTTCGTAACAATATGTATCTATGTAGTGCAAGTTCTTAATATTACAATGCATTATCCTTCTTACAGAAAAATATTACATTTAACCAGCAAAAATATACATCAGTAAGCATATATGAGATTTTGGAAGAAGAATTCTATTCATTGAGAAGACTATTGTATGACGGAGTTCGAGCAATAACATCAGGTTTAATTGTAAAATTTAAAATTTGCACATATAATTACGTATACATATAAGCAATAAAAATTATTTGTAAGGCTGAGTTTACATCTGGCATTTCTTGTGTGCCATTTGCACAAAAAATCGTAACCAACTAGTTACTTATGAATTATTAATTTAAACAGTTTGCAATCATGCTGGACTCTATAAAATTGTCTATTTGTTATGTATGAAACTATTTAACTCAATAAATACGTGTCTGAATCAAACTGTTTTTCATTAGTAATTAGGGTTACGCTTTTTTTACGCTTGTGTGGCATTTGGCACACAGATGGAAACCCGGTCTAAGAAAACATTTTTTAAAAAGCCTTGTATTTTTGGGGGTTAAATATATTGTAGTAAAAAATAATGTAGGAGACAGTAGGTAGGTTATTTTTTGTCAGTCAAAATAGGTGAAAAAACAACAGTTTTTACAGTTTTGGGCAGTAAATTTATGAAGCTAAAGCAATTTAAAATCACAGTAATTTTTACTGTTTTTGTGAGTTATTTTCAGGCTGTAAAAAAATTAAAAAACAGTTGCTTTAAATGATATGTAAGTTGCTTTTTGTAGTTTAGAATAAATGAAAAAACATTTGTTTTTACTACAGTTTTATGTTAAAAAATGAAGTGCTAATTCACACGGTGAAATTTATGACGTCTATTTTTCTTAATTCTCTTTTGAAGTTGCTACCAAAAATTCCTTGCATTCATACGATGTTTTTTTTTTTGGACGTCTAATTTTACTTCTCTCCACTCATATGCACTGAAAGGAAAACCTTCATTCAGACAATGAAATTCTTCATTGTATTAATGAAATGTTTCATTAAAATCAGCTAATGAAGCCCTTCATTGGATCAATGAAGAATGATTCATTGTATTTATGAAGTTAATTTTGGCGGCTATGTCATAAATATAATGAAACTATTTCATTAGTTCAATGAAACTTTTTCATCAATATAATGTAGTTATTTCATTGATTTAATGAAGTTTTTACATACTATAAATGAAGTTCATTCATTAATATAAAGAAAATTTCATAAATATAATGAAATATAATCCCTTCCAAACCACCTACTTAATAAAAGATATATAGATTTTTTTATTTAATTTAATATATACAAATGCACATGTACTTAATATATGCGCATATGTAAGTATGTATTTATTAACGTAACATTTAAAATTTAAGGAACTCATCAGAAGAGTTCAACCTAAATAATGTTTTAAGTAAGCCGAAAAACTTACATGTTTATAGTGAAACTCTTAATATGTTGTTGAGAATCACAATACACAAACATAAGTTTAAAATAATCAAACAAAAATCTTAACAAAACAAGCATCTTTATTAGCCCGTTCAAATCACAAATATAGAAACAAATGGAGTTCGAATAATAATTAAAATTAACTCAAATTAATAGCCATGGGCCTGTGGCAAAAATTAAAAAAAAAAAAAAAAATATACTTAATAGTAACAAACCAAAAAAGTTTGTCTTAAGTAGAACAAAAATAAGCAAATTAACTAATATGTGCATAATTAGTAAAGAACAAACGACAATGGTAAGACTGTTGTAAATATAGAGATGGTAAAATTGAGCTTACAATACAAAAAAGCTTTCAGCAAATTGAAATACGATGAATGAAAACAATTCACATATTCCATTTGCAATAATGCTAAGTATATAAAGCAGAAATCTACATCTACTGACACCACACACAGTGGACCAAACACAAAAGAACGCTGATGATGAAGGTTTAGTGGCCTTCGAAAACGGCTGGCTGTTCCGTTCAACTATGTGTTGTTAGTCAGAATATTTACAACAGACTTTGTTGTTATTTGTTCATTAATAATTATCACATGTAATTTGGCTTAAAAAGCAATACGAACCTTAGCCCGTTCAAATCACAAACGTAGTTAATTTATTTTGCTCTTGTTGTTAATTTATAAGAAATATGTCACGAATAGTCATTAAATTGTCAAAACTGTACGTATAAAATTGTATGGGACTTTTAAATATTATAAAAAATACCTTAAAATCAACGAAAATTTTAATTTATAAAGTTTTTATACAAAAATTGCTAAGAAATCCCGAAAATGAAATCCCGGGATTGAATTTTACAAATCCCGGGATTCGGGATTTGCCAAATCCCGGGATTTCCGGGCTCGGGATTTCCCGTTTGGCATCCCTACTGCATATGTATCTAAAGAAAATGTTAGCAGTATTTTGTCTCTCCTTCAGAATTTGGCTGACGTGACTTAAGGCTCAGTTAGCCGACTGTAATGTAATGTAACTGCAGCGTAGGAAACAGCTGATCGATATTTTTATATGAAAAGTAGGTTACGTTACATTACATCTCTATAACCATTTTCATTACTTTTCACATAACAATATCGATCAGCTGTTTCCTACTGTTGCAGTTACATTACGTTACAGTCGGCTAACTGAGCCTTGAGCCTTTAAGCCGACGACATAATTGTTCCCTTTTTTTGTTCCAGCAGAGCACAGAGTATAATTGTACACGGTACGCATAATTTTCAATTTAAGTGATGAAATTGTTTTGATTGGAAGCGTAATGACCAAGTTCATGACCCTCAATTGTTTTCTTTTCTTTTCTGTGCATATATGTGTGTACACATGTATTAAAAAAATATATATGATATTTTACGACACGACACACCTTTTTTCGTATGTTTTATAATTCAATAAAACGACCAATCACAGTATTGGGGCATCGTCAAGAGTGTTTGTCAACATCCCATCACGATATACGCACTAAATTTAATCAAATGAACGAAACAGATTTAATTAACGAAATTGAAAACAAAAGTTTACGATTTCTTCTTTTTAACTATAACTTCAAATTACATACAGTACATACTTACATACATACATATATATGTATGTATATTGAAGAATATTTGGACATCTACGAGGGAGACTCAATAACTTTGTGACTTTTTAAGACCTCTAGTAGATAAGTAGTTAATTGAAAATCTACTGGTTTCGTCAGATGTCTATTAATAAATGATATTTACATCAGAGCTGGCCACCGAGAGAAACACGTATGTGTATTCATTTGTATAAGAAGCCGATTGATGTTCTTGTTCGTAACAAACAATCGAAAGAAGTAGTGTTGATGCATGTATCCCTGCAAATAATATTGGAGTACGTGGTCCAATCTAGATGAAACAGACTAGTTACATCATGATCCAATGTAATGCAGTCATGGCTCATGTCGTTTTCATACAAGCATTCAATGCTGTACGATAAGTGTTCCTGTTTAAATGAATATGATCGTTCTTCTTAGGCACTCACAAATTTTATGCGAATAGTCTATAACTAGTCCATATGGAGTAGTTTTGGGGTTAGTCCGATGTAATGCGTTGCGTCGCAATGTAAAATCGACCACATTTTTTTCATATATTTGGAGTAGTTTTGTGGTACTCCTACTCCTCTTTGAACTAGTCTTTACATGCATGTATGGACTAGTCGCATTATTTGCAGGGTATATTAATAGAAATGTATTAAAATAAATAAGTAAAATAACAATTTGGGATTATAAGTGCGTTAATAAATGTTAAACTTAAATTGGCAGCTTTTTTTGGTTGGGTCTTCACTAAAATCAATTTGAATGAATCAAGGCTTCTTGTTTAATCATTTTGCTTCTGCAACGAGCGTTATCGTAATCCTTACTTGACCGATAAAACTTCTTTCTATATACATATAACAAATCCTTATTTCTATTCTGACATTTAGAAATTTATATATTGCATTCACTTATCTTTTTGATGTGTAAACATCTATACGATAGGGGGTAAAAATCTTTTGACTTTGATTTCTTTGCTGAGATTTCTTTGCTGAGATTTCTTTGCTGAGATTTCTTTGCTTAGATTTCTTTGCTGAGATGCACACAGCATTGTCAAATCGGTGTGAGCTATGTATGAGTGTATTAGTGTTTGAAAGAAGCAATACCAAGCAGAGAAACAAGTCGACCGGCTCGAAGCCGACGGTGCGCCGCCACTGGTTATTTTTCTGTATATTTCCGTACACCAAAGGTGAAAATAAACCGTAAGAGCTACGGACTTGAAATTTGGACACAATGTGTAGACATTTGGCCACTACAACAACAAATACATGAGAGTTAAAAACTAAAGGGTGTTCCAAAACGAGCAACGGAACAATTTTAAAATCCCATGTAATATACATACAATTGTATGTACATATATACACTTCAAATTTTAAAAGTTAGTGTATTTTTATACAGACTACAACAATTAACACTAAATTTAAAAAATTTAAATCAATGGGTGTTCCATCAGTTAATGCAATTTTGACTTTGTAATTTTGACAACTTGCTGTATCTTGGAAACCGTAAGAGCAAAACTCTTGAAATTTTCAAAAACGGTAAAACTAAAAAATCAAAAAAATGTAAAATCGCCAAATATAAAAAATCGCCAAAAACAACAAAAAAATCGCCAAAACGAAAAAAGCACCAAATTAAAAAAATCTCTAGGACTAAAATAAAAAAAAACCGGAAAAATCGCCAAAATGAAAAACATTTTTAAACAAAAAAAATTGCCAATATGAAAAAATCGCCAAAAATGAAAAAATCGCCTAAATAAAAAAAACCCCAAAAACAGAAAAAAATCGCCAAAATGAAAAAATCGCCAAAATGAAAAAAATTGTGAAAATTAAAAAAACCCAAAAAGAGAAAAAAACGCCAAAACGAGAAAAAAGCGCTAAAACTGAAAAAAATAGTTTAAACTGAAAAAACTTAAAAAAGGAAGAAAGCTAAATCAAAAAAAAAAATTATCAAAACCGAATGTGCGCGAGTCAAATTTACTGAATTTATTTTACTTGCAATGCGTACACAACAACAAGAACAGCAACAACTAAATGATGAACAACAGGAATTAAAAATTAAAAAGTAAAAGTAAAGTCATTTACTATAGATGAGCACTGCAGTACCACTAAAGTTTCAGTAAAAACAATAAAAAATGTTTAACAAGTAAATTTTTACTGATTACTAAAATTTTTTTTCTACAATTTTTATAAATTGCCTAAATGATTTGTTATATGATGAGGTGTATTGAATTTTCAGTAATCAGTAATGCCCGTATTCATAATGAAATTCTACCAAGTGGCTAAATGTTTTTCATACAAAACTTTCAAAATTTGAATGAAAAAACTTTGCCACTTGCTACAATTTTATTATGATTACGGCCCTACGATTTTACTGGTAATGCAAATTAAATTTCATTAGCAGTAAAAATTTACTGAATTTTTTTAGTAATCAGTAAATTTACTGATTACTGCAATTTTGAATGCAGTAAATATACACATACTGCAGTGTGCCCATTTACTAACCAAATAAGTTTAATAAAACAAACAAAAACCAACAAATTCATATGTATTTACAATATTGAAAGTTTTGATACTTTTAATTAATTAATTTAAAAACAGCACTAAAAGCATAAGTACTTCCAACTTAAAAAAAAAATTTCATCACTAGATGTTTACACATCTCCTCTGTGATCGGAGTCACATTGCTTTTTTTTCATATAATTTAAAAAAATTTCAATCGATGTTTTCAGATAAACCATACGTAGTAGTTACTATGTAAATACAACATTTGGTCAACCTTGTCCGACCGAGTAGTCCCATTACTGAGGCCTTCCCATGATAATTTACAGAGCGATTTATTTTTAATTGTTATCTCCATGATATCTATAACTGAAATAATAAAATTGAACCCATCGCAACTTAAGTGTATAGGTATGTATTTTACAAACAACGGATACAAAAGCGATACAAATATTAGGTAAAAACATACCCATAATAGGGGTGTGCGCGCAGGCGCCTTTGCCCTTGTGGGTATATATGTATACTGTCTCTGTATATTAATTTTTATATGTTTGAGCCAAATAAAAGTAATTAGTTACAAAAAAATATTTAATACACCTTCAAGAGGTCATAAAAAATGTGAGTTTGTTTGAATATCAGGAAAAACACCTAAATTTTTACCTGAGTTGTTCTATTTGTGTATACATTTTAAGACTGATCTAATGGCAAAGGTATAAATATTATATATATATATATATATATATATATATATATATATATATATATATATATATAAATTAGATCAATAATTTAGGCAAAAATAAAAAAATGTAGAAAATTTAATTTTGTAATAAAAATTGGATTTCGAATATTTCGACAAGTATTGAGGGTATGAGAATAATTTTTTTCTGTTTGCAAAGCTAAATGTATGCTATTGAACTAAATTAAAATGTTTCCCGATTTGTGATTTTATAAAACTTTTTTTTATTGGGAAAAATTGTGTTAGAAAAATGTTATCATTTTTAGAAAATTTCCTCCCTGCCTACATTTATGTGTAGGTTGTCAAGAGCTTCTTACAAGTTACTAACAACAAGTTTATTTATAATCAAAAAATTTACAAAAACGAGCGTGCAATTTTTTTACCACATGCAAAAATTAGATTTTTTGCAACAAAATGCTAATTTTCGACCAATGCTGGATGTAGGGTGCACTATCAAAAATCTCTAAAATCTAATTCACAGTCTTGCTTGATGTCTCCTTTCTCAGAAACAATCAAAATTTTTAACAAATACTTAATGATTTTGTAAAATACTCGAACAAATTAAAAATACTTTTTTTTTTACAAAATATACAAAATTTTCTCATAATTTTCAAAAATCCAAATTGCAAAATTATTCCTTGCTACAATTTCTGAGATATCAAAAAAAATTCTTTTTTCATATAAATTGTAATATAGTTTTCTTTCAAAACCAACAAAACCAACTGATTTTTGCCAAGTAACAAAGAAGTTATGTACCAACGATTAAAAAAAGTCAGGGCCAAAAATTAAATTTTTTTTCAAGTCAAATAACTTGGAAACTGTAAGAGATAAAATGGTGCTCTAAGCATGTTTTATTTTTGTTTCTTAGTCAATATTTACACTATGCAAGTCTTATTGCTAAGCTGATTAGTTTATTAGGAGAGAGAGACGGGGGGAAAAGAAACGTTGCTGTTCCCCTCGTCTCTCTCTCCCTGAAACTAATCAGCTTAGCAATAAGACTTGCACAGTGTGATTTGGGACTTAACGTTGATTGTTTATTTATTGATTATTAAGATCGGTCGATATTTACAGAAGTTACAAGCTCCGAAAGAATTTCGACAATCGCAGTTTCCCACTCTAAACACACTTTCTGAAAAGTTCAACACTTCATCTTTTCAAAACAGTTAGTTTCATCAAAATCGATTCACTAGTTCAAAAGTTGCGGACTTTTTACCACTTTTTTTTATATCACGCCACTGTGTAATGGTAACGTTTCTCATTTTCGATATTTTTTATTGCATTACAAACCGCCATTGGCGGTATTCGATGTTTGATGCAAACAGCTTTTCTTTGGATTGTGTATATATTTTGTTGTTGGATTTTAAAGAAAAGCTATGATATGTTGCATTTGCACTTACGCAAGACCATTTGCATCAAACACCGAATACTGCCAACGTAAACGGCATTGCACACATTTTAAAAATAAAACCACAAAATGGCAAAAAAAGATAAATCCAAAATATGTTTTCAGCTTAAGGATACTTCAAATTTCTTGAAAATAGTTTTAAAATATCTGTGGAAAAATAAGTGTCATTTTAACCCACATAGCTAACAAGGATTAATTTTATAAAAAAAAAGTTTAGGGTATATGTAATTTAAAATACTTATAACAATACCCTTGTTGATTTTCAGAAGTATCGGTTTAAAATTGACGAATTCTCTAATCAACTGCTGGAAAATCGGTGCATTTTGCAAAATTTGAACTTTTACCGCAGTGGGACACGTCTTCGAGTTGTCCGATTCAGCTCAAATATTCACCACATCAGTTTTATACTAAAAGACGTAACCACTGAAAGTTTTCAATTGCAATTGCATGTTGTAATTGTATTAATAAAATTTAAATTACAATTCCATTTTTGTAATGGAAAAACTGAAAAAATCTCAATTAAAAATTAATGTAATTGAATTTCAAAAAGGGATCATCTAGATTCTACCTGAATGTCTGCGTGAAGAAGGCAGCCATGTAAACCAATCTAATTGAAATTGCCCACGTCTGATATAGACTAGCCAAGTGATAAAAAATACCTATTTTTGGAATTTGTGGGGATAAAATATCTACGAGTGGGAATAAGGTCTAACAAATAACTATAAGCAGTGATCAATCCCAAAATCTGAGAACACTGTATGAGAGCACAAAATTAGAGACCAAATTAGTAATTCGATGATCGAGTATTTGCAAGTTTTTGCTAATAAAATTTTAGACCGCAAAATCGATTAAAAATAATCATATACTAATTCAAAACATAGTAAAACAGGTTTACTTACGCGCGTGAACTTTTTACTTAAAACCCCGAAATAGTAAAAGTAAAAACAAATAGAGCAAATGAACGCAGTATTTTTAATTTGAAGTTTGAGCGTTTTTTTAATTTCTGAGTCTTTAAAAAATGAACTACATAAATGTGAATATAATTTGACTTTTGTTTATCTCTACAAAGTTAGAAAAAAAAAGGTAATTCCCCAATTGGTAAAAAACCCACCTAGACGTTGAATTGTGTAAAAAACATGATGCAGATACATATATTTGGTGAACAAACATAATTGTACAGTAAAAGTTAATGATTTCTTTTTATAAATAAAATTACAGAGTAGTTGAAAACCTGTTGTTGCTTATTTGAATAAAATACAAACGTAAATAGATATAAATAAAGTCATCTGTAGCAGACAGAACTATTTAAGAACCTTAACGCAGTGCTTTGTTATTGTAACATTGAGAAATTAGGTTATATTTGAAATTGTTAAGTTAGGCCAAGGTTCGTAGTTTTAAAACTTTTTAATTATTTTGGAAATAATTCGTTAAACTTGCAAATGTATGTTTGTATGTATTTTGATGAAATTTTAAACATAAAAATGTTTGAATTGATGTTTAAACTCACTGCCCCTAACATCAAATAGTTTAGTGGATGGACCAACGAAGTCTTATCTACATCAGCGAGATTCATCTTTATTTGAAAAAAGTTGCCAACATTAATTTACAACCAGAGTGTGTTGAAAGTTTCTAAATTTGGATAATTCTTGAAAATGTTTACAGTAAACATTCATACATACATACATACATGTGTGGAATATTGCTTTTAGTATCAGAGATAATCATAAAATTTTTGTGCTTCTAAGTTAGTTTTTTCGGTGTAGTGGGTTAGCCAAGCTCAAATGATTTGCTGAAGATATTAGCTGTTTTTCTTTTGTGATGATATCTCGTTCTGTGAAACCAAAATTTTTTCTTGCAATTTCATAGCAAGTAGGGCTAGGAGGGATTGGTGCACCCACGATCGCACCAGAACCATTGTGTGAACTTAGATTGAATAAAATCCGGGAAGATATATCAACGGAGATCAAAAATACCTGGGAAGACCTCTGGTGCAATCTCCCTGGATTGAGGCAAGCCAAGCTAATGATTGAAACGTATAACCGTTTCATAACTCTCATGTCCCTAAGTAAAACGAATTTAAGAATGCTCACAGGCTTTATAAAGCCTTAATAATTGTTGTAAATAAGGCTGTTATTATTATTTATTGTATTGTTGTTTATTATTGTATTTGTTTTTTCGTTTGTAATTAAAATAATTGTAGTTGAAGTTACATGCAATAGTAACAGATTTTTTCCCTAAAATTAATTTTAAATGTAATTGTGTTTTTTTCAATTACAAAAGAATGCAATGTAATTGAACACTTTTAATTAGAATTACAAAAAATGTTGTAACTGATGTGTAATCAATTACAAAATGTAATCGTTAACACACAAGCCTAATGCACATAATACGAAGCATTCGTATTCGTCAAATTCAGGCAAATACTAATACGAATATTTTTCCAAAAAAAATTAAATAAATAAATGCATAAATCATAAACTAAAGTTAAATAAATGGATAAAAATATTAGTTTGTACGAATCCATTAAATTTTTTATAAAAATTTGTGCTTTGTATCATTTTCAAATATTATTTACTGACGATAATTAAAATTTTGGGTAGTTTTATCTTTTTATCTTTATTATCTTTAAAGTACGTCAACAGCACCTATATTCTGTAACTCGCTAAAGCTAAATTCTATCGCTAAAATGCTGAACAAATAGAAAATTAAAATTTTTTGGCGATAACATAAAACACTAACATTTCGGTGAGTTATAGTTTTAAGCCATTGCCTGATTTAGCAATACACGTTTGAACATTGTATTCGTAGCCGACAATTGATAAATCGACTTTCAAGATTTTTAGCGATAGAGATTTAGCTTTACCGAGTTACAGAATACGGGGCCAGGAGTATGAAGTTCTTTTTCATAACAATTTTTTTAATATTTCATATTGCATTCGTAAATAGAGCCCTAATTTAATGTCTATAAATTTCACATCAAATATTCGTATTCGTATTCGCGAATATCGTTTCAAATATTCGTATTCGCGAATATCAAAAATTGACATTCGTTACATCACTAATAAATACATAGATACTTACATACAAGTAGAAAGTCCCTAATTCGTATTTTTTACGAAATTGAGTTTTTCAGTGATTCCAATACAATTCACACAAATATACCTCGTTATAAAAATGTATTACAATAGTGTAAAAAATAACGCTTTTACAAGCAGTTTAACAAAAATAGTTGCATTTTGAATATGTAATACAGTTTCTATTATGTTACAATTATTTGAGTTAGGACCTTTCTACTTGTGGTACTACTCGTAGTTAAACATTCTTTTTTGTAACTTCCCAATACGCCCACGTATGAAAGTGTGTACTGCATAAGAATTTTAAAGAAGCACCTACATAAACATGTATTACGTACATACGTGCAAAAAATCACATTGAGAAAATGTCTGTGTGCAATGTGTCCTTGGCGAAGGACAAACGAAATAAGGGTAAAAAAGAGAAATATTTTAAAAGTTAACATTGAATGTAACATTTGTTATTTTTATGTAAGTAACTCACCTACTTGTGAAGGATGCTGTGTAAGTATGTGAAGGCAGAGAAAGATGTAAAGAGATTGAAAATAATTATTTGATTAAAGTATTTTGTTTTTTCTTCTTTTCGAACAGTAATTTAGCTTTAAATTCTGTTTAATTACAGCAATTTCAAGAAACGCGGTTTTTGTTTTATTTATAAAACATCAATCTTGTCCATGCATACTTACGTACATACATACATATGTATGTCGTTAACAGACAGTCGACGGTAAAAATTTCCCTTTCTCCGCGTACCAACAGTAACAGGGCTGGAGAAAAATTTTAAAACTTTTGCAAAACAATGAAGACGTACTAAATAATAATTTTCATTTAATATGAAAGTAAGAAGAACATTTTCTGCGCCGCAAAAATCAACTGAAATAATAAAATCGGTTGATTTTATTGCTGCTCTTTAGTCGCTTCAATCATTACTGATTACAAATTATTGCTGTAGGTATTGTTGCTGATACTCTTGTTGTTGCTGTAGTTTGCTTGATGTTTTTGCTGATTATACACTTGTATTGCCGTCAGTGCCTATGTATGTATGTATGTATAAATGTCTGGCCGACGTTCTAAGTTAGTGAGTACGTATTGTTTGTTAATGTATTATTTTTTCATATCGTCGTTGCCTTCGTCATCGTAGCCGTTGTGTTCGTACTTGGCTGTTGCTCTAAACTACAACGCCCGCTATATCAGAATATCATGAACAGTCTTTAACACGTATTCGCTACGCGCGGTCCACTTATATTTTAAAAGAAAACAAACAAAAAAACTTTGCGAAAACGTCCAATAATACTAATTATAAGTATATATATATTATTTTGTAGCTCCCTTGAGTAAATAAAGGACCCTTTAATAAATTTTGATAAATATTTTTCCCCAAAAAGATTTGTTGGAAAAATTTTGCGAATACATATTTTTATTTGTTGTTTCGTATTGTAAATATTTTTTACTCCTTGTACGTGTGCTTCCATTGTGTCCAAGTGGTTTTTAATAAATTTACAAATATAAGAAACTTTTTAAAATCATACAAGAAAATTGTGCTCTGTGGTGTTACATCTTCAAAAGAAACAAAAAAGGTGAGTTCACATTTGGGAATTTTTACACTCTTGTTGCTTTTTGTTACTCTGTTATTTGTAACGGTTTGTTGAAGGCTAATATGTAATTGCAATAATTCAGCAACAACAACAATTACTTAAATTATTGTTATTTCGTTATTTAATGTACATACATACTTTTCTGTGGTGAATGCCTGATTTTTTCTGCATCAATTAATAGTTGATTTTTAAATAAAAAATTTAAAACGCAGTTAAAATCAATTTTATTTTAACTGTAAAATAAAATTTTAAAGTACATACCTAGATTGAATTTAGACTTCCGCGAATTGGAATTGCTTGTTTAATTTAATTAAAAGTTTTTTGTTCATTATGAGTACATACATACATATGCATGTATATATGTATGTATGTATGAATGTGTGTATGTAGTTTTGAATTCCACTTTTTTAAGTACTGGATAATGCTCGCAAAATGACTACGTTTGGAAATGATCTGCTTTCTTAATAACTGACTCCAAAAATCTCTATTTGTAACACTTACTTAAGGCCATGCCAGATAAAACTTTTGCTTCGCGTTGCGTTGAAGATTCGCTTTGACATCTAAGATGAAATGTACATGCTTATATGAAACATGTCACATAAAATACTTTTAATGCAAGGCGAAGCGAAAAGTTAGGCAACTCTCAACTTTTTGCGTGCTTTGACAATGAGTTGGTTTACTTTTCTTAATTTGTTTGACCAAACTCGCATGTACATTAATATGAAATTTGTATTAAAATTTCGGTAAATTTACATAAAAAACGAGTTAGTGGCATCAGAGTAATAGAATTGTGCATTGTTTTTTTGCATAAAACAAAACAGTGAAACAAACAGTGAGTGTTGTCAAAGTTTTTAAGGCCGGGACACAATGAATCCGTTATAAGTTAAACTTCGCCTTTTTCAACTGACATTAACGCAACGACGGAGAGGGTTGGCACAATGAGTACTTTATTGACAGAAGCATTTGAACACCTTCAATAGGTTGATTCTCCATTTTATTTATTAAATTCAACTTTTTTATTTATTTCGTTTATTTCATTTGTTTAATTTTATTTTTGCTACCACAAAACACAAAAATCTAAATCGGAACATACCAAAAAAACCAACCAGTATCTGTCAAACTACTCAACTATGCAAAAAGTTAAAAGTTGACCAGTTTTTGTACCTTGCGTTGACGGACACGTACTGAATGTAACAGCCCTCATAAGAAACCATGAATTTCAACTTAGCTGTCAGTTGACAAGGCGAAGTTTAACTTATGAGAGATTCATTGTGCCCCGGCCTTTATTGTGTCATGCACATTTTGCTTCACGCTTTTTTCACAAAGTTAGAAACGTCACGCAAAGCGTTGAAGTTTCATCTGACACCACCTTTATGTTCATACTTTCGCTAATATCGAATATATTTTAATCCTTATTCTTATTCATTAAGTTTATTCACAATGGGGCTGACATATGAAAACTTTCAACATACATATCGTTACCTTAATATGGAAAGGCCATAAATCAATATTTTTTTGAAGTCGAAATTTTTGCATTTTGCGATACATTAGATGTTCTTCTATCGAAATACTCGCATACAAAAACTCGATTTCAATAAAATAATGAGTTAGGGCCTTTAACATGTAACTGACTTATTACGTGAAAGTTAATCCAAAAAAATTTGCAGACACGTGTCGATTATATTGTGTATTGCGTATGTCGAGTCGAATATTTGTCTACGAGAATTTTTTACTAGATTAGAGTTAACGTGTCAAGTTTTCTTTAATTTAGACGAATATTGGACGCGACATACGCAATACGAGTGATTATTAATAGTATGTATTTTAAGGTAGAATAATCACACCATTCGCTTACTTATACGCGTTGAAAGGCCATTTTGGGGGAGGGCATTGCCCCTCCACCCGCCTCCGAAACGATGTTGGCCCCCTAGAGTTATTAGAAAGTGTTGCAGTTAATTATTTATTTTAATTTATCCCATGAAAATCAGCAGTTATAATGCCTCCCCCAAAAAAAAAATTTCATTCGTTGAAATGTAATTTTTTACCCACTATCATGAAAATTTAATGGCAAAAAATATTTTTGAAAATCTGTCTAAAAGTTACGGAGTTATAAAGTAATACACTTAAAATAACAAAAATTAAAAATTTAAAAAACCCCCGATATATGTATCTAGAAAAGATGTGATATCTTCTAAACGGCTCGACCGATTTTCTTAAAATATAGCTAAAAACCCTCTCGATCAAGTCACCTTGCATGCAGAAAAATCAAAATCCGTCCAGCCGTTTTGTCTGTACGTGGACACGGACAGACACACACACAGATACACAGACACACACTACAAACTTATAACACCCGTTTTTGGTCGGCTAAAAAATACAGACGAATTGATAATATATATCCTCCATTTTAAGTCGATTGAAAATACAAATTTTCGTCTGTGAAACATTTAGTACGTAAAAATGTTGTTTGGTAATGGTTCACACACAACAACTTTTATTGAGCAACTTTTATGAGAGTTATTATATTCTCCTTTCTCTGCCTCCCATAAACACAAAAGTTGTTTAACCAAATTGATTGTCTACTCTCTAAATTAGCGAAATACGTCGATAATTTTGTTTTTACAAAATTATGAAATTAAAGGAAATATTTATAATCAATCTTATCAACTTAATAAGGAAATAGTTAACAACTTCGATGTGAATATAATTAATAGTTATAGAAAACCAAAGCTCTTGAACTTATTATTCGCCGCGTTTACTACTTTAAATTTATTTCAATTCAATTCAATTCTTTATTTGCATATATCATATATGGTTATGAAATTACAACAGTTTTCTTAAAGAGTTTAGGATGATTTATCCTTTTCTACTTAAATATTAAATAACAATCATTTTATATTCAGGTGGATGGAAATTATATCAAATGTAAGGAGAAAATTTTCAAAAAACCTTTATGAACATTTTTGATGTGTAAACATCTACATATATGCTTGGGGGTAAAAATCTTTTTCACTGAGATTTCTTTGCTGAGATGCACACAGCGTTGTCAAATCGGTGTGAGCTATGTAACTATGAGTGTATTAGTGTTTGAAAGAAGCAATACAAACTTATTTAAAATATTGTAAATACATAGGAATTTGCTGATTTTTGTTTGTTAGGGTCGTTAGGTTTTTTGCTTTATTAAGGTTCCGTACACCAAAGGTGAAAATAATAATTGCTTTATTAGGGTTCCGTACACCAAAGGTGAAAATGAACCCTATTGTTTTCGCTACGCTGTCCGTTCCTCTGTTATAGGGTATTTCCTCGAGAACCGTAAGAGCTACGGACTAGAGCTGCAAAACTATCGATGGTACTATCGATAGTATCGATAGTTTTATTTTAAGTGGACTATCGATATTTTTTTTCGATATCGATACTATCGACAAAAACACTCTACTAAAAGAGAAAAAATCAAAGTCAATAAAAACGGAATGATGGCGACTGTGTAATAAAAAATGCAACATTCAAATTTCGCCGCCTGGTTTGGTAATGGTTCATTACATATATAAATGTGAAAATAAATTAATTAGTTTTGATTTGTTTCAACATAAGATGTCAGTTTTTATCTACTAGATGCAAATTGCATAAAAATACAATTATTATGTACCAACGGCTTTGATACATGAAGAAACTTGACGGCGGCTAAATAAAAGGTGACGCTAAATAGTTTGCTTCTCCTTCTGTTAAACGAATACTTTTTAGCTAACTGCAATAGTATAAGTAATGATGAAAGATTTTTTTATTTTATTCCTTTTTAATTTATTTTTTATTGATCCATCTATCTATCTGTTTGCTTTTTCGTTTATTTTTTTTATAGAACTGTGTATATATGTTTGTTGAATATGTGTATTAAAAACATTGGAACTAAAAGTTTTGAAAAAATCAACTTTCTTTTTACTTTATGGAATGATTAAAAAATTTAAGATTTTATATTAGCAAAATACACAATTGATAAGTTTTAGCCCTTATAGACACGGAAAATTTACTTTGCAAAGCCTTAATTAAGCAGGGAGAAATACAGAAAGAGATAGTATTTATCACTCTGTCTTTCACACAGCTGAATTGAGACTTTGCAAAGTAAACTTTCCGTGTGTAAAAGGGGTGTTTCTAAGAATCAAAAACTATCGATAGTATCGATGGCATCAAAAAATACTATCGAAACTATCGAATGGAGCCACTATCGATAGTTTTGCAGCTCTACTACGGACCTGAAATTCGGACACAGTGTGTAGACTTTTGGCCGCTACATCAGCAAATATATGAGAGTTAAAAATTAAATGGTGTTCCAAAACGATCAACGAAAAATGTTAAAATCCCATGTAATATACATACACTTGAATTTTGTAAAGCTGGTGTATTTTTATACAGACTACAACAAATAACAGTAAATTTAAAAAATTTAAATTAAAGGGTGTTCCATCAGTTAATGCAATTTTGACTTTGTAATTTTGACAACTTGCTGTATCTTGGAAACCGTAAGAGCAAAACTATTAAAATTTTCAAAAACGGTAAAACTAAAAAATCAAAAAATTATAAAATCGCCAAATCTAAAAAAAATCGCCAAAACCGAAAAAAGCACCAAATTAAAAAAAATTCTAGGACTAAAATAAATCGCGAAAAGCCGGAAAAATCGTCAAAATGAAAAAAATCGCCTAAGTGAAAAAAAATCCAAAAACAGAAAAATAATCGCCAAAATGAAAAAAAAAAATCGCAAAATAAAAAAAAATCGCAAAAGTTAAAAAAACCCTTAAACAAAAAAATCGCCAAAATGAAAAAATCGCCTAAATAAAAAAACCCCAAAAACAAACAAAAAACGCCAAAATGAAAAAAAACCCCAAAAACAGAAAAAAGTCGCCAAAATGGAAAAAATCGCCAAAATGAAAAAATTTCGCAAATTAAAAGAACCCAAAAAGAGAAAAAAACCGCCAAAAAGAGAAAAAAGCGACAAAGTTGAAAAAATCGTTTAAACTGGAAAAACTTAAAAAGGAAAAAAGCCACATCAAAAAAATGCTCAAAACCGAATGTACGGAACCCTTCGTGCACGAGTCAAAGTCGCACTTTACTGGATTTATTTTAATTGCAATGCGTACACAACAACAAGAACAGCAACAACTAAACGATGAACAACAGGAATTAAAAAGTAAAAAGTAAAAGTAAAGGCATTTACCATAGATGAGCACTGCAGTACCACTAAAATTTCAGTAAAAATAATAAAAAAAAGCGCCAAAAACCGAAAAAACGCAATAAACGAAAAAAAACCAAAACTATTTGTTATATAGGCTAAAGTGTCCGCACGGAACCGTTCGTGCGCGGGTCAAAGTCGCACTTTACTGAATTTATTACTAATTGTCGTACATTAAGTTATCATAGGCAAATAAAAACAAATAAATAAAATGAATACAAAAACATTTAATTTTAATAACTTTTAAAGATTTTTTGCACTTTTAATAAGAAATTTACTAAAACAAAGCAAAATAAGGAAAACAAAAACCTAAACTTGTCAAACTAAAAGTCTTCATCGTCTTTGAGATTGTCATTCATACGGACAACAAGAAGTACAGAGAAACTTAACAGCTTCATATAAACACCATCTTGTGTGCAATAGTAGCTACTAATTTTCACTAATTATATGAATTGTCCTAGCGCTGTATAGTTCGAAAACCATTGCTGTAAAATAACTACATGCATTACATTTCATTAAACAGCAGTGTGCCCATTTACTAACCAAATAAGTTAAATAAAACAAACAAAAACCAGCAAATTACTATGTATTTACAATATTGAAAGTTTTGATACTTTTAATTGATTAATTACAAAATATTACGAAAAGCATAGTACTTCCAACTTAAGAACATTTTTCATTACTAGATGATTACACTTCTCCCCTGTGATCGGACTCATATTGCTTTTTTTATTTTTAAGGGGGTTTTAGTTAAAATTCTTAATACTAAGGATAAAATTACGATGAGATGATCTCATTGATGTGACAAATTTATTAAATCTCTTTAAAAGTACTCGTATTATAAGATAAAAGAGAACCCTAAATTGTAATTAATAATAACAATACTTTCATGTAGTAAAAAAGAAATAGCCACAAAAGCTTATTAAAAATTCAAAGATTTTTCAATTATTTATACATAATTATCTTATTCTCTCATGATTATTCATAAATATTAATTTCTGTATTCAATTTGAAAACCAAATGAGACTAATTTTATGAATTCCGTGAGGTCTGTATTGTATAATGTCTAATCACGGTACTCCGATATTTTTCCCAGTATTATTTGGCGTCCTGGGATTTCCCAGGATTATTGTGAAAAAAAACCAATGATATTATGTTATCAAACTTTTTTAATTAACATCAATAGCTATAAGTAAATCATTGGCTACATTTACGCAGAGGGTAGTTCAGTTTAAAGTGACAAGAGATAAAACCAGTAACAAGCCACGTAGTTGTAGTTCACGATGCCACTATATGAAAGCGGCTTTCTTTAAAAATCCCCACAAAATCATAGATTTTTATGGAATGTCGCTTTTATGTTGGCACAAATGGTTAAATATAAATAATTAATAACTCGGAATAAAATATGTTTTATGACCTTAAATTTAAAACAATAATAATGGAAATCCTTAATTGGTTCCATTTCTTGATAGCACTTTATTAGCTCTATTTTTAGGGTAAAATGTTGTTTTTATGGGTTTGTTGTTTTCAATTTATTATAGTTAGGAAAACATCGCATGAAGCTTGCAAATAGTAGAACTAATTTTTTACTGCAGCAATAAAAATAAAAAAAAATTGCGAATTGGAATACAATCTTTAAAGATATCGCAAATAAAATAACATTATGTAACGGGTGTTTTTTTAGAGGTATAGAACTTCGAATTGAAATAAAACACAAGAAAATCGTTTTAATGTCCATCAATTTGGCTTTATTGGAAGGATAATTTTATGCCATTAATGTTTAAATATGATTTCGGGCATGTGGCCGCCGCGGCTGGCTCGAATAAAGCCAATTCTACAGCTCCAATTTTCAACCACTTTTTCGAGCATATGGGGCCGTATGTTGGCAATAACGCCACGAATGTTGGCTTCCAAGTCCCCTAACGTTTCTGGTTTGTTGGCGTAGACGAGCGACTTCACATATGGTGTCAAATCACACGATCTTGGTGGCCAATTGACAGGTCCATTCCGCGAAATTATGCGCTCATCGAATGTTTCCTTCAATAAATCGATTGTGACGTGCGCTGTGTGGCATGTAGCGCCGTCTTGTTGGAACCACAACTCATCCACATTCATGCCATCCAATTCGGGAACAAAATAGTCGGTTATCATGGCTCTATACCGGTCTCCATTAACGGTAACTGACTCTCCAGCATTATTTCGGAAGAAGTATGGCCCAATGACTCCACCAGCCCATAGAGCACACCAAACAGTCAGTTTTTGTGGATGTAATGGCGTCTCAAGGGTCTCATGTGGATTCTCTTCACTCTAAATGCGGCAATTTTGCTTGTTGACGTAGCCATTCAACCAAAAATGAACCTCATCACTGAACAAAATTTTGCGATGAAAATCAGCATCGAGATCAATCTCATTTTCGGCCCATACACCAAAATCACGACGCATTGCATGATCTCGCGGCTTTAATTCTTGCACAAGCTAGATCTTGTAAGGTCGCAAGCCAAGATCTTTGCGCAAAATCTTCCATAAAGTTGATGGACAAAGCTCCAATTGCTGTGCACGGTGGCGAATCGATTCATTCGGGTCCTCTTCAACACTTTGCTCTACAGCGGCAATTGTTTCTTCGGTGCGCACTGTTCGACGTCTCTGCGGATGCGTATTATCACATAGAGTAAACGTAGTGCGAAAACGATCCATGGTTAACCGAATTAATTGCTCTGATGGACGATTATGTCGACCATAAAATGGACGGAGCTTGCGGTAAACTTCGCGAACTGAACCATTATTTTCGAAATAAATTTGCACGATTTGCAAGCGTTGTTCTTTTGTCAACCTGTTCATGATGAAATGGCAAGCCAAACTAAATATTAATCACTTGACAGCTGACAAAATGGCCGCCAGTTAAAAAAGTGATGCCAACCTAAAGTTCTATACCTCAATAAAAAACACCCGATATGTATACAATTTGACATAATATGTTGACATGTTTTTGATAAAAATAGATAGATTATTATATTATTGAATTAATTTTATGAATGCATGTGTTTTTTCCACTTATAAAGCATACATAATTGCTTAATTTACAAAACCTCTTGTATCTTTGTATCGATTGTATTATCATATTAAATACAATAGTGTAAAATTTGCCGTGTTGGAAATTTTCATATAAAAATGAAATACACTATTACATATACTTTAATTTCATATGTTAGAGAGAGAGACTCTCAGAAAGTGTATTTTATACACAATTACACGATACAATTTATTATGAACTGAGCAAATACAATAAAAATATTTATTTTTGTAATAAAAAGTTTACATTTCTGAAATGTAAATCAAATTTTTAATGGATTGTTTCCGTTTTTCTTTTATATTTTTTAGTAAAAGGCACTAAATATTGCTCGGATTGAAACGATCGAAAAATACTTGTAAACAACATTTCAACATGAACATTTCAACTTCAATTTGTCTGTTTTTGTTTTTTTTTTATATTATCACTTCATAGCTTGGTACATTTTAGACCTATTGTAAAAATTACTTTTTTGTCTGCGAGCTTTCATAGCTTTCATTTGGTTCCCACTAAATTTTTCTTGAATTTTTTTTATCTATTACCTGTTCGATTAACGCGAAACTTAGCGAATACTTTGGGTTCTTGTAATGACACAATTTCAAAGATGAAAAAATGGGAGGAGCCACGCCCATTAAAATTTATTAAATTTCACGTTCTCCTTTGACTTATTTTTACGAAACTTGACACACACCCAGTCTTAAACAAGTCACAAAAATGAATTGAGAAAAGTGGGCTGACGACGCATTTTAAATTTTAATACTTAATATATAAATACTTAAGCGATTTTTACGAAACCTGGCACACACTTTGAGTTCTCAAAAGGAAAGAATCCTGCATACAAAAAAGTTGGAGGGGCCGCTCCCATAAAAATTTAAGATTATTGTTCACGTTTTTCTACTCTACCGATTTTTACGAAACTTGGCACACACCTTGACTTCTGAAACATACTTAATCTTGTGTTCAAAAAAGTGAGCGGGGCTACTGCCATGAAAGGCTAATGTTGCATCTCTTAAAATTTCATAATTTTGCGCTTAAAGAAATAGGCGGGGCCATGCCCATTAGAGATTAATACCATATTTCACTAGCTTCTACCTCACCGATTTTTACGAAACTTGGCATACACCTTGAACACCGAAAGTGACGCGATGTTGAATTCAGAAAAGTGGCCGAACACTAATATTTCCAAAATAAAAATGTAAAATTGGCAATAAAAATTTAAGCATTAAATTAAAAAAAATTAAAATAATCTGAAATATAATTTATATTCAGTTAAATTAAATATTTTTATATGTGTTACCTTTAATGATAACATCGTAAATGAACGATAAGCAGTCTGCAAATACCGCCTATTGAAGCAAATCAACTTACATATTTCCTTTTCAATATTCATTTCTATATTATCAATAGTGGTTCCTACAAAACACTTTAGAAGTTAGAATAGGTTTTGACACATTTTTTTTTTTTTTTTTTGTTGAGAAACTTTTGAATTTATGGGTGAGAGAGGTAGATTTTCCTGTCTTCTCTTCTTCACTCATTAATGAAAGCTTACTCAACAAAAGTTACTGTGTGTGAACCAGACTCGGGCAGTTTCAGCTACATTACTTTACAAATACATGTAATTGCAATTGATTTTTCCGATTACAACTACAAAAATATAATTTGTAACTGAATATTTAAATTAAATCTGATTTTAATCGTTTTTTTTAATTCCAACTACGTGTAATTGTAATTAAGTAAAGAATGATTACTTTTAGTTCGAAAAGTTTAATTAAATTTTGGTAAAAATATTTTTTTTAATTAGGACTAATTTTTTAATCGGTCTTAAGTTCAGTATTTTCAATTCTTATTAAATGAAATATTTTTATTACTTAGTCCCAAATCACACTGTGCAAGTCTTATTGCTAAGCTGATTAGTTTCAGAGAGAGAGAGAGAGAGACGAGGGGAACAGCAACGTTTCTTTTCCCCCCGGCTCTCTCTCCTAATAAACTAGCAATAAGACTTGCATAGTGTAAATAGGGACTTAATGTAATTTTCAATAAGAATTGAAAGTGCTGAACATACGACCGATTAAGAAATTATTCTTGAATAAATTTCATTCTTGAACTAGTCATGTCGAGAGGCGTGCCATAGGGATTGATTTTAGAAACGTGGTTTCTTCGGAGAATTTTCTCAGAATTTCGTACAGATTACGTTTGTGCTATACGGTTTTTGCAAAAAAAAAAATAAAAATCGATCCGCCTTAATGTACATAATAGAGTAAGTGACGCACGTGTAGTATTTTATAATGAAATTTGGAGTAAGTTAGTGTGAAATGGGTGCATTGAGAGTTATTATTTTAAAACACGGGCGACAGCATTTAACATGTCGATTTTGGTAAATATGGTTTTAATTTTTGTGTATTTTAGTTAAGGATATGTAACACATTGTTTAATTATACAAATAGTATTGTTGTTATAATTTTTGAAATTTATTAATAACTATAATTGAATATTTTTGCAATTAATAAAAAAATATTATTTTATATATTTTCTATAATTACTTTATGCAGCAGCTTTTTTTTCTAACTTTATGTAATTGTAATTACCTTTTTCGTTTGCAATTACAAGTAATTGTAATTGATTTTTTTGCAATTAATTATAATTGAGGTTATTTTCCATTACAATTACTTTTAATTTCTTTGCTTTTTTTCATTTTAAATGTAATTCTAATTGAAAACTTTCAATTAATAATAATTTTGTAATTGATATGTAAGCAATTATAAAATGTAATCATTACTGCTGGTGTGAACACAGTCTTATCGATAATTTGAATTGATTTTCTTACCAAGGAAATACATATTTGAATAATTGTAATTTTTGTTTAATTAATATTAACTGCTTTAAATACCAGATCTGTTGAATTATTAAATTATAAAAAAAATATATTGCACAGGCTTGGCCAATAAGGTGTATTGTGCAACCAAAATTACGCCCACTATTTGAGGAAATCTTTTGATAAATATCAAATACATATGTATAAATATATTTGATATAAAAGTATATAATATTGTTCTCATTTTTGCTAAATAAATCGTTTGTATAAATACTTTTCTCAAATAAAAAAAATTTGCACTGTTATATATTCTGTTTTCTCACCAAAGGCGATTAAAGTATTTTAAATAATTTATTGGCAATTTCTTTTAAGTTTAACCTTTTTCTCATTTTAAGTTGGAGCAATTCATTTGAGTCTATGAAAATATTTCTTTCAGAGTGTAGAAATAATAATTTAAAAAAATATATGTACATATATATCGTTAACTTAATACGAAAAGGCCCTAACTCATTTTATAACATTTTACAGGAGGAGGAAAAAACTAAATAAAAAAAGATGCAATATTGATACAAAATTTTTTTAAACGCAATATTATGTGCTCATGTAAAGTGTTTTAAATAAAAATTGCGTTTAAAAAAATTTTGTATCAATATTGCATCTTTTTTTATTTAGTTTTATCCTCCTCCTGTAAAATATTAAAAAATGAGTTATGGCCTTTTCGTATTAAGTTGACGATATGTATGTATATTAGACCCCTGCAAAAGACCACTTACAATAACTTTTAAGACATGAGGTATTTTTCAAATGCTTTACTACAGCGAAATCTTTTAAAACAAATGTTAAACAACACTGTTTGCAAGAAGTTTGTTGCAGTTATTGCAGGTATAGGAGTAAAGAAGAAAATACTTCGTGACGGAAGAATTTGTGGTGCTTGCTTCTTTCCACTCATGGGCGCATATACAAACGTCATGCAACCATTGACATTAATTGTGCACGCTTGCTTTAAAAACCACCCTTAAACACATAATAGCTTACCATCTACATCTTACGCACCCACATTCAAACGTACAATATGCAAAATAACAAGCATACACTCATCAACGCTACTTCTTTTGAGCGTTTGTTACGTACAAGAAGTCTTCGCGACATCGCTTGTAAACACTCATATACACGTACATAAATACATCCAACGTGCTTCGCTTATTAAACGACAGCATTTATTATTGGTTTAGTATAATACATACCACGACAACACATTTAAAAAACAAGACGTATTTACATTTGTGATTTGAACGGGCTAAGGTTCGTATTGCTTTTTAAGCCAAATTACATGTGATAATTATTAATGAACAAATAACAACAAAGTCTGTTGTAAATAAACAAATTAACTAACATGTGCATAATTAGTAAAGAACAAACGACAATGGTAAGACTGTTGTAAATATAGAGATGGTAAAATTGAGCTTTCATTACAAAAAAGCTTTCAGCAAATTGAAATAAGATGAATCAAAACAATTCACACATTCCATTTGCAATAATGCTAAGTATATAAAGCAGAAATCTACATCTACTGACACCACACACAGTGGACCAAACACAAAAGAACGCTGATGATGAAGGTTTAGTGGCCTTCGAAAACTGCTGGCTGTTCCGTTCAACTATTTGTTGTTAGTCAGAATATTTACAACAGACTTTGTTGTTATTTGTTCATTAATAATTATCAAATGTAATTTGGCTTAAAAAGCAATACGAACCTTAGCCCGTTCAAATCACAAATATAGAAACAAATGGAGTTCGAATAATAATTAAAATTAACGTATTTACATTTCAAGACTGCATACGCAGCCCTCAAATGTATATTAGAGACCTCATCTTATATGAAGACGAAAGGTCAGTTTTTTGGTACTTTTATCAAATTATGTTAATTCCAAAACATTTTTAGGTTATTTAGCGCTAATGATTGTACATGAATAATGTCATATTTTTTTCGAAGATTATACAAGTTTCTTAATATTTGGAAAGATCGTTAAACCGTGTCCCATGGTGCATTATGCTTTACCATTCGTATCATCAAATATTTTCTTTTAAAGGAGTACAGAAAGTATGTAAGTTTCCAGTCATCCAAATAACAGGTCCCTCTTGTATGTATGTATTACCTGAGAATGGGAAAGGTATAGTGCAAGTACAGCTGATGAAGTGACATATATAATATAATGGCAGTATCTTACAAGCTTAAGTATTTTTCGTATCGACAGAGATAAGGAAGGCGATTCTCTTTTAAATGGTATTTGATGGATATTAATTGCGATATCGGTTGACAACCTTAGTTTTTATTAATTCTCTCATAAACCAAACAACGATATGATAACGAAAACAGTATCACCTTTTGAAGGTTTTATAATATTAAAGTAGACTATCTTTGCGATACTGTTACAATAATAAAGGGTATTTCCATAAGTGCTTCCTATCTCTAACTTTAATGAAAAAAGTGTGTGTGTGTGTAAATATAATCGATGCTATTATGCAAATGTCCACCACAACTTCGCTGGGTGTCGCGCATCCGAAGTGTAAGTTCGCATCACCTCCATATTAGGTGGTCAGGCCCTCAAATCGCTCGTGCATAAAGTCCAATGTGGCATGAGCTGTGTTACACGTAGCACCTGATTGTTTGCTTGCGGCATTGTTAATTAGTACTTGTCGACGACATTTTGCAATGGCGCGAATTGTCAATCACCCTCAGTGATGGGAAATGTGGCACAATTGCGCCATTTTTGGCACTATTGGATGTTGTCTGGCACTGTGGCACTCTCGCTCTTTTTCTGGCACTTTTTGTCCACTAAATATGGAAAATGTTCTTATTGAAATAATAAATACTCTTCTTGTACTTTTTACATTTTTAAGTAATGAAAACTTAGGAGCATTTGAGGCTGACAACTGTTTGGTTCTGATAGTTAAATTTAATATATGTATACTTTAATTTTAACAGCTCATGGCATAGAGATGATTTTATAAATTTTTAGAAATTTATGAAGTTCTTAAGTATTCCCCAAACCGTTGGTTGTCTCGTCAAGTGTTTGCAGATAGAGTCTGTGAACAGCGGAAGCCCTTGAAATATTTCTTCACATTATACAATTTTCAGTCATAATGCAATGATAAAACTATATTCATATTAAATAGCTTAACGGATAATATAAGCAAAATGTATTTTTAGTTAATTTAATTATTATTTTTCGAACTTCATTTGTTTCTACATTTATGATTTGAACAGGCTACAGTTCGTATCGCTGTTTAAGCCAAATTATGTAAATGTATTTTTATTTTTAGCTTATGAGTCTGAACACAATGTAACGAGAATTCATTGCGGTGCGGTTTTTCATACGATTTTGAAGTAAAAACCCGCAGTGCGGAACGGCATAAATTTAAAATCTGTTTTATTTTCATTGCGGACTTTCTTATTCTCTCAATTTTTGACTCTATTTCTCTTTCTGATGTTGCCATAGTTTTTGAATAATTGGCGGTGTTCACAACAAAAAACATGATTTTGAAGTTCAAAAATGTTTGTCATAAAATATAAAAGCTTAAAAAATTTATCAAATATATCTGCGAATGTATAAAATTTTAATAATTTTTTGTTTTTAGTTACTGCCATTACAAAATATTTAACAGAAAGAGTAAATTTTTCATAAAAATGTATGCACAAAAAAATTAATAAAAATTTAAACAAACAATGACAAGTATTGCCGTTGCCGTCTTCCGTTGTATTATGTTTATTTTTCTCTCCCGCAACGATAAATCGCACCACACCGCAAACATTGTGTTTAGACTCTATTTCCTTGAAATAGTAAATTATGGAAATACAATCTAAAAATGTGGGGCTTTTTTATTTCGTCATTTATTTCGAAGTTTTTTGAAAAAAAAAATATATTGATGATCTTCATGTTAACAATATGGATTGAAATTCTTACCATCTTCCCACGGAATAGAATTATTGCCACACTGAAATTAAACTATAAATAATGAAAAACTTATTTTCCCAGCATAAAGTGTTAAATTAAAATCTTCTTATATTTCTTTTGTGTCATATTTGAAAACGAAATATAACTTCAAGGACTATTATTTGAATTGCTTTCCAAAGTGTGCATCAGAATATGTTGTAAGTGGAGACACAAATAATTAATACTGCTCCTTTTAATAAAAAAATGCATCTAAACGAAATAAAATACACGAAGAAATTAAAAGTGAATACAAATCCATATTAGACTTTGAAGATTTAAAAAATTCAAGACCTTAAGCGTGAGTGAGTTTCTGAAAGACATGGAGACGTAAACAAAAGTTTAAATGAAAAATTTTTAAGTAATACATATCGAATCGTTCAAAGTATTCTCTTTATTCTCTATTCTTCATCTAGCGTGGAAAGTATATTTTTAGTTCAAAATTTGATGAAAAGTAAAATGTTAAATGGACGGCAATTATAAACTTTAGCATAAATGGTAAAGATTTTTGAAGTCTAATAATATATCTTGTTATAATCGTAATACATACATATAAAATGATGAACCATAAAAGCAATACAAATTATACTATATCGACAAAATCTTTGTTTGATTAAAATAAATAGCTAACGATTATTATTATTTTTAACGTACACGAATGTGTACAACTCGACAGGATATTAACCATAAATCGAAAATAGGGCTCGATATGTATTAATGTGTATATACAACAAATTTTAGACTGTTTTTTTGGTGATAGTCGTAAATTTTTCTAGTTATAAACACAATAAATTATCATTCAAGAACCATAGTTTAAATGAACATCAAGTGACAACATTAAAATTATATAAAAAAGAGGTTTGGCACTATTCAAGTGATTTTGGTACTATTTAAAACAGATTTGGCACGAAATCAAGATTTTCAATTCCCATCAGTGATCACCCTTATTCCAGTTGTCGACATCGACGTCACTTTAATGCAATACCAATAAATGGGGCTTGTAAAGCCGTTGTCGAAAACAACTGACTACTGTCAGCATGTTTATGCTTGTTTATGCTATTTCTAGACCTTAGGGATCGGAAATATATTGTCAGTAGCAGAAAATTGTTCTCTAGAGCGAGTAAACAAGCCCTAATTCTTTGGTATTGTGTTGACGTGACGTGACTGGAATTATTACAACTGCGGCATTATGAAACACTACACTTTATTTGAAGACAAAGAAATTGAATTTTTGGAAGTCAGCTTCGCCTAGATGTAGCTTTAAATTTTGGAAGCCATAATGATGTGTGTATCTAACTTTCGATATAAATGTTCTTATCAAATTTACTTTTTTTTCTGTGCGAGTATTCATTTACAAGCAGATATGTGCCCTTAATTATGAAAGTGGTCTACATTTCTTTTGTCGAGATAGTTCGTAGATTACATTTAAGCATATCAAAAAATGTTTTGATATTATTATGCATCATTTTAATTTAGAGTTGCGGTAGTCCCTATTAATATAAATTAATTTAATATTTTTTTTTTAATATTTATTGAAGTTTTTTTAAGATTTATTTGATATTTCGAAACAAAAATGCATGTAACTTAGGCCCAATAATTGACTTCTCAATTATGTGTCTCTTAAGTACCGAATTCATTTTTTCAGTATAAAGTTGAGAGCCATTTAAATGCCCAACCTTGTCTATTTAAATCACACTTAAGTCTTACGAGCATACCATATGTTATTGTGCTTGTGTGTGTTTATTGAAAACATGTACATGAACATCATGTGGTCGTATTAAAAAGAATTTTGTTTAATTTTCATAAATATATAACATATACAATGCATAGTATCATATCATGGAATAAATAAATAGCAAAATGCGTTGTGATGCTCTTTTGGTTTCATAAAATGTGTTTTATGCAATTTTAATTTTCTACATGTTGATAACCTAACTTTCTTACTTACATTAAACATCTGTTTTCTTTTAGAACTATCAACATTTCACAGTGCTACCACACTTTCATAGTATTTAAGTGATCATTTAATTTTACGACTGAAAAAATGAAACTGAAATTAAGTGCAACTTAAAATTAAGTGGCTATTAGCTAAATGATACTTAATTGAGAAGTCGATTATTGGGCCTTAGACCACTTTCATATTTAAGGGCACATGTATTAATTTTTTTACTTGGATTTTATGAATAATTTTGCTAGTTGCTTGCTTTATTGAAAATAAATAACAGCTTATTAAAAATCAATAATATTTATAAATATTGATAAGAACTCGGTTCACAATTTTAAATTCATAACCAATAAATACTTACATACAGTAGACAGCAAAACTAAGGACACACCACCATACAATAAATTTTTTTTCTTTTTATTTCAAAACCTAAGTAACAAAAAACTAACTCGAAATATTATGAGCTTAATTTCATATATGTGGAATAATAAAAAAATATTAGAAAAAAATCGTAAGCGCGACCCGCAAAAGTAAGGACACACCTGTACCCATGTTCTGTATTTCTCGTCAAGAGAAAGTTTTCACTTGGAACATGTTAAATGAAACAAAAATGTTATAAATTGAAACAAATAGCTGTTTTTCTCACTAACCTGTGTCTGTAACTTTTTGGCTAGTAATAGCTGTCATGTAAGGAAATTACTCGACAATTTACAGAAAAATTGTGTCTGCAAAATGTTCGTGAGAAAAGTTTCCGCTTTGTAATGTCAAATATACTCAGAAATAAAAATGGGATAAAATTTTAACCAAAAAACACATGTTGAAAATGCAATGAATAATAACGCAAAAAAGGTAAGCATTTTGTTCTGAAGTGATACTTTTATTATTAAATTATTTTAACAACATATTTTATTTATCTTTTTCAACAATTTTGTAAACAACAATCATCCAAGTTGCACTATGCATTAGTTGGTATAACCGAAAGTTTTCGACTTTTAGTGAATTTTGGTGGCCGTCAAAGATATTTTTGATAAGCGTTCACAAAGTCTGCGATTTTAAATCGGCTTTGTGTTGTATATTATGAGATTTCTAGCGTAATGACGTAATAACTGTTTATAGTACTCGTCATAAGTTACACACACTTTGTTCTTACTTTTCGAGAAACGATGGAATATTTTGTTTCACATCTTTCCGACGCGAGAAGTTCTCACTAAAGTTACATAACATGGGTACTGATATATTATGGGGATTTACTTTAATATACATATTACAAAATTTATGCAAAATATTACTTTTTAATAACTTGATTGGTGATATTTTATTCTTTAAAACACTCATTTAGTCACTCATTCAATATTTTGTTTCCAGTTTTTTGTTTGTTTAAACAAGCTCAGGTGAGCGATTGAAATAAAATCTGGACTTTGAGCCGTTTTTATTTGAAATTTGTGTCCAGTTTTGCTGTCTACTGTACTTAAATATAATGTTATACAAATGTACATATACACATACATACATAAGTATGTACTTATTGAACAAAACGTTGTGAATGTAAAAATATTTCTACTGTTAAAAAAAAAAATGTGAAAATATGTTTCAAAGATTTTGGTAAGATTTATATACCAAAAATTATAAACTGGAAGCCATCAAGGTAAATAACCTTGTGACAGCATAAAAGAATGTACATAAATCAAAAGTTTATAATTTCAGGCATAAAATGCTTAGACGCAATTTACACTATGCCTTTTCTGCTTGCCTGTGCAGGCAGGCTTTTTTAGGTTATTGGTGAGAGGGGTGAGAAGCTTGCGATGTAGAACAAAAGGCACGAAATGAAAATTCGAGGGGATTTATGACATTTCTCTTTGGCTCTTTCGTATTCTCAGCATTAAACGTGTATATAAATGCCAAAAAGGCATGAATAAAAAAGGCTTAATGTAAATGTGTGTGACTTTTCGTAGGGGTTTCAAAAGAAAATTGTCAATACAAGGCAGGCTAAAAAGGCATAGTGTGAATAGCGACTTAATATTTATTTAATATTTATTTGTTGAGCTTTAATTACTCTGTGAGTTATATTGATTTAATTTCGATATATTACTAGTTTTAGTTTATTCGGTTTTTTGTTAAATGAAAAGTTTTTCATTATTGTTTTTTTTTTAGGAATTGTTACGATTAAGTTTAGCATTTGTTAACGCACTAATTATACCAAATTCTTATTTTACTTTTTATTAAATAAGAAATACCGAAGTATATTTATTTGACATTCAGTCCTTAATGTATTCGGTATTTTAGCTTGTTTTGAGTCTTACTAGTTCCTCTAAAGCAATGGTTCCTAAATGGGGGCCCGTATCAATCATTTAAGGGCAGAAAAAACATTGTTTTTAAAAATTATATAAGTTTTTAAGTTTAAAATTTTTAAACGCACTAATAATCCCAAATTAATATTTTACTTATATTTTTTTATTAAAAATACATTGAAATTGATTATTGAGGGGTTTAGCTGGATCCTATGCGCATTTCACTGTTGCTAATGCAGATCATCAGGGAACCTTTACCCAAAGCTTCTTAGAACAACTAGAGTCATTATATTATAAACTTTCATTTAAACAAATGAGAAGCTCAATAACAAATAACAAAGTTGAAACAAGAACTCAATAATCAACATGTTTTTTATTTTCTTACTTTACTATTGCTACATTGGCTGACTTTTTTTCAGCTTCAAATTGTAGTCGTAAGAGTATGTAAAAGAAAATAAATGTAAATAACAACAACAGCTATTTAAGAATAGAGTGTTGCCACACAAGTATTTTTTTGACCGGGTGCAGTCAAGTTAATAATTAGTGTTTTTTATAGGAATTGTTACAATTTAAGTTTAAAATTTTTAAACGCATTAATAATCCCAAAGATTATTAAAGAACTCAAAGTAAGAAAATAAAAAAACATGTTGATTATTGAGTTCTTGTTTCAACTTTGTTATTTGTTATTGAGATTCTCATTTGTTTAAATGAAAGTTTATAATATAATAACTCTAGTTGTTCTAAGAAGCTTTGGGTAAAGGTTCCCTGATGATATCTGCATTAGCAACAGTGAAATGCGCATAGGATCCAGCTAAACCCCTCAATAATCAATTTGAATGTATTTTTAATAAAAAAATATAAGTAAAATATTAATTTGGGATTATTAGTGCGTTTAAAAATTTTAAACTTAAATTGTAACAATTCCCATAAAAAACACTAATTATTAACTTGACTGCACCCGGTCAAAAAAATACTTGTGTGGCAACACTCTATTCTTAAATAGCTGTTGTTGTTATTTACATTTATTTTCTTTTACATACTCTTACGACTACAATTTGAAGCTGAAAAAAAGTCAGCCGAAAATGTCGCAGCTGTACGTGATGATGTCGCTCAAACGCAGGTCAAGCGTAAACAGTCAATGGTGTTCGGTATCGTGAAATGATAACCAGTTTTTCGTGCCTAGAATTGAAGAAATGAATGTGGAGGGCATGTGGTTTCAACAAGACGGCGCCACATGTCATACAGCCAGAGAAAGAATTCAATTGCTACATCAGTTATTTCCCAGTCGTGTTATTTCGCGTTTTGGAGACCAGAATTGGCCGCCTAGATCGTGCGATTTAACACCATTAGACTTTTTTCTTTGGGGTTTTTTGAAGTCGATGGTTTACGCGAATATGCCGACGACGACTCAAGCCTTAAACGGCCATTGAAAATTTCATTAAAAGATCGCGTGTGTGCCAGCAAAACCGCGGCGGCCATCTGCCCGATTTGTTGTTCCACACATAACCTCATTTTGTCTACTTTACTATATAATAAAGTTTGACGATTTTTTTTAAATATCTGTATTTTATTTAAAATTCAAATCTTGCGTTCTTGTTGGGACACCCTTTACAAACACAAACAAATAAATATTAGTGGAAACTTTTACTCATCACTGTTTAATATAAAGTTAAAGTAAAGTTATTGTAATCAAACACAGCTGATATTGTTTTTATTGTCGTTTCATTTACCCCAGTTTTTTATCTTAATATTTACCTACGCCCTAATTCTGTTCGACGATTGTGCCGTCTTGTCTTTGGACGGAAAAAAGCCGCAGTTGTGATTCTTTAAAGCAATTGTTATTTATTGTCTATGCTAGAAGGTTCGTGTATTCGATTTATGATTTTGTTCCAAACATTATATCCAACACATATTTGTTCATTTATTTTTCAAATAATTATAATAATCTTTTTATTTAATTTTTATATATCGATGGCTTAATATAAAAAGCGCCTAACTCAATTTTATTCGAAATCGTGTTTTTAAGTTTTTCTGGGTGACAACGTATAATTGCATCCTACTTGAAGATCTTAGTACGTTACAGTTCAAAATCAGGGACTTATGGCAACTTTAAAAACTATTTCTGCATGTAAATGCTTTATTTTTTTTTTGAAGAAGATCTTAGTACGTTACAGTTCAAAATCAAGGACTTATGGCAACTTTAAAAACTATTTCTGCATGTAAATGCTTTATTTTTTCTTCAGTTTTTTGCTTCTCCTGTAAAATATTGCAAATTCGAGTTAGGCCTTTTTTATATTAAGCCATCGATGTTAAAAACATGATAATAATATTTTTGTTTTTCATTACCAAAGATAACAACAATTCAAAAACTAGAGCTCAAAAGTATTTTCAAACAAACTACATAATTATCTAATTTTTATTTAGATTTAAATTGTATTTAAATATGATTTAATTTTATCAGTGGTTAATTAAAGTTTTTAGGAAATTACATACATTGAAAGTACGGCAGCACTAAAAAAATTCAAATATGGCAAGCTCTCCAAATTACAGCTGTTTGACATAAGTAAGAAAGAAACTGTAGAAAATTAAAACTGAAATTTGTGAAACCAAATGAGCATCAAAATGCATTTTTCAATTTATTTATTTCACGATATTAAACTGTGTGTTGTATATGTTATCTGACTTATTCATAAAAAATATTTCAGGTTTATTAAGCGCTTATTTGACATATTTCTATGGAAAATTTGTCAAATAACCCTGTCATAAACCAAAAATATATTTTATGAATTAGACCGTATATATTTATGAAAATTTAACGATTTTTTTTAAATACCTCCACATGATATTCATGTATATGTTTTCAATAAACACACAAACATGCACAAAAAAACATATGGTATGCTCATAAAACTTAAATAGAATTTAAATACACATGTTTGGGCATTTAAGTATTATTTAAACATGCACTGAAAAATACAATTTCATATTTAAATAGAACTTAAAATTAATTACAGTTAAATAAAAAACTCAAAAATTGGTCCTGAGTTTGATAGCATGTAAAGTGAAGCTTAAACATTTCAAAGGAGCGACAGTATTTTGGAAGATAACTAAAAATTTGACTTTACATATTTAAATAAAAATGCATTATTTTTAAACATATGTTTGAATTTTCATAATCCAAATTTTTAATCAAAATAAAAAATATGATTTTGTCTTTCACTTTTTTGTATTTTGAATTAAACCTAAAAAACATTATACATCCCAGACTTGAAAAGGGGGTCCGCGACGAAATAAATTTTTACAAAGGGTCCGTGAACAGGAATTTGATGGGAAACACTGCTCTAAAAAGTGTCAACTCAAAATTTTGCAGGTCTTACTTATTGCAAGAAAATCATATACGCTGTTCATATCTACACACTGTAAAAATCTTACATCATTTATTGTACTCTTTCGCCCAAAAAAAAGAACTAATGCGATATGAAGTTTTTAAGCTTATTTAAAAAATTATGGGTTGAGGTCTACCGAAGAGTTTCTTAAGCAGGAATGAAATACATATAGACGGGGCATAACCAACACAACAATCAAATTTTCCTAATTTTTTATTAAAAATACATTAAAATTTATTACTAAGGGCCACAGCTATTTCATATGCCCGTTTAAGTGTTTCTAATGCAGATCATTAAGGAACCTTTACCCAAAAAAAAATTTCAAAATGCTTGCTGTCAACATTTTTTTATTTTCCATCAAGCATCGTTTGTATCACACATACTAAAAAATTGTCACTCATACTACAACTAAGCTTAGCAAACATTTTTACCGTGTCTAAACACTTTAAGAACAACTAGATATTTAAGAAATTTATTATTTGACATATCGAGCCTTTTTTCGATTTTATCGTAAGCGACATGTTATCGAAAATATACTTTTTTTATTGAAATTAAAATTTTATAGTTTAGAATTCTCAAAATGTCAAAATTTTTCATAACTTTTAAGATACGGGCTATAAAATTTTATCATAATCGACAATTTACGTATGTAAAACAAATTTGAATATTATAAAAAAAACCTTCTTCTGAAAATTTTAATTTTTGTTGCTTACGATAAAATCGAAAATAAGGATCGATCGTATGACCATCGCTTATTTTATTCTTTTATGATTTTCAAAAATATTATTATTTGTAAATGAAATTTATTTGCTGGTTGTTAAGCATTGTATATATTAGAGATGGACAAATGCAAAAAATGTATCAATATTTTTGCACAGTATCGATATATTTTTACAACATCGGAAGTCACCTTGTATGTGCGCCTTGGCTGTTATTATAAAATTTATTTTTTCCTTCGCATCGTTAGCAATTATGCCAACATCGTACAGTAAAAAAAAACGGCTAAAATTTATAGAAATATCGGCAACATATATCGATATTTACTTTCTCAAATATCTATATTTCGATATATCGATATTTTTGCCCATCTCTAGTCTATATATATATCGAGCCTTTTTTTCTATTTTATCGTAAGCGACAAAAATTAAATTGTTCAGGAGAAAGTTTTTTTAAACTATTCAAAAATGTTTTTGTACGTAAATTGTCGCTTACGATAAAATTGTACAGCCCGTATCTTAAAAGTTATCAACAATTTTGGTATTTTGATAATTCTAAACTATGGATAGGCCCATAAAATATTAATTTCAATTAAAATCTCTATTTTCGATAACATGTCGCTTACGATAAAATCGAAAATAAGGCTCGATATTTCATTGGTGCTTTGCCAAATCATCAGTAAACTTCAACCAATGAAATACGAGTATATATCGAGCCATAACCGCTAAAATAGCTTAAGCGACACATTTTTTGGACTTAATTTTTTTTACGAAAATCGACTATTTACTATCGCAAATAATCGATTTTCGTCAAAAATTTAAGATCGAAAATTATGTCGCTTCAGCTATTTTGGCGGTTATTGCACGATATAGAAAATACTTAACTACCAGCAAATAAATTTCAATTAAAATAATCTTATGACAATATATCGAATAATAAATTTCTTAAATAATATTTTTTGTGAATTCTCAAATGGTTTTTGAAAGTCTTTGCGTAAGATAAGAGGTCTGTGACTGTTCAAAATGTGTAGTTGAAGTCTGGTGATGATTTGGCAAATCACCAATGAAATACATATAGACAGACACACAGTATACTAAACATGCAATTTTACTTCTTACATATACGAACTTTAACCAAATTAAAAGATCAGAAATAAATTAGCTATATTTTGGGTCGTGGCAGAATTTTTCCTGCCGTTTTAGGTTTGTCATTTAAATATTTATAATTAAAGGGAATAAGTAACTGGCAGAAATTTTTTTTGTATGACTCGCATACAAAAAATGATCACTTTTGTTGTATTTTATCCCAATGTGCAACTGAAAGTAAAAGTTTTCTATCTCACTATTTCCAAATTGTTTACGTTTTCTATTCTTTTTTTTATTAGTTCAAGGCGCACATATTTTTCTTTGGCACAAAACAATGTGAGGATTATTAAGATATAAACAAATATTTTCAAAATATTTGAATATATTTCGGTATAATAGATATAAATACATATCTATAAATATAGGCATGTATATTTTAAATATAATTGCATGTATGTAAGTATGTATGCATGTATACTATATTAATATGTATCTTAATTTTGTTTTATGGATTAAGATATAAGGAATTTTACTATACACCTAATCCTAAATTAACCCGATTATTTTTTTTTTACCGATTGCAGTTTAACAGAATATCTTTTTTTTAATGTTTTTCTTGTTATGATGAATACAAATTTTCACAAAGATGATTCTCTTAAAAGTATTTCCAATGCATATTTATTAAAGAAAAAAATATAAAAATTCAAAGAAACCAGCTGAAAAGATAAGAACCTACAGCCCAAAAATATGATCTTCGTTTGTGAGAACAAAATTAAAGAAGTGTCTTAGGACACCCGGTTAGAGTTATGTTGCTTAGCTATATGAAACAAATTTCACGTGTTAAATAACAATGCAATAAAATTATTTGTATTTTTAAAAATATTTATTTAATATTCATCAAATTAATTTATTTTATTATTGTTTCGGCGTATATCCGGTGGGGTATAAATATACAAATAAAACAAGCAAGAATTAATATTTTATAATAAATATTTAGACGAAAATCTCTCTTTATTATATTAAATTTTACCTCGTAAAAGGATTTATAATTGCACGTAAAGCTGCGTTGACTTCTAAATGACGGGTAATAATTTATAGATAAAGATTAGTAAAGTGAAAATTGGCAAAACAATGTTTAAATACCGTTAGCGGTTTACTCGCTGAAATACTTATAAAAGGTTTCCCACAAGGTTGAAAGAAAAGTACATTAAATTTGCATTAAGCACTGAGAGAAAAGTATTAACCGAAACAAAGAATTCGTACTTAAACAATTATTATTTATAAAACAAAATAAATTCACCGCAAATATTTGCATTTGTGGACATTTCGCATATGTAAACGAAGACTTGGGAGCCCTGTTTCTTTTAAAATTCTTAGTACTTCAGACAGAGAAAAATAAAGAAAATGAAAACTAAAAAATTAAAAAAAAATAAATCAAAACAAAAATAAATTTTTAACTGCAATAGTTTTTATTATTTTTGTTACGAAAATCACGTCCCAGCTGCTGTGTCTGACATAAAGATCATAGCTCTAATTATGTAATAACTGATTTCTCTTATATTTGTTCATACTTAAATCAATTTGTTGACATGATATTTAATTACTTATAATCAGGCAAATCAGTAATACTTAATTACACATTTACGCCGAAAAAACATAATCTACCGCGTATATCCAGGTATTGGTATACAAGTAAATTTGCGTGTGTAAGTACGTTTTCTACATTAACATTCCAAGACATATCGCTCATCTACTCAAGGACCGTCATAGCTCAAAATAATGGAATTTTCGTGTTAGTGGTGCAGAATTAATCCTCATATTTTCATACAAATATCTCGTCTACTACTCAACTCTTGAGAGAAAAATAAAATTTTCTTTTTAAATTAAGTTGTGTGTAAATTCCATTTAAATTCCAATGGCGAACCAAATATTATGGACAAATCTAAGGTAGCTTGTGAAAACATTAAAAGCAGGGAGTACGTAAGAGAGGAAAAATAATGATTCGAATTTAAAAAAAAATTGATTTTCTAAAGAAGAGGAAATACATTTTCATGTCGAGAGGTGTGGTATAGGGTTTGATTTTAGACACGTAGTTTCTTCGGAGAATTTTCTCAGAATTTCGTGTAGATTACGTATTTTCTATACGATTTTTGCAAAAAAAAATCGACATATGTACATATGTACATTAGAGATATAACTTTTTAACAATTTTTTAAAATATCAAAATTGGCATAGCACAGTCCGATAGAGCATAAAAAATTATAAGTTAGCGCATATTTATTTTTTCGCTAAGGTCAAAAAAGTTCACGCACCAAACGCGATGGAATTTTCTTTTCTTTTTGGTTAAGGAAAATTAATAATATGTATATTTAAAACAAAAAATAAATAAAAAACACCGTATAAAGTTATTAATATTCAATATTTCATTAAGAAGGCCTCGAAATAATTTTAGGTTATGTAAAATAATATTTTTGTTAGTTCAGGTCCGTGCTTAAAGTGTTTAGAAAAACAAAAGATTATGATTTTCGTGGTTACTAGGACATGGTTGACTTCATGGTACTATGCCAAAAAATTGGTTATACCCCTAATGCACATATTTGTTAAACAAATTTTATGCTTCTTCTGTAAAATTTTTAAAATTTTACACATGGACGCTTGCATTTTCTGTAACGATATGTACATATTTTCATAAAAATTTCTAATGTCGACAGATATGTATGTGTATATCGATTGTCTCAGAAAGGCCTTAACTCGTATTTTTTACGAAATTTAGTTTTTCAGTAATTCCCATACATTGCACACAAATACACCTCGTCACAAAAACTTATTGCAATAGTGTAAAAATTAACGCCTTTACAATCAGTTGTACAAAAAAGTTACAATGGAATTATATAGTTTCTATTAAATATGTTTTTACCTTCTCCTGTAAAATTAAAATTACTTGAGGTAGGACCTTTATACATTATATTCTCTATACATATGTACTTATGTATGTATGCTGACTCTTATACATACATACATATGTACATACACCCATAATATAAACATTTCCCAACACGACCTTCAGATTTGATATTTTTGTTTTTCAAATTTTCTTTGTGCAGACAAAACAAATTTTGTGACTTGTTTTGTTCTCGGTTAAAAAGAAAACTTTAATATTTTTCCGCCAGTTTGGAGCCATTCGACATTGGTATTTAAGGACAATTGTAGCAGGGTGGTGTCCTTTTGGGGAGACAATCTTTTGAGTGTCATTAATTGATCATTTTCTTTTACACGACTGTGCAAAGCAAAGAAGAGTATTAGCCCGATTCACAATCTTGTGCAAATGGTCTTGCATCGTTGCATGTGCAAAATGGTTAGTATATTGATACTCACCACTTAACAATTCTTAGTGGTGAATATCAATATACTATACCATTTTGCATATGCAACGATGCAAGACCATTTGCACAAAATTGTGAATTGGGCTATTGTGAATTGGGCTATTGTGTTTATCAGGTTATGTATGTATGCAAATGTGCATATTTGCTATATTGGTAGTCGGATTGTCGTTACAATTCTGTTTTAATTTATGTAAATTTTACCTGCACATTTAAAAGTTGTATGTCTTCACTTTAATTAATTTTTTATGTGATTAAAAATATCATTCTGTAATAATTTTTTCTTGTTAATATGTATTGAAATTCATAAGACTTAAAAATTTCTCATTACATAGTTCGGTTCATGTAAATAAGTAAATGTGTATTATATAGCAAACATATTAAATATCAAAGTAGTACATTGACATTTTTAAACTTATTAATAATATTGCTTTATATACAAAAATATATACTTAAATAAATAAATGCAATATTAGTTTACACATTTTATCTGTAAATTAATAAGCATGTTTGTAATTTTAATTGGTGTTTGTTACAATTTCAAAATTAAAAAAATAATAAAAATAAACTATGTGTATTTCCCTATCTCATGGTAAAATAAAATATCTATGCAATTCAAACAAGGGGGTTTTCCCCAAAATAACTCGATGCACACCTTAAATTGTGTATTACAAAATCGAGCCGACCAAAAAAATGGGAACACTTTTGCAATAAACACTTATCAATTCGACAAAAAAAAAATTGTCAGCTCTCACGTGCTTAACGAGATCATGTAAAATAAGTCTAAGATTCTGAAGTATTGATTTATTATTCGAAGAATAATAATTTCATTATATCATGCCATAACCGCCAAAAAAGCTTAAGCGACATAATATCCGAACTTCATGTTCTCACCAAAATCGATTATTTTGCGACCGTAAATAGTCAATTTTCGTCAAAATAACGAAGTGCGAAAAATGTGTGGCTTAAGCTATTTGAGCGGTTATGGCTCGATATCAGATTTTTGAGAGCCACTGAAAAATTAGTCACTATTCTTAGTATTGCTCCCATTAATGTTTTTATAGTTGCAATGAAATATGGCTGAGCATGTATATTGAAACTAATTTTTTTACTGGCGCTATAAATTTAATTAGAAATGCTGAAACGTTTCGAAATGCATTTAATTTTTACAGCTGCCCTTAAAGTGACAGCCATAAAAGTTAATTAGATTTGTTTGTTTTTGCTTTTTTTTACTTATACAGAAAATTACCTTTTTATTTTTTCTTTTTTGTTTTTGCTCAATTATAAAGCACGTAAATATTTCATTTAATATTTAAATTCATAAACATTGTTATTTATAAGTTAAAAAGAAGCAAACAACTTTTTTGTTTATTAAAAAAAATAATAATAATAATTTTAACTTTATATTACATCTATAATTTTACAGCTGAATAAATTTTTTATTAACATTTAGCATGTTCAAAAAGTATTAAAGTCAGGATAATATATTTTTAGTTTAGTTGCAAGTGTTTTAGGTACATACTTGTATGTATCTAATGCCAGCCAATTACTGCACAAGTTCACTGCACAAGTATGGCACTGTACAGTCAGCGAGACCGTTTGACCGACTAAAGTGGCAAATTGCCACTTTATTGACTGCCTTGCCAATTTTTGTTTTTTAGAGTGAATTATATCGACCCCTTTGCGCGAAATTATCTTATGTTACAAAACCCAAATTTTACAGGACAGCCATTTTTCTACTTTTCTCTGATTTCGCTTGCAATATCAAAATGAAAATATACATGTGCTTAGATAATTAACTAATATAACTACACCTAAAAGTATTCCGCTGGAAAAGTTCAAGTTTTCCGACAAAAACGTATTTTTGGCACATACGATAATTTCATTCACAACATTTCGTAGATGCGTGTCTAGAAAATGGCACTTACGATATCATTTGTCAGTGTTAGAAATAAATTGAAACAAAGATGAAGATGAAGATGAAGAGAAGCATGAATTCATTTAAAAAAAAACTTAAAAAAACCAATAATAATAATAAGTGAGTTAATTTTCTTCGTCGCTTTCATTTAACATATATTTTTCGCGTACAGAATATTTTAAATTTTTGAGAAAAGGTTAAATAAAAATCATGAGTCATTGCAATTTATTTTAATTACTTAGAGTTGTAAAACTGTAAAGTATCTGGGTACTTAGTATCTCACTTGCTTTTAAGGTAATCAGTAACATTAACAAATAGTCATGTAATTTTTATTAATTTAGCCAAAAACAAAACAAGGAAATGAAGAAGAAATTAATTACAAACAATTACATGAAATAAATTACAGAATTTATTCTTAGATTGTCCGTGTTATAATAATATTGTATCGAGTACCAATAGTTGCAAGAGTTGCATAGTCAAAAGGTTATATATTTTTCAACACTATGTGGAGTTAGAGTCAGCTGTTTCTTTAATCTTACTAATTTTTACTATTTTTCCGTTCGCGTACTTTTTTCGGTAACAGCTCTATTTTAGAGTAAATTTTAAAATTTTCGCAGTAGCTACTCATTTACTGCATTTTACTGAAAAAGTAAACGGACACAAAAAAACTTTTCTGTAAAATTAACGGTAAAATGAATAGAGGCAAAATAAAGCGAGTAATTCCTTTTACCTTCTAATTCTAACTTAGAAAGAAATATGTAGTAAATATTGTAACATCTACAATATGCAAAATATTCTTCATTGGAAGATACGGTAAAATCGCTCACAAGAAAAAATTTAGTGTAACATATGATAAAGTATTCAATCAAGTTTTGGAGCGACGAAGTGGAATTCGCCTACAATATTTTGTCAGGTGACGTCTCTTTGAATGTAGAACAAGATTGTATCAAAAACTCAATTTCAAAAAAATTGGCATATACGATAATTTCGCGTAAAGGGGTCGATATAACAATACATTAAAATTAAACAGCCTTATTTATAAAAATTATTAACGCTTTATAAAGACGTTTGAAGAAAAATTTTGTATGAAAATTTGTTTTAAAAAACCTTTTTAAAGCCTTAATAAGTTTTATAAATAAGGCCGAAAAAGTTTAGTGTAGTTGTCTTGTTTTTTTAATGTTGCCCCTTTTTTTATAAATCCCCTATTTTTTGCCACTTTTTGGAAAATGTCATCGGTCACCCTGTCTACAGTGCGTTTGTGTAGTGTATGTTGCAAACGCTCAGTTGTGTCGTGATATTTTAAGAGTTGAAAATAAGAAATGAGCGCAGAAAAAATATTCTGGACATAGTTCCTAGAATTATACAAAGAATCACCTGCAATATGGCGCATTAAAATAAAAACTGCACAGTTTACTTGTGTGTCACAAGCTTATCTTACGCAGTGCCAGACTTGTGCACTGAACTTGTGTAGTGTATGGCTGGCATAAGTACCCAGCAAAAAATTTCAAAAAAGGTAATCGAGTTTGGAATTAAGCATTTTTGGTGGAAGCACTTCCCTACTGGATTACCAACTTAATGATTTTAACAAGGCGTGAGACTAAAATAATCGATTCTTGAGAAGTACTTACTTTTTTTATTTTTCAACATATTCACGTAATCTATTTCGTCTAAAAAAATCATTCTCTTCATTTAGCAACTTGCACGTCATTTTTTGTAATTTTAGTTAATGTGATTTGGAAGCGAGTAATGAAAATTGGCAATCAGGGCCAATACCACGATATCTACAACGTTCCACTTGCAGCATTTTATTTTTTTTATTCAACAAGTTTATGTCAGATACTGGTCGGGCCTAATAATTATATTTTAGATCTAAGATTTGAATACTTATTGTTAGTTCATTTTTGAAGATACAATAAATAAATACATGAATTAAAAAAAATTCTTTATCCCACTTTTTAGAGTTTTGAAGAATTCAATCTCTTGTTCGATTTTTATTAAAATGTAACTGATAAAAATTCAATATAAATATTTTTTTAAGTGCGATCATTGCTTAACTGACCAAAACCATGTGTGCTTCGTCGCTACACCCGATAAACGATTTGAGATGAAAAGAAGTTTTTTTTATTAGAAGTGGCACACCCCTTTGGTTCAACCTTCACTATTTTGTAGAATATAATTCTCATTATTAGCCTGGTACTCTATTCACAATTTCGTGCGAAATGCTGTCAAACTACATATAAAAGTATTTGGTATGAAATATTTATTTGCGAAATAAATTCCCAAAAGTAGTACTCTGTTCTTGTTGGGAAAAACAAGTAATTTTGACCATGTTGCATACTTTCAAGCAATAAAAGCGAGAAATTTATAAAAAAAACCGCGAGTTGTGCTACATTTATTACATGTCAAATTTTTCACGCGAAATAACCAATGGTGCTGAAAATTGTTCACAACTTTGAACAGAGTACCAGCCTATTAACCTAAATAGTCACGAAGAGTTTCAAAATTCTCGCTGTGAGAAGATATTTTTGAAGTAAACATTAGTCTACAAGATATTTTTTAAGTAAACATATTCTTTGTTTGAGAGAAGCAATGCTACTTTTCCAATACCTATTATTTTCCATGATTGGCGGAATCAGCGGAATTTTGAGTTTGTGTTTGTAGCAGATGGCAAGATATTATAAAAATAAATATTTAATTTTCTTGGAAGGTGACGCACTTTTTGCTCTATTATTGACTCCTTTTTATAATACTTTTTTCTTTATAGGCGTTACTGCTTATGAAAAAAAAATCAAAATTTAGACTATTTTGGCTTCCAAGATATCTTGAGTAATAGCCTCTTGTTCCTTCTAGACCATCAATAATACTCTGTAAGCAAAGATCGGTACTCTGGTATTATTTTTGAGGACAAAAAAAAATTTGCACTATATGTGAGGCAGCACGTCTACTACAGAGACAACGCAGCAACAGAGTTATCCCCACAATATTTCAAGGTTCTCACTATAATAGTTTTTCAGATATCTCGCAGTAAATATTTTTTCTTTATGGCAGGTTTCACACCCAACATGTCTTATTCCCATTTTTTTTTTTATTTTTTTATTTTTTTTTGTAAGACAATGCACAATATAAAAATCGTTAATCGCACAAATTTTCACGTTTATTGCTGAAAGATATTTCAAAATTAAAAAAAATATAATGGAAGTTCCACAATAAAATAAGTAGCAAAATCGGTGCAGCCCCTCTTGACTGATGCGATTACGAACGAACGATGTGTGCATATTACACATCCCGGTTTCTAAAAGATCTTGAAATCCCGCTTTTTGGCTGTATTTTCTTCAAAATCCCGCTTTTTGATCGATCATGACCCGCTTTTTGCAAAAACCATTTGGTCATATTAATTATACTAAACCAATAATAAATGCTGTCGTTTAATAAGCGAAGCACGTTGGATGTATTTATGTACGTGTATATGACGATTTACAAGCGATGTCGCGAAGACTTCTTGTACGTAACAAACACTCAAAAGAAGTAGTGTTGCTGCGTGTATGCTTGTTATTTTAAAAATTGTACGTTTGAGTGTATGTGTAAGATGTAGATGTAAGTGTTTAAGGGTGGTTTTTTTAAAGCAAGCGCACACAATTAATGTCAATACATGTGCGCGCTGGTATGTGCGCAGAAAAAAAAGATCATACACACAACGTGTGTGCGTACGTACATGTATGGTTTGTATACGCGCCCATGCGTAGGAAGAAGCAAGCATCACAAATTCTTCCGTCAAGAAGTATTTTCTTCTTTACGCCTATACCTGCAATAACTGAAAGAAATGTCTTGCCAACAGTGTTGTTTAGCGTTTCTTTTAGAAGATTTCGCTCTAGTAAAGCATTTGAAAAATCCCTCATGTCTTAAAAGTTCTTGTAAGTGGCCTTGTGCAGCGGTATATTACATGTTATACACAGAAAAAAATATACAAGATTTATGTTAACAAAACCATCCCTACAAGAAATGAATGACTAACTAACTAACACAAACAAAACTTTTTTACTAACACACATGCAACAATTTTATGTTGAATTTTTGCTACTGGAGCTGCCAATGTTTCGTTTTTTCAATAAAATTTGAAGTATTGTTTTTACAATATTTATTGCATATTTTTGTATAGTAATTTTTGTACATATTTATATATGTATTATTTTAATTAAAGTTTTATTAAACTATATTGATAATGTTTCCATAAATTATAATTATTTGATTATTTATTGTCAAAAAAAATATAATTAGTATACAAATGGGTTTTCGAAATTTTGGGGGTTTTTAGGAAAAAAAAACGTATTGAACAAAAATTTTTGCTATTGGCAGTTCAGGCATATATTGCATCAGTTGTTTCACTCTAACATATATTTTATATGCGTAAATGCAATAATTCTTGCTAATACTTTTTGCATGTATAAAAAGCACTAGCTATACATAGCATTTGTGAACACATGATTGTGAAAAACCACAAAATAAAATTTTCTAAATGTCAATTTTTACATGTATTTGGAATAAAATTTAAATAATTGTGCAATATGGCTGTAATTTTTGTGTTTTAAATTCCTTAATCAAAGGCCAGTGGTGTTCCTCAAATTCTGACTGTGAAATAAAGCCTAAATAATGGGAAAGTGATGAAATATTTGCGGAATCATGTTCAAGAATTTGCATTGACAAAATAAATTAATTTTAAATATTTTTTACGCTTAATGCGCTTTAAATATAATCAATTTTGATTCGTACTATATGTTCTTAATAATTTCCGTCATTAAGGCATGGTACATGCAACAACTTGGCCAAATGTTCCCACTTAATGCCGCTTGTGGTTTCTTTGCCTAGAATGGGACCCGGCCAACGTTTCTATGTCCAAAGTGCCCACAACACTCAACAGATTCAAGCAACTCTGGCTATTCTGCAAATGCATCAAAACGGTAATATGTTTTTTAAATCATTTTGTTTTAGAAGTTTTAATTGTTCTCGCCATTTATTTAAGGACCTGAAAATATTTTGTCTCGCTGTTGGTAAATGCAATACCACAAGATCAGCAGCTGGGCGAACGTTCATACCAAATGATAGAACGTATGGATCCATCTAAGACCACGGGCATGTTGGAATAAAAATATCCAAACTCGTGCATGACGGAAGTTCATAAAGCTCTTTGTTGGAAAATGTAATACCATAAGAGCAAATTCTGGGCGGACGTTTACACCCAATGACCGAAAGCATGCATCCATCTTTGGCTAGTAAGATGAAGAGCATGTTGCTTAAATTAGTTTTAAGAACATTAATATTTATTGTTTTATGTTAAATAAAAACTTTGATTTGAAATGTAAATTTTAATTGACAAATATTTATGTTAGGACTTAATAGTTAGAGCTAACCAATATCTACGTTCCCCTAACTAGTTGGAGCTAACCCATATTTACGTAGTCATAACCTTATAAAAGGAATCAGAGTGAGCAGCACAGATATATGTTACATAGTCGGGTGGAATTAATAAGATAGAGAGAGATGCAAAATCACATGTACACAAGAGTTTCGGTTAGTTTTTACATTTTGCTCTTAAGAAACTAATAGAAACTTTAACAGACATATCAGTAAGCCCAACCGGTTAAATGACCGGTCATTTAACTGCTAGTGTTCTTGTAGGGATGTTGTTGAATAAAATTTTTAATTTCAATAATATTTGGCATTAACTTAAATACTGCGTATTTTAAAATATCATTTAAATTACTTTGTTTGTGTTGGTATTTATCTTGCTTGTTGACTGACTCAACGTGGTCATGTGCTGATGTTGTTGTTTATTTTGATTGTTGGTGTTGTATACGTGTAAATTCCGACAAGAAGCCGAAAAACGTCGTGGCTTGTTTTTTTTAAACAACAAAGTTATTTTTAGATTATATCAACGAAATGCGCGATGCAGAAGAAACATAAGAAATCATGTTTTAAGTCAAGGGTGACCAAGATAAATTTAAAGTTGTGTAAGTGAGTGAAAAAGATAACACACAGGCAGAAACAATTAATAAAAGTAATTCTTATATTATTTCTCTATGAAAGAACTTCTTTCTAGAAAACCGTTTCAACAAAAAGTAATAAATAAACATTATTATTCACTTAAATTCTGAGTTTAAAACTACTAGAAACCAATTTGTAACAGAAAATAATTTTTAATTTTCACGCAAGCAAACGCATTTTTTAACAAAAACAGCATACACAATAAATTTCTCGCAGTGCGTTTGAGAAAAATTAGTAAAAAGATAAGCAAAAATTTATCTCAGATAAGACTAAATGAAAGAGAATACGTGTGAATTCGATTTGCAAAAATTTGCTACATGATGCTCACCAATGTTTTAAGTGTATTCATTATTTGCGTACCCAATAACGATTTGCTCTTTAGCTGAGTGGTAAGTACGTTAGTCTATTAGTCAAGAGGTTGCCGGTTCGACGGTTCGACTCATCCCAAACATCTTTAAATTAAAATTTAATAAAAAACCAAGTTTAAAAAAAAATTAAACAAACAACGAAACAACACATTAGAATTTGAAAAACAAATTCATTAAAAAATTTTGTTTTCTGTTAACAATTCAAACTCAATTGTGAATAACACAATAATATTAATTGGAAATAATTGAGTTGATTTTGTTTTCATATGTTACAAATGTGTGTTTGTATTTACAAAAATCGTTGTAGGTGCCTTTTTAAATAATATTTTATTTGTATTCACAAATAAATTAGTTGTACTTACAATTTTTTTTTTCTGTGTATGTGTTAATGAATGCACCCGTTACTACCCTGCAGTCAGACTGGGGTTAAGTGTCTCTATGTCAACACTAAAATTCTAGTAGTAGTTACATTGTCTACAATTTCTCTTCTATTCGTCAGTATAAAAGAAAGAGAGAAAACAGATTTGGTGTATTTCTGGTGGATTTTGCAACAACTTGTCAATATACATATATTTGTATGTACGTAAGGTATAGAAATGTACCAGTAAATGTCTGGTTGGTATGTTTCCATGTTTCCATAAGAACTATGAATTCACTACCTAGTCAATTGTTTTAGTGTTACTAGTAGATTTTCAATGACAAGCACATGCTAAATGTCTATAGCATAAGGTATTGTATGGGGAATAATTGTAGAGTAGTACTGGTGACAAAGTCAAAAGCGACTCAGTACATTTTCACTATTCGCACTTTCTGCAGGGTATTTATAATTCATGATAAATACGTTTGCTATTGTATAAAAATTAAAAGAGCCAGTCACTGTAAATTACAAAACTCTTTTCTATGAATTAAATGTGTTTAGATATTTCGATTCTTGTGTTGAGGAAGGGTTTTCAGACATAAAGTTATTTTCCATGTTGCCTATAAGAATACAAATATAAAGTATAAATGCTTTACCTTATAAACGATTTGCAACATCTCGTGTCCAAAAATCTTGAATTTTTTTTGGTTCAGTGTCCAACCATTGTGTTTTCACATCAGAGTATTCTAAAATTAAGTATGAGAAATTAACATTATTTTCATGATGATTTATTTTATATAAGAACTGCCACATAATCAGATTTGTGTGAAGAAACACGTGTAGAAACATTTATGTGAATTGTAAAAATAGTTTTGCATTTCCAGTTTGAAATAGTTTTTACTCTAATATTTTGCATATTTTAATAAGAAATGATGAAATTTTAAAGAATATTGCAGTTAATAATTACGTGTTCTTTTAAAAAAGATAATTATAAAAAAAGCATAGGGATGAAATTTGCAAAAGAAGGAAAATAAGATTTAACAGTTACATATGTATACGTCTCTAGATCCACAACGACGAAAAATTATCGCTATAATTTGGTCATAAATAAACCATGAATACGTTGTTATTTATGTTAATTAAGCTCAGGCAATACCGCTTTTTATAATTTATCAGTAAATATTTTCAATTACAGTGGCAATAAATTACAACTGAATATTAAATATGTTGCAGTTAATTTAAGTTTAAACTTTAACGCAATTGCTGTCTCTGTAGTATGAAGTAAGCTTTACGTCTACTTAATTTTCCATTTTAAAATTTATTAATAATTTTTTATTATGTATAATTAATTATTCCAATTAAAATTGAAGATGACTGTGAATTACTTTATATATAATTTCTTTGAAAGAAAGTTAGTCTGAGAAAAAGTGCATAACTTGTTTAATTAATAATGTAATTGAAAACATTAGATAAATATAATCTTTAAAACTAATGAGTTTTGTAATGCAGTAATCCCCAGTTAATTGCAATTTTAACAGTTTTGTGTGACTTATTCTGTGGGAAAATTATTTTTAAAATCATTAAACACTAAAATTGAAAGAAGTAACTATACGAGCATACATATATGACTACTTTATATATAATTGCCTTGAAGAAGTTTATATAGCACATAAAAGTTTAAAATTAACTTAACACTTACTACGTTTATGCGCGCACTATTTGCAAATAAAAATATTTGCAAATAAAATAACTCACTGTTTATACGGCGTTTTAAATGCATAAAAACTTGATAGCACTTCTATAGAAATGTTACTTATATTTGCAAAAAACATGTGCAAATGTATAAAATAACAAATAATTATTTGTTTTTGTTATCATTATTTTCTTTTATCAATGTTTTATGTGCAATATTCTATCAATTTATTGTTTTTATTAGCAAACATTTGTAAGTGTGGCAACCTTAAGCATTTTATTTGCAAATAGTGAGTTAATCGTGAATAGTTTTCTGAATTAGTAAGCCGCAATAAACAGAATAATATGGCAACAGTTTACAGTTTTATTTGCGAATAAGCCGAGCGTATAAACGTAGTAAGCGTAGGGTTTATTAAACGGAGTACACTGTAAATCGAATCTTTGAACACGTGTGTTTTTCCATTCCTTCCACCCTGATGTTTTTTATAGGCTGCTTTTAATTAAAATCAAAACGTGACACCACTGAATGTATTTTTAATTAAAGAAAACTTGTTCAGTTATAAATTTCCCACAGGTAAATCCCCACTCTACTTCCATTTATCCACAATTAAAATACGAGTAATGATGTGATTTCATGTACATACAACCTGTTTGTTCACTTTTTTTATATTGTAAATTTTATAAATTTATGTGCAAAACATTTTTACAAATTTAAGTCGTCAATTATACAAAATTTTATTTTGTACATACATACATAAATAACATCAGCGTTGCCAAATAAAGGGTGTTTTTTTGTAGAGGTATATGACTTTAAAAAGGAATAAAACAAAGATGAATTTTTTAAATTGACATGAAATTTACTTTATTGGAAAGATAATTGTCTGGCATAATAATTTAAATATGACTTCTGGCATATCACCGCCACGGCTGGCTTGGACGTAGTCTTATCTGGATGTCAAATTTCCGATGATTTTTTTCCAACATTTATGGCCGTAAGAAATCAATCGCTTAGAACTTGTTCTTCAACATTTTCATGCAATTCATGTTTTTCCCTTAATCTTGATAGTGGCGATAACTAAATATCTTAACGAAGCAATAAATTTTCGTAAATATGAAATCGAGTTGTTGGTGCATATTTTTGCATATTTTACTGAAAATTCGTACTTTTGCATAAATTGGTCATATCATATATTTTTTATATGCTGCTTTTGTATCATATTTGTTCAAAAATGAATGCCCCTATTACGGTTTACAACTCAACCAAATTTAGTTGAAATTGTAACAACTAAACTTTAAAACAACTTAACTGTTTTTGGCATTCTGAATTACAACTAATCTTAGTTGTATTCGAAACATTGTTCGAAAAGAATAGGTTTTTATATATGCTATGTTTTTTGAAACCATAGTACCCATCACAAAACATTTTAAATATTTTAAGATTTGGCCTAGTATTTTAGTTTTAGATTTCATGTTTTATGAATATGGCAATAATATTGGTTGACAAATGGGATTGGTTGGCGTCTGGAATAATGAAGCAAACCTAATACAACACTCGAAATAAAAACCAAAATACAACTGATAAAAATCAGTTGTCTCCTGGTGAAAAAAGTTGTAATCCATAATAAAAATTTTACAACTAGAACTAAACTATCCATTTAGTTGTAAATCATAATATGGGCCTAAAATTTCTAAGGTCGTAATCGACAAACAAAAGCTTGAAGGTTCCGTTTTATTTAAGGAGCAAAATTCTCAAAGTGCTGTACAAGAGCTTGCGTATTTCAATTTTAAATACTCGGTTGGTGTGATCCTTGAACATTAACGGCCTGGCCCACGATGTCGACAAGAAATTATCTGTCGCTTAGTTATATTGAAAACAAAAACAAAATAAGAAAATTTGTTTTTGTTTTCAATATACATAGGTAAGGGATCGATAATTTCTTGTCGACATCGTGGGCCAGGCCGTTAATTTTAGAATCAATTTAGATAGAGTGCATTACTTAAGAATATAATTTAAAGAGGACTGCAATTCATATAAATTTTAGTTAGACCATTTGAAATAATTCACTTGTCCGCACCTAGCCAGTTCAAGTAAACTTTCGTCTTTGTCCGACGAATCATTGAACCATAACTACGTTGTACGTTTTTTGATGTGTAAACATCTATACGCTAGGGGGTAAAAATCTTTTGACTTTGATTTCTTTGCTGAGATTTCTTTGCTTAGATTTCTTTGCTGAGATGCACACAGCATTGTCAAATCGGTGTGAGCTATGTATGAGTGTATAAGTGTTTGAAAGAAGCAATACCAAGCAGAGAAACAAGTCGACCGGCTCGAAGCCGACGGTGCGCCGCCACTGGTTATTTTTCTGTATATTTCCGTACACCAAAGGTGAAAATAAACCGTAAGAGCTACGGACTTGAAATTTTGGACACAATGTGTAGACATTTGGCCACTACAACAACAAATACATGAGAGTTAAAAACTAAAGGGAGTTCCAAAACGAATAACGAAAAATGTTAAAATCCCATGTAATATACATACAATTGTATGTACATATATACACTTGAAATTTTAAAAGTTAGTGTATTTTTATACAGACTAAAACAATTAACACTAAATTTAAAAAATTTAAATCAATGGGTGTTCCATCAGTTAATGCAATTTTGACTTTGTAATTTTGACAACTTGCTGTATCTTGGAAACCGTAAGAGCACAACTCTTGAAATTTTCAAAAACGGTAAAACTAAAAAATCAAAAAAATATAAAATCGCCAAATATAAAAAAATCGCCAAAAACATCAAAAAAATCGCCAAAACGAAAAAAATCACCAAATTAAAAAAAAGCTCTAGGACCAAAATAAATCGCGAAAAACCGGAAAAATCGTCAAAATGAAAAAAATCCTTAAACAAAAAAATCGCCAATATGAAAAAATCGCCAAAATGAAAAAATCGCCAAAATGAAAAAATTGCGAAAATTAAAAAAACCCAAAAAGAGAAAAAAACGCCAAAACGAGAAAAAAGCGATAAAACTGAAAAAAAAATCGTTTAAACTGAAAAAAACTTAAAAAAGGAAGAAAGCTAAATCAAAAAAAAAAATTATCAAAACCGAATGTGCGCGAGTCAAAGTCTCACTTTACTGAATTTATTTTAATTGCAATGCGTACACAACAACAAGAACAGCAACAACTAAACGATGAACAACAGGAATTAAAAAGTAAAAGTAAAGGCATTTACCATAGATGAGCACTGCAGTACCACTAAAGTTTCAGTAAAAACAATAAAAAATGTTTAACAAGTAAATTTTTACTGATTACTAAAATTTTTTTCTACAATTTTTATAAATTGCTTAAATGATTTGTTATATGAGGTGCATTGAATTTTCAGTAATCAGTAATGCCCGTATTCATAATGAAATTCTACCAAGTGGCTAAATGTTTTTCATACAAAAGTTTCAAAATTTGAATGAAAAAACTTTGCCACTTGCTACAATTTTATTATGATTACGGCCCCACGATTTTACTGGTAATGCAAATTAAATTTCATTAGCAGTAAAAATTTACTGAATTTTTTTTAGTAATCAGTAAATTTACTGCTTACTGCAATTTTGAATGCAGTACATATACATATACTGCAGTGTGCCCATTTACTAACCAAATAAGTTTAATAAAACGAACAAAAACCAACAAATTCATATGTATTTACAATATTGAAAGTTTTGATACTTTTAATTAATTAATTTAAAAAAATATACTAAAAGCATAAGTACTTCCAACTTAAAAAAAAATTTTCATTACTAGATGTTTACACATCTCCTCTATGATCGGAGTCACATTGCTTTTTGTTTTTGTACAAAATCAAAATTATAAAGGCACGTGGCCACAATGCCAAGATATCCAACGGGTAAGAGTTCTTTCGGGAGCAGCAAACGATCTATACTTTCTCATAGGGGATCATTCACATACTACGTAACACAATTTTCAAAGTTTTTATGCCCCCCCGCCCACCCCTTAAACGGTTTTTACAAAATTATCCGTACAGTAGTTTCGATTTAGCTGCCTTTTGTTTAAGTGCACTTTGCACTAACTGCCTAAAATGATAAATTTCTGTCGCTATTCTTTAAAATCCCATACGAATTCGTTTTTTAGGTGCACTTTCTATACCTGCACATTTAAGATAAGTGCCCTAAAATTTTGGTAATTTTAAAATATTTTCATACAAAAAATCAATGTTAGCTGCACATTTACTTAACTGCACAAAATATATTTTTTCCGTAATTATTGTTCAAAATCCTTTTTTAAGTGCACTGTGTATACCTGCGCATTTAACATATTTTTTGGCAGTTTTAAATTATTCTCATATAAAAAATTTAATTTAGCTGCATACATTAAAAAAACGTGGCTACATAAATATGCAACCATCCCAGCGAAAAATTTCAAAAAAGGTAATCAATCGGGTTTGGAATTAAGCATTTTAGATTAGATTACCAACTTAATGATTTTAAAAAGGCGTGAGACTAAAATAATCGATTCTTGAGAAGTACTTACTTTTTTTATTTCTCAACATTTCACGTAATATATTAAATCTAAAACAATCATTCTCTTCATTTAGCAACTTGTACATAATTTTTTAAGCTTTATGTAATGTGATTTGTAAGCGAGTAACGAAATGAAAATTGGTAATCAGAAAAGTAAGTCATTATATGGCAAGTAGTTCTGATGGTAATGTGTAATATTTTGTTGGGATGTGTGTGTGTAAAACCGAAGTCAAAAATTGTATACCTGCACATTTAGGCAGGTAAGTGCATTTAAGATAACAGCATTTTTGACTAATCTGCACAAAAAGTCGTGCAAAGTTGATTGTGCAGCTAAGTCAAAATTACTGTATAAATTTTCGAAACCATAACAAATCCTTGCCTCCTCCCTCCCCGGGGGGCGCAGAGTAATATGTGAACAGCCCCTATTAATTAAATTTCCAAAATCCACTCCGGGAGTTTTTTATGGTGACCACCAATATAAATCTTATTACTGCCGTATTCATAAAAAAATATTTATTAACGGCTTGTTTGACATATTCTATGCCAAATTTGTCAAATAAACCTAAACCTAAAATATTTTTTATGAATACATCAGATAATGTTTAAATAAGGAAAAGTAAAGTGAAAGTGTTGGTTTGTTTTAATAACATCAAATAATTTGCAAATATTGAAAGTAAAAGAAAACAAAAGGCATCAAATCGAAAAATCACTCAACTGTCAAGAAAAATGTATGAAAAAAAAATTAAAATATACTAGATATAGTTTATTTTTTCAATTGCTGCACTGGATTTCTATTAACTTGGAAATTTTTGTAACATTTCGTGATAAAGTTAATGAATTAATTGCAACAAAATTACAAAAAAAAATACTTCTAAATAAACAGTTGTTAGCAAAATAAATTAAATTTCGAATTTTCATTGAAGGGGATTTTTTCTTATATAAAACTAAAATCTTAACCATGATATAAATATAGAAGGTACTTCCATTCTCTCATTTTTTCTTGACATTCACCATCTGACAAGTATAAGTATTTTGAAGTTTCCGGTAAAATCGTACCGTATTAATTTAATATTTCCCCCTCTGTTTCCTGTTTGTTTGAAAATTTTATTCTAAAGTTATTTAAAAATTGTTTTTATAAAATACAGAATGTATAAATTAAACAATAATGCCCAAATTCTGTTCGACGATTGTATGGTCTTGTCTATGGACGAAAAAAAGCCGCAGTTATGATTCTTTAAAATATTATTTATTGTCTATGCTGGAAGGTTCGTGTATTTGCTTTATGATTTTGTTCTAAACATTATATCCAACACATATTTTGTCATATATTTTTCAAACTTTTGTATAATAGTTTAATATTATTTTTTTTAATTTTTTAAAAACATGGTAATAATATTTTAATTTTTCGTTATGAAAGACAACAACCATTTTTGAAGAAAATAATTTAGAGAATTCAAAAGCAAGAAAATTATTTTCAAACAAAAAAAAAACATCCTAAATCTTCTTACTAAAGAAATAAGAGTGTAGCATTTTTTAAATTCCCTTCATTTCCTGGTGTTCGCCAACAGTGGCTAAGAGCCTATAAGATCTGTGAAATAGACTTGCCAAAAGATCTGACCGGTTATTAAACCAATTTTTTTTAGAAAAGGATGCTACAATCAACAAGAAACATATTATGTAAATTAAACGGAATGCAATATCAATTACTATTTGTTAAACTTAATGAAAGTTCGTTGTCGTATAATCCAAATCATCAATCAATTTGGTTTCTCAGATGAAAATATAGTTAAAAGATTTATATTAAGCAGAAAACTTAAAAATATGAGATAAGTTATTACATAATCACTTTTTAAACTTCACAGATATGTAGTTATGTATAAAGGGTGTTTTTTTAGAGGTATAGAACTTTGAATTGAAATAAAACACAAGAAAATCGTTTTAATGTCCATCAATTTGGCTTTATTGGAAGGATAATTTTATGCCATTAATGCTTAAATATGATTTCGGGCATGTGGCCGCCGCGGCTGGCTCGAATAAAGCCAATTCTACAGGTCCAATTTTCAACCACTTTTTCGAGCATATGGGGCCGTATGTTGGCAATAACGCCACGAATGTTGGCTTCCAAGTCCCCTAACGTTTCTGGATTGTTGGCGTAGACGAGCGACTTCACATATCCCCAAAGAAAATAATCCAATGGTGTCAAATCACACGATCTTGGTGGCCAATTGACAGGTCCATTCCGCGAAATTATGCGCTCATCGAATGTTTCCTTCAATAAATCGATTGTGACGTGCGCTGTGTGGCATGTAGCGCCGTCTTGTTGGAACCACAACTCATCCACATTCATGCCACATTCAAATCTTCCATAAAGTTGATGGACAAAGCTCCAATTGCTGTGCACGGTGGCGAATCGATTCATTCGGGTCCTCTTCAACACTTTGCTCTACAGCGGCAATTGTTTCTTCGGTGCGCACTGTTCGACGTCTCTGCGGATGCGTATTATCACATAGAGTAAACATAGTGCGAAAACGATCCATGGTTAACCGAATTAATTGCTCTGATGGACGATTATGTCGACCATAAAATGGACGGAGCTTGCGGTAAACTTCGCGAACTGAACCATTATTTTCGAAATAAATTTGCACGATTTGCAAGCGTTGTTCTTTTGTCAACCTGTTCATGATGAAATGGCAAACCAAACTAAATATTAATCACTTGACAACTGACAAAATGGCCGCCAGTTAAAAAAGTGATGCCAACTTAAAGTTCTATACCTCAATAAAAAACACCCATTATAACTTTATTTATTCCCAAATTTTTGTTAAGATAATTACACATTTTTGTAAAAAAATTTCTAGGGGAAGACTTAAATTTTTTACTATATGGGAACATTTTTCTTTATTTCTCTCAAAAAACAAACTTCAAAAATACTTATTTTTAAAAACAAAGAGAGAATGGAAGTACCTTCTATATTTATATCATGATCTTAACAATGGAAATGATGTCGTCATCATTAGTGAAATTGTCAAAACATAACATTCTTTCCATAGGCGTATGGAAGGTACATACCCAACTGCCGCCTAGTAAAGGAGCAACACGGAGCTCATATGTACATGGTTGCTTCCCAACTACGGGTATGTAAGTAACTACCCAGCAAAAAATTAGGCATTGCCGTCAGAATTACTTGCCATATAATGACTTACTTTTCTGATTGCCAACTTTCATTACATTTCGCTTACAAATCACATTGCATAAAATTGAAAAAAATTATGTAGAACTTGATTGGTGAGAAGAATGATTCCTTTAGTTTTAATAGATTACGTGAACATGTTAAAATTTTTGCTGGGTACCTTTTATTGTTTGTTTAATGTGAAATTTTAACATTTAAGGCTCAACCCTGAAGTCTATCACAATACAAAGAATGTTGAAAAAATTAATATGCTATTGAGGGAGAATGCGATGTTATAAATTTTTTTTAATTGCTGAAAAAAAGATAGAATAATGCCCATTTTTTCAGTTGATAATCAAACCGTAATCGTTTTTAAGTTCTAATTAAATACGAAATTGTGTTTTTTAGTGCTTATTTAAATAATAATTAAATGCCCAACCTTGCGAAATTAAACACTACTTAAGTTTTATGATTGTACCATGTTGTTTTTATGCGTGTGTGTGTTTACTGAAAACATGCACATGAGCATCATGCGGTCGTATTAAAAAGAATTTCGTTTAAATTTCATAAATATATAAAATATACAGTACAAAGTTTCATATCATGGAATAAAGTAATATAAAAAGGCATTATGATGTTCTTTTGGTCTCATAAAATGAGTTTTTATGCAATTTAATTTTCTACATGTTGATAACCTAACTTTTTTGTTTACGTTAAACAGCTGCTGTTTGAAAAGCCTTCAATAATACTGGGAAATTTTGCAGTGCTACCGTACTTTCAACGTAATTTAATAAGAATTTTAATTAACCACTGAAAAAATGAAATCGTATTTAATTACAACTTAATTTTAAATAAAAATTACCTAATTACGTACTTAATTTTTAAGTTAAAAACTAGGGGTAAGAACTTATTCTAATTCTACAAGTGGGAAGAAAAAATAATTTCTCTCCTCATATTAATCACGATGTCGCTTAAATTTAAATTTTAAGTAGTTTGGTAACAAACTCGTATTAAAGCTTAGAATAAAAATGTTTCCTATAACAAATGTATCTGCTGATTAAAAAACTATCTTTTTTTATTCGTAGTTTTATATTGACATTCAAAAATCACAGCAATAAAATTAAAAAAAAGTATAAATTTGCGTGCAATGCATTTTAAAGCAAAATTATATTAAGAAGCTCATTACAGTTCAGAAAATTAGTATAGGTCTGACTGTTGAAATAAATTTTACACAGCTGTTGTTTCATAGGCCCAAAATTTAGGTTTTTAGATTTCTATCAATTGTTTTTTAATAAACATAAACATGACACGATTCTTAAATATCATCTTTGGAGCTATATACTCCGTTGGCCACATAAACAGACTATCAGCTGAATATGCAATTATGGGTGTGATTTCCTTTCAAGTTGTCTTTTAAGATACAATACCATCAGCGTGACCGTTAGACCGACTAAAGTGGCAAATTGCCTCTTTTTTGACTGCCTTGCCACTTTTTATCCCCCTTTTTTAGAGTGAATTATATAATAATAATTTTAACAATAAGCCCCCTAATGCAAAAAAAATATTTTACTTTGGCTTTAAAGTTCATATTAGTTGCCAAACACTTTAACATAGCTTTGTTATGCGGCCCCTACACGTTGCGACTTGTTGTACAATTTGATTAAGTTGTACAGCCAATTGTTACGTTAGAGGTCTGGTTGACCAACAGTTGGTCATCGGTTGAATGAAAAATCAAAAAATTTGGTTTTCATTCAACTGGCAAACAACTTATGTAGCTATCAAATTGGTATGTGTGATGGCGATTTCTTCTTTCGTTTGTCATTTTTATTCCGACGTTTTGTAAGCAACACCGTGCAAAGTAAATAATATGTGTGAAAAAGAAGTAAAAATGAAAATGCGAAATTTTATTGAGGAATATAAAACATTTTTTATTATTCTTTCCTTGATCTTCTTTTTCTTTCATCAAAAATTTATTTATGGCCAGTAGAGCTAAAAAATCGGAACTCATGTTGACTCTATAAAAATAATTTTTTAATGAAGTTTGATAAAAAAAAAAATTGGTTGAAAAATTGCAGCGTATGCAGTGAACGATCAACTGGTATATGCAACACAATTGTATGACCAATTGCAACGTGTAGGGCCGCATTAAGAAATCATATGCAAAAGAAAACTTTAATTATTTTGTGATTTAAAAATACAGGGTGGGCCAAAAGAAACCAAGGGGTGTAAAAGTTTAATAACTTTTTTGTTTATTAACTTATTTTTATTTTTTCTTTCAGATTATATAATATACAAAATGGAAATTTTTTTACACTAAGTATGAAAAATGATGTCTCTTAAATGACCACCGTTTTCAGCTTCGCACTGATGGGCTCTTTTTAGAGCATTTTCCATAACATCTTTCAAAACTTGTGGCTGTAGCGTTCGAATTTCTGCAACAATGTTTGCCTTGAGTTCAAGGATTGTCTCTGGCTTGTTCACGTACACTCGCTCCTTCAAAAAACCCCAAAGAAAATAGTCGGGTGCTGTCAAATCTGGCGATCGCGCTGGCCAAATAATTTCCGAATTTCGAGAAATTATTAGCTCTCCAAAAATTTGACTTAAAAGTGCCATTGTGTCTCGGGCAGTATGGGCAGTGGCTCCGTCCTGCTGAAACCACATACCAGGTCTGTTTTCAAGAGCAGGACGTAAAAAATTTTCTATCATAAACCGATACCGCTCTCCATTTACGGTTACAGCACTTCCATCTTCATTCTCGAAGAAGTAGGGCCCAATGACATTTTCAGATGTGATCCCACACCACACTGTACACCTGATGGGGTGCAATTGGCGTTGATGAATGGCTCTTGGATTTTGAGAACCCCAGAACCTACAGTTCTGCTTATTAACAAAGCCATTCAAATGAAAATGAGCTTCATCACTCATAATCAAATTTTCAATAAAGTTGATTTCATTTATTCATTTCTTATTTTCTGATTTTCATTTATTATTTTCATTCATTATAAATTCTCCAAGTGTTGTCTATATAATCTGAAAGAAAAAATAAGAAAAATTAATAAACAAAAAAGTTATTAAACTTTTACACCCCTTGGTTTTTTTTTGGCCCACCCTGTAAATACTGGTAACACCACCATGTTCAACAACCACTTCACAGCTTATGATGTACAAAATCGAATACAATTTTATTCATTCATTCGGGTATTTTTTATTTTATTAAATAAATTTTTATTATCTTGAAGTAAAGTAACCTAATGCCGGCCATACACTACACAAGTTCAGTGCTCAAGTCTGGCACTGTACAGTGCGTTTGTGTAGTGTATGGGGGCGGTTGTGCTATTTACGCAGTGAACTGAGTAAATATCAAAACGATTTTGATATTTGCTCAAGTTTGACAACTGTACAGTGAATTAGTGTAGTGTATGTTGCAAACGCTCGGTTTTGTCGTCATTTTTTAAGAGTTAAAAACAAAAAATGAGCGCAGAAAAAATATTCTGGACAGAGTTCCTAGAATTATACAGAATCGCCTGCATTATGGCGCATTAAAAGCAGTGATTATAGCAATAGTATTATGAAAATCGAAGCCTACGAAAAATTAATTAATAAACTAAAGGAAAAATACCCCGATGCAAATAGATAAATGGCTGTTAAAAAGATTAACACATTTAGGATTTAGGCTGTTTTTATTGCCACAGCAATTAATAAAATAGAGCAGTATTTGCACATGTTGTCTTCTTCACTTATAGCTTTAAAATAAAAACTGCACAGTTTACTTGTATAGTGTGTGTCACAAGCTTAGTTTACGCAGTGCCAGACTTGAGCACTGAACTTGCGTAGTGTATGGCCGGCATAAGTTAAAAAATTTGAGCTTCCGACATGGTAGGAAAACAGATAAACATTTCTATGAAGTAAAAGTAAAAATATATAAAAAATTATAACAATTTCTTTTATTCAAGTGAATTGAGTATTTCAATATCCAGCTTTGTTCGATTTGTTTTGATTGTATGTACATCACTAAAACATTTTTGTATTATTGTATTTATTTGAATATTTTTTTATGGATTTTGCTATGTATTTCGAATAATTTGGATAATTTGGTGATGTTTTCCATTACAAGACAGAAATAATAAATTTAAAATAAGAGCAGGCACTTCTAGCTTCGTTTTCATATATAACATGGATCAATATGTGCTATATTAACAAAAATATTTAAGGTACAAAATACACATTTTGGAAATATCAACTTAAAGTAGTATTAACAAACGTGGGTGCCTACTTTAGAATTTTGATAAAATAATTTTTTTAGAATACAACTTTACTTAACGTTGCTTGGCAAATCTTTGTTAAGTAATTTTGCATACGACCCAAAAATTTTAGTGTTTAGAAAAATATCATCGGTCACCCTGAATACCATGTTTAGGACCTGTCTTTCAGAAATTAATTTTATATATTCTTTTTATTAATGCATTTTTCACTTAATATTTTTTTAATTTTGTTGTTCTAAGTGGAGTAGTTTAAAGCATTATGTCAATGTTAGTTAACCAAATTTACTTTTTGTTCTTTAGTGGGCACATTGTTTATAAATAATTATGAATGTTTAAGAACCCAGTAAAAAATATATGGATTAATCCATAATCGAGCAATAAAGGAGTAATGACTTGTTCATCCATTTGGAGTAACAAGCGAGCTATCGAAACTTTTTCAGATCTTACAATATTTAAAGTTGTATCCTTGTTGTTAGAATCTTGAAAAGAAAATTCCCTAAAAAGTTACATGCAGCTGTCAATACATACGAATTTTGCCAAGCATTATGTGTAGCAACTTGAAAGCGATTTCTTGAATATTTGGCTGCAGCGTTCGGCAGGCATCGCTAAGAGATGTGCAGTATATTTAGTTTATATTTTCTAATTCAAGTTTTTAATGTTGGATATACAAAAAAATATTTTACAAACACTTGTGATGACCTCATTAAGTTACTGCTTAAGTAATTCTGAAGAATGCAAAAAGTTTGTAGCAAAAATTATTGAATAATTACTGGATATTCCGTTTTAAAAAAAAAATAATAATAATAAAATTGTTATTAAAATGAAGAAACAATGATAACATTTTTATTCAATCGCACTTGCGTCAGGTCTCACATTAATTTTATAAGAAAAAAACTACTTTTCTGATCTTGAACAAGATACAACGTTTACTTAATTACAATATCTTAATTATTTATTTTCTTTTTAATTGTCTATTTGACAAATAGTATGCAACCGTATACCCTTTCCCAACACTATTATGAGACTAGAATAAATATTGTCATATTCACACATTGAAACTTGCATGTCAAACAGACATATTTACGTTATTTGGAAAACACTGACAACAAACGTTTAATAAATACGGGTAGCACGTATCTACATATCACGTGTTGAAACTGCCAGCTAATGATTTCCGAAATAAATAAATATTATTATTACATACATTATATTATACATGTTATACATTTTGTTACATCTTTGACTCGTACGAAAACGAAATGAAAATTACAAATCACTTAAAACGACTTTTTTATCACATAAAAATACGGAAGAGATTTTGACGTGTTTGATTTTTATGCGTGTGCATCTGTCTTGGTTGTTGCCTTTTTAGTAAATTGTTTTAATCAGAGTGTTTAAATTGCTTTTGAAAATTACACTGTGATACAACAAGTGAACACTTGACTATACGAGTATAAACTAATATTTAATTTAAAGTCATGACTATTTATTAGTATTCAAAAGATATTTAATTGATTGTTAATTTATTAAATTTAAGGAATTGAAAATGGTCGTTACGCTCCGCTTTTACAGAGTTTTCAGTGAACTGTAAAAATTTATTAATCAGAAAATACGAAGTTTTCCAGTTCGTCATCAATATGCAAATGCTTTAATTTCAAAATTTATCCTATTTTTGCGCAACGCAAAGGAGGGTATTTTGATTATCAGTCTATATATGTATGTCGAACGCGTGGACCGATTTTAATGATTCTTTAATCCGGGGCACAATGAATCTGTCAAACGTTAAACTTCGCCTTTTTCAACTGACAGCTAAGTTGAAATACATGGTTTCTTATGAGGGCTGTTACATTCAGTACGTGTCCGTCAACGCAAAGTACAAAAACTGGTCAAATTTTAACTCTTTGCATACGTTGATTAGTTTGACAGATATTGGTTGGTTTTTTTGGTATGTTCTGAATTAGGTTTTTGTGTTTTGTGGCAGCAAAAATAAAATTAAACAAAAAAATAAACGAAATAAATAAAAAAATAAAAAATTTAATTTAATAAATAAAATGGAGAATCAACCTATTGAAACTGTTCAAATGCTTCCGTCAATAAAGTACGCAATGTGCCAACCTTCTCCGCCGTTGCGATAATGTCAGTTGAAAAAGGCGAAGTACAACGTATGACGGATACATTGTGCCCCGGCCTTTAGGTCAATGATTTGTCTCTAAAGATAGGCCAGTTGTCAAAATTTAATATAGAGGCCAACGGAAGCCATTTTGTAAATACGAAAAAAATAAGAAGTCGGCGAACTATATCAAAATGGATATCGTTCGACAGGTATTTTAAAATCATCTATATATATTTAAAATCATCATCCATTTAGGATTTTTAACGGTCCAAAGTTAATCGCAGTCGGGTTTTTTGATTTTTTTTTTGTATAAATACTTGTTGTATTTTTAACCAACAACTTAAAAAAAGGTAGTATGTCATTGATTTGTTTGAATTTTTTTATGTTTCTCACTTAACCTAAATTGTTTTCGTTGATTTTGTGACCTTATTTATCCAATTGCTGCGAAACTTAAGGCGCTCAGTTAGCCGACTGTAATGTAATGTAACTGCAAAGTAGGAAACAGCTGTTTCGAAATTTTTTATATGAAAAGTAGGTTACGTTACATTACATCTCTATAAGTATTTTCATTACATTTCACATAACAATAACGATCAGCTGTTTCCTACTGTTGCAGTTATATTGCATTACAGCAAAGAATATAAATTATATAGAATGCGCATCTCATACAAGCTAAAATTTTCTATGACGGGTATTACCAGTACTACCCGTCCAGCGTACGCACTCTCATTTCTTTCTGCAGTGTATGCTGAGAGCAGCTTTGCCGTTGTGACAATAAAGTATCACTTTTGACCATTTTTCGTGCCAATGAAACTTTATATGACCCTTTTTTCAATTTATCCCTTTGTATCATTTTAACAGAATGTATGCCGTAGGGCAATCATATATACAGTTTAGCATATCAGGTATTAGAAAAAGAGCTGTTCGTCCAGTTGGTGTCGATCATTTTATTGTTTTGGTCGATAGAAAAGCCAATAAATGGTGAAAATATTGCAAAACATCTGACTCCCAAATCCTTGATTCTAAATGCAAATTATTTCTCGGAGTATCACAATTAAAAAATTATGTATTTTAACCTACTTTCATCTTTAATCTTAATAAAACTTTTTATAAGCAAGTAAGTAAGTTTTTATAAAATGTTTATAAGTTAAAATAGGTTCAAATGAAGTAAATTTGGAAGCCAAAATTGGGGCTTTAAAGTATACATGTATGTAAATAAATGATCAGCATCAAAAAAAAGTAAAGTAAAATTTAGATGGAAAATTGAAGTTAATTCATTTTCTTTTTATTATAATTTTTCATTTATAAATGAAAAAAGTAAGAATAATTCAAATAATTAATTAAATAACTACGAACATATTTTTATAATACCGGCTAGTAGAGTATTTACAAATTCAGTTTTTAATTGCAAATAAGACGAGTATAAACGTGTTATAGATAGCTACTAAATAAAAAAAATCATGAAATCTAAAAAAAGAGTGGTCAAGTTGCGGCATTTCATATCGAATGAAATTCCAATCGAAATTAAATGCATATTTCGTTCGATATCGAGAGCCGTAATTTACCCAATTATTTAAGATTTATAAGAAAAAAATAGAGACTGTAAAAACCTAAATACATATATTGGACATGGTTCATCTCACTTGTTTACTTAAAAACCAGCATAACTCAAAAAATTTACTTTGAGGAAAAACCATTTGAAGTTTTTTAGAAAAATTTAAAATTCGATTCTGAAGAGGATAATATAGTTATACTATTCTTTCAAGGCATTATGCATAGTTCTTAAATACATATTTTTTTAACTGAATATCCTGTATTTCTTAATAAGTTCTTCACTTGGAATCTAATCTTTGACAAGTGTCTACTTTAAGTCTATTTGATAAATGTTTAGTAACGCTAATTTATGTTTATACTTTATGTTTTTTTGTAAATTATATTTTATAAAGATGAAGAAATAAGGTGTAATTCACTGACTTTAAAACTGCAGAATTTGGAAACTTATCATCCTTAAAACAAGCTTTATTTCAGCAACAGCAACTTTCCTCCGAAAATCGGTATTTTTTGTGGTAAAACTCGGATATTTTTACATATACCTAATTTACATTAAGCATTTTTTTCATGAAATTAGTTGCATGAAAATTTTTTATTTATCAATAGGAGGCCTGGAGGAGCAACTTATATCAAAAAAGTCGTCAAAAATGCATCAGAGATTCACTCTACGTCCTTTTTTATATAAAACTCTCTTTTATAGCCCTGCAATTAGCAAATAGAAAAAGTTGCGTGCAACAAAATTCATGAAATTTCATGAAAAAATGCTTAATGTAAATCAGGTAATAGTTTGTTTGCAATTGGCCGCATGTTTTGCTGTTGAAAAAGTAGCAAAATGCGACTTAAGTCGCACAACGGCAACGCTGGTAATAAGAGCAAAGAATCTCAGTGTGTGTTTGCTTGCGCTTCATACTTTCCCGCCGCATCGAAAGCGTAAGCAAAAAATGTTTAATTTTTTAGCTCAGATGCGCATTCTATACAATTTATATTCTTTGATTACAATCAGACAATTATTTATTTACCTTTGGTAAATACATTTGTAAGTATCACTATTCATTTTCTGTTTTCCCATTTTTCATTTTTCTATTTAGGTTAGGGGCTGTCCATATATTACGTAACGCTCAAGGGGGGGAGGGGGGTTCAAGTTTTGTTACGATTTTTTATGGTGGGGGGAGGGGGTCTTTGAAATTGTTACGTAACAGAAAAAATTACTAATTTTGTACAAAAATACGTATGTTTTTCTCACTTCTTCATTTAATTGATCATACGTGTTGCCTACATATATTATGTACGAGTGAGTATGTATAATACATACATCTGCCGAATGTCAACTTTTGATATTCGAGAATTTGAATTCGAATTTTTAAAACGATATCGCGAATACGAATATTTAAAACGATATTCGCGAATACGAATATCTATTGTATGTGAAATTTATGGACATTTAATTGGAGGTCTATTTTATTCTGCAAAATTAAATAAAAAAAATGTGTATGGAAAAGAACTTCATAATTCTGTCCGCGTACATTAAAGTTTATGAAAACTATCCAAAAATTTAAATAACATTTGAAAATTATACAAAGTTTTTATAATAAATTAAATAAATTGTAGTCAAACTGAACATACATGGTTCTGAATTCCTCATCTTTATCCATTTAGGAAAAGGTTTCTTGTAATTCTCATAGACAAAAAACCCAACAAAAAAGTTTGCCTACTAAATAGAATGCAAAAAAGTGTATGTACTCTCCAGTCGTGAGTACTCACAATTTGACTGAATAAGCCATTATTTTTGTATGAGAAGTTCAAAAAGTATGCGGGAACCTATACTTTTTGCCTACAAATATCCAAAAGTTAATAGATTACTGATTGCCTAAAAGTATTCAAAATATAATGGGTTATTTTATTTTATGCTCACAAAAATGCAAAATTTAATAAAATAGCCAAAAATTATAAACAAATAGAATTTTGTAACATAATTATAAAATTTTAACCTTTTTTGGGATTGTTAAAAATCATAATTTTACAAAGCAAATATATGAATACGTATATTGAAGAATATGCGAAAATACTTAGATTTTGTAAATATTTTTTAGATAATTTTCAGGATTAACTAGGAAGTACTACAATAAGTACCTTCATGTAATGATATAAATAAGTTGTCATTTTATTCATTACAAGACAGTCATTATTATACACATAAAATAATTAAATAAATAAGTGGCACTCATTACTTTGTAAGCCATTAAAAAAGTACTACCCATTACAAAATCTTCAAACTTTTTGCTAGCAAGTGTCCTTTCAAAAAATATATTCTTCTATAAATGTACATGACAATATCAAATTATTAAGTTTTAAATTTATTAAATAAATAAAAGTCTATTTTAAAATTTCATAAGAATTAAGAAAAGCATGTGTGCAAAGCACGGTATGTACTTCTTTTTTCAGAGGCCAGTTCTATTGCTTTGCAAATCGGACCAAATGTCAGTTTTGAAAGTAATATTTTCCTTCCATTGTGTGCAATTTAGTTTTCAATGTTCCTGACAAAACTTCATATTTTTTATCAACCCAACGAGTCACAGTAGCTCTACTTGGAACTTTACAATGCGGTGATATAACTTTCACTGGGTGTCTAAAACCTTCTGTAACAGTAATTTTAAGCCATATATATTATTGATTTTTACATCAAATATGGAAAAACAACTTACATTGCTGATTATTACCAATACCAAGAAAATTTTGACAAATTTTTCACAATAAAAAACGTTTAAAAAAGTCATTCTAGGAGGGGTTTTTTTTATCACTACATTAAATGAGTTGCAAGCATCAATATATACAAAAAGTCGTCTTTACGATACATCGAATAATAACATCGATGTATCGATTAACATCGTATGATACGATACATCGGCATTTATTCGATGTATCAAAACCAAAACATCGATGTTTACGAGGCATCGATTAACATCGAGCAGCTCTAGTGTTAATGGAAACTTGCATTAATTTTTAATTGTTATTTTAATTTTTTATGCAACAGAACTTAAAAAAAAAATATTATGAAAACAACAGTGAAATGTGTTTAGGAACTAGATTGTGTGCCCCTCTAATTTTAAGGCAAATATGTATTGAAAATGTAATGTTGTAGAAGGGACAAAAATTAAGAAAAGGAAAATTTCATATCTTTCGTAATTGACATCATTTTGATTCATTTGATGTCCCAACAATCTGTATGTTTAAAGCGGGTTAAAAATGTTCTCTTTTAGAAAATGAAATATAATTCACCATGGCAACCTTTACTGATCCAAGATATAATTTTTTTGTTTCACGCACATTTTAGATTGATTTGAAGATGGCCAAACGGAGTCATCTTTAAGCTCTCTTTCGTCTTTATGTTTGAAATACTGCTCATTCATCAATACGGAAAACTATAGCAGATTATTTGGCAAAAAACGCATAGAAAAAAAAAATAAAAAATTATTTTTTTTTAATTCTTACAAACTAATATTTGTGTGCCATTCATTTAAATTTCGTTTTGGATTTATGAATTTCTTTATATATATTTTTTAACGAATACGAATATCTAGAAACGGCCGAATGTTTTGGAATTCCAATACACATCACTAATACATACATACAGTTTAGGAATGGAATAAGCTCTCTATAAAACCATAATTTTTGGAGTTTTTGGACACTTGGGAAGAAATTTAAAAAATAGTTTCGTCAATATATGGAGTACGTTCATACGTAAGCTTATTTTATTTTTCTCTACGCACTGTGCTAGTCTAACAAATAAATTTAAAACAATGAATTAAATTTAATTTTTTTTAATAAAAACTTTAAACTGTTTAATTTATTTTTTATCTCATTGTTACGTTATTCCTGGGGGTGGGGGGGGGGGGGTTCACAGTTTTGTTACGATCTGTTACTAGGGGGGAGGGGGGGGGGTCAAAAATCGGGGAAAACAGCGTTACGTAATATATGGACAGCCCCTTAGCACGAAGTTATATTACTCTACCTAAGTATGTTTAACTATTCTTGCTTATCTTTTGCGATCATCGGTGACAATAAAAATGATTAACTAAATGTATAAATAAGTAAATATATTTAGAATTTGCTAATCTGATTGGCACCGACTTCGAATAGCACTGAATCTACATTTATTTTTAAGTTTTATGTACAATTTCAACTGCAGTAAATTTTGTAATACTAATTGAGAGTTTTCCCCGATTGTGCTTGATTTTAGTTGTGGATTACGTTGAATTTTGGCTTTCATCTTTCGAACCATTTCTCAAGGTGCTGATGTTTTTGGATGTGCATTCACTGCCATTTTTAAGTTCATTAACAATACCTGCCTGCGATTAGCCAGCCAAAATACAAACTAAAATAACACTCTTGCGTTTGAAGTCTATTAACTTTTTTAACGGTGACGTAGAACGATTTGCTTCCGTAGGCTTATAAAAAATATATAACAGTCTGACGCTTGTTAAAAAGTGGGCGTGCTGTCATTAACTTAGTTTGATTGCTTTTTCAGCACGTACGAATATGTACTCGTATAAATGTAAATATGTATTTACTTTTTTTAATAACTCAGTGTTACTACAGAAAATATTTAAATTTGTCAAGGTTGTTAAGCAGACTTGTTGCTTTATTCAAGAATCGAGAAATAAAAAGAAGACATGTAAGTCATCAAAATGTAAGTGGATATTTGCTGAGTCGTACTTATTTTAGTTTTTGCTTTATATAATTTTTTTAGCAAACATTTTATTGTTATTGAAAGAGAATTAATTACTAGGGAGGTAACGAATTTCGATTAGCGAATAAGAAAGCGAATAATAAATTTTTATTTATGCGAAAACGAACGCAAATACTAATTACAATACATTAAAAAATTATATTTAAATTCAATATTTATTAATTTCTTACTCATAAAAGTTATTTAAACAGAAAAATATCGTTAACGATATCCCCCAACTAAAATTTTGAGGAAAACACATTTTCAAAATGGAAAATATTCAGATGTTTAATGAGAATATGTCCAATGTAATAAAATAAATAAAATTTGTTAGCGCATATTTGCATTTTTTGGCGCGATTATTTCGATTAAATACCACGGAATCTCTAAAAAATTTGAATTGCTAGGTCGTTTTGTTTTGCCTTTTAATATGAAAATAAATATAAATAATAATTAATAAGAAGTTCACAAAATGTTAAGCAATCAATCCACTCGTACAAAGGTGAAAAACTATCGTTAGTGTCGCTATCGAAAGTTTTCGATAGTTTAAAAAACTTTATCGATATATTGATTCAAGACTATCGAAAGTTAGAAAAACTATCGATGTATCGACGATACTATCGTGATAGTAACGAAGTTGTATGGTTCTCGTATAATATACATATTTATTTGAACTAAAAATTCAAAAACAATATATTTTTAAACAAAATAATATATGTAGAATTTTATTTTCCAGTTCAATGATAACAAAAATTTAAATTATTATTATATGAAAAATAAATGAGATTGATTGTTTTCAAATATTAATTGATTGCAGAATTAAAACACAAAAAAAGTAAAAAAAAAATTAACTATCGATAGTGCATCGACCCTACGTGAAAAATATTTTCGCTCAAATCAAACACTTTTCCTTTTCTTTTGCACAAAGTGAAAAATATTTTCAAACATCGCTGGATTTTAGTTGATATGTGTGACAACTTGTTTATAGAAGAGTATTCCGCCAAAAATTTTTGAGCTTTGCTTACAGACATATTTTATATAACACCCCTTTTAGACACGCAAAGTTTACTTTGCAAACTCTTAATTCAGTTGTGTGCAAGACAGAGGAGTAAATACTTTCTCTTTCTGTATGTCACCCAGCTGAATTAAGACTTTGCAAAGTAAACTTTCCGTGTGTAAAAGGGGTATAAGGACACTCAAAGTCTACTTTCCAAAGCCTTAATTCAGCTAGGAGAAAGACAGAGAGAGAGAGAGAGAGAGAGAGAGAGAAAGTATTCTTACTTCTGTCTTCCACAAAGCTGAAATAAGACTTTTTAAAGTTAACTTTGCGTGTCCACCATGTTGGTTGCTTAAAATGATTTTCGTATTTTTTGACATTTTTTAATCGGATAAACTACATATTTTTGCCTAGACTGGCAATAAATTTATTAACATAAATACATATGTATATTTCAGCAAATTTCAAAATATTGATATTGCCAATGGAGACAGCTCATTGCCAGTGCTTGCAATAATTGCGGCAATAATTTTCAACAGTTTTTCGTTGACAATTATTGATTACATGAAACGTCAAACTCTGTGTTAATTTATATTCGAATTGTCTGTATTAGTGATATTGAGAAAATAAATTAAAAAAAGGAAAACAGTCTATTGAAAACGTGTGTAGTAAAATAATTTGTACTGTAATTGGAAAATTTTACTTGTTTTTATGGTTAAGCATTTCGTTCCCGCTTTTGGAACTCGTCACACAGAAAAAATTAATCCCACAAAATTTTGCAACAAACGTGTGTTTTGAAATATAATTTAGTTTCAGTAAATATTTTTTACAGTTCCAGTATATTATTTGTTCCGATTTTATTTTATATAAAAAAATTGTAATTATAGAATGAAAATTATCTATATAACCTACCATTTACACATGAAATTAATTGCAAGAAAGTAGCAATACAATCAAATTTGTTCACTACCACACTCACATTGTTTTTAATTTCCAGTCAGGAAAGTAAATTTTTGATGTTTTCAGAAAGTAAAATGAAAAAGTTTAACAGTGTTACCCCCCTTCAATATTTTTACAAATATACAGGATTGTGGTATATAGGTATAGCATTGCACAGATGCATTTGTTTGCACCAGTTTTGCGTGTTGTTTGGTTCTTGTATGAAAAAATATGTTATTTAGCGTTTCTTTTACTAGTTGTAAATGTTGATTTTTAAAGCAGTTATTGTATGGTTGTGCAATGACCAAATGAGAAAAACACGTTTGTATGAATTTGTTTTTCTATAACAAATAAGATACATAAAACTGGTTTTAACATAAGTACCACATGGTGTGTTGAAAAAAAAATCCATGGTTGATGAATGAATGAATGAAAGTAAAATTTCACATACACATGTAAGTAAATGATACATGTACATAAAACACATGCATTTGTAATTACTCTCAGAGCAAAATTGTCTCTTTCTCTCTCTATACTTTGGCTGCGCCCAGCGTGACCGTTTGACCGACTAAAGTGGCAAATTGCCACTTTTTCGACTGCCTTGCCACTTTTTTAACTGCCTTGCCAATTTTTGTCTTCCTGTTTTTAGAGTGAGTTATATAAAAATACATTAAAAATTAAAATTTTAGTGTAGTTTTCTCGTTTTTTTTTTAATTTTGCCCCTTTTCTTTGATAAATCCCCTTTTGGTGCCACTTTTTGAAAAATGTCATCGGTCACCCTGGCTGCGCCACAAAATAACATAACGAACGTCCGCACATACATCTCCACATCATGTATTTGTTTCAATAGTGGTTTTCTCATATATTTGTATTGCAATATGTATTTTTGGGCAAAAACAGATCAAACAGTTGATCAGCAGCAATACAATAAGCAATTGTTATTTGTTTTAATTGTATTTTAATTTGGAAAAGCACGCACACACAATAACTCTTATACTAGTTCTGTCGCTCACACTACAATTATATGGTACATACCATGGTATATTTGTTTTGGCTATACAAACGAGTATACAAATGCAACCCTATAATAGGTATTATAAATTATGCTTATTTTTTAAAAATATTTAAAGAATTGTAATATCTTATGTTCAAATAAACACGAATAAGACCTTTCAAACCTTTTTACAACAATAATCATATTAAAATATGTACAATAATACTAATTCCCAATTTATTCCCTTATAAATTTGTATATGTGATATTCTGGGTAACTCTAAATAAGTAGTAAACAAAACAATTTCTTGCAACTTTACGTTTCGACGACATTTTTAAAATGAGCTTTCAGTTTCCCATGAAAACGAACAAGAAATTTTCATGAAAGTCATTTATTTCATTAGAATTTTTATTCATAATACGTATGCAGAAATTTCAAGAAAGTACTTTCATGTGTAAATGTAGCGTAAAGTAAAATTTGTAAAAAAAATTTTTTTGATTTATTTTTTTTTATATTTAAATTTTATTTTCAGTTAAATTTATTTTTAACCCCCGACTAAAAAAAGGGGTGTTATAAGTTTGTAGTGTGTGGCTGTGTATCTGTGTGTCTGTCCGTGTCCACGTACAGACCAAACGGCTGAACCGATTTTGTTAGTTTTTTCTGTTTGAAAGGTGACTTGATCGAGAGGGTTCTGAGCCATGTTTTAAGAAAATCGGTCCAGCCGTTTAGAAGATATCGCATCTTCTCTAGATATAATCGGGGGGTTTTAAATTTTTAATTTTTGTTATTATATACTGTAAAAAAATTTTTCTGATTTTCTTTAATTTTTTCTACAAATTATTTTATAGATATAAAAAACATTTTATTTTTTTTTAAGATTTCTGTTTGCGGTTTTTAAACTTATATTGTGATTCTCAATATAGTATTAAGAGTCTTACTATAAACATACGGAGTTTGTTAGCTAAATTCAAAAATTTTTTTGGGTTGAAGTCTACTGACGAGTTCCAAAATCGGGAACGAAATGCTTAACCATAAAAACAAGCCAATTTTTTAAAGTAAAAAAAAATAGTTGAACCTTTTATTTGATTCAGTTATTTTTTTTTTTCAAATAAAACTTTTACTAATTTTCTTTTTAAATTGGTAAGAATTTTTATTGATTCAGTTAATTTATTTTCTGATAATACGAAAAATTTTAGTGAATGTGTTTGTAAATTATAAAAAAAAAATAAAAATGAATAATACAAAAAAAATCTGCAAAAATGTTTTTCTGTTCCTATTAATACATTTGACTGAAAATATTTTGAGTTTCAATTAACTTTTTTCTGTAATGCCATAATAAGTTAACTAAAAATAAAACTTTTTTTCCAGTTAAATTTTTACAAAATTGTTATCAGAATCTACAAATTTCTTTGTAGGTCCGCATTCACACAAAAAATTTACTGATTGAATGAATTTGGTTACTGAAAACGAAATTTAGTTATTTCTGTGCAGTAGACTTCAACCCAAAATATTTTTGAATTTATCTAACAAACATCGTATGTTTATAGTAAGACTAGTAAGACTATAAATATACGATTAGTTTAATAAAACAAAAAATTTTTCAATTAAACAGCGTATTATATTTTTTTCTGTGCATCTTCCCTGTTGACTTTTTCCATATAAAGAAGGTCCAAAGTTTATTTGTTTAGTATTCGCTTGAAATATTTGCGAATGCAAATAACAAGAGTAAGCGAGTAATTTTGCGAATGCAAATGCAAACATTCTTTACATCCCTAGTGCACACCCATAATCAGGTGACTAAAATTATAATAATTGAAACAATAAAAGAAATTTTTTACATATTTAATTTTTAATATGTAATATATGGCCTGAAAATTGAATTCTTGAGACAAAAAATAATTATTTTCAGACTGTTTTGTCATAAGAGGGGTTAGAACACAAGGGATTCAAGTGACTAATATTAAGTAATGCAATAAAAAAATTTAGATACTTTGTGGAATCTAACTTTTTTAGTAAGAAAAAAAAATATAAATTTTTCTTACAAAGATTACCACAAATAACTTTTAAAGTGAGGCAGGTCGCACTTGAACCCCTTGTGCTCTATTAATTTTTGTTTTTTAATTTTTAAATATATGAACGTGTGCCCCTAAATAATAAATGAAAACAGATACACGAAATTTAAAAAAAAAACATTTTATTGAGAAACCTTTTTTGCTACATTTTTTAGTCGTCATAGTCAGATTGCATTACATCTTCGGGCTCATCTTCATCCTTACATTCGCTTTTAATTCTTTCCTCCATTCTATCGTGAGGAGGTGCTTTGAACTAGTCATGGTAAAATTTTTACAACAATGTGCTACAAGCTTCTCCCAACCTTGAGGTACATAAATTTATCTGATATTTTTAGGGTTACGTACACCAAAGGTGAAAAGGAACCCTATTGTTTTCGCTACGCTGTCCGTCTGTCACACGCTATTTTCTCAGGAACCGTAATAGCTACGGACAGAGTATATAGAACCTTGGCCGCTACAACAAATACATGAGAGTTAAAAATTAAAGGGTGTTCCAAAACGACCAACGGAATATGTTAAAATCCAATGTATTATTCATACAATTGTATGTACATAACGCACTTGTTCCTCAAAAGCGTAATAACTCAAAATTCATGAATTTTCAGTAGAGGCCAAAAACTGTTTCTGTTGATTCTAGCGATATATTACAGCAAAAAATTATGTCATTGTAAGAAAATACAATTAAAAAAGAATACAACGTTTTGTTTTTTTATCGCTTAAGTGATTTTCAAAAAAAAATACTACTTTTTGAGTTGTTATTCTTTTTCTGAAATTTTTTAGTTTAACTAGTGGTGTTATTTCGAGTTTACCCAGTTTAACTGAAAATTCACTCTGGATTACATAAATCGTTAGCAGTCTAAAACAACAACAACTAGAAATGTCGCTCTTTGTATGAAAAAACTTTGATCTGTTTTGCTCAAGCACTTGCAAACAATTAAAAATGTCTTCCTTTAATTGAGACTAAATGTAGAAACAGAATAAAGTCTGCAACTTCAGGAAAATCGCTGACAAATTAATCAAGCCCATAATAACATCGACGGCAGTAACTTCAAATGCTCTCTAATTTTTGTTTTATTTTCTTTTGTGCTTATTTTTCTTTGCAGTTTTGTTTACAAAATGTATGAAATTTATTGTGTTGTCTGTTTAATCATTAAATCAGTTATTCTAAAAACACAAAGAGAGTCATAACGGTTTTTTTTCACGGAAAAGAAGACAAATAATCAAAGGGAGATTTTTACAGTGGGTAGATATGACCTCTGTTGTTTGGTTTTTTGCAAAAATTAAAAATTTGAAAATTTCGAGTTGTTACGCTTTTGAGGAACAAGTGTGATATGTATATTGACACTTGAAATTTGTAAACTTAGTGTATTTTTATACAGACTACAACAATTAATACTAAAATTTAAATTAAAGGGTGGTCAATCAGTTAATACAATTTTAACTATGTAATTTTGACAACTTGCTATATCTTGGAAACCGTAAGAAATCCTGAAATTTTCAAAAACGGCAAAACTAAAAAAATTCGAAAATTATTAAATTGCCAAACCAAAAAAAAAACGTCAAAAACCAAAAAAAAATCGCTAAAACGAAAAAAACACCAAATTAGAAAAAATTTCTAACACTAAAATAAATCAGCAAAACCGAACAAATCGTCAAAATGAAAAAATCGCCAAAATTAAAAAAAAACGTCAAAAACCGAAAAAATTGCCAAAACGCGAAAAAGGAGCCAAAACTAAAAAAACCGCCCAAATGACAAAAATTGTCAAAATGAAAAAAAAAATCGCCAAATTGAAAAAACGCCAACAACCGAAAAAAATCGCAAAATCGCGAAAAAGGCGCCAAAACTAAAAAAATCGCCTATATGAAAAAATCGCCCAAAATGAAAATAATCGCCAAAATGAAGAAAAATCACCAAAGTGAAAAAACGCCAAAAACCGAAAAAATCGACATAACGGGGAAAAAAGTGCCAAAACTAAAAAAGCGCCAAAAACCGAAAAAACGCAAAAAACACCAAAACTGAAAAACGCTCAAATCCGAAAAAACCCAAAATCGAAAAAAAACCAAAACTATTTATTGTATAGGCTAAAGTTCGTATTGAATTACATATCTACAGCCGTATTCATAAAAATTTTAAACCGCGTTTCAAATATTGTTTAAGCAAAATTCGCTAAAATTGTATTCATAATAGAATTTTAGCTTAAAAAACGGTTTTTAAACCTTGCGTAAATCAGCAAATTTTAAAATTGACTGCCCCCATGTTTAAACCAATTTTAAGGTGACGTTGTTGTAATTTTGCTTCGTTTTTGTTTACATTTTGAACTTTACCTGTGTGTACATATGTGTGTATGTATGTATGTACTTATGTATGCATGTATGTATGCATATGCCAGTGTTATTTAGAAGAAAACAATGTATTTTTTTTATAGAAACTATTGCCGAAATAACAAATATACTCCAAAGAATATTTAAAAGAAAAGGAGCGATCCAGTTTCCATTCCCAGTCATCGTTTTCTCATTTTATGTGTTAACAAAAATAGTATAATTGTAGAAAATTAACTAGTGATGTATAAACACTCAAAACAAACAAAATAAAGCTCGTTATTCTAGTGCTTCTTTATCTGCAATAAAATATATAATATAAAAAGCACTTTTAACAAAGATTTGTTGTGAACTTTTTTTATTATTTTATTAAATACAAGTTGGAACATATCTTTTATTTTATAGAAACAATATTTCTCTGAAAACCGACAAATAAACAAAATAGCCACGAGTACTTTGTGAGTTAACAATCGTTGTTTTGCAGAACTAATATGCAAGTGACAAATAAAGAATACAGTGTTGCCACGATATTTTAAAAAAATTTAGTTAATTGATTTTTAGTTAAAAAACTGATTATGAATACCAATATTTAAAAAACGTTATTAGCCTTAAAACATTTTTTAACTAATATGAATTTTAAACCTCAATCAACTTTTTTTATGAATACGGCTGCTAGTGTCCGTACGGAACCCTTCGTGCGCGGGTCAAAGTCGCACTTCACTGAATTTATTTGTTTTTAATTTCAATAATTCCAAAATTTTGGTCACACTCCTTGAATGAATGATTCACTTCTAAAATATGAGCATTTTGAACAACATACAACGAAAACTGGATAATGTAGTGTCTCTTATTCTGTCCACTATATAATTTTTTGGCAGTCAAGTGAAACTTGTCCTTCATTTCACATATACATATTAGCTTCTCTTGGTACACAAGGAATATATGATCTCTTAAACCCCTTCTGCTACAAGCATAACAGATTTTTTAATGAGATGTGCTGGAATTGCTCTCCATATTTCACCACCGGAAAGAAATCGTACTTTGACCACTTAGGCCCTGAATTTCTCTGAACTTTACCTGAAAATTAAATGAGTAAACTCAATTTGAAAAAAAAGCACATGAACTTCTTGTGCTTTAAGTCCCTCATATATCTTTTAATTCCCATAAATAAATTCTATTTTAAACAAAGATTTTAATTCGAATTAATTAATATCTAAACAGAAAAGAATAACTGACGCAAGACATTCAAAGATAAACCTGTATAAAAGCGTACGGCCATCAACTTGATTTGAAAATACAAAAATATTTATGCGAATCGAATTAAAAAACGCTTCAACTTCAACTTTTATTAAAAAAAATTTCATTGTTCATTAAATAACATTTGTGGTTTTTGTAAGAAGTTTAATTTAATTTTTATTCTCATCGCTTTTATGTATTTTTTTCAGACAAAAAGTGATCACTGATCGCACATTTCAAATGATGTTAAACAAGTAATTTGTGATTAAAAAAAAAAAAAAAACTAAGCATCCGCAGGAATAAAAACTAATCATGAGATGATAGAGATTTTATGCCATCACACACATTTTTATATTAAGACGTAATCCATTTTATTTAGCGTTTGCCCAAAATTTTATTTCATGTTTGTGGACAATATAAATTCATGTTGGAAATTTTTGACAATTTATTTTATTTGCGTTTTTTTCCATTAGTTTATATGTTCGTTTGATGGATTTTTTTTATAATACGAATATCATGTTAAATTTCGTTTATTTTAATTTACGGAATTCGCAGTTCATTGTTTTGGGGTCATTATCAAATTTCATAAATGACAACAAAAAAACTTTTTTAATACATATGGGCATTTCCTGGGGTCACGAACGTTCGTTCGTACGCTTTTGATGTACAAAAAATATAGAAAACAAAACTTTTGCAAGCATTTTTTTGCGATTTGATAGCATTCTGGAAGCTCTGTGCTTAGTGCAAAAGATGGATTTCATCGAGTTTAAGTTTTTATATTAATAGTTATAAACATGCGGTCACGAACGTACTCAAAATAGAAGTCAACTTTGGCTGACAGTAGTGAAATGTAAAAATCTGCGAAATGGAACAGAATAATGAAGAGTGATTAATTTATTTTAAAAGTGTATTAATGTAGGTCTCTATCCAGTATTTACACAATAAAATATCTCTAGTGGTTTTTGTTTAATTAGCTTAATTACCGGTCGAGAACGTACGATTTTTCCACATGTTTTTTTTTTATTATTATTACCATGCCTCCTTCCCATTTTCGAACTTTTTTTTTTGTTCTCCTTACACTTTTCTCTTCTGACTTGATTGTTATAGAGAGATTTTGAAGAAAGAGTGCAAACATAACATATTTTTTGCATGTAAAATAGTTATATAAAGGGTGTCCCAACAAGAACGCAAGATTTAAATTTGGCGCCATTCGAAGTGTCATTGTTTGACATTTGAACAATTGTAGAAGGTACGAGGTTAGTAAAAATGGAGCGCTACACGAATGAACAACGCATTGTGAAATTGTTTTACCAAAATGGTGAAAGTTTTGCGGCTACAGTTCGCAAATTTGCGATCAATTTGGGGTCACAATAATGCTCCAAAAGAGTCAACTGTAAAGACATTAATGGATAAATTTGCCGAAACTGGGTCTGGTAGTGATGTAAAGACAACAACGCGCCTTCGACCAGGTCGATCGACCGAAAATGTCGCAGCTGTACGTGATGATGTCGCTCAAACGCAGGTCAAGCGAAAACAGTCAATGGTGTTCGGTATCGTGAAATGATAACCAGTTTTTTCGTGCCTAGAATTGAAGAAATGAATGTGGAGGGCATGTGGTTTCAACAAGACGGCGCCACATGTCATACAGCCAGAGAAACAATTCAATTGCTACATCAGTCATTTCCCGGTCGTGTTATTTTGCGTTTTGGAGACCAGAATTGGCCGCCTAGATCGTGCGACTTAACACCAATAGACTTTTTTCTTTGGGGTTTTTTGAAGTCGATGGTTTACGCGAATAAGCCGACGACGACTCAAGCCTTAAAAGAGGAAATTGGACGCTGCATTAATGAAATACCGCAGCATTTATGCAAAACGGCCATTGAAAATTTCATTAAAAGATCGCGTGTGTGCCAACAAAGCCGCGGCGGCCATCTGCCCGATTTGTTGTTCCACACATAACCTCATTTTGTCTACTTTACGATATAATAAAGTTTCACGATTTTTTTTTAATATCTGTTTTATTTAAAATTTAAATCTTGCGTTCTTGTTGGGACACCCTTTATAAAAACGTCTTTAGAAGTAGCTTAAAAAGAAAATATAAAATTTTGCAGCTTCCAGCCCAATTTTCTCAAGTAAAACAGCTGAGATATGCTATTAAACCATTCTTTTATATAAACATAGACTTTTTTATAATTAAAAACAAAAAAACAATAAATCACGATGATAATCAACATTTCATTTTTCCAGCCTGGTAGACCATTCGACGGAAATGCCAATATATTTCTTTGTGATTCTTTATGTACTTGCTGATAATATTTCGTTTTTATGTTAGTAAAAAAATGTATTTAATACAAGCACATATTCGTACTCTTATGAAGGTAATAATTGCATTTAATTGAATAAAAAATAAGATCACCCTACTGCCAGTGCTTAAATCACTGCTGGCCACCGAGAGAAACACAGCTGATCACATTAGGTTTGTTCATTTACTAAAAATTGTTACGAACTTGTAACAATTATTACTGGAAAGTGTTCATTAACTCCAAAAAGTTTGCAAGGAGAGAGCGTCAAAAGAGGGGGAAAAAATTGAGAGACAAAAAAATTCCCACAAATTATTACTAGTAAAATTTTTATTTGCAATAATTATCCAACCAACTGTTGTGTATTTTGTTGTCAAATTAATTATGTATTTCAAAAATATCTGAAAAAGGAAAACTGAAAAATATGTATTTCTTTGTTAAATAACAAAAATTAAAAATTTTAAAAAACCCCCAACTTTCTTCAGAAAAGATGTTACATCTTCTAAACGGCTGGACCGATTTTCTTCAAACATAGCTAAGAACCCTCTCGATCAAGTCATCTTTCAAACAGAAAAAACTAAATGAAAATCGGTCCAGCCGTTTGGCCTGTACGTGGACACGGACAGACACACAGATACACAGACACACACTACAAACTTACATATAACACTCCTTTTTTTAGTCGGGGGTTAAAAAAAAAAACATGTATACGTATGAAAAAAAGAAAGCATGTTCCATAGTGTAATTATACAGGTGACTGTGTAAGGATTTGTTATACAAAAATATGGCAACCATAGCAGTGTAAAGAACCGAAGAATGTCAAAAGCACAAAAATAATTGTACTAAAACCAAAACAAAATTGAAGACTTTGACATTATTCAGCTACAAAGCACACAGAGCAAAAAATTATCAGCTGAAGTAGCGCTGCCACCTAGTTAGATACACCTTGGCACGTTCTTTTGATTTATTGTTTTTCTTTCATTGAGACACATAAATTCAATTTTAATGGCAAATAATTTTGTTTGTTTCTCATATATGATCAGAGATGGCAAGTCGCATTTTTGTGTTTGCTAATAGAACAAAATTAAAAAATTATGAAAAATTCATAAAAATACATGAAACTGTATAAAGAATTTCATATTAAATCTCAATTTCTAAAAAAATGCAATTTAAAATATTCTCAAGCAAAATACATCAATACAAGTTTTTGCAAGTAAAGCGTTCATTTACTTCTTCATATTTAGGAGAGATATTTTGAACAATTATGTTTTTTATTTGCTTTATTATTTTTAAACTACAAATTTTTTTTTCTTGGAAATAATTTAATATTTTTTAAGCAATTATTGTGTATCAAATAATAGAAACACAAACACATTGCCAGAGTTATAAGAAACGCACTGAACATACGTGTTTAACAAAGTGTTTAGATCTAAAACATCTCATTTGAGATGTTTAACAAGTCAATGTATGGTAAAACATATAAAAATCGTCGTGTTTAAGCTCTTAAACTCAGCCTAAGTGTGAACATAGTATAAGCTCTTAAACACGAATGAGACATTAAACACTTAAGTGTGAACATAGCATTACTTTAAACTTTTTTATATTTGTTTAAGACTTTTGAAAACGTGAGATCATGTGGTATTTTCTTTAAAATTGTTGACAGCTTCTTCATGACACACACTCGTTTATTGCTTTTCATTTATTCCAAATCGACTGAAATTGTTGTTGAACACTTGTTTACGTCCTTGCTATAAAAACAAAAACATCAAGTTATGAAGCTGTTCTTTATACTATGTTCATACTTATGGTTTTAAACGTGTTTAATGCCTCATTCGTGTTTAAGAGCTTAAACACGACGATTTTGAGATGTTTTACCATACATTGACTTGTTTTGTTAAACATCTCAAATGAAGTGTTTAAGATTAAAACACTTCCTTAAACACGCAAATGTAGTATGTTCAGTCCGTTTTTTGATAACTCTGGCAACTTTGTGTTGCTATTAAATGACGTCACGTGAAAAACTATTTGTCAAACAAGTTATTAGTTAAAAAATGCTCAATTATTTGCAAAAACATTTATTGTTTGAAAATAATAAACCAATAAAAAAGCATAATTGTTCGTAATTTTTTACAAATACGATCATTTATTGACAAAAACGTCAACCTTAAACATCTCAAATGTAATGTGAACGGTTGTGTTTAGTTTTTTAAAACACTTGCCTTAAAGATGTTTAAGACCATAAGTGTGAACATGGTATTAGTTTCCGCGATCAATTACTATTTTGATTTATTCTTGCGGCTTATGATTATGTGGTTTTTCTAGAAATTCAACAGCATTTTTTAACAACACTTTTGAACTGGAATTAATAATTTTTTTTCGTTGTGACTTTGTAATTGTATAAGTATCATCAATAAAAATCATCAAGCACATACTGGCTTGCCAGCTGAATCAATAACACAATTCGTCTTAAGAAATATGAATATGTAATCTTAAAGTGATTAACCCCTAAGTGGATGCCTGAGACATTTCTCAACTTCATATGTAATTATTTTCTGTTAAACAATTTATTACCCGACTGCGCAAAGCAAAGAAGGGTATTGTGTTTGTCAGTCTATGTATGTATGTATGTACGTATGTATGTGTGTTCTTTTGCGGCACTATATAAACCGAACGCGTGGACCGATATTGATGATCATTCTTAAGCTGGGGTCACATGATTGGCACAATGTACCAATTTTCGTCGGCTCACTGAAATAAATTCAAAAGTAACAAAGTAAATTTGCCTTATTTCTCAACTAATTGAAATATAATTACATAACTACACCACACTGCATTGGTAATAAAGCCATATAGACTTATTCAAGAATTAATGAAGTAATAACACAGAATACACAGAAGTGAAGAAAGTGACAGGTAAAAAAAGCTCCAATCAGGTTTTTGTTAAAATACGTGGAAAAAAGAGAAAAGCATAGTGTATTTGATACTGTAGTGTATTACTACTTACCAATTAACACAGCTAATAAAAATTTATTGCACTAGAAAGGCGTAGCAAAACAAAAACGACGACAAAATTTGAGGGAAAACGAGACAAACAGAAAAATACCCGTATCTTCCGTCTCGTGACACTTCTGTATGTTTTGTGGTAATAATGTCATTTTGGCTTATTACTTATGACTCTATCGCAGTGAGCCGATGAAAATTGGTACATTGTGCCAATCGTGTGACCCCGTTTTAGGTCAATCTTGGGAGTGTCACTAAAGATATGTCAGTTGTCAAAATTCAATATGGCGGTCAACAGACTCCAACAGATGCCAACAGGCATTTTAAAATCATCTTTAGGTTTCTCTTATGATTTTTTATTTAGGATTTTTAACGGTCCAAAGTTAATCGCAGTCGGGTTTTTTGATTTTTTTTTGTATAAATACTTGTAACTGTATTTTGACGGCGATAAGACACATAATTTTGGATGACCTGTAGTGCGATTCACTAACCTTTTTTTTTAACGATAATCGCATCGTTAAAATAATTATAACGAAAATTAATCGAATTTTGTATTCAGTAACATTTTAACATTTGTTTCAAATATTGCGTCATATATTGCAATCACATAAACTGAGCTGTCTCGATAAGCAATAAGATCATTTTGACATTCACTGCAATATATGTCAACATACATACATACATCGATGGTCTGAAGTAGAAAGGTCCTAACTCGTATTTTTCCAATTCCAATACATTTCACACAAGTACACCTCATCACAAAAATGTATTGCAATAGCGTAAGAAGTAACGCTTTTTAAAGCAGTTGTACAAAGTAGTTGTACCAGCTGTTGTACAGTTTCTATTATGTGTTTACCTTTTCCTATCAACTTACAGTTATTTGAGTTACGGCCTTTCTACTTGAGATCAACGATATGTATATTATTAGTCGAGAATGGGGGTTAAGAGTTAATAAACCGAAATTATCAAAAATAATATGTATACATTTGTATGTATTTGTTTATACATCAGCTAAACAAAGTGCGTAAGAAAACAGAATTATTGCAGTGACCTCGTTTTTGTGGGGCGCACGTTTACCGATGAAGGTTCGTTCGTTGTTTCTTCGAAAACTACATGTCATTAAATACTTATTTCTTAATGGAAAATTTTTTTAGTTAAATTATTTACAATATTATTATTATTGCATTTACATATGTAAGCAATCAAAATTTTTTTCAACTTACAACAAAAACAAATTAAATAAACAATTTCAAAATATACATAAATCGCCCTTATCACAAGCAAAATGCGAGCAAATAGACAAATTCGGTACCTTATTTCACGATAAGGGTGAACAATTTCAGTGCCAGTTTTAAATTTTTAATGGCTTATAATTGTTGAAGTATTTTGATATTAATAACAAAGTCTTGGAGATTTTGTAGCCGATTTGGTAATAGTTCAGTTTAAGATTTAATTACATTCCTCAAATATAATATTTATTAGTCCAATTCACAATCTTGTGCATATGGTCTTGCATCGTACCATGTGCAATATGGTATAGAATGTTGATACTCACCACTTAACAGTTCTTAGTGGTGAATATCAATATACTATACCATTTTGTACATGCTACGATGCAAGACCGTTTCCACGAGATTGTGAATTGAGCTATTGTGTCGTTTGATATATATCTGTACCTGGATTCACTAACTTTTATTACGATAATTGTATCGCTATAATAAAAATAACGAAAATTTATCGACTTTGCTATTCAGTAATATATTTTAACAATATTCGCTGTCGGTTGGAGGAAAATAAAATAAAGTCACAAGCTAAAATTCATTGAGTTTTTCTTTATCATTCTTTATGCTTTTCACTTAATTTTACATTTTCTATACAGAGATACCACATAATATTGAATTAAATGGCGATTAAGATAATGTTGGAGATTATCGTAAAAGAGAAATTACGGAATCACATTATCGTTACCACAAACGAATAAATATGTCGATAAATATTACGATTTTCGGTTCGCAAAAAGTTACATAATCCAGGTACTGGTATATTTTGAAAGTTTGAAATTTAGTTTTTTTAATAATTTTTTTTTGCATCAGAATTGTGAATAAAAACGAGTCAGGCAGGCGACGCGTCTACAAAATTTGTCTAAAAATCATTAAAAAAAATTAGTGCTTTCCATATAAATTATATACTCAATTCGTCCGTTTGCGTTGTAGAAACAGGGGGTTAAAAAAAAATTAAAAATAATACGGTACAATACACGACTTACGTGTAGTTTCCGCAACACAAACACAACACAAACGACTTTTCTAGAAAAAATATATGAAAAAGACTAACCCCCTGTTTGTGCAAGACGTTTGAGTTAGAAATCTTGGCGTTTCTGTAATAGATTAAAGAAAAGTTGTACAAGTTTCCTTTAGTCTATTACAAAAACACCATGATTTTTAACTCAAACGTTTTACACAAACAGGGAGTAAAATTTTTGAGTGATTCCAGTATAAATTTTTTAGAAAAGTCGCTTCATTGCATTGTGGAAACTACACATTGGGCCTTATTACGTGTGTCATATTACGACTACGACTACGACGATTTCGTACTAGATTAAAGAAAAAATATTGCAATGTTCTTTAGTCTTCTACAAAATCGTCGTAGTCGAAGTCGCAATACGACACTCGTAATTAGGCCCATTATTCTTCTAGAGGAGGAGACTATTTTAAAAAACCATGAAACGCTTGCATTTTATAATAACGTAGGCAAATTTGAGTTTTTCAAGGAATATTTCTTTCCCACTCCTCCCCCTAAAATTATGCAAGGTCACTTTAACCAGCAAACCAAGTTCCGTTTTTGGGAACGACCGCAACTGCACTTTCGTCACTAACATTTTTCCCTCAAAACTAGTCAAATAAATAATTAAATGTGAACGTTATACGAAAATATCTCATTCAGACCGATAACGAAATCAATATTTCAAACAATACACGTATGTTGTGACAGCTGATTGTCTTTGGTTTCAGGGACATTTATACGTTGCTTCTTTCCTTGATTTAATAATTTTAATATAAAATATTTACTTAATTCAAAAGCTTTGTTGTATCGTTTAAAATAGTATTTGAAAATATAATTTCAAAAAAGACAACTTCAAGCAAAACCTCTCAAAACAAAAACATTTTACAAATAGTTTATTTTTGTTTTGAGAGGGTTTGCTTAAAATTATCTTTCCAAATACAACTTTAAATTATACAACAAGTAGAGATGGGCGCGTGTCGTTTATTTCCATGACACGAACACGCACGACTCAACACGAACTCTCCTGATGAATCTCAGGATTACCAGTGGGTCCAGAGTTGGCAGTTCCCAATCCTCCAATAGGTGCTTGCCCAATTGGCTATATCTTCTGTGGCATAACGCTACACAGTCCTTCAGAATATGCTCTGGAGTTTCATCTTCGTAATCACAGAATCTGCACAGGCTATTACTCTAAATGCCAAGTCTGTTGAGGTGGTTTTTCAGTCTACAATGGCCTGCAGGGAAGCCTGTGAGCATTCTTAGATTGTTTTTACTCAGGGACACGAAATATATTAAACGAATTTGGTTATACGTTCCAATCATTATCTTTGCATGCCTCAATCCTGGGAGATTGAGCCAGAGGCGTTCCCTATTACTCTTGATCTCCGTCGATATATCTTCCCGGATTTTGTCCAATCCGAGTCCACAAAACGGTTCTGCTCCGACCATGGGTGTACTAGCCTCTTTCTGGCCATTTTGTCTGCATTTTCATTTCCTAACACCCCGGCATGTCCAGAAACCCAGCAGACTGTGACCTTATTCATGCTGCTTAGCTGATTTAGCTTAATGCGGCATTCCCACGCTAACTTAGAGGTAAACTCATATGAGCTGAGCCCTTTGATGGCAGCCTGACTATCCGCGCAAATGGCTATTTCTCTTCTTCGGTATCCCCTATCAAGATTGAATTATGCGCATCTCTCGATGGCATAAACTTCCGATTGAAAAATGGTAGGAGATTTCCCCAACGACTCATGGTAGTTAGTCCTTGGTCCTACAACTCCCACAACAACCCTCTGGCGTTCTGGAACCATCAGTGTACCACCTGATGGTGCCAGTTTCAAAGGAATACCGGGGTTCTATTGCCTTCATTCCCTTCTATTGGTCAGAACAGTTTTAAACCTCTTATCGAAGTCATACACTTTATTCATCACTTCAGAGGGTTGCGCAAGTAGGGGAAATCGTCTTGCCACGGATGATTACTACCATTGGCTTATTAGACAGTCCCTGTCTGTGCTTTTCTCCGTGATGCTTATTACTTTTTGTCTGGCAGCAGCCTCTATCACAATCGTAAGAGGTGTGAGTTCAATGAGGACTTCCATAGCCGCCGTAGGACACGTCCTCATAGCCCCTGTTATACAAAGGCATGCTGGGGCCTGTGTAATTTCTCTAATCGGTTTCTGGTCGTAGCCAACCTGACCCTGTCCTGCACCATAAGCGATGATAGGTCTCACTATCATGGTGTATATCCATCTCAACAATTTGGGTGTGCAGCCCCATGTTCTTCCTGCAACAGATCTACAAACCATTGGTGCTTTTGTTGCCCTGTCGACAGTCGCCTTTAAATGCTGTTTCCATAACAGCTTTGAGTCTAATATCACTCCCAGATATTTGACCTCCGATGAGCTTTCTATTTGCACGTTGCCCACCTGGATGATATTCGGGGCTGATATTCAGTTCTACAGATAGGCACCATTCCATCACTATTGTTAACTCGTTCTGTATAATATCACACAACGTCTCTACAAATGTCATCGGCATATGCTTGACATTCTATGCCATTGCTCGTTAGTACATGCAAGAGTTCATCAACCACTAGGCTCCACAAAAGTGGAGACAATACACCGCCCGTGACTTCCTTAGCGTCTAGACAGCTACGTATTGTGTTCGTCATTTGATACAGCGCAGTGTCCGTTGAAGGACCCGCCCTGTATGCATGCTGCCGCAGATGTAAAGGCTCCCTACACAAGGTAGTTCGTCGGATATAGTTGTCAATAATTTTCTCCATCAGTTTAAGTATTAAGGAGGTTAAACTTATGGGTCGGAATGATTTTCGAAGTGTAATATCCCTCCTACCTATCTTAGGTATGAAAATCAGTCTTGCATTGCTGCATGCCTGTGGTATGTAGCCTAGAGCTAAGATGCTCCTGATTAACCTCATTAGGTGGGGCATTAGCTCGTTTTTCCTCTGCGTTGATCGGTGCATAGTTTCCATGCAGCGTCCCAGTATTCTGTGCTCCCTCTAAGCCCTGCAGATGGTTCTGGTGTCAGCCCCTCTATACTTCCCGGGAGTTGAGTCGAGAGTAGCAGCAGCGCCTTCTCTCTTTCATTCCTGGTGTAGGTTTTATCCGCCTTTTTCAGTGTTATTGATGAGTCCACATGGGCTTTGGCCATGATTTTATGTAATGTGGCCGCTGCCGGGGTGGTTGACATCTGCTCACAAAAGTTCCTAGTCATTGCTCTTCGCCCTCTGAATTTCGGCGTTGTAGACCGTTAGACTTTCGGTATAGGTTCGCCAGTCTCCAGTTCGATTCGCCTTATTGAACAGCTTGCGCGTCTTCCTCCGGAGGTATGACAGCTCCTTACTCCACCATTGTGCCTCCTTATTTCCATTAGATGGGGTAAGAGGGCAGTTATATTCAAATGCTCCAATGTTTGCCCCGTTTACATTTTCTAATAAATACTCTAGCTCTAACTGGTGCCTTGGTACCCTGTTAACGCCATCCTCCAGGTTAACCTCAAGGTTTTCCCTATACAGGTGCCAGTCGGTCTTTTTAGGATTTCTGAATGGAGGGAGTGTTCAGCATTCCCATCTATGTTAAATCTTATAATTCTATGATCCGACATTGATGGTTCGTCCGAAACCCTCCAGTTCATAATTACAAATCAAATCTCCTCCCTTGCCCTAGTTACAAAAGTGGGGGTGTTCCCTATATTGAAGATTTCTAGACTATTACTGCATAGGAATTCTAAAAGACACTAACCTCTTCTGTTGAAGTTGCTGCTCCCCCACATGGTGTGGTGTGAATTAGCATCGCACCCAATCAGCATATGCAAGTTGTTACGCCTGCAATGATACACAAGGCGGTGCAATTCTGCTGGTGGCACGCCCATATCTCCCACCATGTAGACCGACACTACCACTATGCTCCGATGAGTGCACAGTCTAACGACTATCGGCACCATATCCCGCGACATAAACTTTGAAAGTAGAGGATAGTATTCTTCCTTATCAGTATACATGCTCTTGGATGATCTAATCTAAGATCATATATTACCTTACTATCACCTCAGTTTATTCCTTTGATTGTACCTTCGTGCGTCCATGGTTCCTGAGTAAGTGCCATTCTCAGGTGTTCCCTGGTGAACATCCGCGCTATTACTGCCGAGGTAGCCTTAGCGTGGTGCATGTTTACCTGGGCTATTTTGGCACTTATCCCTCCTCTGCTTCCTCGAGGATTACTCATTGCTCCTCAAGGAGTATGGCTTCTTCATCCACTGAAATCGGCTCCTGGGAGGACGAAACGACAAGTGTGGAAAGGGCACCAAACATATCCGTAGGGGTCGGAGTTGTCTCCCTACACAATCCCACAAATATGCGCTCCCCCAGGGGATACCAAAGTGGCTACAGGCACCATATCTGCCGCCGCTCCGTCGATGGTCGGACCATTACCGATATTTAACCCAGCATCAGGCATAGACGCTGTTCCACTATCGGCAGTGATTTTTCTTGCCGCCTTCCGTCCTCCATGTACGGTGATTTTCCCGAATCTGTAGTGAAGTAGGTTCCCGTTCTTCAGGATATTATCCCTCGATTTTTCGTCGATTACAACAGATAATATCTGTCCCGTGCCTTCATCTCCGCATGCCTGTACCTTCCAAACCTTGGTGTTTAGCCCATGCTTGCATGCAATAGAAGTACACATCTACACAAACAGCTGAAGTGAGAGAGAGAGAGAGAGAGAAAGAGAGAAACTACTTGAGCCAGGAGTCGACAGTAAAATTTATCAAAAGGCTACCTTTTTTATTACAATCAATTCAAAATTTAGAAATTCTCAATTCATCATGCAACAAATCTACTCATTTTCCAACTTTTCCACATTAGCGCTCACGTAAAAGAAAATTATTTTTTCGCTAAGGCCGGGTTTACATCTGTGCGCATGTGCCCAAAAAAGCGTAACCACTAATTACTAATGAAAAACTGTTTGATTCAGACATGTATTTATTCATTTAAACAGTTTTCAATCATGTTGGATTCTTTAAAATTGTTTATTAATTATGTATGAAACTGTTTAACTGAATAAATAATTGTCTGAATCGAACAGTTTTTTGTTAGTAATTAGTGGTTAAGCTTTTTTGGGCACATGGCACACATGAAATGACAGATGTAATTACAATAATTGATTTGTTTTGTATTTCCATTAAAAAATGCATATTGTTTGTAAAGAAAACACCCCTTTTTCAATAAATAAATCAATTTAAAATTAATTAAAATCAAAGAGAAAAAAAGAAAGAGGTTTATTGATCTTGAACTTGTTCAAGATATGTGTGTTCGTTTCAGTGATGTTAACTTTTTATTTGAAATAACCGTACGGCTCTTAAAAAAATACCACTTTAAAATTTAATGACTGAGCTAGGGTTTCGGATTTCCCGGACTTTTGCACTTCCCAGGAAACGGGAATGAAAAAATCACGTTCCCGGGAAAAGATAATTTTCTAAATTAAGTACATTTATTGAATGAAAGTTGGCGTAATTTCGATGGTTTTATCAATGTAAGCATTCTTTTTAAATAAAAGTTAATACACAAGCAGTTCCAAGAGAATTTTTCAAGAATTTTTAAGTTAATTCAAGTCAATAGCAATTACACAGTAAGATACACGACTGTTACAATTAGTGAACAATTTTATAAGATTTCCAAATTATTTTATTATGAAATTGCATTGCTTATTTCTCATTCTTCTTGAGAATTTTCCAGGAGGATTCTTATCGTTAAGTACAAGCTAGTTACAGTATTATAATCAGCTGCACCAAATTTTACATAGTCTAAGCCTCAATCTGTCTAAATGTCTTTGATTTTTCATTTTATTTCTCCCAAAATATTTCCTTCAGGGTTTCAATAATAACGTCGGCTTATATTAAATTTAAGTATTGTCACGTCACAGTTTTTACAGCTTCTATGAGCTTAACATTTTTGCTACAATTTCCGAAATTTGTTCACTGATTCAGCAAAAAATAAGTTCCAATTTGTTTAAAAAAAATACAGTTATTAAAGCTATTAATACTTTTGATTAAAATGCCTCGCTGATCTAATTTCTGTTTTAAAAATTTCAAAAAACAATACAAATTCAGCATGTCAGAATTTAATTTTTTACAAAAGTGTTAATACTTGTATTATAGTCTGATACGGGCTTTTCGAAATGCAAAAATTGGCAAGACAGTCAAAAAAGTGCCAGTTTGCCACGGATAAAAATACATCCATCGTGCTTCGCTTATTAAACGACATCATTCATTATTGGTTTAGTATAACACATGCCGCGAGAATACATTTAAAAAACAAGATGTATTTACCTTTCAAGACTGCTTACGCAGCCTTCTAATACGTCCCAATGTTCTTTGCTTTATATTAAAAGTTTAATAATTTCACTGTGATACAATGAAAAATCTTGATAGTATAGGCTCGATAATACTATCAAAGGGTAGTAAAACCCTATATTCAGTTTGGCGATTTTGGTGATTAATTTTCTTTATGGGCCTGCAAAGATTTCGAGATTTCGAAAATGATGTCATCAGTTTTTGGCCAACAGCTAATTCAGACTTGGTGAAAGCGCTTAACTATATAAAGGGTGGTTAAATTTTAAGGGTGCGACTTCGACTATCCATCCGATGTCCAAATGTTCGATGACGCTGAGGCATAATTGAGGTTCTATGCCGTTAATGTGCCGAATTATCTCATCCTTTTTAGAATCTGCAATACGCAGATTGCAGAGCATCGAATTGAAAATCAATTGATTCGTTAAATAGTTATCGTCAATTTCTTGTCAAATAAATTTTCAGAATTAATTTCCTTTGGCGGATTGTTGGAATTAGAAAACTGTGTCGAATGCTAAACATTTTTATCAAAATCGATTTAGTGCTTCGAAAGATATCGTTGTCGAACTATTTAGGAAAAGGGAAGTTTTTTAATTAATAAAGGTTGCTTAAATTTTAAGGGAAGATGTTGAATGTGAACCACACCTAAACGTCAAGTTTTTTTCTGCATTTAATTTGACATTTCTCAATTACAGACTAACTCAGTTTGAACCACGGAAAGATACACAATCGAGCAATGCGTTAAAGTTATTTAGGCTTATTATGAAAATGGGCGTTCAAATCAAAATGCATATCGTGCACTTCGTGATATTTTCTGTTAGCACAATCGACCAAATGTGCGTAAAATCGGAAAAATCGTGCCAGAAATTTCACAAAACCGGGTCTGTAGGAGATGTGAAAACTCCAGTGCATGCTCGTACAGCTCGTACTGCAGAAAATATTATTGCTGTTCACGATAGTGTGGCTGAAGAGCCGTCCACCTCAACTCATCGTCGTGCCCAACAATTGCACCTCTCACGCTCGTCGTTGATTAACATTATGCATAAAGACTTGCATTTAGACGCTTAAAAGGTGCAATTGACTCAAGAACTAAAGCCTCTTGACCATTCCAAACGTCGTCAATGGTTATAATGGTGGCAAGAAATGGCAACAGCGGATAATCAATTTTGGAAGAAAATCATCTTCAGTGATGAGGCACATTTTCACCTCAGTGGATTCGTCAATAAGCAAAATTGCCGCACTTGGGCGAATGATAATCCAAGAGTGATTGTCGAGAAACAAATGCACCCAAAAAAAGTGAATCTTTGGTGCGGTTTATGGGCTGGCGGCATCATCGTGCGGTATTTTTTCTAAAATGAGGCCGGTCAGGCAGTTACTGTGAATCGTGTTCGCTATCGTGAGATGATAACGAACTTTTTATGATCCGAATTGGAAGATATGGATGTGGACGTTATGTGATTTCTACAGGACGGTGCCACTTGCCACTTGCCACACAGCCAATGAAACAATGGCTCTATTGCACGACAAACACAATGGCCGTGTTATCTGACGTGGTTGCGATGTCAATTAGCGCCAAGAACATGTGATTTGACACCGTTGGACTTCTTTCTTTGAGGTTATTTGAAAGAAAAGGTGTGCGTCGATAAGCCAGCAACAATTCAAGAGCTGTAGTGAAATTCACTAACTTTTAACGAATAAATTTGATATCATGTGACAGCTCTGTTAAAATTAACGAAGATCACAAAGAGGAATAGAAAATAAATAAATGAATTTGTACTTGTACACAAACATATTTTCATCAATTTCTTTAATTTTGAGAAATAAAGGTTAAATTTAATATTTAAATAATAGCAATATTGATATTTATAGCTAAAAGTTTTTACATGTGTGTATAATGCTGTAAAATAATTACTTGAGTTCTGCTAAAAGAGCATGTGCTTTAGCTGAACAGCTGACTGTTGTCGATTCAATAACACCACAAAAATTATCGTCGTTTAGTTAACAACAACACATGTGGTTTAAAAGTGTTACTGCATAGAAAACTCGGTAATTTTTATGTTATTGTTTCTAAACAGTACGATTATCGCTAAAATAAGTTAGTAAATCGAACTACTGAGGTCCTTCAATTATGCCTCAGCGTCATCGAAAATTTGGACCATCGGCGACCATTTGGCCGATATTTTGTTCCATACACAATTGAACCATACCATATTATCACAATAAAAAGAAATGACAATAATTTCCTAAATAATATGTGTTTTGTTCAAAATCAACATCGGCCTTTAAAATTTAACCACCCTTTACAATTCCTAACCTCTCGTTTGGTATATGATAAACAAAACTTTATCTCCATATTCGTTTAATAAAAGAACCTTAGGCCTAATAATTGACTTCTGAATTAAGTATCATTTATCTTTAAGTGCCATTTTCATTTTTTCAGTATAAAGTTGAGAGACATTTAAATGAATCTTAAATACCCAACATTGTATATTTAAATTCTACTTTAGTTTTACGAGCATACCATATGTTATTGGTCTTTTGTGTGTTTATTGAAAACATGTACATGGACATCATGTGGCCGTATTAAAATAATTTCGTTTAATTTTCATAAATATATAACATTTTCGTTTTCTGCATTTTGATAACCTAACTTTCTTATTTATGATAAACAGCTGTTGTTTGAAAAGCCTTCCATAATACTGGGAAATTTTGTAGTGCTGCCGTGCTTTCAATGCAATTTAATATCAAGAATGTAATGCGTACGCTTTTTTTTTGGCACACAGTATGATATCACCGTTTAAAACTGTGCCACAAATAAACATGTAGTATCATCAATGTGGATGAAAGTGGACAAGCAAAAGGGGCGCGTCTATCATGATTTATTTGGGCAAATAAAATTGTTTACTGTTTTTATAAATATTGACCTTTTAAAGTCTTTTTGTGTACTTTCAATTGACGTCAAATGCTCAACTTTGGACCAAATGCGATCAATAGTTTATTCAATATAAATTCATATGTACATATGTATGTATGTCTATTTTCTTTAGAAAAATATTTTTTAAATTGATTACAATCAAAGACGTATTTTGTGTTAAATTAATAAGTTTTTATTTGCCTCTAAAAAAAGGCTTTTTTACCGTCAGTTTCACTTTTTTAGCAATTTAATTTATTCATTATTATTTGTAGGTTATGTCATTATAAAATCGTAGATAAGGCAACAAAGTTTTTGCTAAATAAATTGCATGTACATACAAACATACATACTATGTACATATGTACACATATACATACATATGTATGTTTTTTAATAAATAATAAATTAATCAATTTTGTTATCGGTAATGTTTTACAAGTAATCGCTCTTATCGGTCAATTGTTAACAATACAGGATGATGTCTGTGGTGTTTGGATTTTTGTTGTGAAACTTTTTAAATGAAAAATAAAATATTTAAGAATTTTACTAAACTTATGTTTTTGTTAAGGAAAAAAAAAATCAATAAAAACATTGAAATGAAAAAATTCGATTGTCGTCTAAATCAGAAACAAATAGCAAAATATCTTAAATCTTTTGAGAGGAAGTTGGGATAGTAATAATTCCGGTGACCATTCGTCCTTTTTGTAAGAGGACAGTCCTTTTTTACACGATGCCATTTTAGACTTTTTTTCAAAAAGTGTCCTTTTTATTGAATTGTTCTGAATTGTCCTTTTTTCATTACTATTTTTTTTTCTTTAAACTCCAAAATTATAATCATCCAAAACTGGAATCACCTGGCAACACTGAAAAAGATACATACTAGAGCCCTCCATAACATAGTGTCTAAAACTGCGATTAACTCTGACATAATATCTGAGAGAACGTCGGCAGAACAACAAATATAAAATGCCGGTATTTCTCTCCATCTCACACAATAGGACAACGTAAATTTAATTTTCTTATAACATTTCATTTTATGAATATTCTCATCGAGTTAACATTAGAGAGATGCGTAAACAGTCTTGAAATGTAAAAACGTCATGATTTTTAAATGTAGTCACGTCGCATGTATTATACTAAACCAATAATAAATGCTGTCGTACTATAAGCGAAGCACGATGGATGTATTGGTGTATGTGTATATCAGTTGTAACAAGCGATGTCGCAAGACAGCTTGTTTGTAACAAACACTCAAAAGAAGTACTGTTGATTAGTGTATGCTTGTTATTTTTCATATTGTATGTTTGAGTGTGTGTGTAATATATAGATGGTAAGCTATTATGTGATTAACCGCATACAACTAATGTTAATGCATGTGTGTGCCTTTGCATATGCGCAAAAAAATAAAAGATCATATACACATACATGCATGACGTTTTTACACGCGCTTATGCGTAGAAAGAAGCTAGTATCACAAATTCTTCCGTCACGAAGTGTTTTCTTCTTTAGTCTTATACCTACAATACTCAAACAAATTTCCTGCAAACAGTGTTGTTAACGTTTGTTTTATAAGATTTCGCTGTAGTAAAGCATTTGAAAAATCCCTCATGTTTTGAAAGTTCTTATAAGATGTCTTGTGCAGGAGACTAGTTAACATGTATTACATTTGTATAATTAGTTATTTTTAACCCCCGACTGAAAAAAGGGGTGTTGTAAGTTTGTAGTGTGTGTCTGTGTATCTGTGGATCTGTGTGTCTGCCCGTGTCCACGTACAGGCCAAACGGCTGGAACGATTTTCTGTTTGAAAGATGACTTGATCAAGAAGGTTCTTAGCTATGTTTGAAGAAAATCGGTCCAGCCTTTTAGAAGATATAACATCTTTTCTGAAAAAAGTCAGGGGGTTTTAAAATTTTTAATTTTTGTTATATTTTCAGTTTTTCACTCAAACTTTTATTCATAAATCAATTAAGCACATTTAAGCTTATAAAATCACAGAAATTATATCCAAAAGATAATTTTTCATTTATTTTAATAAACACTCACACATGCATACTAATTTATTTTCATGTACGTGTGTTTTTTGACAGTTCATATCATAAAAAATATTATAAGATTGAGATAACACTAAGTTAACACTAAGTTAAGTCTACACGTAACATAATTCTCGCTGCGATTGAATTATATCCAAAAGATAATTTTTCATTTATTTTAATAAACACTCACACATGCATACTAATTTATTTTCATGTACGTGTGTTTTTTGACAGTTCATATCATAAAAAATATTATAAGATTGAGATAACACCTAGTTAACACTAAGTTAAGTCTACACGTAACATAATTCTCGCTGCGATTGAATTTGACGCTCTCATCTTACATATTATGTTAGGTGTAAACTCTATGTTAGACCATTTAAAAGAACTTTCAAGACATGAGGGATTTTTCAAGTGCTTTATAGTACGTTTCCATATACGTGATTTAGTTCAAAACATTTGATTTGCCCAAATTAAGTAATTTGCGAAGTGATTTGCCATACATTTTCCTTATGAGCAAATTATCTCAAATGACTTAATTTGCTACAAATTAAGTCGAATTTGTCAATGCAACACTGCGCTGCTGCTATTATTACAAATGCAACTCTGGGTCATCCATTATTGATGACTTACAAATCCGAAAAAGTGACATTTAAGTACGAATTAAAATGGCAGATTCTATTTGCTTATAAAAAGGAAAAAGTAATTTAAAAAACGAAAGTTATTGTCAATGTTGTTTTCCATTCTTATGTATATGTTTTATTTATTTTGCTGTTCCAAATTATTATTACACAAATTTGTGTGCTAATTTTAGGTTATAAAAATAAATAAACAATTCAAACGTCAAATTTATTTCGAAAATTCGAACATAGAAACACTTACAACACATAATGGAAACACTTCGACATGATTTTCTCAAATCAACTTAATTTGCTCATAATGGAAACGTACTATTACTGTAGCGAAGTCTTCAAAAACAAACACTGAACAACACTGTTTGCAAGACATTTGTTTCAGTTATTATAGGTATAGAATTAAAGGAGCAAATACTTTGTGAAATGATTTGTTTGTGAATTTACATAATCACCCCTGTTGGGAATAAAAGTGAAATGTGTTCCCTTTCCCTAAAATTGTGAAGGCCAGTGTTTGCGTTGTTGTTGTGTCAGTTATAGTTTTTTTACACAAATGTAATTTTTTATGGCCAGTATACGAGAGACTGCCGGTGTAGCGCATAAAATAAAAATTTTCGGCACATTGGCTGGTCTAATGTATGTGTGTGTATGCTATTTTATTTTAACATAGACACCTTTCTAGCACTACAACGAACCACTTATCCAAGTCACGAACCTTATAGCAAACACGCAAACCCTCCCAGGAGTTCCCCGGCCTTCCCCGAAAATTACGTCAACACTGAAAATCTAAAAAATCCGCAGTGGCAGCACCATCATGTTATCTAGTTGTTACCATTATCTGTAACCTGGGCTCAAATCGTCACATCCGTGATCCTATCGGCAATCGTACGAAAACAAATCAAGTAATACGTCAATCGTATAAATTGAATAGTATTTCAGTACGTTCACGTGTGTCATAATCCGAAAATGGTGTTTTTACGTGACGAGTTGTACGTTCATGGATGTGACTATTCGACCCCTGGTGAGGACACTACTCGTACTTCTTCTTGTGGTATTTGGAGTGTTTGTTACGAACAAAAGAAGTCTTCGCGGCAACGCTTAAAACTCATATACACGTATATCAATACATCCATAGTGCTTCGCTTATTATACGACAGCATTTATTGTTGATTTAAGGCTCAATCACACGTGACATAACCATAGCCATAGAGAACAGCCGTTCGAATCAAACTAATGGGCAACACTGTATTTGATTATAGGTGACTCGCCATAACGCCATAACTCTCACCATAGAAACCAATTGAATTTTGGTTTGGTTATGTCTATGGCATTATGACTATGTCACGTCTAATTTAAGCTTTAGTATGATAAATGCCACAGCAATACATTTAAAAATCAAGACGTATTTACATTTCAAGAATGTTTACGCAGGGCTGTGGTATATACATACATATGTCCAATGTGTCGAATTTCTTGTCAGCTTCCGATCCGCTGACCCAATCTCAAGTTATGAGATGTTTACGTACTCGTACATACATGCATACTCACAGACATACGCATTAAATGCATACATAATCACGGTCCAGACTTGCAATTTTTGTTGTAAATTTTTTAGTGTAAAAGAGCGAGATAGGAATAGGAAAATGTATATGTAGTATATGTATATATTTCCATTTCAACACTCTACCACATATGCAACAAAATTTGCAAGTCTGAACCGGGACTTACGGATACCATCGCGAAATATGACGAATACTCGATTTTGGAAAAGTGTAACTTCCACTAAGCGGGAAGTTAAAAAAAAATATAAAAATATTATTAAATCTTACGAATCGGTCTATTACACTGCACAACAAAATAGGGGTTTTTTTATGATGTTTAAATAAAAATGACTGATTCTTATGTATTTTTGTCTCCTGATTACGATGGCGTCATTAGTTTTTCTCTATCAGCTCTAATTTTGATGATATAGTGTCATTTAATATATCACATATATTTTTTTCTTTATTTCGTAAAAGCTGGAATATTAAAATATGTGATATATTAACTACAAATAGCATAAAAATTTTCTGGACTGGTCCATACAACATTTTTTTTGCGTAATAATTGCACTAATAACTTGTAAATGGACAAATGTAATATAAAAAATAATTTTTTGGATGGCTTTCGAAAAGAAAAATTTCAAGAATTTTTTTTATGTAACACAAAATATCTCTTAAACTAGATGTGCTAGAAAATAAATAAACCTATTTTTGTAATCAGCGAACAAAAATACATAAGAATTAGTTATATTTGGACAAAAAAAAATATAATCAAAAAATGTTAAAAGGACTGAACTAAAAACACACGATTTTTAACATCCTTGCAATAATAGTCAGATACCCTGATATACTCACCAATGTGAATGTATTTAAGTGAAAGCGATTTTTGTGTAGATAAGTAATCCAGAAAGTATTTTTAAGTTTGGAGTACCATTCGTAATATATTAACGATATAATACAAAAAGAGATGCAAATTATGCAAATCCTAAATGACACTATATCTTCAAAACTAGAGCTGATAGAGAAAAACTAACGACACTATCGTAATCAGGAAACAAAAATACAGTAGGATCGGCTATTTTTATTTAAACATCCAAATCACTGTTGTGCAGTGTTATTTATTAAACAATAAAACATTTAAAAAATCATCCGGTAGTTATAAAGAAATTTTATTAATCTTATGTAGTAATTGGTCTCGTTTTTATTAAGCAACGAAATGTTTAAAATATCATCTCATTATCATCATTATTAATGTTAAGCAAATGGTTTCACAGATTATTGAATGTAAAACAGAGACGGGCTCTAACCACATGATGGGCCTAAATTATATACATACAATATAATCGTGAGCGATCTTTTCTCTCATCTGTTATCCCACGTAAAATTTTGTTGATAACATAACGGTTATTTGTCGGAAGAAAAATAGGCGGTAACAAATAAGGCTCAGGGAAATAACTCCAAAATAAGAATTAGCGCCGAAAAATACATGACAAAAAATTTTTTTTTTTATTAATTAATAACTTGCTGATTATTTGAGAGTGTAACCCCACAATATTTTTTTACGATCACGTGAGTGCGTGAGTGTAAAGCCAGTGGGGAAAGGTAATGAATAGTTAAGGAGAAGGTAATGCACAGCATATATAATTTTTCATTCCAGAATTCATTACTGTTAACACAGAACATGTCCTAGGAAAGTAATGAATTATTTCAATACGTCCGAGGAATGAATTCTCTAATTCATAACACTCGTCACAAGCAAAAACTATACGTTCTTTTTCTGCAAATGTGGTAATGCACGTGGTAATCAATATGCAATTATTATGTTTGATAAAATTACCCCCTGATTTCCAAGGGAATGCATTGTCTTGCTTTGGAAAATAATACATTATTTCTCCCATTATTTATGTAATTAATGCCTACTTTTCAAGCTGGGAATTAACCCACAATCGCAACACTAATGTTTAAATAAATAAATAGAAAACAAGGGATATGATGAAAAAAAAACAATATTTCCTGACCTTTTTGAACTCACTAATGTGAGCAAATATTAATTTTGAGATTAATATTGAAAACTTTGCATATTAGTTAAATAAATATTTCCATTCTTTTCATGTACATACATATGAAATAGAATTGAAAAATATGTTCACTGATAAATGAGAATTGAAGATACATACATATATACATAATTGCTTATTTTGTAATGTTGCAAATGAATCTTGAAAAATTAAAAGAGTACACTGGTTAACAAAAATATGCTGACTAGTTTTAATATTAAGGTCATATTTATTTTTAGTTAGTTTTGCAGAGATACTCCTATTTTAATAAAAATGTTAAGAGTTTTTAAAAATAATGTCTTATGACTACTAAAATAACTTCTTATATTAAAATTAGAAACCTACATAAAATAAGATTTTATTATAAGAATTAAGCATTAAAAACATTCACCACAGCCAGCTACTGACTTCAAAATGTCAAGGATAGAATACAGATGTTTATATGAGAATGATTTTTTTGACGACAGCAAGGCAACAAGGCGGTAGGTGATTGTCTGTGCCGATTTTGTCTCTGTAGTCCAATTAAACTAATTTCTATTTTTGGCGACAATGAGCAAATATAGTATTGCCAATATAATATAAAATGTTGAATGGGTGATACCCTAAATTATTTCATATTATTTAACAAATAAAGAAGCAAATTTATTAAAATAAGGTTTATTCATTTACTAAAAATTTTTACGAATTTGTAACAATTATTACTGGAAAGTGTTCATTAACTCAAAAAGTTTGCAAGGAGAGAGCGTCAAAAGAGAGAAAAAATTGAGAGACAAAAAAATTCCTACAAATTATTACTATAAAATTTTTACTTGCTAGAATTATCCAACCACATGTTGTGTATTTTGTTGTCAAATTAATTATTTCAAAAATATAGTCGACTCCGCTTTACTGGAAATAACCAAAACCCAGTTTTTTTCACTTATCCGATTTTTTCTCTAAAATGTAGTTCGGATTAATGAAATTTGTTACAGTTAAGCGTACTGCTTAAAATCAGTAAATGTCTAGCCACTTGCAGTGACAATATAATAGAAAAATACAATAAAGTACGTAAGAGCGAAAAGGACAAATACATTTTGCCGTATAAAAGGGCCTAGATAGGCCCTAGAGCTTCTGATAGAAAATTACCATATATGATTTTAAGCAAGTCTTCAGGATCAGGAAATCGTACGTTTTCAAATCGATTCGATTTACAGAACAGGACCGAATCTTGCAATATTGGAGTTCAAAAAAATATAATTACTTAGCTAAAGCTTTCCAAAATACAGATGTGTTAATAATAAACAATTTTGTTGATCAGTGTCGTGAATGAGATTGTAAGCAAATATTTTTATATTTTTTTTTAGAACAAAATGATTATTATGAACAAAGCTTTCGATAATATAAAAAATAGTTTTATAATTATAAAATTTATTATTTAAGCGTCTGGAATGAAATTAAATTTAATCACAAAGATGAAATTAAAATCTTTTAAATTCTAAAAATTATAATTGTAGAAGCAAATGAGATGGTTTAGAATTATGTCAATTAAATCTAATGATTTCAAGATTGGACTAGGGGAATTAAGTTAAAATTGTTAATGTTATTTTTTAATTAACTTGTTTATTTTATTTCTGCATATTCATTCATAAGGCAGCTTACACACGTTAATGAAATTTATTTACTTGTCAAGTGTCAAGCCAACTCTAAGTTGCTCCTTTTTTGAATTGATAATATATTTTATACAAATAATAAATAGCATGTTTTTATGAAACCTTTAATCACAAAATAAGTTAATGGGTTGATAATTTGTTTCAAGAATTTCACTTTCGCTTTATAAATTGACTGTAATAAAAGATAAAAAATGGAATGTGCTTTTTTTAATGTTACTATCGATATGATTATCAACACATTTTGCAAAATCAATAAAAGAAATTGCTGTTTGTGCTAATGGCAACTAATGCCGGCCATACACTACGCAAGTTCAGTGCTCAAGTCTGGCACTGCGTAAACTAAGCTTGTGACACACACTATACAAGTAAACTGTGCAGTTTTTATTTTAAAGCTATAAGTGAAGAAGACAACATGTGCAAATACTGCTCTATTTTATTAATTGCTGTGGCAATAAAAACAGCCTAAATCCTAAATGTGTTATGCCCATTTTTTCAGTTGGTAATCAAACTGTAATTATTTTTAAGTTCTAATTAAATATGAAATTGTGTTTTTGAGTGCCTAATTAAATAATAATTAAATGCCCAATCTTGTGTAATTAAGTAGTGTTTAAGTTTTATGAGCGCACCATATGTTTTTATGCGTGTGTGCGTTTATTGCAAACATACACATGAACATCATGTGGTTGGGTTGAAAACATCATGTGGTCGTATTAGGACGAATTTTGTTTAATTTGCATAAATACATAACATAAAAAATTCATAGTTTCATATCATGGTATAAATAAATAGAAAAATGCATTCTGATGCTCCTTTGGTTTCATAAATTGTGTTTTTATGCAATTTTAATTTTCTGCATTTTGATAACCTAACTTTTTTGTTTATGTTAAACAGCTGTTCTTTGGAAAGCTTTCCATAATATTTGGAAATTTTTGAGTGCTGCCGTACTTTCAACGTAATTTAATAATAACTTTAAATAACCACTGAAAAAATGAAATAGTATTTAATTACAACTTAATTTTAAATACAAATTAGCTAATTACGTACTTAATTTTTAAGTTAAAAACTAGGGGTTAATCTTTTTAACAGCCATTTCTCTATTTGCATCGGGGTATTTTTCCTTTAGTTTATTAATTAATTTTTCGTAGGCTTCGATTTTCATAATTCTATTGCTATAATCACTGCTTTTAATGCGCCATAATGCATGCGATTCTTTGTATAATTCTAGGAACTCTGTCCAGAATATCTTTTCTGCGCTCATTTTTTGTTTTTAACTCTTAAAAAATCACGACAAAACTGAGCATTTGCAATATACACTGCACAAGTTCACTGTACAGTTTTCAAACTTGAGCAAATATCAAAATCGTTTTGATATTTACTCAGTTCACTGCGTAAATAGCACAACCGTCCCCATACACTACACAAACGCACTGTACAGTGCCAGACTTGAGCACTGAACTTGTGTAGTGTATGGCCGGCATAAGGGAGCTTTTAACGACAGTAACGAATTTTATTGTTAATGAAAACTAGTAAAAAAAATTAAGTAATAAAAATGTGCTAATATATGCTTTCAATGCCTTAGTAAATTTTTTAAATATTTTTATACTTTAAGACACTGAAAAATCCTTTGCTCTTGAGAGACTTTTACTCGAATTTAAAAAAATATATTAAAAATTATTTATTTTTTATAGTGAATCTTGTATGCTCTATAAGATTTTATAGAATGTTTTTGTGTGATATACCTACCTAGAAAATTTTATATAATTATATCATGTAGATTTTTTAATTTTGCAAAATGTGTATTTTTAAAAACTCTTAATTTTTCTCAAAGCTTGGTTTCCATCGCCAATTTTGATTTCGGACTGTATTTTTAAATTTATTAATTATGTATTTTAATTAAATTTTTATAGAATTTGCGCGTTTTAGGGATATTAGAAAACAAAAATACCGAAGTATAATCCCAAACACCACGGAAACACTGAAAACGTAAAAATACCACAGTGGCAACGCTAAATCTCGAATGGAAATTGACCATTTAAAACGGTACGTTTTGTTCATAAACAGACGTTGCTGTGTTTGTATGCATGTATATACATATGTATATGTATGAATGCATGTTTGTACAGTGCGGTTGTGTGTGATTGATGATACTCCGCTGACAAAGGAAGGAAATTCAATTTCTGTTTGAGATTCAGTGTTGCTTTGGCATTCGATTTTCTCCGTTTTGGATGTTGCCGTAGTGGTGTTCGGGGAACTTCTGGGAATTGTAGGCAAAAAAATACATTTTTCATACCACGATCAGTGTGTACACTTCTACCGATATTCGGTAGATTCTACCGAATATATTTGTGAATTTAACAATCTACCAATTCTACCGAACAAGGCCTGAAATCTACCGAATATTGTTATTTAGTAATTTAAGTCGATATATGTGTGTAAATTGCCTATTTTGCCACATAGCAGTGCGGTCATTTTCTGTCATGAAAATCATTAAAACAGAACAAAGGAATCGGTTAAAAACTGAAACTATAAGTAACCTAATATTTGCCAAAGAATTGTGCCTTGGGGATGAAATACTTATTCCTACCAAAGTTTAAATTCATAAATGGATCTTACATATGTATGTGCCCTTAATTATGAAAGTGGTCTAAGTCACATGCATTTTTGCTTTGAAACATTAAAGTAATCTGGAAAAAAGTTCAATAAATATTTAATAAATGTTAAATAAACTTATATTATTCGAGACTAGAACAACTCTAAATTCAAATGTTGCATAATATAAAAATATATTTTGATTTGTTCATATGTAATTTACTAAATATTTCAACCGAAGGAATATATGACTTAGACCACTTTCATAATTGAGGGCACATATAATCTTTGTAGTTACAAATGTTTGTCAAATAAAAGTTATTTTAGTACATATCTTTATAAAACCTATGTACAAAAACTGAATTCCTGTTGTTTATGTATATTCCCAGCAAAAAAATTCAAAAAAGGTAATCGAGTTTGGAATTAAGCATTTTTGGTGGAAGCCCTTCCCTACTGGATTACAAACTTAATGATTTTAACAAGGCGTGAGACTAAAATAATCGATTCTTGAGAAGTACTTACCTTTTTTATTTGGAAACTTGTTAACGTAATCTATTTAATCTAAAAAAATCTATTTAATCTAATGGTAATGTGTAATTTTTTGCTGGGTTATTTTATACATACATATATGCATAGCATACCTATATAAAGGGTAAGGGCAAATAACTGGGTATGAAACTTTTTTTTATTGGAAATGATTCGCTGTTTATGGCAGTTTAATTTCCAATCACATGTGAAGTTTTAAATGCGCTTTTGGAACCTGTTTAGTTTGATACTCCTTGCACTTACCCTTTATATATAAGTGCATATATTTTGTTTTTTATGTTTCTTTGAATTGTTATTTTTTATCTTTTTCTGAATAAAAAAAAATTTCTACCGAATTTCATTCAAATCTACCGATTTTTTTTGTCGATTCTACCGAACTTAAAAAAAATTAAGTGTGCACACTGACCACGATCAAATAAAAATTTGTTCTGAATTTGAAATTTTCTCAGTAACATTTTGAGAATTTTTGTAAAAACATTTAATACATTTATAACCTTTTTTTAATTTTTTGGTTGAGGTATAGATACTAAAGAATTTCCTAAACACAAACGAAATTCATCTAGATGTGATTAACCAACAAATAAAAGATCCTTATGCTAGACAAATTAATAAAAGTTTGTTTATTGTTGATTAATCACATCTTAAAGTTAAGAAAATTATCAGTAGACTTCAAAAGAAGGTAGTAGAAAATAAAAACTGCCAACACATGCTGAGTAATGTTTTTTAATGCTTTTTGAAAAAGTTTCTTGTAATTCTCAATAATTTATTTGGAGTTTGTCTATAAGTTGATGTATGTAAGCTTTTTCCTATTCTTTTTTGAAATTATAATTAGTCAATTTGGTACTGAGTTGAAATTTTTGCTGTTCATTAAAAAAATTTTTTTTTTTTGATATGTACATCAATATTGGGTATGTTTTATTCGAAACATATACCTACTTAATTTTTAAGCAGCTATAGCTATAGCTACTTAATAAGTTTATACACACTTAAATTTGTTCTGAATATTTATATAAAGTTCGAATGAAACACACCTGTTATAAAAAAAATTTTTGGCGCAGTATTATGTATATAATTATTACTACGATTTGCTATAAAATTTATAACATAAAAAAGGGTAAAGATGTAACTTTTAAGTAACAAATTTATATTATATTTATTTGCATTCAAATTATCACAAATTTTTAACTTTTTGTTAATATGTATTAACTATATGTAACTTTTTATTAAATTTTTATTCTCTCTTACAGATCAATATACCTTCGCACCATTAAAATTTTTGTTCCCGTTTAAAGCCCGTGAGTAATTTCTTAAGATTTTTCACATATTTACGTTATTGTACTATATTTATGTATATTATAGCAAAAATATTTTGACAATTTTTAATACATATTGTTATTGATGGGAAATTGAGAAATCTTACTTTGAAGTATTTGATTTCCATTGATTTTCAAAAAAAGGTGAAAGATAATAAAAAAAATCAAAGATTTTAATAAAATTTGTATTTTAAAACAAATAAAAATAAGTCGAAAATATCACTTGTGTATTTATTGAAAACATGAGGAAGTGACTAAGACCATATGTCCATGATGTTATTAATAGTTTATTATACAATTTTTTGCAACTGACTACGAGCGGCCTATAAATTAAAAACAATCCATAATTTCTCAATTTCTTGATGGAGAACCTACATAAGTAGGTTTGAAAATTGAATTGAAAGAAACGTAGCATGAGTATCAACTCATACACAGTGTAAAAAAATGAAGCAATCATTCTCAATTCACGCACAACATTTTGGAATCCTTATGGCCCTCTTCACAATGTAGAATTGAAAGCTAACAGGAACTTTAATGGCAGGTTTTGTATGAAGAACTTTCAGTTAAAATTCAAGTTAACTCTTAACCATACATTGTGGAAACGGACGTAAGCGTGATAAATGTTAAGATTATATAGCTGTTGCAGGGGCCATAGACATCACATATCAGTTGAAACAGCTGTTTGGTCTACATGCATATGAGTCTGTCATTCTGTTCCGATATAGAAAATGCAATCAATCATACTTGAAAATTGTAGAGAGTTTTATATTGAAGAAGTTTGCCAAATACAATAAGGATTTGATTTTGATGGTGATACTTATGGCGCTCTCTTTTCTGAAGAAAAGTGCAAAATTTATTAAATTCTTTATTTACCAAAATCTACTTGTCATATTCTTTTGTACATTAGTTTAGAACATCCACAGTTGCAATTTCTGGAAATTATTTTAACACAAGTCATCAGTGCATTTTGTAGTGCAATCTAGATCCATTTAATCTTAAAATTTGATTGAGTAATTCATGTTGGCAAGCAGTTTTAAATTTTAATATTTTTTTTTAATATATTGATAAGAATCTTCGAAAAAATTGGAGATAAATCGGTTGAGAACTTCATATGACATAATCAGAAGGGTAGTCAAATTTAAATGTCATCATTTATAAAATGGAACATTTAGGTTTAATATTGATTTTACTCGTATGTACATGTACATACTTATGTATGTATGTGCCCATGATTGTCAAAGTGGTCTAAGCCATATATTTGAAATATTAACCTTGCAAAGGTTCAGACCCACCCTCCGCAATAGTGCCGTTTTACCTTTTCATTGTTCAGTATGATTTAGATACTTTTTTACTGAGAAAAGGCTGGCATCATTGCTGGAAAAAAAATTAAAAAACAATGTCGTTTTCTGTAACCAATTCCATTACTGAATGCACTTCCGGGATCGAATTTTCCAACATCAAATCCACGATATGTTTGATACGTTCTAATTTTATGGAAACTTTTGAAAGCTAACAATTGCTTGCCGCTCTTGTTTAGGTTCGGCTGTAGAACACAATTAAGATGAGACTGCGGGAGTGTAGCGTAATAATATCTATGTAGTTGACTAATAGGCCATTTTTAATACTTGTATTTTTCTTTGAATGCAATAAAAAAAAATTTCCACATTTTTAATTAGATTAAATTCTTTATTAAACAGATTCTAAGGTTGCGCTGACTGATAGTGACTGACATGAAATTACATTAATTCAAGTGATAACATCATGATAAAATTTATTTGACTAATTGAGTTTATTTTAACACTTTTTCTGTTGCAGTTAAGTAAAATACAGGTGTGTTTTGGAAATGACATGATTTGAAATCATTTGTGGTTTCAAAATTACACATGTGATTTGCTGCTACATACCCGTTTTTTGGGTTTTTCGGTGTAATGATATTTTTTATGATTGAAATGTAATTTATTTACAAAAATTGGGAAAAAAGCGAAATACCCAAAAACTATATTGTCTTAACTAATAAAAACTAGGTTGCCAGAAAACGAATTTTAAGTTTTCAATTTACACACAACTTAATGGAAAAAGAACATTTTATTTTGCTTTCAAGAGTTGAGTAAACCAGATATGAGCGTTATCTATTTCAGTAAAGTCACTTAGGACATTTCAATATCCACTTGATTAATTGAAATATAAAAATTTTCGGTCACAACCGTCACAATAAAAATTGAAAAAGCTTAATAAAGTTGTTACTGTATATAAAAAATACATTATAGATTTCAACAACAAAGTCCAACATAACCTTTCTTGTTTTTCAAAAATATTGCTGATATTAAGCAATTCTTTAAATAATAAGAATCTCTGCTGCCTCCAAAATGCACAAAAATCAAAATTACGGCTGATGACATAGAACTATTGTTCTTCTTTTTTCGAGTTTTCATACAAGTCACCTCCGTCATATCTTTGTTAAAGTTTTTTTTTTTACAAAAATTAGTTTTTTTTTAAGGAAATAAGTTTTTAATACAATCAAAAAGGCTGAAAATTTTACAATAACTCTGTAAAAACTGATGTATGTAAGGTCACACCCGTAACAGCCTTTCGATGGCCATTCTAACCAGATATTATATTCTTTCATTGTCTACGTAATATTAAATATTTTTGACATTAACATCCTTGGGAACTGCACCCTTTTCTTAAGTTATAAATTTTATATTTTTGAATTAAATCAAAAAATGCTAATGCTATGGTCACACCCGGCACTATGGAAATATCCTTCAATTCTTAAATTACGTTTGAAATATTTTCGTTATTACTCCCTCATTCACATTAATTAGCAATAAAAAAAATATTATCGCTAGTTGCTGGGAGGCTTTGCAATCATAGACTCATTTTCTTAGCGATTAACATGTCGTCAGCCCATTATTGGTTTTACCCACCGACCATTTAAAAAAATGAGTTAGGTATGAGGTATATATATTTCGAATATCTCCTTTCTGAATCCAAAACATGTTTCGCAAAATTAATTATTGTTTCTGAGATATTTAGCATTCATTTTGCTCCATTTCAACTATTTTAAGGTTTAATAAGTATTGATTTGCTGTACATGCCACAGTTTGGCCTTTGCGTCAAATTTTACATACAAAAACATGCGAAATAAAGTTAACTCTTGTCTTGCTTTATTTCTATAAGAAATGAATAACAAAAATAGAAGGTGAAGTAAGAAAAATTCAACAGCGAATGTTAAGCACACGCAGCAGCCGATTAAATATTTTAATATAAAGTTATTAAACACTAAAATAAAATAAAAGAGACCTTAATTATGCATGATAGAAACGTACATTATTTTCTACGATTTACCCAATTATATTCTCTAAGAGGTCTTTAAGTTTTTTCACTTGGTCTTTCCGTCGGAGTTTAGTAGTTTCCATTTGCACCATTTTCCGTGCTTAATATCTTTATACTTATGCGTTCGGGCAATTCTTTGACAGCTCTATTCTGAATCACAATTGACACGGCAATTTCTTTTTGTAGCGAACAAGGCCCTATTTAAAAAAAAATAATTTGCAAGCTACCAGTTAAAATAAAACAACTGCTTGCGAACAGTTTAAACTATTTGGCACTATTTATTTTTTCGTGACGGCCGTTTAGAATAGGAGGATTTTATTTTAGAAAAAAATTAATTTCTTATGAATTAGACTTTAAAAGTTTCGATGTACATCACATGGTCATATTTGTATTGAAATTATAAATACCGCGGAGTCAAATCACTTAAGAGCACAGAAATATTGGGAACCCCTGACTTATTCTGACTAATTACAAATCTACTTAGTGCTTACTTTAATTAACAACATGATTTACAAGTTTAAATAAATAATTTATTTTTGTACACGTACTTTTCTTTTTATATTCTTTTTTTTCAGTTTTCATGAAATATAAAAATTTTAAAATAATAACATTTAAAAACAGATTACGATTCGTGTTGTTTTTCGAAACGCAAAATAATGAGAAGCTTCCTAAACATTAAATCATATAGATACTCGTATAGAAATAGTTACAAACAATGTACAATCGTAAAAAAGATTACAAAATTTATCACAAAAACTTATTTTGAAGGGAATGACTTGGGGGCTGTCCATATATTACGTAACGCTGTTTTCCCCGATTTTTGAGCCCCCCCCCTTCCCCCCTAGTAACAGATCGTAACAAAACTGTGAACCCCCCTCCCCCCAGGAATAACGTAACAATGAGATAAAAAATAAATTAAACAGTTTAAAGTTTTTTTAAAAAAAAATTAAATTTAATTCATTGTTTCAAATTCATTTGTTAGACTAGCACAGTGCGTAGACAAAAATAAAATAAGCTTACGTATGAACGTACTCCATTTATTAGCGAAATTATTTTTTAAATTTCTTCCCAAGTGTCCAAAAACTCCAAAAATTATGGTTTTATAGAGAGCTTATTCCTAAACTGTATGTACATATGTATTAGTGATGTGTATTGGAATTCCAAAACATTCGGCCGTTTCTAGATATTCGTAATCGTTAAAAAATATATATAAAGAAATTCATAAATCCAAAACGAAATTTAAATGAATGGCACACAAATATTAGTTTGTAATAATTAAAAAAATAATAATTTTTTATTTTTTTTTGCTATGCGTTTTTTGCCAAATAATCTGCTATAGTTTTCCGTATTGATGAATGAGCAGTATTTCAAACATAAAGACGAAAGAGAGCTTAAAGATGACTCCGTTTGGCCATCTTCAAATCAATCTAAAATGTGCGTGAAAACAAAAAAATTATATCTTGGATCAGTAAAGGTTGCCATGGTGAATTATATTTCATTTTCTAAAAGAGAACATTTTTAACCCGCTTTAAACATACAGATTGTTGGGACATCAAATGAATCAAAATGATGTCAATTACGAAAGATATGCAATTTTCCTTTTCTTAATTTTTGTCCCTTCTACAACATTACATTTTCAATACATATTTGCCTTAAAATTAGAGGGGCACACAATCTAGTTCCTAAACACATTTCATTCTTGTTTTCATAATATTTTTTTTAAGTTCTGTTGCATAAAAAATTGAAATAACAATTAAAATAAAATTATGAAAATACGTCTATTTATGCAAGTTTCCATTAACACTAGAGCTGCTCGATGTTAATCGATGCCTCGTAAACATCGATGTTTTGGTTTTGATACATCGAATAAATGCCGATGTATCGTATCATACGATGTTAATCGATATAACGATGTTTTTATTCGATGTATCGAAAAGACGACTTTTTGTATATATTGAAGCTTGCAACTCATTTAATGTAGTGATAAAAAAACCCCTCCTAGAATGACTTTTAAAACGTTTTTTATTGTGAAAAATTTCTCAAAATTTTCTTGGTATTGGTAATAATCAGCAATGTAAGTTCTTTTTCCATATTTGATGTAAAAATCAATAATATATATGGCTTAAAATTACTGTTACAGAAGGTTTTAGACACCCAGTGAAAGTTATATCACCGCATTGTAAAGTTCCAAGTAGAGCTACTGTCACTCGTTGGGTTGATAAAAAATATGAAGTTTTGTCAGGAACATTGAAAACTAAATTACACACAATGGAAAATATTACTTTCAAAACTGACATTTGGTCCGATTTGCAAAGCAATAGAACTGGCCTCTGAAAAAAGAAGTACATACCGTGCTTTGCACACATGCTTTTCTTAATTCTTATGAAATTTTAAAATAGACTTTTATTTATTTAATAAATTTAAAACTTAATAATTTGATATTGTCATATACATTTATAGAAGAATATATTTTTTGAAAGGACACTTGCTAGCAAAAAGTTTGAAGATTTTGTAATGGGTAGTACTCTTTTAATGGCTTACAAAGTAATGAGTGCTACTTATTTATTTAATTATTTTATGTGTATAATAATGACTGTCTGGTAATGAATAAAATAACAACTTATTTATATCATTACATGAAGGTACTTATTGTAGTACTTCCTAGTTAATCCTGAAAATTATCCAAAAAATATTTACAAAATCTAAGTATTTTCGTATATTCTTCAATATACGTATTCATATATTTGCTTTGTAAAATTATGATTTTTAACAATCCCAAAAAAGCTTAAAATTTTATAATTATGTTACAAAATTCTATTTGTTTATAATTTTTGGCTATTTTATTAAATTTTGCATTTTTGTGAGCATAAAATAAAATAACCCATTATATTTTGAATACTTTTAGGCAATCAGTAATCTATTAACTTTTGGATATTTGTAGGCAAAAAGTATAGGGTACCGCATACTTTTTGAGCTTCTCATACAAAAATAATGCCTTATTCAGTCAAATTGTAAGTACTCACGACTGGAGAGTACATACACTTTTTTGCATTCTAGTAGGCAAACTTTTTTGTTGGGTTTTTTGTCTATGAGAATTACAAGAAACCATTTCCTTCTATGTATTTGGTGGATTTAATGTTAATATATTCTGCAGTTTAATATAAAAAGAAGTTTTTATGTACATACTTATATTAAGAATATTTAAAAATGTAAATGGATAAAGATGAGGAATTCAGAACCATGTACAGGGTGGGCCAAAAGAAACCAAGGGGTGTAAAAGTTTAATAACTTTTTTGTTTATTAATTTTTTTTTATTTTTTCTTTCAGATTATATAATATACAAAATGGAAATTTTTTTACACTAAGTATGAAAAATGATGTCTCTTAAATGACCACCGTTTTCAGCTTCGCACTGATGGGCTCTTTTTAGAGCATTTTCCATAACATCTTTCAAAACTTGTGGCTGTAGCGTTCGAATTTCTGCAACAATGTTTACCTTGAGTTCAAGGATTGTCTCTGGCTTGTTCACATACACTCGCTCCTTCAAAAAACCCCAAAGAAAATAGTCGGGTGCTGTCAAATCTGGCGATCGCGCTGGCCAAATAATTTCCGAATTTCGAGAAATTATTCGCTCTCCAAAAATTTCACTTAAAAGTGCCATTGTGTCTCGGGCAGTATGGGCAGTGGCTCCGTCCTGCTGAAACCACATACCAGGTCTGTTTTCAAGAGCAGGATGTAAAAAATTTTCTATCATAAACCGATACCGCTCTCCATTTACGGTTACAGCACTTCCATCTTCATTCTCGAAGAAGTAGGGCCCAATGACATTTTCAGATGTGATCCCACACCATACTGTACACCTGATGGGGTGCAATTGGCGTTGATGAATGGCTCTTGGATTTTGAGAACCACAGAACCTACAGTTCTGCTTATTAACAAAGCCATTCAAATGAAAATGAGCTTCATCACTCATAATCAAATTTTCAATAAAGTTGATTTCATTTCTGGCCAACTCTTGAAATTTAACTGCAAAATTTAGACGTTGCCGATGATCTGCGGGTTTTAATTCTTGGACCAATTGCACCTTATATGGGTATAATTGTAAATCTTTTTTTAAAATGCGCCGTAGTGACGTACGAGACATTTCTAGCTGAGCAGAACGCCTTCTGCCAGATGTTTCTGGTGCTTCGTTAACACTTTGCTGTACTCGTTCAATATTTTCCGCAGTGCGACTTAAACGTGGTCTACCGGTTCGAGGCAAATCTCTTACGCTGCCATGTTGGTGATGACGATTAACTAAGCAACGAATCATCGCTTCAGAGGGCGAAATTCTGACGTTAAAATGTCGACGATATGCTCTTTGCGTTAAAATAATTGATCTCTGGTTTAAATAATAAAATTCTATTGTTCTGGTTCTCTGTTCAGTTGTGAACCTCTCCATTATAAATTCTCCAAGTGTTGTCTATAGAATCTGAAAGAAAAAATAAAAAAAATTAATAAACAAAAAGGTTATTAAACTTTTACACCCCTTGGTTTCTTTTGGCCCACCCTGTATGTTCAGTTTGACTACAATTTATTTAATTTATTATAAAAACTTTGTATAATTTTCAAATGTTATTTAAATTTTTGGATAGTTTTCATAAACTTTAATGTACGCGGACAGAATTATGAAGTTCTTTTCCATACACATTTTTTTATTTAATTTTGCAGAATAAAATAGACCTCCAATTAAATGTCCATAAATTTCACATACAATAGATATTCGTATTCGCGAATATCGTTTTAAATATTCGTATTCGCGATATGGTTTTAAAAATTCGAATTCAAATTCTCGAATATCAAAAGTTGACATTCGGCAGATGTATGTATTATACATACTCACTCGTACATAATATATGTAGGCAACACGTATGATCAATTAAATAAAGAAGTGAGAAAAACATACGTATTTTTGTACAAAATTAGTAATTTTTTCTGTTACGTAACATTTTCAAAGACCCCTCCACCATAACAAAACGTAACAAAACTCGAAGCCCCCCCTCCCCCCTAGAGCGTTACATAATATATGGACAGCCACTTGCTACTGCACTTGCTACTGTTCCAAATTTGTTTATTTAGGAAAAATTATTAAGCAAAAGATGTGAAATAAATCCCAAATTGCATAAATGAATTAAGTATCGATTTTTTCCCAGTGTATTAACACCAAGAAAATTATTTTTTAATAAAATAAAATACATACTTCCAAAATATCCCCGCATATTATTACGAGTATATTACTTCTACTTTGGCGTTTTAACTCATTTTTACACTTCGATATCACTGTAGACAAGTGCTTTTAATCTTGAATTAAAAAAAATGTTGAACTATTTGCTTAGATTTGACACCAGAGAAATTAACAGCTGATTATCAGCTGCTAAATTGAGATAATCTGATATGAATTTGCCTTGTACTCCTAATTGAAAAAGTCACCAACGGTAATACCGTCCTCGTAACACACTTGGGAAATTATTTTGTAAAACCCAGCGCCAGAGTTATTGTTTTTAATTTTCATATGAATTTTAACTTTGCGTTACTTGACGTTCAATTAAATAATTCTTTTAATGTTTTGCAGAGAGCAAATATTACAAATTATTTTTATCTTACGAGTATATTAAAGGTGTAAAATATATGGGTTTACCTAGTTGAAATACTTTAAGATATTGCTTTATAATTTATTGCTTAATTTATATTATATAGGTTTATCGAATAATAAACAATATTATAAAATGTTGTTTGATAAACAATTTAGTACGACCACATCTACTTTAATTATATGCGCCAATAATTAAAATGCTAACAATATTCTGCTGATAAATGCTACAATTAACACTAAGCGATATCTTTAAATAACCTTTAAATAGATAAAGAATACGATCTGCTAATAAATAAATGATAAATGTTTTCCCACAATATTATTGACAAGTTCCGTTTAGAAATATTATGAATTATATATTTGTTTTAAAGGCTTGTACGAGGGAAAGTCAATGAGGCTTTGTAAAATCATGTAAACACGGAAGCATAGAACCCCAGCGGGAAGTTAAGCGAAGTACATACTTCGATAATAATCAATGGCATCAATATGACATCGTAAGCGAGCAATCTAATATATCATGTGTTACTAATAACTTCGATTACTATGTAAGCAGGGATTCGGTTATTATTTAAAACAAACAGTCTGTTGTAAAACAAAACATACTTTTAAGATCAAAATTCTTGCTGTCAATTTTATATGCGTGTGTTTGTTGGCTTGATATTACCATGCTTGATGACTCACCAAGCATTTATTTTTATTTAGATTTTGTGCTGTTTGTTTGGTAAAAAATAAATAAATATATGTATATATATATGTATATAAAAATGTCTCCAAATAAAGAAAATTTAATAACAATAATGGCAGCAATGTTTGCAAAACAAAAGAGAAAACAAAATAAAAAAGTTCGAAATCTTTTTTTCATCAGTGATTTTTCTATTTTTAAGCTGCTCCCAATGAAAATATAGTTATAATGAAAATTTGTCTTGCTTGATGGGTTAACACTAAACACACACTAACAAGGGACAGCGAGCATGACAAAAATTAAAATTTTTGATTTTCCGTCAAGCATCGTTGGTGTCATGCTTAACAAGCATTTTGGCCGTGTCTAAAACACCTTCGAGGTAAATTTACTATCATGCTTACAACTCCGCTATTGATTTAAGTGTAATGCTAGTGACACGTACTGACATCGTGGGTTACTTTTTAAGCGAGACCGCAAAATAAGCGAACGAATCACCACTGACTGCTACTAAGTATTAATGATATAATCGATTATGAAATGTATATTTTCAGAACTGCTCAGAATAGATCAGAAACAAGCAAAGAAGCATGCAAATTTACTTAATTGAGATATTTTATCTAGGGCATTAGTAGGGGATCGCAACTTTGTGCCTGTTGCAATTTTTTACATTATAGATTTTAAAAGCGCAATACTTCCTAATTTCGTGACTGGGTTATAGCAACTTTAAAGTTTTGTTCTCAGTTTGCTTGTTTCATATATTTAGAAAGAAGATTTTGCCATGGGTTACTATTTATGGGTCGATTATGGATGGCAAGCGCACTTTATTTGCGTTGCCAATTTCCAAAATTTTACTTTCAGCTGCCCAATATGCAACCAAAAATTATATACAGTTTTTAAAATAAAAAAATTAAATCAAATAGACTAATAATTCTTTGAGAAGGTGAAAATATGCTTAACAGCTAAAAAAAATAGTTTTAAAAAAAATTCTTTTAAACAATAACTTTTACTCGCAGTAGAAGAGGTAATTCTAAAGAATTTGAATTATGTATGTATGTATGTAAGTACTTTTTGAAAGATTAACAGCATTAATGCAAGTCCACAGATAAAGAAGATGTAACACTGAACCTAATAAGAAAAGAAGTTATCAACGAAATGGCATTGATTGTTGTAACAATTTAAATTATGTTAGAAGTTAGTTAAAGTTATAAAGACATAAAATAATTTTTATGGCTTAAAGAGATTTTAAAGGGTCCGCCAGATAACTTTTTTTTTTTTTTTTGAAAATGCTATAAAAAAAGAACTACTGAAGCTTCGAATGTGTGGCACGTAGCGCCGTCCTGTTGAAACCAAATGTTGCCAATATCCTCCTCTTCAATTTTTGTGAACAAAAATTCGTTCAACATGGCCCGATAACGATCGCCATTGACTGCAACCACAGAATACACAGAAATGAAGAAAGTGACAGGTAAAAAAAGCTCCAATCAGGTTTTTGTTAAAATTCATGGAAGAAAGAGAAAAGCATAGTGTATTTGATACTGTAGTGTATTACTACTTACCAATTAACACACCTAATAAAAATGTATTGCACTAGAAAGACATAGCAAAACAAAACCCACGACAAAATTTGAGAGAAAACGAGACAAACTGAAAAATACCCGTAATTCCGTCTCGTGACACTTCTGTATGTTTTGTGCTGTAACGGCCACTCCTTGCTCAATGGCCCAATTATGCCTCTGGAGCAAAATCCGCACCAAACAGTGACTCGTTTTGGGTGCGTCGGCTTTACAATGTATGCTTGCGGGTTTTCTGTGCCCCAAATGCGACAATTTTGCTTGTTTACATACTAGTGTCCTGCACAAGACTATTTATAAGACCTTTCAAGACATGAGAGATTTCTTCAAATGCTTTACTACAACGAAATATTCTAAAAGAATCGCTAAACAACACTGTTGGCAAGACAAACAACCGAAAAAATGTATTACCAACAGTGTTGCTTAGCGATTCTTTTAGAATATTTCGCTGTAGTAAAGCATTTGAAAAAATCTCTCATGTCTTGAAAGGTCTTATAAATAGTCTTATGCAGGACACTATTATATACCTTCCAAGATCAAAATGAGCTTCATCTGAAAAGATGATTTTTTTTGGCAAAATCGGCATCTTCTGTAAGTCGATCGCAGACCTTCAATGTACATATCGCTCATTTACCCAAAGAACGTCATAACTCAGAAAAACTAGTTTGCAATTTACAACACAACTTAATGGATAAAGAGAATTTAGTTTTTCTCTCAAGAGCTGAATAAACAAGATATTTGTATGAAATTTTTACACAAAATTAATAACGACATGAAGATTAATTCTGCGTCATTAACTCAAAAATCTAATTTTTTGAATTATGACGTTCTTTGAGTAAATGACCGATATGTATTTATAATCACTTTAAGATGGAGTTGATGGTTTATTTCCTTATTAAAATATTGTATATGTACATACTAATAATAGTTCAGTTCAGTTTTAGCAGACCAACAAATTGTCCAAAGATGAATAGGCATATGGGCATTTCCGCGGTCACTCACACGACTTTCGGGAGCAAAATAAAATTTTAAATGTTAAATAAATCAAACACAATTAAATTTTTTACAATTCACCACTAATAATTTTTTATAGCATTTTGAGAGTACTATCAATGGTAAACAAATTGAGAGCCTCCGGTTTTTATCTTTTTTAGATAAAAGCCACAAAAAAGAGCGGTCACTCACGCGACTTCAAATAGACAATGCTTTAGACACCATTGCTATAAATCAGCAAACTCTGCGAATTGTTTGAAAATTTTGAACTTTAACTAAGTAAGTACATAAGTAAGAAATATCAAGCTTTATTATTAGACTTATGATTTTTCAAAATTTGGCCTGTAATTTTTTTTCGAAGGATTCTTCTTCTTTGAGTGACCCAACGCGACGTCACTCACGCGACATTTTTTCCACTGCAGTTTTGTGTGCAGTTATATATACAATTATAGTCATTACATTATTATTTAAGCTAAGAAGAAGAAAAATAAATAAAAAAGAGATATCCATATCATTGCATTTTTTATTCAATACATCAAAAACAAATTTTCGCCTTCCTGCATTTGTTGGCAGTACCCTTTCTGCCTTCTTTACGCCCTTTCCAAGAGATTGCTTGCTCCAATACCTATCACTTTTCTTGTTCTCCACTTGCCGATTAGTCCATGATACAATTATAACAGGTACATGCACAAGCCCAGCCTGTTAATGTATACATTGCAAATAGTTGTCAAACTTTGTTTACAAGCTGCGAAAATGTTAGTGGATGTGTGTGAATAAAATGATTACAGTGTTGCCAATGAATTTACACATGGCTGTGTCTCCAATTACACATTGAAGAAAATTACACTACATATCTTTTGTGTAGGTTAAAATTAAAACAAAAATAAATAAAAATAAAACCCAAAGTAGAATTATGTATACACAGATTATACAAGAATTTAATTACATGGCCTACACATGTGAGTAGAAATTACACACTGTCTAACTACACACAGATTGGCAACACTGAATAACTATAATCATGCAGGAATGCCGCGTCTGCAATTGTACTTTATTTACCCTGTAATTGTTATTTTTAAAAACAAAAGGCATCTGTTTCTGACAATTATTCGTTTGTTTATACCAACAAAATATATGTGTTTTTTGGTGTTGTATTTTTGTTGTAGTCGTGCATGTACCTAGTACAGGGTGGGCCAAAAGAAACCAAGGGGTGTAAAAGTTTAATAACTTTTTTGTTTATTAACTTTTTTTTATTTTTTCTTTCAGATTATATAATATACAAAATGGAAATTTTTTTACACTAAGTATGAAAAATGATGTCTCTTAAATGACCACCGTTTTCAGCTTCGCACTGATGGGCTCTTTTTAGAGCATTTTTCAAAACTTGTGGCTGTAGCGTTCGAATTTCTGTAACAATGTTTGCCTTGAGTTCAAGGATTGTCTCTCGCTTGTTCACATACACTCGCTCCTTCAAAAAACCCCAAAGAAAATAGTCGGGTGCTGTCAAATCTGGCGATCGCGCTGGCCAAATAATTTCCGAATTTCGAGAAATTATTCGCTCTCCAAAAATTTGACTTAAAAGTGCCATTGTGTCTCGGGCAGTATGGGCAGTGGCTCCGTCCTGCTGAAACCACATACCAGGTCTGTTTTCAAGAGCAGGACGTAAAAAATTTTCTATCATAAACCGATACCGCTCTGCATTTACGGTTACAGCACTTCCATCTTCATTCTCGAAGAAGTAGGGCCCAATGACATTTTCAGATGTGATCCCACACCATACTGTACACCTGATGGGGTGCAATTGGCGTTGATGAATGGGTCTTGGATTTTGAGAACCCCAGAACCTACAGTTCTGCTTATTAACAAAGCCATTCAAATGAAAATGAGCTTCATCACTCATAATCAAATTTTCATAATAATTGATCTCTGGTTTAAATAATAAAATTCTATTATTCTGGTTCTCTGTTCAGTTGTGAACCTCTCCATTATAAATTCTCCAAGTGTTGTCTATATAATCTGAAAGAAAAAATAAAAAAAAATTAATAAACAAAAAAGTTATTAAACCTTTACACCCCTTGGTTTCTTTTGGCCCACCCTGTATAATTGTATCATGGATTAGTCCGAATCATTTTTACTCTCGATCGATCATATTCTCTCGCACTTTTATTCTGTACTTTCGGGACAATTCTCTTTGTTTTGCTGTATAATCCATCAGTTTTTGTGGGTTATTTTTTATTTTGCCCATGTACCGTATTTGCTTTTAATTTTTTTTATTAATATTTTGTTGGTCCATCTACATTTGAATTAAAAAATCTAACAATAACTTAGCAAAAATAATTTTTTTAGAAGGGATTGCACTTACGGTCACTCACACGACAAACTTTCGCAATGAGTAAAAACTAAATTATTTGAAAAAAAAAAATGTTATTTAATTTTATTTCACTGATTGTTGAACCAATCTCACGTAAACTACAAATTTGCCTCCACTTTTATCAACAAATGCAAAAGTTTTGACAACTTATGCTGTTTTCCGGTCACTCACGCGACAAAAGAAGATCAGATTAAAGATTAAAGGTAGAATTAGTAAAATCGTATCATTCTACTTTACAGCTTGCCGTATTGTTCAAATTTGTGCACAAGTTATAGAAAATGTAACAGTTTGCACAGCACATTTTTTTTGTCTGGCATTAAATGCGGCGTTTTTGACATTCGCTACAGAAAAATCTGTTTTCTGCAGATTCCTACGTCAGCAGTGCTACCACCACATATTTTATAACTAGTAACATGCATTGTATATGGTATGGTTTTTGTCAGCTGACACGCAACATCACGATACGATTTTACTAATTCTACCTTAACACAAATACGGTTAATTCGTGCTCTGTTGTCTCCCTTTGTACTTTTTACCGTAACTTCACTTATCTAAGTACAATTAAAAAAGAGAAGCTCTACGGTAAGAGAACTCTAAATGTAGTAAATATTTTAACGAAATAAGCCTATAAAACGTACCAAGTGCAAGTAACATACAAACTCAACTTCGCTTACAATTATTTTTTACATATAAACTTTTATTCACTATTTTAATCCAAAAATATTAAATTTCAATACTTCTAAATAATATACATATAATGAAAATTGGCAAGATCTTCGGAACTTTTTTTTTTGGACTCTTGGTTGACCTTTTCGCGAAAATGCCCATAAGTAATATTTAAAAAAAAAAACAGAAGTGAACTATAAAAAATTTTTGAATACTTATACAGGAATTTCCGTAGTAAATTAATTTACTGAAGCTGAGTCTGTAGACTCAGCTTCGCGAATTCGACTACAAAATACAACATATGATATAAAAACGCAAAAACGCCACAACTGACATAAAAATCGTTAGTTTCATTTTCAAATTAACCGACAGTGATTTAAATCAATTTAAATAAACTGTTTACCAGATTTTTAATTGTGTGATTTATTTACAACCCACACATGCATACAATAGAATTATTTCTAAAGTTTGACAAGTATTGGAAGAATAATTAATGAAAAGCTTTCTTATGAAAGCTTTTAATGAGAATTAGTTAGTAGTAGTCAGCGTTACCGTTGGGAAAGGGGATATAAAAACGGAACAGAGAATTGGGTTTCTACGAATTAAACCCAATTTTAAAATGAAGATTAAAGCTAAGTTGAACTAAATTATATTTTTAAATAAAAGCAAAAAAACACTAACTATAAAAATCACATTTCTTTTATGTCAAAATCAAAATAAGCATTTTAATTTTATGAGAAAATATAACTACTAAAAATATAAATAAAACTCGTTATATCTGTGGTAATAATTAATATAAAAAAGCAGATAGCTTTTAAAAGAATTAGAGACAAGTTATAAATAGATACAGATAAATGTTTTAATTTATTTATCTATTAAGAAATATCGAAGTTATATTTATTGCAGTCAAAACCGTAAATTGATTTCATGATTTAAATTTTAAATCATGAAATCAATTAACGATTTTGATTGCAATCAATTTTTTTTTTTGAAATTAATTTATACATCAATTGATTGCAATCAAATTTGATTGCAATCGATTTGATTGCAATTAATTTGATTGCAATTAAATCTTAATTGCAATTCATATTCATAGCTGGATCCTAGCGCATTTCACTGTTGCGAATGGAGATCATCAGGGAACCTTTACCCAAAAATTTCTTAGAACACCTAGAGTTATTATGTTAAACTTTCATTTAAACAAATAAGAAGCTCAACAAATATCAAAGTTGAAACAAGAATTTGTTTTTATTATTCGCTCTGCTTCTAATAAATTTGAACTCTGCTCTGATTGGCATAATTAATTCTTGATTAAGATTTACTAAAAAAAATATTTTACTTTTAACATTTTAAAAATAACATATTCTGGTTTGTTTGCTCAACAATGCTTTTTATATAAAAATTTTCAATATCATACAAAAACAACAAAATTAAATTTTTTAAAAAAGTATTGAAAAAAAGTGTAAAATAATCGTCTACGACAATTTTGTATTTGATTAAACAAAGCTTGTGTAGAAATATTCGACTCGACGTACGCAATACGGGTGAATATAGATATGTATTATGATATAAAAGGAGTTTTGAAAATAGGCAACTGTAAGTAAAACTGGTAACAATTGTTGTCTCTCGATTCTAACAACTGAGACATTTGATAATACGAATGGAACCAGGGTGTTCAGTTTTTAATATCCCCGAAAATCTCCTAAATAGTCATAATTTTAATATCCGAAAATCCCCAAGTTTCTTTTATAAAAATGTTTGTAACTCGTTCAGTGTAAGTAAAACAAAAACATTTCACACAGCATAGTCTTCCTTGGCGCAGAACTTAATTTAATAAAGATTATTTGATAACTTTAGTTGAGTTAGGCAAAATCGTTCCTTTTGGTAAAACGTTTGGACCGAACAATAAAAAAAATATTATAAAAGTACGGATCGGTCATTTTAGTAAATCGTTCCGGAACGAAACAACTCTAAACTATAGTGCATTTGTCAAAAGTAAATGATGACATAATTAGAGTGAACTATGTATGTATCTTTTTTCAAAACTAGGATCAAGAGAATTGCAGAGAGCGATTTCTGCCTCTCCGAAACTATCCAACTGATTTTTAAGGAACTTAAAACATATTGGTAACATTATTTATTCCCTACTAAAATACCTGCTATTCCTTGGCGTCTTATTGTCAATCCGTTTTCCCATTATCAATAGTTTAGTGACAGTAAATGCTGCATCATACTTACATACTTGAGTTTCGCTTGAGCCCGGTCACCGACAAAGTCATTAAATAACAACAGCAACCATTTTTCTGATGTGCATTAGTGTCCCTTAATATTAGTTGTTGTAGAAAATTTCAAGTGATGAAGGCATAGACGCTGGTCACTGAACTACACCGGATCCAGCGGATACCAATCCTAATGTAACAAAAAAAAAAATTATTATTTATTATTTTAATAAATTGCTAAATAAATGAACAAATATTTTTGATCTTTAGAATATTTACATCTTATTTATAGCCTGACTTTACGATAACATTTAATGTAATGCGCTAAAAATATATAAATTTTATTTGTCGTTCAGAAACGTCACAACTGTTTATGGCATTTTGATCGTTTTAAACAAATCACAAATAACATTTTAAGAGCAGTTTAGGCGTTAAAACCTTTGATCGCCAATAAATAAACATTGTTGTTTTTGTATTTTTAAAATTATTTATTTTTTATTTGCAATAAATTTTATTTAATCTGTTATGGCAGTAAATATCGTTACCGCATTATTTGCAAAAATAAATATCACTATGAGTCAATAAAAATATTTAAACGTCTTGCTTGAGAAGCGTCTTTAGATATTTGCTGATTGTAAAATTAAAGGGCGTGCCGTGATGGGTATGTGCTAGGGTTTGCAAATAATCGCAGATTTCCACAATCGCGATTACGATTAAAAAATATGCGATTAATCGCGATTATCGGTTAATCTCGATTTTCAAGAAAATATACTATTATAATTTTTATTAAAACCAAAATAAATTGCGTCATGAGTTTTAGTAGAACTGTATGGGTTTAGCAAAAGAAATTTAATTATTTTATCTTGAGTTCGCATTTTAATTTAATTGTTCAATTAAATTTTGTTTTTATTTTGAAAAAATTGTAAAAAATGTAAAATGAAGTTTCTAAATCAGCAGCACTTATACCCTTTTCACACTCACTCACATCTTTGAGGAATGCGTGGAATATGTTGAAAATTGAAAAAACCTGTTCACATTACAACATCTTTCATCTTTCATCTGTCATGTATTATAATACTATTTTTACGAATGTGAGCTACTAAAAATTAAATAATAAAATGCAATTTAAAAATTCAGTAGAAATTGATTTAATTGCTGGCTCCTGAGGAGCAGAAACAAATAATGCTACAATGTGCAGAATTAGTTGAAATTATGCCAGCGGACAATGATAATGAAAAAATATTACAAACTTTATCCGCAAAGATTTCGCGTAGACATTTGCAACTACTTTTATGTAATTTATTTCGATTTGGAAAACATATAACAGATTTTATTATATGCATACATATACATACATATGTATGTATATAATAAAATCTTAGAGTAATTACGGATCTTTTTTTGGGAAGGATATTCCAAAATGTAGCCTTGAATGTATGTAAATATGTCCATGCATATGGAAATATACATACAAACATACATGCATATGTATATATTTTTATAGTATGTATGCATGTATGTATATAGTTGCATACATTTTTTCTAGTGATGACACTAAAATAATCGAAAGATGTTGAACGGAACAAAGTGAGATAGGAACATCTTTTAAAGATGTTGAAAGATGTTGAACATTCAGCCCTGTATAATTCTTATGGGAAAATGTTATCATCTTGCCAAATTGATGAAAGATGAAAGATGTGAGTAAGTGTGAAAAGGCTATTAGGAGTATCAAAAACAATACGAATTATGGGAAATCAAATTTTTGATAGGAAACTTTTTCTAAGACGAAGTATATTTCTAATTTCTTAATTTATTTTTTATTTAATTTTGTGTCCACATACATATATATGATGACTTTATATCAAAATGAATGTACAAGTTCATATAAAAACAGTATTTTTATACCGTTTTTTTATACGAAGTAGTTCATCCATCATGATATAAATTCATCATTTGCGGACACTCACTTATAACTACAAATATCCTTTTTTAGTGTTTCTATGTTTTGATGTGTAAACATCTATACGCTAGGGGGTAAAATTCTTTTTCACAATACAATCACAAATTTTGCTGAGATTCACACCCCGTTGTCAAATCGGTGTGAGCTACATATGTATGAGTGTATTAGTGTTTGAAAGAAGCAATCAGCGTGACCGTTTGACCGACTAAAGTGGCAATTTGCCACTTTTTCGATTGCTTTTCCCCTTTTTCGACTGCCTTGCCACTTTTTGACCCGCTTTATTTAGGGTGAGTTATATGAAAATACATTAAAAATAAAAAGTTTAGTGCAGTTTTCTCGTATTTTTTTAATTTTGCCCCTTTTCTTTGATAAATCCCCTATTTCGTGCCCCTTTTTGAAAAATGTCATCGGTCACCCTGGAAGCAATACAAACTTATTTAAAATATTGTAAATACATAGGACTTTGTTGGTTTTTGTTCGTTTTATTTAACTTGACAATTGCTTTATTAGGGTTCCGTACACCAAAGGTGAAAATGAACCGTAAGAGCTACGGACCTGGAATTTGGACACAGTGTGTAGACATTTGGCCACTACAACAACAAATACATGAGAGTTAAAAATTAAGGGTGTTCCAAAACGAGCAACGAAAAATGTTAAAATCCCATGTAATATAAATACATACAATTGTATGTACATATATACACCCAGCTAAAAAAATTATATATGATCCATATATTTTTAATATATGAATGTATATAACTATATATGAATATGTATGAATTCATGTATGGAAATGTGTGGGATTATACATGGCAAAACTATTATATATGAACTAATATATGGACTAATATATGAAATGTATTATAATATATGAGCTCATATATTGAAATTAATTTTGAATCTATTCATATGTGGATCCATATATAGAAATAACATGTAATATATGGAGCCATATAAGAATGTATGCATACATGATATCACACATAAGATCGTTTTTGCATTTTATCACTGGTGAATTGGAAATCCATTAGAAAATACATACGGTATGCAAAGTGCAAGACTTTTGTTTCAAAAAAACCATTCTTGTATGATTTTTTACATTGTGGCCCCATTTAATATATCAAATAATCAAAAGGATAATCCAGTCATTAATTATATAGAAAATTACAAAATTCTCTAGATAAGAAACAAAGTTCATATTACTGCAAAAAATTATATTGAAAACTATTGTTAGACGGATTATTTTTTCTTTTATAATTAATTGCATTAGTTTTTAATCTGATTTCTTAAATTAAATTTTATGTACGAATATGAGTTTTGTGTTTTTCAAATAATTGATTCACCTTTTGACTTAAAAAGATGAATGAAATGACTTTTAGTTCGTTTTTCATTATTTGTCCAAACAAATGTTTCATTAAATACAATCCTCTAGTTCAAACTCTAAAAGAAGTAATTTTCATAATTTAAATCATATATGCCCATATACCCTCATTTTTCGGATCCGAACCATGTATGGGATATCATATATGCTCCATACATATTTTTTTAGCTGGGCACTTGAAATTTTAAAAGTTAGTGTATTTTTATACAGACTACAACAATTAACACTAAATTTAAAAAATTTAAACCAATGGGTGTTCCATCAGTTAATGCAATTTTGACTTTGTAATTTTGACAACTTGCTGTATCTTGGAAACCGTAAAAGCAAAACTCTTGAAATTTCCAAAAACGGTAAAACTAAAAATCAAAAAAATATAAAATCACCAAATCTAAAAAAAAATCGCCAAAAAATCGCCGAAACGAAAAAAAGCACCAAAACGAAATAAAATTCTAGGACTAAAATAAATCGCGAAAAACCGGAATAATCCCCAAAATGAAAAAAAACCATTAAACAAAAAAATCGCCAAAATGAAAAAGTCGCCTAAATAAAAAAAAACCCCCAAAAACAGAAAAAAATCGCCAAAATGAAAAAACCCCAAAAACAGAAAAGAAATCGCCAAAATGAAAAAATCGCCAAAATGAAAAAAATTGCGGAAATTAAAAAAACCCAAAAAGAGAAAAAAAAACGCCAAAACGAGAAAAAAGCGATAAAACTGAAAAATCGTTTTAACTGAAAAAACTTAAGAAAGGAAGAAAGCTAAATCAAAAAAATGCTCAAAACCGAATGTAGGCGAGTCAAAGTCGCACTTTACTGAATTTATTTTAATTGCAATGCGTACACAACAACAAGAACAGCAACAACTAAACGATGAACAACAGGAATCTTCTATATAATTAATAGGCGAACATGTTTTTTGTAATCCCTTTTACGCTGGTACCACTACAGCGATTTTAAAAAGATTTATATGGTTTTAAAGGATTTTCTGTACAGATGTGCAGAATCTATATTTTATTGAAATCGGTTTAGTATTTTGGGAGCTATGTATGTAAATTTGTGTGTGGCTGTGTTTTAATGAATTTTTTATGACGTTTAGATATGTACATTTTCTTTGAATCTTAAATTTACATTTTGATTCTAGAATACGGACGAGTGTGTCGTCCGTTTGGTATATCTAGTTAAAAAAAAAAGTAAAAGTAAAGGCATTTACCATAAATGAGCACTGCAGTACCACTAAAGTTTCAGTAAAAATAATAAACATTTTTTAACAAATAAATTTTTACTGAATACTAAAGTTTTTTCTACAATTTTTATAAATTGCCTAAATGATTTGTTATATGATGAGGTGCATTGAATTTTCAGTAATCAGTAATGCCTGTATTCATAATGAAATTCTACCAAGTGGCTAAATGTTTTTCATACAAAAGTTTCAAAATTTGAATGAAAAAACTTTGCCACTTGCTACAATTTTATTATGATTACTTACGGCCTTACGATTTTACTGGTAATACAAATCAAATTTCATTAGCAGTAAAAATTTACTAAATTCTTTTACTAATCAGTAAATTTACTGATTAACTGATTTTTAATGCAGTACATATACAGACATATACTGCAGTGTGCCCATTTACTAACCAAATAAGTTTAATAAAACAAACAAAAACCAACAAATTCATATGTATTTACAATATTGAAAGTTTTGATACTTTTAATTAATTAATTTAAAAAAATATACTGAAAGCATAAGTACCCTCCAACTTAAAAAAAAATTTCATTACTAGATGTTTACACATCTCCTCTGTGATCGGACTCACATTGCTTTTTTTTGTAACTATACGGGGTCCCAAAATAAAATAAACTGCACCTGTCTGCCAACCGAATGAGAAATATTTGTATCAATCGTAATGAAACTTTTGAGATATTAAGACATTTTTTTAAATAAAATTGGGAGAATATAATAAAATAAAATAATAAATTTAATAAGTGCTTAATTTGGATTTTAATCATCGTTTTGTCTAATAATACTTTTAGGCCATTATTACAATTTAAAATTAGTTAAAAGTAGGATTTTATCGGACGTACAAAAAGCTTTCAGTTATTGCAAATTGGATTTAACTTACCAGGTAGGTTAAACTTGCCTGTTATTTATGGCTCACTTTAGGTTAAAGTAAAATTTTGCAAATGATAAAATTTTTATACTTCCGATAAAATCATACTTTTAACTAACTTTGAGTTGTAATAATGGCCCTAATTGTATTAGGAAAATAAAATAGATGCACATCGATTATAAATCGTTTCTTGTGTTTTGTATAAGCTTCTGAGCATACTTACTTATTCTATTGGAACTTCCAAAAAGCTTATGTAAGTTCTCAAATGATTTTTGAAAGTATGGTTGAAGTCAACTGATGATTTGTTAAAGCGTCAATGAAATGCAAACATAATGACATGTTTATTCCAAATGTATATATTTTGTATTAAAAATTTTAATTTAATTTTTTATGAGTTGAATTTGCCCTCTATGCAAATTTGGCATAAATTATTTGCATAAAAAAGGGAAAAAAATTTAATCGTAATCGAGCGATTAATGGGTTCGATTACGATTAAAAGGTGCGATTAATCGCGATTACGATTATGATTATAATCGCTGTGCAAACCCTAATACACACCGTCAAGTTTGTTTCATTAAGTTTCAGCAATTTTCGAAAAAAAAACCAAACTTGACTGGTACGGTCAAGTCTGTACCCCCTCCATTCTCTTTTCCACTCTCCCCTAAAAACTCAAGACTTGACGAGTCAAACCTGACGTGTGTGAAAGAGGACTATCCAATTTGAGAGAAAAGTGATGAATTTGATTTTTTGTTGAGAGCGAATACCTTGTTAGATATGCATTACACTTGTTTGGTTTTTTATAAAGAACTACATCTAACTTCACCGGTGTTTCGTTTTCAATGTGATAGCATCGTCTTCATTTATTTTATCTATTGTATTATTATAAAATTTATAAGACATAAAAAACTTGCTATATTAATATCATATCAATCGTTTAAGTGATGAAATTAAATGAAGCTACATACATATGTAAACGATTAAAATTTACTTTAAAATGAAAAACTTTATATGCATATCTAGAAATAAAAATAAAAGTTGTATAGTTAATGATTTGAAAAGAAATGTTAGACCGCTCTATATAACCTTCTGCGTAACTAACTAAAGTTATTTTTTTTAACCTAGCTGACAAAATTCACTCCCGAAATTATCGTACCTTTCTTATTAAAAAATATTCCCAAAATAAAATGTAAATTATGATAGTATAAATAACGAATTTCGAGCTTTGAAAAATTAATTGAATGAGCTAATGTTTCCGTAGCTTTCAAAAGTTCAAATACCCTAACTCGTATTTGTTACTAAGTTGAGTTTTTCAGTGATTCCAATAGATTTCACACAAATACACCTCGTAACAAAAATTTATTGCAATAGTTTAAAAAATAACAATAAGATGTACAAAAATATTACAGAAATAATATTACAATTTCTTTTGTGTTTTTACCTTCCCCTGTAAAATAACAATTATTTGTGTTAGGACCTTTTTGCTTGAGGCCAACGATATGTATTTATTTCCTCTTCCACTGTCTCTAAATCTAATAATAAATTTCAATTTTTGATTTAATGATGCAGATTAATCTTCATATCGTTCTTTTTTTTAAAAACAAACACAAAATTTTCATTTTTCATTAAAGCATTAAACACATTCACCACAGCAAGCTACCGACTACCAAATGTCAAGGATAGAATAGTCATGTTTATATGAGAATAATTCTTTTGAAGACAGCAAGGCAACATGGCGGCAGGTTATTGTCTATGCTGATTTTGTCGTTGTAGTCCAATTAAACTAATTTCTATTTTGTTGGCTACAATGAGAAAATTCAGTATTGCCAGTATAATACAAAATGTTGAATGAATGATTTTGTACAATTATTTCATATTATTTAACAAAAACAATATCCAAAAATTGATGTAAAAAATAAATTGATTAATTTTTGTACTTGTACGTGAAATAAGTACATTTTAAAAGAGTAATTAATTTTTATAAATGCAAAATATATAAAAGTGGCAATACTGAACAATGTATTTGTACTAGAGGCCTGCGTAAACAGTCTTGAAATGTAAAAACGTCATGATTTTTAAATGTATTCACGTCGCATGTATTATACTAAACCAATAATAAATGCTGTCGTACTATAAGCGAAACACGATGGATGTATTGGTGTATGTGTATATCGGTTGTAACAAGCGATGTCGCAAGACAGCTTGTTTGTAACAAACACTCAAAAGAAGTACTGTTGATTAGTGTATGCTTGTTATTTTTCATATTGTACGTTTGAGTGTGTGTGTAATATGTAGTTAGATGGTAAGCTATTATGTGGTTAACGCATGTGTGTGCCCTTGCATGTGCGCAGAAAAATAAAAAATCATACACACATAAATGCATGACGTTTGTACACGCGCTCATTGGTAAAAAGAAGCAAGTATCACAAATTCTTCCGTCACGAATTGTTTTCTTCTTTACTCTTATACCTACAATACTCAAATAAATTTCTTGCAAACAGTGTTGTTAACATTTGTTTTATAAGATTTCGCTGTAGCAAAGCATTTGAAAAATCCCTCATTTCTTAAAAGTTCTTATAAGATATCTTGTGCAGGAGACTAATTTGTACTTGAATATCAGCTGCAGATGGTGCTGCTGCCGTCTCCAAAATAATTAAGTATCCCGCTACGAGGCGACAAATGCTGCTAGCGGCATTTGAAGTCGTGTGTTCGTGTAGCCTGCTGTGGTGAATGTGTTTAATGCATAAGTCGTGTGTAAATTGAAAACTTTAAATTTCTGTTCTGGCAAACTAGTTTTTTTTTGAGTTATGACGTCATTTAAGTAAATCAGCGACATATACTAAAAATATAATTAGAAAAAAGTTAGAACACAAAAAAAAACGAGTTTTATACTATTGGGGTTAAAAAAGTACAATTTTAAAAGCTATTTGGTACGAAATTGGTGTTTTGTCATTTATCATCCCTGGTCGTGACCCATGACAGCTGAACCTAAACGACCATAGACAACGACGAGAGTTCACTCTATGGGCCCTAAGATCGTCCAATACATCCGGAAGCCGAAAATGTTTGGTGTGGTGCATATTTCTTTGAGAGCAACGTCCGATGGGTGTAAAAAGTCCGAAAATATTGTAAAGGTAAAGGACATATATAGGTTTGTCATTCTGTGTGTAATTTCCACAACGTTCATATGCGACCCATAAAATATATGTGACGCGCAAAATAGAAACGGACCTAAGGGTAAAAACCTGTTTTGTTCAGGAGAGCCATTTTAAAGATTTAAATACGTGTATCTTTGGTGTACCATCACCTCATAAAACGCGCATAGCTCTGGGAGGGAACACTTTTGGGGCCTGGGATCGGTCTTATTCGATGCTCAGATGTTATCCACATAAAAAAAAATGAAAATTGATTTTTTTACCCTTAGGTCCCTTTCTTTATGAGCTGTCACATATATATTATGTGTCCTTATAAATAAGGAAGACGAATAAGCGATGTCCTTCTGTCTATTCGTCTGTCTGTACGTGAAATCGGTTTTCCGAAGCTCCCAGAAAAGCTATAGACTTGGACTGGCGTATCAGAAATTGTTCGAAATAGATTGGTATAAAAAAATCAGCAAAATCGAAAAGACGATTTCAGAGCTGGAAAATTTAATCTTTATTTTGCTATGTTAAGGTAACCAGCTAGCTAAAAATAATTTTTTATTTTTTTGTTATATAAACACATTTTATATTTTATTAAGAATTAAATTGGTATTAAAAATACAAAAAAAAAATGAAGTAACTGATTAAATTTAAACTTTTTTTTATATAAAAGAAAGTAGGTCAAATTAATTTGTTCTTTTTTGTTTATAAATTAAATATATTTTATCTTTTAGAAGGAAATAGTTTTTATTAAAAGTTACAAAAATGTAACAGCTCCAGAGCTGGAAATTTTCAACCTTTTTTATATGTATATACATACATATAAGTAACTACATAAAACAATTTTTTTTTCTTTATTAATTAAACATATTTTATATTTTATAACGAAATAAATTAGTATTAAAATCAGAAAAATCAAACATAAGATTCCAGGGACAATTATTTTTTTTAAGAGGCAATGTATGCCTACTAATTGTGATATTACATTAGGTTTAGTATCTACTGAAGTCAGTACAGTTCAGTGACCAGTGACTACGCCGTCATCACTTGAACTTTCCTACAACAACTGATACAAAGGGATACTAATGCGCATCAAAAAATGCGTGGTGTTGCTATTTTAATGACTGTTGAATACCGGGCTCGAACCCAGGACCTTCGGTTTTGTAGTCAACGTGCTAACTACTTCAGCCAAATTGATGTTCATGCGTTGACAGCTTCCAACGATTTCTTATTAGTTTTTAGTGGATTGAGATAGCATAAAATATATATCTAAAGGCCGTGATACACTATCATACAAAGTCATGCGATCTATGAAAATATACAATCCCGGTATGATGGAGTTCATGAAAATTTTCAAAAGAAAATAACAATTCATCACAACAGTGTTGTACGACTTTGTATGATAGTTAGGCATGGCCTTAAAGAACAGTCATAATTACAAAATTAAATAACATATTCCATTTTCCTGAAACGGTTCCTTCCGGCTGAACAAAACCGAAAAATTCTTTGAGGAATAAATACGAGTAGTTTACATAATATCGCGATATACATATGTGAACTTATAATATTAGGAATAGGAACTGAATTGAAACACTTGACAGTTTTGTAGTATTAAGTTTAATTAAATACCGGGAGATATGAAATAAGTTGGCTTACTTGGTATGGAGGTTCAATACTACGATTATTTTAGGAAATACAATCTATGACCTAAATTCTTTTGTCGAAAAATGCCGTAGGTCACTCACTTACGGTGAAAGGTATGTATATAAGATTCGGCACAGCCCAATATACAACTCTTACTTGTTTTTTATCTCTAGCAGAAATTTCAAATACGAATTTATATACATATGTACATGTATGTAACTCTTGGGTATCAATAAAATTCATTCATTAAAAGTAATACAACTTCTCGTAAAGTCCAAAGTATGTAAATATGTAGTATGTCTTTAAAAACATATACATACATATGTATGTATGTATATTTTTTTGGACAATGAGTGGGCATAAATAGCGTTAAAATTTACTTCCATTTTTAACGAAGAAATTTTAACCAGTATTAATAAAAAGCAATGACTAGTCTAACACATTTTTATGGAAACAGTTCTGCGTTACCGTTGAGAAATTCCAAAATAAATTCAGTAAAGTGCGGCTCTGACTCGCGCACGAAGGGTTCCGTACGAACACTAGATATGTAATTTAATACAAACTTCATCCTATATAATATACAGTTTTGGCATTTTTTTTTCGTTTTTGGGGTCTTTTCGGTTTTTTTTGCGGTTTTTGCGTTTTTTCGGTTTTGGCGATTTTTTTAAGTTTTGGCTCTTTTTTTAGTTTGACACTTTATTTTTTTGTTTTGGAGACTTTTTTCGGTTTTTGGCGTTTTTTCATTTTGGCGATTTTTTTTATTTTTGACGATTTTTTTCATTTTTGAGATTTTTTTTATTTAAATTTTTTTTTTAGTTTTGGCGACATTTTCGCGTTTTGGCGATTTTTTTTCATTTTGGCGTTTTTTTTAATTTTTGGCGATTTTTTCGAATTTGGCGATTTATTTTGGTGTTAGAAAATGTTTTTTTAATTTTGGCTATTTTTTTCGTTTTTGCGATTTTTTTCATTTTTTGCGATTTTTTTTTTTTTTTTGGTTTGGCGATTTCATTATTTTCGGTTTTTTTAGTTTCACCGTTTTTGAAAATTTCAAGTTTTTGGAGATTTTTTTAAGTTTTGGCTCCTTTTTTAGTTTTGACACTTTATTTTCTTGTTTTGGCGATTTTTTCGGTTTTTGGCGTTTTTTCATTTTGGCGATTTTTTTTATTTTTGGCGATTTTTTTCATTTTTGCGATTTTTTTTATTTAAATTTTTTTTTAGTTTTGGCGACATTTTCGCGTTTTGGCGATTTTTGGCGTTTTTTTTATTTTGGCGATTTTTTCGAATTTGGCGATTTATTTTAGTGTTAGAAATTTTTTTTTAATTTTGGCGATTTTTTTTTAATTTTTGTCGATTTTTTTGGGTTGGCGATTTTATAATTTTCGGTTTTTTTTAGTTTTACCGTTTTTGAAAATTTCAAGTGTTTGCCTCTTACGGTTTCCAAGATATAGCAAATTGTCAAAATTACATAGTCAAAATTGCATTAACTGATGGACCACCCTTTAATTTTAGTGTTAATTGTTGTAGTCTGTATAAAGCCTGAAGGAAATGTCGATGGTGAAAATGTACTGAGTCGCTTTTGACTTTGTCACCAGTACTACTCTACAATTATTCGCCATATAATACTTTGTGCTATAGACATTTAGCATGTGCTTGTCATTGAAATTCTACTAGTAATACTAAAACAATTGACTAGATAGTGAATTCATAGTTCTTATGGGAACATGGAGACATACCAACCAGAAATTTACTGGTACATTTCTATACCTTAATTTATGTATATTGACAAGTTGTTGCAAAATCCACCAGAAATACACCACATCTGTTTTCTCTCTTTATTTTATACTGACGAATAAAAGAGAAATTGTAGACAATGTAACTACTACTAGAGTTTTAGTGTTGACATAGAGACACTTGGCCCCGGTCTGACTGCAGAAAAATACACTAATTTTACAAATTTCAAGTTTCAATATACATATGTATGTTCATACAATTGTATGTATATTACATGGGATTTTAACATTTTTCGTTGCTCGTTTTGGAACACCCTTTAATTTTTAATTCTCATGCATTTGTTGTTGTAGCGGCCAAGGTTCTACATACTGTGTCCAAATTTCAGGTCCGTAGCTCTTACGGTTCCTGAGAAAATACCGGTTCCTTTTTACCTTTGGTGTACGGAACCCTAAAAACATCGCAAACAGGCATGTTCTGTAAATCAGTACAGTAAAGTAATTTTAAAAGACCCAAAAAGTGTTCTGCGCATAAAATTGTTTCAAGTCTCGTGATTTGAAAATGATCAGCCAACTGTCTGACGTTATCAGATCACTTGACGACTTTTAAAGCATTTTATTTTAAGTTCGGCAATAAGACGATTAGTTAGTTGTATGGAGATTTTTTTGTTTGATTTCTTATATTCTCCCCCCCAAATCGGTTCAGTTTTATATGAAAAAAACTACAAAAAAAATTTCATATCGATAAGTTGTGGTGAAGGGGGTGTTTCCGCCCCTCAAAGTTGGCTCTCAAGCCCATATATTCAATGTATTTTTTTTTTGTTTAATTTAATAGATATAAGTTCTTATTGTACATGCTTAATATAAATAATTTGCATATAAATATAATTTTGGTATATAAAATTTTTGGTATTTTGTAGGTTATTTTCTTCATTATTTTCTAAAATATTAATTTTAACAAAAAACTTTCTCTGAGACTAATGTTGTAGACTAGAAGAGCTAAAATATTGTCATATATCATATTCTTGTAAAATGATTTTTTTAAAGATAGCCAAATGGAAAAAATTACATTGAAAAATTGCCTTGAAGGCCAACTTTGAGGGGCTGACGAACCCCCTAAAATACAACTTATTGCTATGAATTTTTATTTTTTTTTTTTGTATTTTTTTACATAAAACTGAACCGATTTGGTGGGAGAGAGCATAAGAAATCCAAAAAAAAAAATAAATAACGGCCGCCACTCTAGTGTATATACAATTAAAACTAAGTACCTGGATTCAGTATCGCTATAATATATATAACGAAAATTTATCGAATTTTGCTATTCAATAACTTATTTTAACGATATTCACTACCGGTTGGAAAAAAGAAAATAAATTCACAAGCTCAAATTCATTGAGTCTTTCTTTATTATTCTTCGTACTTTTCGCTTATTTTCACATTTTCTATGCAGAGATACCAATATAATATTGAATTAAATAGTGAGTAGATAAAGCTGGAGACTATCGTAAAAATTTAATTACGGAATCACATTATTGTTACCGCAAACAAATAAATATGTTGATAAATATTAAGATTTTCGGTTCGCAAAATGTATACCTGATTGATCTCCTTTGTCACAATTTTCTTATACAGCAGCTAAAAGTAAAATATCAATGATGACGGTAGATACAGAAATTTACGCAAAGGTGTCATATGTTTTTGATTTAATTAAAAAGGAGTAAAAGAAGTACCAACGCAGTTAAAAAAATTAAAGGTAACACTAAAAACTACCATTGTTTTGAGTATGTGCACCAGGGATGGCAAAGTGGATATAATTGTACCTTTTTTGGTACTATTCAAACTCGGAAAGTACAATAGTACACCAATGACTAATTAAGTACATTCAAGGAATCTCCTCAGTTTCACTCCGCATTTCTTTTCAAACGATTGCATATCAGCGATGCCAACTATTTATAACCTAAACGCTCTATTACCCTTCTTAAAACGCGCTAGAACGGGCTAAGTTACAACATTGGCAACTGTTTATAGCCAAAAGGCGCTATTTTCCTACGCGCTAAATTAAATTTAATAAAAGTCCATGTATGTATGTATTAGTTAATACAATTAATTTTTTAGTAACTCTTTTTCAGATTTTATTATACTGTTTCTTCGAAATTATATCGTAAATAACTCAAAACATTTAATATAGAATCTGAATCGCCTTCCAAATAATCGAAACACTTAGTTTATATTTTAATTTTATTTGTCAATCTTTGTAACAACATATAAATTGTCGAATAGTTTTGCGATTCAAATGCCCTTTGTAATTCAGCTAAAATACATGCTTAAAAAGTTATGTAAATTTTTTGGGTCATCTAGTACATAGTTTTAGTTGTTGTTTACTTTCAGAATATTTGCCATTTACAGTATTAAAATGCGTTTTTAATTCTAACCACAGACAAAGGATTTTATTTGCGACAGCTGAATCGTTAAATAATTAAAAAAAATTTTTCAGAGTTTTTTGTACTAGAAAATTGTTAAATTTATACAAAAAAGTAAAAATATTGAACTGAATTGATATTATTGACTTTATTCAAAACGCGCTAATTTAGCGCGTTTAATAAAAAAACGCGCTAAAATGAAAAAAAGCGCGTTGGGCATAGTTAAAACGCGCTAAATCTAGCGCGAAACGCGCTAAATTGGCATAGCTGTTGCATATGTCAATTTTCGCTTTTGATCCATGAAACTCAATTCTTCCCACTTTAAAACAGTCTTGTGAAAGTAAAACGCAGCGAGAAATTCAAAAAATGTGAACTCGTCCTTTTCCAAATAATTTTTCTTCTGAAGTCGGTTACTAGAGCACATGCTATTAACTTGTATATTTTAAGTTTCAACTTAAGCAGGTGTAACCATATGTTTTAACATCCCAACTTACAAGAAAATTTGCGAAAACGATTCGGTAGGCAGAACAAAGTCGATTATTTTAATAAAAACAAATACAAATATGTAATTTCAACTAAAAAAATCTTTTAGTACAATTAAGGTCAATAAAGTACAATTTTTGAAGGTTGTTGGTACAATTTTAAAATTCTCAATGCATTCCCTGTTGTGCACAGTGTCTTTCATTCATTTTAGTCGAGCCCACATGAAAAAAAATGTGTTTGAAGTCTGACACTCAAACAAATTGAGCACAGATATCCAAAATTAAACGAATGATGATTGTTTTCATGACTTTTATATGACATTGAATCAAAAGGTTAAAAAAAGAATAAAAAATGATTTTATCAATTGTATTTGAGTTTATAAAAGAATTTATTGGAATTAATTCATAATTAAATTACCAAATTTATAAATTTTTGCTATATGCATTGTAGATATAAAAAGCAAAGAAGTGTTTGCCAACAGTCAGTCTATTGTGTAATTTCAAAACACTGACCCAAATAATTATTCAAACGAGCATGTTGCACGTAGTTTTTTTATAAACGTACGAGTAGATACGAGTGTATGCGAGTAGATACATACATTCATACATACAGTGAGAGAAAAATTTAATTTATTATTGCAATGAAATGAATCGACATATTCTTCGATATACATAAATGTATGCTTATGCTGAGTGCATGTTTGGCATTTTTATTTGTTGTTGTTTTCAAAAAGTGCGCAATACCCTTCACATTAAGGTATTTTTTTTTGGAATGCAATGACAACGCAACGAAATATACCGGAAATAACACACGTTGCCTCTAGTACACTATTGGGATGTCCCAAAATGTCATAATGCGTACTCGGCATCACACTCAAAAATATTTACTTAAATTTTCTAAATTCGAGTTTAAAAAAGTTTTTGTATGGCGCCAAATCCGTTTTTACAGGATTTTTACTTGAGACGACAAGTTCATAAATGAACTAGTTTTTACTAAAGATGTTTTTGTGTTTAAGTATAATTTTATTAAAATAAAATTTTTTATAAAATGCGAAATTTTGAGAAAAATCTATTAAAAACGAAATTGTTGACGATCACGCGAGTTCACGCATGGTTCACACCTTATAATTCTAGTCACGTGAGCGGCGCCCGTCTCTAACGCATATACTAAAAGCCAAATGATGAAGAGGATACATTAATATGCCTGTTGTGCATCCTGCACTGCCTTCGGTCTCTGTGCCACAGGTACATGAATCCAAAATACCTGCCCTCCTACTTCAGTAGTTTGGTTGTTTAGGCATGTCCTCGGTAGGCGCTCTCATTTATCTCTCTGCTACTACCATAGTACTTTTTCTTCTTTACCCCCAAACGTATTTCCCATCCAATATAACTTCGTTACCTTCCATATTCCCCTTTCCCCAGGCACTTACACGACACTATCTACTTTCAAGTATGCAATACAATATAATCATCGTTATTAGACCCAACCTAACCTATAAACTACATAATTCGCAAGTCATTTGATGTTCAAACAATTTTGAAGGGAGTTTAATAAAGCTTAAAAAGCTTTTTTAAAATTTTAACCGAAATTTCTTGTCAATTGCACTGTATTGTGTGTGTGTGTATGTGTAAAGGACATGACTCACTATCCTACACAATCGCACGACTTACGAAAAAAAATTCAACCCTGATCTGATGAATTGTTATTGTCGTTTGGAAATTTTCATAGACTTTATCATACCAGTGATTCGTTTCTGTAAGGAATGTGAAAACTTTTCGAGTCAAAAAAATTGCTATCATCCTGTGAAACACAGGAGTATCCCTCCTGTGTAAAGTGGGGCGACCAACATAATTATTTAATTTTTCTCGATGCGAGAACTTCTCAGAAGTAACAGAAACGGGAAACAGGGCTCAAATCGTCACATCCGGGATCGTAAAGAAAATCGTACGAAAACAAATTAAGTGGTACTCGTACATCAATCGTATAAGCTGGACGGGATTTCGGTACGTTCACGTATGTAATAATCCGAAAATTGTGTTTTTACGTGACGAGTTGTACACTCACGGATGTAATGATTCGACCCCAGGTTTGTATCACGGCCTTAAGTAAATAATAAATTATATATGTATGTATGTAGGTAGTATGTACCTATAAGCAATTTACGTGATTGTTGTTTTTATATTTTTTTTAGTAGTAGACAGCAGACAGTTAGGGAGTTTTTTGAAATCATGCAAAAAATTTAAATCCAAAACAAAATTCACAATTATCTTTACGTATACATGTATGTACATACTCGTATGTACATATGTATCCCAGTTGGCCAAATCGTCGCAGACGACATTGTCTTCGATGATTAATGTACATGTCGCCTGTCGATTAGATTTTCTAATCGACAATTTAAAGGAAATCAATCGTTTTGTCTTCAATAAAACTATGTTGAGGACAATCTGAGCGTCAATGTCCCTCGCTTTGTCTTCAGTAAGGCCATGTTGACAACAATCTGAGCTACAGTGTCATACGTTTTGTCTTCAGTAAGACTTTGTTAAAGACAATCTGAGCGACATTGTCGTCCATCTCGTCTTGTATGACCTCGCTGCCATTTGTATGAAAATTTCGTTGCCGATTTGTATGGAGCTGTCTTCGATATGTCTGCTACGACTTACCATTGACTTGTACCCGGCGTCAAAGATGACGTGGCCAACTGGGATGTACTGACTTACACTTCTATTGTATCTATGAGCGTGTGTATAAAATTACCAAAGCCTTCATAGATATAAACTGCTTATTGAAGCGTGACTGACTGACACACTATAGTGTTCATTGTTTGTGCATGGGTATGGACATAAGTACATACATAGATATGTATGCACACTTCCCAGTTGGCCACGTCTTTAAGACATCTTTGACGGCGGGTACAAGACAATGGTAAGTCGTAGAAGACATATTGAAGACAGCTCCATACAAATCGTCGACGAAATTTTCATACAAATGGCGGCGAGATTACACAAGACGAGATGAGCAACAATGTCGCTCAGATTGTCGTCAGCAAAGTCTTACTAGAGACAAAACGTATGACACTGCTCAGATTGTCATGAACACGGCCTTATTGAAGACAAAACGAGGGGCATTGTCACTCAGATTGTCCTCAACAAAGTTTTATTGAGAATGATTGACATTGTCGCTCAAATAGTCATGAACGACGATTTTTTTTAAATTGTCGATTAGAAAACCTAATCGACAGGCGACATGTCGCACATTAATCGTCGAAGACAATGTCGTCTGTGACGATTTTGCCAGCTGGGTTTATATTAGTTTTCTACATACATACATACATATATATGTACATATGTATTTACGTTTTGAATCATGTGCCACATCACCCTCTTCTCTTTTAAATTTTAATTTTAAAAAGGCAACAAATGACTCAACTCCACACACTATAACATTTATTTTAGAGGCCAACGAAGTAAAACAGAATTTGATTGGTCAAAGATTTTGGGGCTTGTCATGTACATACAGATAGTGACGTCACAGAAAATCTTTTGTAGGTATAGTAAGAACAATATTGATACGAGAGCGAAAAAAATCTCTAAGGCTGTGGAATGACTGCCAATAACTCATAGGACATTTAGAAACATAAATGACACACATAGAGGAATTCATAAAATTTAAAATTAGTTTGAAGCGGATCTACTTATGTACATATTTTACAAACGTACATCCATGTTATTCATTGTAAATAATGACATATCGCACATTTACTTCAACAGTGGCATAACTCAAAAAATTAGTTTTTTTAGTTAATAATGCAGAAAGATGCGGCATTTCGTATTTTATCTTGTGTAAAAATTGCATATAAATAGCTTCTACCATCACCTCCTGTGAGAAGAATTTTTTTCATTTCTTCATTGAGTTGTATGCAAATTGAAAACTTAAAACGCGTTTTCTACAAAACTGGTTTTTTTGAGTTATGCCACTATTGAAGTAAATGTGCGATATATATGTACATACATATGTACATACATACATTTTTGCATGAGAATGAAAAGCAAACGCATGTCCCTTACATTTTCACAAACTTCTCTCTTATAATGGCTGTACTTGTAAATGAGGCAGACATTCCGTTTAGAAGGCCTCGTAACATAATACATACACACCTACATATGTAGATATTTACATACATTTTCCATTCATAAAAGAAACTGTTGTACAAAGAACGTTATGTTAATATAACCCAGCGGTAAAACTCAGAAGACCTTCTTGGTGCAGGCCTTATTAAAGGACTCTTTCGCATAAAATATACGATACACATTCCACACTCGCTTCTATTTATGAGAAGGGAGAAGAGAACGAGTAACATGTTTTGTTTTGTTTTTTTACCAAAGCAAAAACAAAATCTATTAGTTTGAAGGCCTTCCAGAATCTCTGGCGAAAGAAGCAGGAAAAGAAGAACTGCTCCGCAATGACAACGCGTGTAAAAAGATATGAGTATTGAATGGAGCGAGCAGAGCAGGCCTTCTACATCCAAAAGAAGGTGTACAGAGTCTAGAAGGCATCCCCACTCCTTCTAGTTCCCCTTAGTTATGAAAGTGGGCTAAGTCATATGCAATTTTGCTTCGACATCCTTATCCTTAGTCCTAGTTCACACTATGCAAGTCTTATTGCTAAGCTGATTAGTTTGAATTAGAGAGACGAGGGGAACAGAAATGTTTCTTCCCCCCCCCTCTCTGTCTCCCTCAAACTAATCAGCTTGTAAATAAGATTTGCTTAGTGTAAACTAGGACTTACTAATATTATAAATGTGAAAGTGAGTTTGTTTGTTTGCTACACATTCACGCCCAAACCATTAAACCGATTTTGAAAATTATTTCACCAATAGAAAGCTATTATACCAGCGTCTAACATAGGCTATTTTTTTTATTCAGTTCAATTTTTTTATATTTGGTACGGATTTTCATACCGCTAAACCAATTTTAAAAATTCTTTCACCAATGGAAAGCTACACTACCAGTGTCAAACATCGTCTAATTTTTATCCGGAATCGGTTTTTTTATATTTAGCTAAGATTTTTCCGGAAAACGAGTTGATTAGGGCAATTTACGTTTAACCGGTTTTTATTTTGTTTTTTAATTTTTTATCTATTTTTTGTCGGTTTTTGTCATTTTTTTAACATTATCACTGAGTAACTAATAACAAAACACTCATAAATTTTAAGTATAGTTTTCAGCTGGTGTCAAATAAATCTTTAAAAAAAAATCTTTAATAAATACTAAATATATTTGAGTATATGATTTGAGAGCAGTGCATAATATTGGCGCTTAAAAAATTGAAAGCTTATGAAGAAATTGTTCAAAGCTCTTTAAAAGGTGTATAAAAACACGGTCCTAGTTCAAAAATGTAACAAGCAGGAGACTCACAAAATCAATCTTGAAGTGATGAATGTAGTTTATGAAAATAGTATTCATAAGCCAGGGAAAACGATTTCGAATTTCTATGTTAGAAACAGTTTTGCTTTCGAATCGAACTACACAATAAGCTCTATCCTTGGAATTAAAAAACCGATGCCTAAACCGGTCGGTTTAAGTAAATTGCAAACCGTAATCGGGGTTTTTTTCATTTTATCGGTTTTTAGCAAACTCTAATTTTCACCGAAGAAATACATATATGACTTGAGCTACGGTCACAGTTGTCAAATATTTGCCCAAAAAAGCTTAAGCACTAAATGCTAATGAAAAATCTTTTAGTTAGTTTTAATTATTATTCGAACTCCATTTGTTTCTATATTTGTGATTTGAACGGGCTAAGGTTCGTATTGCTTTTTAAGCCAAATTACATGTGATAATTATTAATGAACAAATAACAACAAAGTCTGTTGTAAATATTCTGACTAACAACACATACATAGTTGAACGGAACAGCCAGCCGTTTTCGAAGGCCACTAAACCTTCATCGTCAGCGTTCTTTTGTGTTTGGTCCACTTTTAATTCAGACAAAAGTTTGTCAAGTTAAACAGTAGCCAATATTGTTGGATTCCATGACATTGTGCATTAATTGATATGGTAAACAAGTGCCTGGATAAAAAATTTTTCATTAGTGTTTGTTGCTTACGATTTTTTGGGCAAATGTTTGACAAGTGTGACTGTACCTTTAGACTTAAGGTACGGTCACACTTGGCAAACATTTTCCCAAAAAAGCGTAACCACTGATTGTTTGTGAAAAACCATTTAATTCAGACAAGTGTTTCTCAAGTTAAACAGTTTCATAAACACCTAATAGACAACGTCATTGATTCCAACATTATTGGAAGCTATTTAACTTAACAAACACGTATCTGAGTTCAAAGCTTTTTCATTAATATTTTGTGGTTACGTTTTTTGAGCAAATATTTGCCCAAGTGTAACCATCCCCTTAGACCACTTTTATAATTAAGGGCAAATAATTGTGTATGCATCAGGGTTGCCGTTGTAAATTTCGAAAAAGTATCATAAAAAGGGTATTTAAGAAAAGAAAGGGTCAAGAAAAGGGTATTTTATAGTAAAATAGGGTAAAGTTTTTTGTGAAGAAAAAAATAACATTTATTTCAATTAAAAAAGAAACACGAATTTTAACAATTAATTAAATACATTAGAATAAAATAAAATTAATTAACATACATACTTTAATTGTAAATCAATTTTAACCCTCTAATTGGCCAGGTCGTAAAAATGATCGGATGAAGCTAGTACATAATTGTTTTTCAAAGTGGATATAGTCAAAAGAACCGTAAGTTTTAATTTACAGGTGAAAAAAACATTAGAAACGAATGCCAGGTAAATAATAGTGAAGACCGTCTAAACGGTTTGCAAAAATTTTATTTATAAAAAGTTTTATTACGATTAAAGATGAAAGTAAGTTAAAATGCATATTTTTTAAATGAGATGCTCCCAGAAATAATCTGCATTTGGAATCAGGGATTTGGGTGTCAGATTTTTTTTTAATATTTTCACCATTTATTGGCTTATGTATCGACCAAAACAGTAAAATGGTCGACACCATCGAACCGAATATCGCCAACTGGACGAACAGCACTTTTTTCAATATCTGATATGCTATGCTAGACTGTGCTTTGTCCAATTTTTAAGCATATGAATGCCCTACGGCATATGTACATTTTGTTAAACTGATACAAAAGGATAAATTAAAAAAAGGGTCATAAAAATGTCATTGGCACGAAAAAGGGTCAAAAGTGATACTTTAGTGTCACAACGGCAACGCTGGTATGCATGTATGTATTTACGATTTTTTATATTAGTATGTGTGTATCTATGTATGGACCTGTGGTCGGCAATTTAAGGGCGCCGCCAGTGTGCACTCTTAATTTTTTTTAAATTCGGTAGAATCGACAAAAAAAATCGGTAGATTTGAATGAAATTCGGTAGAAATTTTTTTATTCAAAGAAACATAAAAAATAACAATTCAAAGGAACATAAAAAATTACAAAATATATGTACTTATATATATATATATAAAGGGTAAGTGCGAGGAGTATCAAACTGAACAGGTTCCAAAAGCGCATTTAAAACTTCACATGTGATTGGAAATTAAACTGTCATAAACAATGAAGCATTTCCAATAAAAAAGTGTCATCCCCAGTTATTTGCCCTTACCCTCTATATAGATATGCTATGCATATATAAAATAATATACATAAATAACAGGAATTCAATTTTTGTACATAGGTTTTATAAAGCTACTAAAATAACTTTTATTTGCAAACATTTGTAACTAAAAATATTATATGTAAGATCCATTTATGAATTTAAACTTTTGTGCAAAAATTATTAAATCATTGGTAGGAATAAATCATCCCCAAGGCACAATTCCTTGGCAAATATTAGGTTACTTATAGTTTCAGTTTTTAACCGATTTCTTTGTTCTGTTTTAATGATTTTCATTACAGAAAATGACCGCTCTTCGGCCGCACTGCTATGTGGCAAAATAAGCAATTTACACATATATCGACTTAAATTACTAAATAACAATATTCGGTAGATTTCAGGCATAGTTCGGTAGAATTGATAGATTGTTAAATTCACAAACATATTCGGTAGAATCTACCGAATATCGTTAGAAGTGTGACACTGGGCGCCGCGCCTTTTCTTATACTCTTCTATTACGTATGTGTGCACACGCATTACTGAAAACAACTTGTGTTTATCGCATACTCTTAAGAATCAGCGTTGCCAGAGAACAATTTTTTCCCAACAATAAGAAAATATGTGTGATGAAAATTTACAAAAATTTTTATTTTCAGAAAATTATAATGGCAAACCAGAAAATTCGGTTTGTCAACGTACGTTGGCATGCATGAAAAAACGTGACAATATGTATTTAAATTATTTTAAGAAAATTTTCTACAAAACTATCTCTTTACTCATTTTTACATTGGCGTAGCAACAAGAGAAAATGTATTTCTTCATAAACAAAATTTGAGTGTTTCTTCTGACCATAATAAAATCAAGTTTGGTTTTGGAGTTTTAAAATATCAAGTTAGGGCAATGAGGCGAAAATTTAACTGGCAACACCGACCCGTGGTAAGAATATAACAAACATTTGTAAAATGTACTAGTATGGGCTGCCGACCACGGGTATGGACAGGGTGACCGATGACATTTTTCAAAAAGTGGCACTAAATAGGGGATTTATCAAAAAAAAGGGGGCAAAATTAAAAAAAAGCGAGAAAACTGCACTAAACTTTTTATTTTTAATGTATTTTCATATAACTCAACCTAAATGAAGGGGGTCAAAAAGTGGCAAGGCAGTTGAAAAAGGGGAAATGCAGTCGAAAAAATGGCAAATTGCCACTTTAGTCGGTCAAACGGTCACGCTGGGTATGGACGCACATGACTATGCAGCCAGATGCATGTGTGTACATATGTACATATATATTTATTTCTGTTGCTTGCTAAATGTTCTAATTTTGGAAAAGGCTATACACAATAATTTCACCAAAAATTTAATGATTTCATTTATTTTGAAGGTGACTTTGGCCAAGATTCACAAACACAGTAACATCAATAACAATCAAATGAATACCTATAAATAATAAAATCGAAACGCTTTTTGATGATGTATGTACATATGTATGTATGCCAACGGAGCGTAATATTTCATGCGGTTTGCGATACTCAAGTCACGTTTTGTGTTCGTATTTAGTTTGATAAATGTATGCACACATCGCTCATTTGCTCAAATAACGTCATAACTTAAAAAATTTATCTTGTTAACTCAAGTCTTGAAGAAAAAATAATATTTTCCTTTTCCATTAAGTTGTGTGTAAATTGAAAACTTCAAACTTGTTTTCTGGAGAACTGGTGTTTTTAGAGTTACGACGTTGTTTGGGTAAATGAACGTGTGTAGGTACATATGTATATATTTATAAATGTGGATGTGTAAGTATTTTGTAGTTGTTTGTTATTTTGATGTTGAGTTTTAGTGTTTGGTAAACTACATCTGCTTTTTTATTATTTTTGGAAAATTGAGATACGAGTACGAGCAAATATGTAAAGGGTGTTTTTTATTGGGGTATAGAACTTTAAGTTGGCATCACTTTTTTAACTGGCGGCCATTTTGTCAGCTGTCAAGTGATTAATATTTAGTTTGGTTTGCCATTTCATCATGAACAGGTTGACAAAAGAACAACGCTTGCAAATCGTGCAAATTTATTTCGAAAATAATGGTTCAGTTCGCGAAGTTTACCGCAAGCTCCGTCCATTTTATGGTCGACATAATCGTCCATCAGAGCAATTAATTCGGTTAACCATGGATCGTTTTCGCACTACGTTTACTCTATGTGATAATACGCATCCGCAGAGACGTCGAACAGTGCGCACCGAAGAAACAATTGCCGCTGTAGAGCAAAGTGTTGAAGAGGACCCGAATGAATCGATTCGCCACCGTGCACAGCAATTGGAGCCGACTAACCGACTATTTTGTTCCCGAATTGGATGGCATGAATGTGGATGAGTTGTGGTTCCAACAAGACGGCGCTACATGCCACACAGCGCACGTCACAATCGATTTATTGAAGGAAACATTCGATGAGCGCATAATTTCGCGGAATGGACCTGTCAATTGGCCACCAAGATCGTGTGATTTGACACCATTGGATTATTTTCTTTGGGGATATGTGAAGTCGCTCGTCTACGCCAACAAACCAGAAACGTTAGGGGACTTGGAAGCCAACATTCGTGGCGTTATTGCCAACATACGGCCCCATATGCTCGAAAAAGTGGTTGAAAATTGGACCTGTAGAATTGGCTTTATTCGACCCAGCCGCGGCGGCCACATGCCCGAAATCATATTTAAACATTAATGGCATAAAATTATCCTTCCAATAAAGCCAAACTGATGGACATTAAAAATTTTATTTCAATTCAAAGTTCTATACCTCTTAAAAAAACACCCTATATATATATATATATAGGGTGTTTTTTTCAGGGGTATAGAACTTCGAATTGAAATAAACCACAAGAAAATCGTTTTAATGTCCATCAATTTGGCTTTATTGGAAGGATAATTTTATGCCATTAATGTTTAAATATGATTTCGGGCATGTGGCCGCCGCGGCTAGCTCGAATAAAGCCAATTCTACAGGTCCAATTTTCAACCACTTTTTCGAGCATATGGGGCCGTATGTTGGCAATAACGCCACGAATGTTGGCTTCCAAGTCCCCTAACGTTTCTGGTTTGTTGGCGTAGACGAGCGACTTCACATATCCCCAAAGAAAATAATCCAATGGTGTAAAATCACACGATCTTGGTGGCCAATTGACAGGTCCATTCCGCGAAATTATGCACTCATCGAATGTTTCCTTCAATAAATCGATTGTGACGTGCGCTGTGTGGCATGTAGCGCCGTCTTGTTGGAACCACAACTCATCCACATTCATGCCACATTCAAATCTTCCATAAAGTTGATGGACAAAGCTCCAATTGCTGTGCACGGTGGCGAATCGATTCATTCGGGTCCTCTTCAACACTTTGCTCTACAGCGGCAATTGTTTCTTCGGTGCGCACTGTTCGACGTCTCTGCGGATGCGTATTATCACATAGAGTAAACGTAGTGCGAAAACGATCCATGGTTAACCGAATTAATTGCTCTGATGGACGATTATGTCGACCATAAAATGGACGGAGCTTGCGGTAAACTTCGCGAACTGAACCATTATTTTCGAAATAAATTTGCACGATTTGCAAGCGTTGTTCTTTTGTCAACCTGTTCATGATGAAATGGCAAACCAAACTAAATATTAATCACTTGACAGCTGATAAAATGGCCGCCAGTTAAAAAAGTGATGCCAACTTAAAGTTATATACCTCAATAAAAAACACCCTTTATGTACTAAGAAATTCCACACACAATAATTAAAATCATATGAATTACATTGTTTTTCTCATGAGTACAGTATAATCCGTGTAAGTACTCATCAGAAAATGACAATGAGTGAGTACTCACAGAAAATGCATATACATATGTACCTACATAGGTATATATGTAAATCGTCTTAATTTTATTAACTGCTTATAATCATAATTGTAGGGCAAACAATTCGTACGCTCACATATTTTGTCTAAAGCAACTATGACTATAACCGATTACAACATACTTCGTTTGTTCGAAAAACTATAATACTATAAGTAAAAAGGCATATATATGCGTATCAAGCGTATTGACTCTCTGTTATATTTATAATCGCAGTATGCTAATACTAACAGTATGGATATTAAGTCGGAGAAAAAAATGCTACTTATGATACTCGGGATAGTTATTCATCACTCGTCACCGTATACATACATTTGTGTGTATAAAATTGAATGGAAAAAGAGTGGGTGTCTGTGACCGCTTGAATATATGCTTAATGTGTGAAAGAAATACATACATTTGTAAATACATACATTTTATTTCAACTACATAATTATGTATGTAAATATCACAGTGAGTTCGTATAAATGCATTTTCAGAGGTATTTTACCATATTTTCATAATAACCTATTTGAGGTAACTAACATACCATTTACATATGCCACTATAGTGGCATGCCATTTCGAAAAACTCAATACACACACGATTTTTCACTAACACACTCAAATTTTTCGCAATGGCAGCCCCAGTGGCAGCAAAATTTGCATGCGTGTGAAAATTTGGCAGTTGCATGCCATTGAATGTCAAAACGAAGAAAAGTTAAAAGTTATAAAAGTACCCTGTTATACATTTTATGCAAATTTATTGGATTACTGTGAAAATTAAATTAATATTTTAGCTTGTTAAATGTGTTATTATGATTTATAACTTGATTTGTGTGTGAAAAACTGGAGTTTGTTAATTATAAAGAACTAATATTATTAAAATAATAATAATAATAATGTGTTAATAGTTTCCTCAAGAATGTGCCTTTGTGACGTACTAGGTAACTCTATTCTATAAACAAAAGGAAAAGTAAAAATGGAAGCGAGACTGAGCCAGCTCGCTTCGACGACATTTTTAAAATGAAGTGGCAATGGCATGTGTAAACAGCAAAGCAAATGGCAAGAGATTCGACTTTTTCGAACAAATTTTCGTCGATAATACGTACACAACACTGGCATGCCACTAGTGGCATGTGTAATTGCAGTGTAAACGTCACCCGGATAATTACCCCAAAAATCATGTAATTTTCAATGAGATAATTAACCAGGTTTTACTGTTGTAAGTAAACTTAATATTTAGTACATATAACGTCAAATGTCTGAGCATACTTATAATACTAACGCACAAATGTATGTATGTATTTACTAAGTAAATTTTACTTACATGTGTATGTACTCGTATGTATGGATGTACATATCCACACACATATATGGCTAAGCTTTCCCACTTGACCTGAGATTCGATATAAACGAATGCTCACTACAGCGAAGAAATTTCGAAATAAAATTGCTCGATATTTGCTCAAAAATCTCAAAAAATTCGAATGTTCGCTAAAGCTTCGAACTTCGAACTTCTCTCGATGGTTTCCCGAATGTGTGACGGTAGCCGAGTGGATGTGTGCTAGTCTGTTAGTCTAAAGGTACCAAGTTCGAGCCATGACAGCACTATAAGCTAAAAAAAAACACATGCTTACATATGCAGGTATGTGCAGTAATTGAACAGAAAAAAATTTGCCACGATAGCCTAGTGGATGTGTGCTAATATGTTAAAATGAATGTACCATGTCCAAATCCTGCAGCGCAAGTTAAGGTATTAAAAAAAATTAATAAAATAAGTTAAAAAAAATAAATTAAAAACAAAATTAGTTTTTCTTTTTCTGCTGCCTTTTTTCGATATCGTAATTAGTTCGATATTCTCTAACTTTTGATAATGCTAGCGAACCACAGGTGAAAATTTTTCGTTTCATTTTTGAGTGCCACTCTCAATAACTAGTTTTACACGATAAATTTTCGAGATATATTCAAAATCGATAACGAAATTCTTGGTCAACTGGGATTTTTTCCATTTACGGGTATAAACATGTGCACACACTCGTGATTGCACACACACCCACTTTTGTATATTATACATACATACATTTTTCAATGTATTGGCAAAGGTAAAAAATACGGAATAATACCAATGTTATTGCACTAGCAGTGTATCAGCACGATATTAAAGAAATCGTCATGGAAGCAAAATTAGAAAAAAGCAAACTACTAAGAGCAGAGATGGAAAAGTTGGTACATCCAAAATAATATTTATTCTTTGGCACATTTGTTATTTATATATAACTCTTATAAAACGAAACTAGTCCTCTTCTCCATGAAGTATAAGGTACCTATTTCCCAACCTATCACTCTTACTAATACGGAAATAAAAGTGACAAACACTGCAAAATATATCGGTGTTGTTCTTGATTCAAAGCTGAGTTTCAAAACTAATATTCTACAGAGAGTGAACGAGGCAAAAATTTCACTCTACATAGGTATGCAATAAATCCATTGGGAAAAACTGGGATCCCACTCCAAAAATCGTAAGCCCAATTCTCATGTATGGGATCCTCGTGTGGTGGACGTCCCTGGAGAAAAAGATGTATCTACAAGGTGCAAGGACTTGCATCCTTATATATAACCAGTACTCTCCGTACTACTCCTACTGCACTGGGGATGCTCCTGCACCTACTACCATTGGAGCTAGTAGGGTAGGAGATAGTTAAAACTTTAGCAATCAGTCTTCGTTGTAATACTCTGTGGAACGGCAATGACCGAATACTCGACGATGAAGCTTGGGGATGGAGGATTGACCAAACCTCCCCTGCTCTACTACACGACCATCTTTATAAAACCTAGAATTGGAACTTCAGGCAGAAGAAAAAGTGTCGGTTTGTATACGGAAGGCTTCAAAACACAAGAAGGTGTGGTTTATGGAGTATTTTCAGGGACTTTAGGTCTCCGTATTGCGAAGTGACTTCAGGATCACTGTAGTATCTTCTAGGCAGAGATCCTTGCTATAAAAGAAGTTGCGGATTGGTTGAAAGTGAAGTGTCGAGCAGGGGGAATATAACTAAAATACATATTATAAAAAGTCAAGGACTTGATTTTAATGCTTTCACTGCTGATTTTTTAATGTGTGACGAAAAGGAGTAAAATTAAGCAATGACTACATAATTGTTTCATAGTTTAAAACTATCTCAGAGCAATTTATTTGTAGGATTTTTTGTTTTATTTGAATCCGATGTGTGATTTGGATTAAGACATTAACTGATCTGTGATCTGAGTTATTTAAAATAGTTCAAGGACTTCTTAGTCAATAAGCAACTCCAAGAAAATAACAAATTTTATTACAATTGGAATACCAAAATATAATAATAATAATACCAAAAAACAGTTAAATTGTTTTAAACTTGTAAGCCATATTAGCGAGATTGATTTAAATTTTTGGAACATAAGTTCCTTATGGCGTGTCATGAAAGTAAAACAGGATTTTTTGAAAATTAAAAAATAGTGGCGAATACTGGTAACAAATACTGGTAAGAACTGCGTAGCATAATGGTGCTGCCACTGCGGCTGTTTTAGATGTTCAGTGTTGCCATAATTTTACGAGGAAAAGCCGGGGAACTTCTAGGATTTTTAGCCTAGTTTTTGAGAGTCTCCAATATGGTTTGCGTATTTGCTAAAAGGTTCGTGACTTGGATAAGTTGTTCTTGGCAGTGATAGCTGAATGTGTCTCTGCTAACTAATATTATAAATCCGAAAGTAAATTTATTGTTTGTGTCGATTTAACGGCTAAACCATGGAACCTATTTTGGTGAAATTTAGAACATAGATAGATCTAAATCTAGATGGACACATAGGTTATGTTTTTGAAAGTATATCCGATTATGATGAAATTCAAAACATAGATCTGAGTCTAAAAGAAGACATACATAGACTGTAGATTTTTTTCAAAAATAGGACCACGTGGGGAGATAAGTGGAAATTAAATTAAATAAATCTATCCGATTTTGATGAAATTGGAAACATTGATAGCTCTTAGTCTAAGAAAGCACATGGATACACCCTTTTTCAAAAATTGGAGTACGAGGAGGGGTAGGGGGCAATTTCTGCCTCTTTGAAATTATGTAACCGATTTTGATGAAAATCAAAACTGAATGTGTAAGGACACAAACGCTATATATTTGACCAAAACTAAGCCCACTATCGAATAAGGAGCAATTTCTAAGGTAAGTAAAACGTAAGGAACTACGTTTCTAGCCTGTGTCACATGACAACGTGCGTTTGCTTTTTAATTCTTTTTCTAACTCTCCTTTGTTTTAATTATAATTTTAATGCACCTAAGCATTATTTTGGAATATTTGCCCGTTCCGTTTGGACCCGGAACCAAAATTCATCAAATGTTATTGGCGCACTGGCGTACTGCCATTGCATTGTGGGAAATTTTTGCTTTGAAAGCCAATTCTTAACGATTTTGACCGTATGATTTTGATCTTCATCCTGTTGATATATAACTTCGTCCGCTGTGTAACCACTTGTTTCCACAAAATCGGGTATATTCTCTTTTCTGATGCAGAGACAATCTTCCTTTCTCATTCGATGGAACAAGATTTTACCAATTGTCAAAACTTTCAAGCTTCCTAATACATGTTACATGTACACTGCACAAACTTATTATATATATATATATATATATATATATATATATATATATATATTTTTAAGAAAAACACAAACACAATTCGCAAAGCGATTAGCTTGTCTGCGAAAAACACCCAGGGTCTATGGGGGAATCGAACCCACCACCTCTGGACTGAGAGGCTAGCATCGCTACCACTCAGCCACAGGGGCACCTTATTGTGATGTGTATAAAAAAAATCATTATCCATCCCTGAATGAGTGTTTCTATAGAAATAGAAAATAGGAAATAGAAGAGAATGCTAGTAGGAATGTTTTTTTTTTGTTAGTGCATGTTTACTTAGCGCGCTGGATAATTTCCAGTATTTCTTGCTATTTTTTATTGAGGCTGGTTCTTTCTTAAAAGGCAAAGAAAGAGGCTCGATGTACATACAATAAATTTCATCGAAAAACGAAATAAAGACAGCGAAGAAGAACGAGACAAAAGAATAATACCACTTGAATTTATTAAGGGCATAGGCGCAGAAAGACCATTAATGGGGGGGGGTGCAATTGCTGTTGCCGTCCTAGAATTATTAAAATTTGTATTTAATTATTTATTTTAATATTACTCATGATTTTCACTCATAATGCCCCCTCTATCCTCCCCCCTCAAACATAAAATTTACAGCTACGCCAATGCTTACGGGGGCTTGTGCGGACTGTTATCAACTACAATGATGATGAAACTTTTAATGGAAATGCATAAATCGAGAAGAGTACGAGCCAAGTGCCAGAGAGAAACAAGCAAATGAAAATGAGCAAAAAATGTTACACATTTTGGGGGATTGTTCGATTTAACGGAATTGCATGGAAAGAGAGAACGTTTTTATTTACTTTTTTTGTTATCAAGCGAAATATTATTGAGCAAAATATGTTTTTATTTGGCGCGTGAGGTATTCAACGAGACATTAACAATCCAGTCGTGGCAGTGACAAGAAATACACAAAATAAATATTCAAAAAAATTTTATACCTAAACACCATACAAAAACCAAAACCAAATTTTAAAGATACATTAGCTGCTATTTAAAATACAGAAAAAGATATGTACGTTAATGAAAAAAAAACTTTGTTGTCGAAAAAAATACATATTTAAACAAAATATTATTTAAATACATACACAATTTGTTATAATTTAAAAAGAAGCTAACCTTCAATACTCGAATGTATAGTGTCGAAATATTCCACAACAAACAATAATTAATAAATTAAAAATGTAAGAACATTGAGAAAATAAAAAACAAAGTTACCAAGAAGAAAAAATCAACAAATAAATACATTTTTAAAATTTAATATACATAAAAAAACAAGACAAGCTGTTAAGAGTTTTATTTAACGGTTAAGCTTTTGAAGTCTTGCAAAGTTTTGTATTTAACAAGCGCAGGCGCATCAATGCCCCACATATTCGCAAATGTGTAGGCGTTAATAGAATAATGAACACTAGTGAGAGTTTTGTAACCTTAACGTTAAAGGACACATTAGAAAGGACATTACCTCCACCCACGTCATCCTATTGTTACAACACAACTCAGAAACTGCTAAAAAGTTTTATCATTTACATATGTATGTATTTTAATGTTGTAGCCAAAACAACTGGTTGAAAATATTCAAAAAGTTTTACGAAACTTCATATTACAGAACAATTCTACTAGTGAAGACATATCCCAAACTTTGTATTTGTATTGTTAAAAAAAGAAAAACGTTTACATAATCCCGTTTAACTGCAAAAGTAATCTCATATTTACTATCAATAATTTACATAACTTATTTATAAAACAAACAAAAAGTGTTTACTGTGAATACCTTAATTGTACAAATTATAATTATATAATTATAAAATATATATATACATATATCAATATACATATACCGATAACTATTCAAAATGTCATCGACTTCGTCGGAATCGAATCTTAAACACAATAACGCCTTATTGGCCACCGAAGAAAGTTCACATTTATTGGAAAAATCTGCCAATGGCACTGAAAAATATGGCTCACAACAAGCGGTAAATTACAGTTTTCTTTCTATCTTTTCTAATGTTTTTTTTATATTTTATACTAACATCATGTACAAACACACATGCGTTATAATTTTCTTTTATGCACCAATGCAACGTTTCTTTTTGCAAAAAGATGGCGAACAAAGAAATTGTTACGACTTGTCTTTTATTTCTAACGGTGCTTTAGAGTTCAAATTTCTGCTCTAAAACACTCACTCGTAAACTAAAAAAAAAAATCCATTTCTCTTTACTTTTAATTAAAAGAACCCAAAATAGATTTTGAACTGAAATGTTTGACGCATTTGCCCTATTTGCGTCATTTCTAAAGACATATTCTATTCATTATTTGTAGTTATTGATTAGCACAGTACGAATGATTAACTTAAATATGACATTCAAAATTACGGGGGTATGTAGGATATTTTACCAATATAAAATTCAATTATGTTAAGGTGTGAAAAGGCAGGGCTGGTAAAATTGTTGCTAGTGTAGATTTTACCCGATTGCGTAAGGCAAAGAAGGGTATTGTGCAGTGTTGCCAGAAGTAGGGGAAAATCCCTACATGTACACTCAGGGAAAAGCATCAACTTAAAAATAAAAACGCCGTCACTTTAATTCAATAATTTTAAATATAATAGAAAATGTATATTGATATACTAAGAAATAAATAAAATTAATAAATTAATATTGTAATTTAATATTTTTCCACATTGAAATAAGAAATTTCAACATGAATACACTTTCCTTAATGTTTCTTATTAATTCAATGTGGTTTGTATTGGTTTTAATGTGTTTTTTCTCTTGGTGTAGGGATTTTTGATACTAAAATGGAAGCGTAGGGAAAATCGCACAGATTTTTTATATCTCCAAAATGTAGGGATTTTTCCGCCATGTCGCATTATTTATGAAATAAATGGAAACATAACTTTTTTTTGTAATATTTTCTTTTTCAAAACGGTTCAAAAATTTTCTTTTCGTGAAAATCGCTTAAAATATATATTTCCAGAGTTGTTTTGGGATTAAAAAGTTGGCGGCACTAATATGTAGGTATGTATATACATATATGCCAAAGCGAATTCATATACCAGTTGGTGTCAAGCCTGTAACAACAAAATCTGCCTAGTGCTTTATTGCAATGAAAATTGACAAATTAAAATTCCTACAAATTTTATTGCAATGCAGTTTGACAAGCCAAATTCCCAAAAAAAAAAGAGCTGTTAACTTGGCACTACCTGTTACATGAATTCGCCTTGGTATATGCTTTTTCAAAAATATTCAATGTTCAAAGATGACTTAAATTTATCCTTTAAAACTCTATTTGAAAAGAACAATTCATATTAATTTTTAAAAAATTTTATGTTTGAATTGAATTTAATTATAAGTACATATGTATGTATTATTATTTTTTTTAGTATTTTACTTACTTTTTTACCAAAGCTTTAATAAACATATATATTTTTTATAATTAATGGGTTTCTTCTATTTTAATGACAAAAATGCGTAGAGATTTTTGTAGAGGAAATTTTTTCAATTTATGTATGTTGACTAACATTTCCATTAACAATATAATTCTTTCTGCCAAAAAAACCGACTTTAATACAAATATCTGATAGAAGAAGATAAGAAGAAGTATGTGAAATATACAATTAAATTTTAATGGGCGTGCCTCTGCCCATTTTTTAAATGCAAGATTGTGTATTTTTCATAGCTCAGGGTGCCAGTTAAGTTTTCTAAAAATCGGTAAAGTAGAACCACTTAAAATGAAATTTTAAATTTTAATGGGCGTGACTTCGCCCATTTTTTTAATAGAGGATTGTGTCTATTTTAGAGCTAAAGTTGTGTGGTAAGTTTCGTAAAAGTCGGTTAAGTAGAACCGCGTGAATTATAATAAATTTTAATGGACGTAACCTCGCCAAATTTTTAAACTTTCAAAGTGTTTAACTACAAAAGCAAAAGGTTAGGGATAGGTTTCGCAGCAATCAAATAAGTAGAATATCATAAACTAAAATAAAAAATTGTGGGCGTATCTGCGCTCACTTTTTTAAAACGAGACAATGGGAAACTATACCCTTTCAGACAAAAAAATTATTTTTACAATCGGTCTAAAATTTGCTTAGTTATGAATTAACACACCAAAAAAATTGAGATGAATTGTTCACCTCCTCAATTTTTGAAGTCGGTTAAAATAATATTATTTCAATTTTAATTCATTTAATTATTTTCTTATGGATACTTTATTTGTATTCTGGTTCATAGTATTTGTACTAGGGTGGCCGATTACTCAACTTTTTCCAGATCGATTATTCAACTTTTTCCAGAAACCGGTTGTTTTCAAATAGTTCGAGTATTTGAAATAATGAAAACCCCGCTTTCGGTTTTTACAATTCAGGAAAAACCAGTTTTTTTTAGCAAGAAAATTATGTATCATAAAAAAGTTTTGATTTTAAATTGCTTTATTACAAAAAAATAAATTCAGTAAAGTGCGACTATGACTCGCGCACGAAGGGTTCCGTACGAACACTAGATATGTAATTTAATACAAACTTCATCCTATATAATATATAGTTTTGACATTTTTTTTTCGTTTTTGGGGTATTTTCGGTTTTTTTGTTTTGGCGTTTTTGCGGTTTTTCGGTTTTGCCGATTTTTTTAAGTTTTGGCTCTTTTTTTAGTTTTGATACTTTATTTTCTCGTTTTGGCGACTTTTTTCGGTTTTTGGCGTTTTTTCATTTTGGCGATTTTTTTTATTTATGGCGATTTTTTTCATTTTTGCGATTTTTTTTTATAAAAAATTTTTTTAGTTTAGGCGAAATTTTCGCGTTTTGGCGATTTTTTTCGATTTTTGGCGTTTTTTTTCATTTTGGCAATGTTTTTCATTTTGGCGATTTTTTTGAATTTGGCGATGTATTTTAGTGTTAGAATTTTTTTTTAATTTTGGCGATTTTTTTTAATTTTTGGCGATTTTCTTTTGTTTTTTTGGTTTGGCGATTTTATAATTTTCGGTATGTTTAGTTTTACCGTTTTTGAAAATTTCAAGTGTTTGCCTCTTACGGTTTCCAAGATATAGCAAGTTGTCAAAATTACATAATCAAAATTGCATTAACTGATGGACCACCTTTTAATTTAAATTTTTTTTAATTTTAGTGTTAATTGTATAAAAATACACTAATTTTACAAATTTCATACAATTGTATGTATATTACATGGGATTTTAACATTTTTCGTTGCTCGTTTTGGAACACCCTTTAATTTTTAATTCTCATGTATTTTTTGTTGTAGCGGCCAAGGTTCTACATACTCTGTGCAAATTTCAGGTCCGTAGCTCTTACGGTTCCTGAGAAAATACCGTGTGACGGACAGACGGACAGCGTAGCGAAAACAATAGGGTTCCTTTTCACCTTTGGTGTACGGAACCCTAAAAAGAGTTAAACTGTTAAACTGTATGGTACATATAGTATATAATTTATATACAGACATATGAATGTATGGACAAGGTGGATATCTACCTCTATATAAAATATGAAGAAAAATGTTAACAAAACTAAAAAACACTTTTTAGATATGAATTTTGACGTCCATTGCACACCATAAAGCCATTTTAATTCGCCTCTGCTACCACCTCAAAAAATAATTTCGCTTTAATTTCATGTTTCAGTAAGTGTTGCCATGTTTAAAAAACGCCATGAGCTTTTACATTGAAAAAAAACTTAGGGAAATCAACAGAACACGTTGGTCTAAGTTTTAACATAGTAAAAACTAATTTTATTGCAAAATATACAAAACGAAAAGTATTCGACTCGGCCGGTTTTTAAATTGTAAAAAAACGGACTATTCGATTTTCGAAAAATCAACATTTTGAAAAAAACTTACAACCGTATTTTAAAAAACCGGTTTTTAAAACCGGTTTTTAAAACCGGTTGAAAAACCGAGTCGATCACCCTAATTTGTACATATGGAGTTAAACAATTTTACCATTTCTGGAGACGGATCAAAAATGTCACAACAAACAATTTTATATACAAATTGATATTTTTATATAGACTAGATATACCAAACGGACGACACACTCGTCCGTATTCTAGAATTAAAATGTAAATAATTTAAGATTGAAAAAAATATACCTATCTAAACGTCATAAAAAATTTATTAAAACACAGCCACACACAAACTTACATACATACATATGCAAGCATAATTACATAATACATGAAATTAAAAAAACATAAATAAAATCCCTTCAACCAAGCTAATTCACTTTATTCAATTCTCTTCCTTTAACTATTACGGCTTTCATACAACAACAAATAAGAGAAAAAAATTGTTAGATCAAGAGAAATACTACTAACACACACACACACACACACTCATGTTTTGTTTCTTTTTTACTTGTAAGCTAATAAATGCGTGTGTAATTTGTGTGCATGTAGTAGTAGCAACTTTAAACGCTTATAGCTCCCAAAATACTAAACCGATTTCAATAAACTATAGATTCTGCACATCTGTACAGAAAATCCTTTAAAACCATATAAATCTTTTTAAAATCGGTGTAGTGGTACCAGCGTAAAAGGGATTACAAAAAACATGTTCGCCTATTAATTATATAGATAGATATGTATGTACTATATAAATAAATAATAAATAAAAAAAAATATTAAGTAAGAGACAAATCCCCAAATAATCTCATAAAGTCCCCAAAACATTAAAGTTATTCCTAATGAATTCCTTAATCCCCAAACCAAAATTTTCATCTCCATTTGCAGAAAAAAATCCCCGACTTGAGGATAAATCCCCAAAGACAAATCCCCAAAAAATCTCATAAATTCCCAAAAACATAAAAGTTATACCTAATGAATTCCTCAATCCCCAAACCCATTTGCAGAAATAAATTCCCGACTTGAGGATAAATCCCCTAATCTAAAAACACTGATTTCCGCCACTTTAGAAGCCAAACCGCACACTGGGCCAGACTTGAAAAAAAATCAATTTATAGGAATGTTGGTTTTTTATTACCCCAATAGAGAGAATACAAACAACATTTATTCAATGTAATTTTTTCGCAAAATTAATATTAACGAAATATGATGACAAATGTGTTTTTTGCTGTAGAAGGAAAAGTAAGTTGCTCTGGTACTACAAGTCCGGCATAGATCCCCCACTACTATTTTCCCCACAACTGTAGTTGTTTTTTCTTTTCAATTTTTTAAATTTATTTTTTAACATGAAGAATATTCATTTTAATATTTTATTTTTATTTAAACGAGTGTCAAAAGGAATAGGTACGTATTTAAAAAATAAATTTTTTGTTTGTTCAGCTCGTCTAGATGCATTTCTTCTGATGTGTTGCTTGAGCAGCATCGAAATATGTACATCTAGACGTGCTTAACCAACAACACAAACTTTTTAAATAAATAATTTTTGTTTGTTGTTAGTAAATATCGTCTATATGCATTTCGTTTCTGCTTGACTATATGGACGATATTAACCAACAAAAAATAAAAATTCTTCACGTTAATAAATTGCAGACCTTACGTCTGTAATTTATTACGAGTATTCCTCTTTGTTTTCATAATTAATTTTTTTATTGCACTCATAAAATTTGTATTTTCCATAAATGCAATGGTCCCACCCACCCTGGACGACCTTTAAAGCATTTTATTTCCATACTCCTCCCTGTTGTACTAAAATCTATTTATTTATAAAATATAATCAAAATTACATTTTTGGTAAAAACCATAGATAGAAAAGTTTCGTAAACAAAATTACCTGAAGTAATATTGATTAATTCACATTTTACAATTGACTCGTGATATGGAATATTTTTTGGGAAAATTTTATAACCAGCAATAAAACTTTGTTTGTAATACTTAAGTTATGCAATTGCAAGACGAATTGGCTTACAGGTGATAACGACAACAATTTAAATTTGGTCGGAAACTTCAAAAATTATTTACGAAAAAGATACTAATAAAATTTATCAAGAAAATTTCAACATGAAAAATATTTTATGAAAAAAAGCAAACAATTGTAAACAAATTCTAAAACCTAAAATAAAAATCAAAAACTTTTGAAAATTGTGAAAAGTTCCTAAACATTGCACAATTTTATTAGTGGCACCTGCCGTGATATTTGTTCACACTTTTTTTATCACGATGATCCAGTTCTAATTTTTGTGTTCTTTTAATTCCTATTAGTGTTCTTCACTCGTAATAGCTTCTTAAATTTCAACTAGATTTGAAATGCATCTTGCAAGTAGAGTTGTCAGATATGGCGATTTCTCGTTAAACATGGAGATTTTTCAACTTGTTTGGCGTCTAAATTTTTGACTTGGCGACAAATAAATTTGTTGGCGATTTTTATGGCTAGTTTTTACAAAATTGAGCTTCCAATTTTTTTTTTTTTAGTTTAGGCAAATTAGTTTCTTGAAGGAGTAGTTTTAAAACTAAATCCCACCAAAACTCGACTGTAAGACATTAAAACATTTTTATTTTGATAATTTTGCTTATATTAATTATAGTAATTAATTTATATTAATTATAGTAATTAATGCATTTTGAATTTGTATGAGAAAATTTTACAAGAAATAATTTTTGGCGATTTTCTGCTAAATTATTTAGTTTATAAAAATCAATATTTAAAAAATGTTTTATATAAAAACAAACAAATTATCAAATATATATTTATATAAAGAATAAATTCAATAAAGTGCGACTTTGACTCGCATACGAAGGGTTCCTTCCGTACGGGCACTAGATATGTAATACTATACGAAATTTAGCCCATCTGAAATATAGTTTTGTAATTTGTTTTCGTTTTTGGGAATTTTTCGGTTTTTGGTTTTTTTAGTTTTGGGTTTTTTTAGTTTTGATTTTTGGTTTTTGATTTATTTCAGTTTAGATTTTTTTAGTTCTTGTGTTTTTTTTCGTTTTGAATTTTTTTTTTCATTTTGGCGATTTTTTCATTCTGGCGATTTTTCTGTTTTGGCGATTTATTTTAGTTTTAGGGATTTTTTTGTTTGGCGCTTTTTTTATTTTTTTGTTTTTGGCGATTTTTCTCGGTGTGGCGATTTTATAATTTTGGATTTTTGTTAGTTTTAGCGTTTTTGAAAATTTCAAGAATTTGCCGCTTACGGTTTCCAAGATACACAGCAAAATTGTAAAAATTACATTAATTGATAGAACACCCTTTAATTTGATTTTTTTTTTAATTTGAGTGTTATTTCTTGTAGTCTGGTCCTGTGCCAAACGGTAGCAAAGTACTAATGTAAGTAAATTTTTGACACTTCTGAGGTGAATAAAATTTCACTAGCCCTGGGGGCTAGTAGAAATTTTGACACAACAGATAAATTTTTGACAAGCTGCAATAAAAAGCATGGTATCATAAAATTTAAATCCACCACCGTCGCTTCGAGCCATCGCCCAATACAAAGATTTTACATCTTTTAAGTTTAATTAGACTGTGAAAAAATCATTGTTTATTTTAGTTTGCGAAAAGTGTTGCATCATATATATAATATTATATAACTTATTGCTACAAGATTATTGTTTTATATAAAAATGTCCTCTTAAAAATTTGTTGCCGCCGCAGCAATTGTTTCATCAGCTTCTTTCTATGCTCAAGCGAATTTGTCAAAATTTTACATTGTCAAAAAAGATATCATTTGGCACAGCAGAAATATGAAATTTTTTCCCCACAGGCAAATATTTTTTAGCATAGTACTTTTCTACCGTTTGGCACACGCCCCTCTGTATAAAAAATACACTTACTTTGCAAATTTCAAGTGTCTATATATAATTATATGTATGTATATTATAAAGGATTTTTAAATTTTTTCGTTGATCGTTTTGGAGCACCCTTTAATTTTTAACTGTCCTATATTAGTTGTTGTAGCGTCCAAAGTTTTACATATTCTGTCATAATATCAGGTCCGCTCTTACGGTTCTACACTGAACCAAAAAGGTACATAAATTTAACGAAAAAATTCGTTGATTCAACGAATTTATTCTTTATTTTTCACCTAAGGAACATGTTCATTGAATTCAACTTATGCCAATCATTGGCTTGTTGAATTCAACGTACCAGTTCGTTGAAGTTAAGAATCCTTATTGAAACCTTACGTAAATTCATTAAACCTATATATTTATACTTTGAATTTAATGAAATATTTCTTTTAGTTTAAGGAACCTATTCCTGAACCTATTTATGAATATATTCATTGAATCAACGTATATAAACTTTGAATTTAATTAAATAGTTCCTTGAATTTAAAGAACCTATTCCTTGACCCAATGAACACATTCATTGATTTTTATGAATTTATTCCTTGACCCTTGCACCTATACATTCAAAATTCCACTTTAATAAATATAATAATAGACAAGTTCATATTAAATTGAGTATTTTATTTAAAAATTCATATAATAAGAAATAATTCGCATATGTACATATATATATGTATGTAAGTATGTATTTACATAAAAAAAATTGGTTATGATAGTATCATTACTACTGCCTTATTTATAAAAATTAGTAAAGCTTTATAAAGGGTTAATATGGAAATCTGCTTTATAAACCCTTTATAAAGGCTTAATAATTTTCAGAAATAAGACTGTTAATTTATAATTCATTAATAAATTTAAAAATGCAGTTGTTACTTTAAAATAAAACAAACTTAAATTTTTAGATGCTCTCCGACTTATCCAAATTATTCAATATTTCTATCAAAGCTTTATCTTTGGTGTTGTTCTCTTCGCAAATCATTCCGGCCAGTTAAAGAAAACTCCCTCACTTTTCCCAAAAGCAACGCCAAAGTCTTTGTCAATCTGAAATATAGTTATAAATATTTATTTTGCAATAAATACTAAAGTATAAAACAGTAAAGATTTGTATACTCACATATCGAAATCTACTCGGTTTCGTATAATCGGGCCATCTTTTAAAAATCTCGGCTAAAGTGGAAGCTTGGTTTACTTAATTAATTCTGCCTGTCAAGTGCTATTGAATTCGTCTGCACTCGAATTGTCATATCTGAGGCTTCTAATGCAAACCCCTGCGTTGATTCCGAATCTTTAAAATTAACATACATAAATATGTATAGTATATGTATAAAATTATACTATCTAAATAGCATCCAAAATAATTACTTACATAAAACTTGAGAATTTGAACCAATAATTTCAGGAGTATATGCATCTGGAACTTATTTTCCAGCTTTAGAGTAGTTCAGCAAGTTCCAAGTTATATAACTATATTTCTTTTTCCAATGAAAATTAATTATAATCATTTCTTTATTATTAACTTACTTTTTGGCACTTTTTTATTTCAAACTTTCTTCTTTAATTTGCACACAAACTTATTTGTTAAACGAAGAACAACAACTGATTGGTTTGTGTTTAGTTTTTCTTTTTAGTGCGTTTTTCCGCGTTATAAAACAAGGAACTAGTACGTTGAATTGAACCTAGTAAAACATAAATTCAAATGGTGGTTCCTTGAATCAAAGTAATCGTTCATTGAAAAAAACATCTTCTTCTTGTTCTTGAAGTCAAATTCAACGTACATTACTTAAAATCAATGAACAGGTTCCTTGAATCAAGGTACACTTTCTTGAAATTTACTAAACTTTTTTTCTCTTATTTATATAAGAACGTGTTCCTTAAATTCAACGTATTATACGTTAAATCAATAAACTAGTTCGTTGTTAAATTCAACGAATAATATCAAGGAATGGTTTCAGCGTTCAGTTCATATCTACATAAAATTTTACATAGAATTTCAAGGAATATTTTTTGAAACAACGTATAATACGTTGAATTTCAATGAATTTAAATCAATGAATGCGAGTTCGTTGAATTTATGTAAATCTGATTTTTCAGTGTACATAAAATTGATTTTTTGGCAGGGTTGTCAAATTTTTTCCGACAACAAACAAAAATCTAATATTTTACGCTAAATATTTATCTATTATACATATGTGATGCTATAAAAATTCGCATTGTTTCTATTTTTGACACATTTGGTGAACGATAAAGCCGTTTTTTATGTTGTTGCAATTTTTTATAAATTAATACCAGTGAACATTGTTTAGCCAAATTCTGATTGTGTATACGATAGGCTCTTACCTATCGAAGGAAATCTCGATAGATGTTGATCTTTGCTTACATACGCGATGTCGAATGCTATGATCTTAAATTACGATATTTTTCATTCGATATCGATGCAATGATGCTGAACTTAAAAATTTCTTGAATTTTGCTTGATATCATATGCGGTGATTATACCCCAGATGATTAACCTTACTTGGCTGCTATTTCCTTCGAAAAACAGCTCTTTGTAGGAAGTAGTTAACGAAATTATTTAGTAGCACCAGAGTCAGAGTTTTCCAGTCAATATGGTTAAAAAAAATTAAATGCAAACATTACAAACTTTCCCATTTTCTTTCTGAGCAAATTCTGCCATAAAATTTAAAATTCGCCGGAAGACTTTAAACACCCTGTTGACGTCCTGCGAGTACATTGCGGCGATGCTAAAGGCATTTATCCTAAAAAGCTCAAATGGCAGCACTGGATTTTCGTATGAAAAGCCTTCAACTTAAAAACATCAGATAAACTCATGTGTGTACAAACTTTAAAACTCAATCGAGGTTTATTCAGTATTGTTAGAGATTATCATCTTCAATAATGGATTTAAGTTTTTTTTTGGCATTACCTCTTTTGCATAGACATTTTCATTCTTTAGTTGTTTTTCCAACAACAGACAACAACGCTTTACTCTCACATGGATGATTCGCATAGTCAATGGAATGTACTGAAATTAATATACATATGTAAACACTTATCGCACACTAAATCATAAACTGTCACAACTCAAAATGATCAAAGTGGTTTTGCTTTTCTAAAAATCATTTCATATCATTTTCATTTCTTTTGCAATAAAGTTTTCTTGAAGAATTTATGTATGTACGAGATATGTAATAGCGTTATTCTTAATTTTATGTTACATACTAGCGTCATTTGTACAATATCAACAGTTGTTTGCAATAAAGACCTGCACAAGACCCCTCACAAGAACTTTTAAGACATGAGGGATTTTTCAAATGCTTTACTACAGTGAAATCTTCTAAAACAAAGGTAATCAACACTGAAATTTGTTTCAGTATTGTAGGAGTAAATAAGAAAATACTTCGTGACGGAAGAATTTGTGATGCTTGCTTTTTCATACACATGAGCGCGTATGCAAACGTCATGCATGTACTTACATACAGGCACACATAAATTGTGTGTATGCTATTTAATTTTGCTGTGCACATACAAACGCACACATGCGTTGACATTAGATGTGTGCGCTTGCTCTTAAAAACCCTTCCTAAAATACATAATAGCTTACCATCTGCATCTTTCACACACTCAAACGTACAATATGCAAAATAACAAGCAACCCTGCAAATAATGCGACTAGTCCATACATGCATGTAAAGACTAGTCCAAAGAGGAGTAGGAGTACCACAAAACTACTCCAAATATATGAAAAAAGGTGGTCGATTTAACATTGCGATGTCGTAGGGTTGGACCACATGGTCCAACTTTGCATTACAGCGAACTGGTCACTGAACTATACCGACTTTAGCAGATGCTAATCCTAATGTTACATCAGAGCGCCCTCCTTCGTCGGTATTGTGTAGCAAAATCATCGGCGAAGTAAAATAACCAATAAAATGGCTACTAAAAACACAGCTTCAAAATTTAATACGCCTCATTTAACACCAGAATGCGCTGCAACACTGCATTATTAAAAAGCGTGCAAAAAGCAGTTGCAAAAAGAATGCAGCTTTCTTCTATCTCTTCCTTCACCACCTGTCTTCTATCACTATCCCTTTCCTAAAAGAAGGTAACACCTAGTAATAGTAGTAGGCATTAATTGCCTGAGTGTTACTTCTCTTTATATATAAAAAAAAATAAAAAAAAAAAAAACTACTCCATATGTAAATAGTAGTTATAGACTACTCGCATACAATTGTGAATGCCTAAGAAGAACAATCATATTCGTTTAAACACGAACACTTATCGTACAGCATTGAATGCTTGTATGAAAACGACATGATCCATGACTGCATTACATGGGACCATGATGTAACTAGTCTGTTTCCATGATGTAACTAGTTTTTTTCATATATTTGGAGTTTTGTGGACTCTTTGGACTAGTCTTTACATGCTTGTATGGACTAGTCGCATTATTTGCAGGGCTATTTACATTTCAAGACTGTTTACGCAGGCCTCTAGTTTGCAACTACTCAGCATCAAAAATTTTTTCATTTGTGACTGCTTATGATTTAGTGTGCGATATGTACATATGTACTTACATACATATCTACATACATACATATGTGTGAATAGTTTCTTATCTTCAATTTCATATCCGATCATCTGCATAGAAAATAATATTTTTTCTCTGATATTATTTTTATGTTAAGCTCCTTGAATAATTTCTCATGCGTTCATACATGTGGAATTTCCAATTGAATATTTTTCTTTACGGTTTTACAATTAACAGCATATGTCAAATGCTGACATATAACATGTACTGTTACTTACATACATATGTACGTACATACATACATACATATATATGATGGCTTATGCAGTTGATAAAAAACGGTAAATATTTTAATGCAAATTTTTAATAACGGTTATTTGCAAAGCCGAAATATGTAGTTTGCGAAAAAAAAACAAACATAATTAATTGTTCATTGGGTTCTTCACACTAATCAGCTAACTACGTGTTCAAATGTAATTGAACATAATTTTAAGATTCTTTTAGTTCATAGAAATAAAAATAAGTTTCGTTCTAAGTGCTAAGTCTAAATTACGGTTTACAAATATAATTTCGTTTAGGTTTTATTTTATCAGTCTATACACATCTTATTTGTTTAGGCTACATACATTTTATGATACACATTATATGCACACATGCTTAAGCATGTTTTATCTCCAACAATTTCTTGTGTTACTTAAACTAATGATCAAACTAATGTATGTTTTGTATTTACTTAGGCTAGTTATAAATATTCAAGAGATCAAATAGTTTTATCTCTACCAATTTTAGAACTGTAATATTTTATTCTTGTGTATGTTTTGTATTTACTTAGGCTAGTTATAAATATTCAAAAATAATATGAAAATAACCCTGAAAAATATATGAAAGCAATTAGATAAGAAATGAGTTCTATATTAGATTTAAGATTTTCATTGTTAGTATTTAAGCAGAAATATTTTAAAAATAAAACAGTGTCTTACAAACATTCAACCTGTTAAATAGTTTAATTTAACATTTGGTCCTTCGACAAAAAGAACTAGTGACTAAAAAAAAAAAAAAAAAAAAATATATTATTAAAAAATTGGCATTATATAAATATTAAAATGGCAAATAAAGAAAAGCTTTTCGAAAGGCAAAAAGAATTGGGCGACGAAATTGTTGCTATTCGGGAAAAGCTGGCTCAAAAAACAATACGTAGTACGAGACTCCCAGAAATCAATAAAAGAGTAAATAAAATTGAAATTGAATTTGCGGAAAATAACACAAAACTTCTGGCATATGGCATTACATCAGAAGATTATTTTGAAAAAAATTACTATGAGGCATTATCAGGAATTCTAACAGAGATTCAACTTCTAATAAAAGAAGCCGTGAAGCAAGAAGAATCAAATAACGTTCCAGAATCTTCTCAAACATCAAAAGAAAACAATAAATTAGAAAAATTAATAACTACTGATTCAGATGAGGAATTATGGGAACAATTTGTTGAAATGGCAGATTGGTTAACTGACTGGTATGATGAAATATCAGCTAATGTGGCCGACATGTCCAACAAAAAACTTCAAATAAAAGAAAAATATTTAGAAGCTAAATATCAGAAGCTTCAAAATATATATCACAATTTAAGTGAATCAAAAAAGCCAAAAAATATACATAAAATTATGCTAAATGCCGAAAACACATATTTTAGTGCTCTCGAGCTTATTACAGATTGCATGAATGAACCAATGCAACAACAAAGCAACATAAATAAAGAAGAATATTCAAACTCAGCACATTTAGGAAAAATTGAAATTCCTGAATTTAGTGGCAATATAAATGAATGGTCATCATATCATGATTTGTTTAAAAGCCTGGTGCATGACAACAAGAACCTTTCTAATGTGGAAAAAATGTACAGGTTAGTAACATCACTTAAAGGCGAAGCTAAAAAATTAGTGCAACATCTAAAGATCACCAACAACAACTATCAAGCAACGTTCGACATTCTCAAACAAAGGTACGAAAATCGTAGATTGTTATTTACAAATCAAGTAGATATTTTACTTGATCAACCAATGGCTAATAGCGAATCATCAGCAAGCTTGAAGCAGCTATTAGATACAACAAATAGCTGTATTTATGCTCTTAAAAGTATGGACATTAAAATAGAAGATGCTGAACCGTTAATAGCGCGTATTGTTATCAGAAAATTAGATAAAGACGGTTTGCGATATTACGAACAAACAGTCAAAAAATCTAAAGAAATTCAAAGTCTTAAGGACATATTAAGTTTTTTGGAACAACAAGTTCAAGCATTAGAAGCAGCTTCCAAAGGGCAAGAAAAAAGAGTAAATAAAAAACTATTTGAAACTGGAAAAGTTTCTAATGTGATGTACTCAATGAGAAAATGTTGTTTACATTGCAATATGGATAACCATACAACTGTGGTTTGCAGAAAATTCTTAGCATTACCGATTTATGAACGAAGAAAACTTGCTTACAATAATAAATGGTGTTTTAAATGCTTGGATCATAAAAACAACAAGTGGTGTTCAAATAATGTTAAGTGTTGTTATTGCAATAAAAGTCATCATAAGATTTTACATCTGAATGAAGAAAAAATTAAAGAATCAAAACCTAACAATTCAGCAATGACTACCAAAAATTTAGCAACTTCAGTACTTCTAGCAACTGCCCAGGTAAAAGTACATGCAACGAATGGGGAAGCAGTAATCCTAAGAGCATTAATCGATCAGGGTTCTCAGGTAACAACAATATCAGAAGAAGTATCCCAGATCTTATCATTGCCACGTATTAAATGCAAAACAGAAATTCATGGAATCGGCAGTACTCTGGTTGGACTGTCTAAAGCGAAAACAAAATTAATCTTGAAACCAAGATTTATAAGTAACCATGAAATCGAAGCAAATGCCCTTATTTTGCCAAAATTAACGGGGGCACATCCAAATCAGTCATTTGAAATTAATATTGAAGATTGGAACAACTTTATTCTGGCGGATCCAGCATTCAATAAATCTGATCGAATAGATATTGTTATTGGAGGTGACATTATACCTCATATATTGCAAGAAGGATTACACAAAAAAGGTAGTATCTTAGCACAATCAACAATTTTTGGCTGGATATTGTCTGGAGTAATTAGCAAAGCTGCAAAACCATCAAAAGTATTAGCAGCTATAACTAACTTGGAAAAGTTCTGGGAGTTAGAAGAACTTCCTGAGATAGACGAATGCCGTGAAGATGAATTCTGCAAAAAACATTATGAGAAAACAACCAAAGTTGATGCAAAAGGCCATATAGTAGTTAAATTGCCGCTTAAAGAAGACCACGAGTTGGGAGATTCCAGAAGGCAAGCAATGGCAAGGTTTTTGTCTCTTGAGAGAAAATTCGATCGAGAGCCGGAACTAAAAAAAAATTACGTAAAATTTATGAACGAGTATTTAAATCTTGGCCATATGGAAGAGGTAGAGGAGAAGTGCAGCGGGAAGTATTATTTGCCACACCAACCTGTAATAAGAGAAAACAGCTTAACAACAAAATTGCGTGTGGTGTTCGACGCGTCTGCTAAAACAACAAATAAAAGAAGTTTAAACGATGTGATGTTTGCAGGTCCTAAACTACAAAAAGACCTTTTCGATATCATAATAAAATGGAGGCTATGGAGATATGTTATGATAGCTGATGTTGAAAAGATGTACCGTCAGGTAAAAATAGCAAACGAAGACCAATCATATCAACATATATTATGGAGAGAAGACAAATGCAATCCTATAAAAGAGTATAAATTAACAACTGTAACATATGGCATGTCATCGGCACCATTTTTAGCAGTAAGATCACTGTTCTACATTGCTGACCACATTTCAATTAAAGATGAACTAATTAAGAAAATAATAAAAGAGGACTTCTATATGGATGATCTAATGACAGGAGCAGATGATGTTCAGCAATGTAAAAACATACAGCATCATATACAAACACAGCTAAGTAATTTTGGTTTCAATTTACGTAAATGGGTCTCAAATCACAAAGCAATTTTAAATCATGAAGACATCACCAAGGAAAATACAGTCATTCAAATAAAAGATGACGAAACTGTCAAAACTTTAGGCCTACAATGGGAACCGGCCAAAGACGAGTTTCATTTTGAGGTAAATTTTACACAGAACTATAAAATAACGAAAAGGCAAGCTCTTTCAGATGTGGCGAAAATCTTTGATCCTTTGGGTTGGATGTCTCCTGTTACTGTACTAGCGAAACTATTTATTCAAAAACTATGGTTGCAGCAGTCTTCCTGGGACGAAGTGTTATCAGATGAGTTTCAAGATGAATGGTATGAATTTTCAAAAAATGTAATCGCTCTTCAAAAAATCCATATCCCAAGATGGGTAAAAACAACGTGCGAGATTAAATTGGAAATTCACGGGTTTTCAGATGCTTCTGAAAAAGCTTATGCAGCTGTAGTTTACGTTAAACAAAATGAATCGGTTAAGCTACTAACAGCTAAAAGTAAAGTAAACCCGATTAAAAACAGGAAGACTCTGCCAAAATTAGAACTGTGCGCTGCTCATCTTCTAAGCAAGCTCTTACATAGAGTAATTCGTATTTTTAATCGACAATACAGAGTTTATGCATGGAGTGATTCAACTATAACATTAGCTTGGATTCACAACAATAAAAATAAAGACAAATTTGTAAGAAACAAAGTGAACGAAATAAATACGAATTTGCCTGAGGCGTCATGGCATCATATAAGCAGTAAGGAAAATCCTGCAGATGTAGCTTCTAGAGGTGCTAATGCTGAAAAATTAATACATCACTCTTTGTGGTGGAATGGTCCTAAGTGGTTATTGAAGTCTTCCGAATTCTGGCCGAAATACGAAGATCCAAAAACGACAAATACATTGATGATTGCTGTGAGGTTGGCCAGCTGTAATGTTATTAACAATTTAACATGCAAATACTCTAAACTAGGCAAATTACGAAGAATTGTTGCTTATATACTTCGTTTTGTAAATAAATTAAGGAAGAACGGAAAATATCCACAGCATCTGACCGTTCCAGAACTTGAAATGGCAGAAAAGATAATCATTTTTAACCATCAGCAGGTCGAATTTCATGATGAAATTATAAGACTGAAAAAGGGACTTGCGGTTAGTAACAAAAGCAAAATAGTAAGTCTTTTTCCCTTTTTGGATAAAGCCGGCATTCTTCGAGTTGGTGGCAGATTGCATAATTCTGATTTACATTATAATCACAAACATCCCATAATTTTACAAAAGTCTAAACTTTCATCTTTAATAATTCATCAGACACACATGTTCACGCTCCATGGTAGGAATCGACTTATGGAGTCAACTATAAGACGCAAATATTGGATATTGGGATTAAAAAATGCAGTAAAGAAGTGTATTGGAAGCTGTACAACATGCATTCGCTATCAACAAAATATATCTAAACAACTAATGGGTAGTCTACCAGATTATAGAGTGAATGTTTCACATCCTTTTTCTCATACGGGAGTAGATTACGCTGGACCGATACATTTAAGGTGTTCAAAAGGAAGAGGCCAGAAAAGCTACAAAGGCTATATTGCAGTGTTTGTCTGTATGGCAACAAAGGCAATTCACTTGGAAGTCGTGAGTGATTTGACCACAGAAGCATTCCATGCGGCTTTGAGAAGATTCTTTGCAAGAAAAGGCATTAGTTCCCACCTGTATTCTGATAATGGAACTAATTTTGTGGGTGCTAGTAAAAAGTTAGATGCTGATTTTAAAGCAGCAGTTAAAAACAATAGTACACTTATTCCTATTCTGGCTGAACAAAAAATAAATTGGCATTTTATTCCCCCGGCAGCTCCTCACTTTGGTGGGATTTGGGAGTCTGGAGTAAAATCGATGAAGTATCATCTAAAAAGAATAATTGGCGAAACAAAATTGACGTTTGAAGAATTAAGTACTTTGCTGGCACAAATGGAAGCTGTTTTGAACTCCAGGCCTTTGGTTGAAGTGAATGCTGAAGATATTGATGCAGCCGATGTGTTATCTCCGGGTCACTTTCTCATTGGAAGACCAGTAATAGAACCCGGGGAGCATATAGAAAGCGCAGATACATTGTCACTAAATAAATGGAAGCTTATTCAGCGGTTAAAAAAAGATTTTTGGAAGCGCTGGAAGGAAGAGTACCTTGTGACGCTCCAGCAACGAAATAAGTGGAGGCATTCAGTTAAAAATTTGAAAGAAGGAGCAGCAGTTCTGGTCAAAGATGAAAATATTCATCCAGGAAGATGGCCTCTTGGAAGAATAACGGAAGTACACGAAGGAAAGGATGGGAAAGTTCGAGTGGTTGAGATAAGGTATCAAAATAATATTCTAAAACGACCAATCCATAAGGTAATCCAGCTACCGGACGCAGAAAATTTCAACGAGGACAATCAGGATGGAGCGAGAAGTTTCCATACAAGAATTGAACGACCGAACGGAAGTAACTGTCTGAAATCCCTTTTATTATGGTGTATGTTCTTGATGTTAACAGTAGGAGTAGTAAACTCTGCATCACTAAAGTATGGTATGGGTGCTGAAATAAAGGAAATACCTCTGGATACAGCGCTGCATCTGGATAATATTGGAACGATGAACATTGTAAACTCTAAATGGACCTTAATAGTACATTACGATTTAGATCAATATTTTGAGGAGATAAAACGAATCAAAAGACTGAAAGAAAAACTTGAAGACCAATGTTCCAAGTTAAGAAATTATAAAGAGGCTTGCGAAATGATAGTATGGTCAGTCAATAGAAGATTCAGCTTAATAGATCAAAATAACAATCTGTTGCTGAAGAAGGAAAGACAAAAAAGATCGCCATTTGAATTTGTTGGCTCGATTTATCATATACTTTTTGGAATGATGGATGCAGAGGACCGGAAATTAATGGAAGAAAATATGAGGAATATTTTCCAGAATGAGGATAAATTACAACAGCTCGTGAAGCAGCAGACATCCATTGTGAACTCTACAATAAATGTGCTAAAGAAAACAACTGAGGAAGTAAACGATAATTTCAGTAAAATGTACCAGCAGTTGAAGCGGTTCTATGAGGAAGTGCGAAGCGACACCAATACTGAGCGATTGATTGTTATGTTTCAAGTGATGACTACTCAGCTACATTTAATGATCGATGAGTGCAATGAAGTTCAGTCATCTATTATCAATTTGTTAATTGATGTTAACCACGGCCATATCAATCCAGATCTTATAACTGCTGCACAAATGCAGCAGGAACTGTCAAACATTGAAAAACTATTACCGAAGGATCTGATTTTGCCCGGAACAAAAACAGGTACAGAACTGAAAGAAGTTTACAGTTCTATGGTGGCTAGGGGTATTGTGATGGATAACCGTTTGGTAATACAGGCAGAAATACCATTGTATAACATACATTCTTTAGAAATTTACGAAATCATTAGGCTTCCAGTTGATGGAAATGGCACTGCAATGATACCTATAGTAGACGGTGATTACATCGTATATAATTTTGCAACGAACTTATATTTTTTGCTGTGGCAATCTCAGCTTAATGTTTGTACAAAAAACCATCAAGGACAATATAACTGTAAAGAGAAATTTCCTTGGAAACCTGCGGTAGAGCGATCTTGTGAAGTTTCAGCTTTAAAACAATCCAGGCATGCTGAGTGTTATTTTCAGGAAACTCCAAGAAAATGTATCTGGAAAAAATTGTCAAGAGAGAATCAATGGATTTTCACGGTGTTCGATCAGTTTACATTAAGCATAGATTGCGGAAATAATGTACGTGATTGGTTAACATTACCTTCAAAAGGAATACTGAATCTGCCAGCTGGTTGTACAGCAGTGTATGAGGGAATAACTTTGTCTTCTTCTCAACATTTTACAACCAAGAAGAAAACTTCAATTCAGGCATCATCATGGGGCGTAGAATTTCAGCAAGCAAACAATAAACTGGTGAAGCCATTTGATGTAAACATAATCAATAACTCCAAGGATATACAAAATATACAACAAGATCTACAGAAGATGCAGGCCGACAACACCGAACTGATGAAAATGAAATATCACCATATATCCGGACATACATCATTTATTTTAATTATTATTATCATTACAATCATAATTTTTATCTACCTCAAGAATAAATGCAACAACAGTAAAAAGACCGTAGTTAAGTTAGATTTTTCACCGCCAATGCCTTTAAATGCCCGGCAGAATGTTCAAATGTAATTGAACATAATTTTAAGATTCTTTTAGTTCATAGAAATAAAAATAAGTTTCGTTCTAAGTGCTAAGTCTAAATTACGGTTTACAAATATAATTTCGTTTAGGTTTTATTTTATCAGTCTATACACATCTTATTTGTTTAGGCTACATACATTTTATGATACACATTATATGCACACATGCTTAAGCATAGTTTTATCTCCAACAATTTCTTGTGTTACTTAAACTAATGATCAAACTAATGTATGTTTTGTATTTACTTAGGCTAGTTATAAATATTCAAGAGATCAAATAGTTTTATCTCTACCAATTTTAGAACTGTAATATTTTATTCTTGTGTATGTTTTGTATTTACTTAGGCTAGTTATAAATATTCAAAAATAATATGAAAATAACCCTGAAAAATATATGAAAGCAATTAGATAAGAAATGAGTTCTATATTAGATTTAAGATTTTCATTGTTAGTATTTAAGCAGAAATATTTTAAAAATAAAACAGTGTCTTACAAACATTCAACCTGTTAAATAGTTTAATTTAACACTACGAGTACAATGTATGGCGTTAACTAGTGTAAATTATTAATAATTAATAAAAATAAAAAATATTGTAATTTGTTTATAACTTGTTAGAACTCGTATGTTATTTTCATAAAGCCGCTTATTTCATTTAAAGAGAGCGTTGTTGTTTAGCGATATTTTCTTAAACTAAAAACTGGTTCAATAAATTTCTCTTACTCCAGCCATAAATTTTATTTCCATACATATTTCTTGTTTGTTTTTTGAACAAAAATAAAAGTTTATTTAAATTTTTATTTTAATGCTCATATGTACATATGTACATATATAAATTATAAATTAATTACGTTTCCAAGGTTATTTATTTCATATGAATAACAGACCTAAGCAAAAAAGTAAATTTAGCAAAAAAAAAAAAACTTTTTGTTAAAAAAAAAAAATAATAAAATATAAAAAAACCAAAAGTGATAAAAAGAGAAATGTTTAGAAAAACCAAACAAGTGATTTGCAAAAATGAATCCAACAAAACGTATCCAAAAAGTTGTTTAAAACCGTAACCAATGAACTAAAGGTCATTGACGCTTAATTCCGCTAAAAAATTATACTTTTAAATTATTACAATTTTTATATTCACTTCGTCAATATTATATAAAAGTAATTACATAGCGAAAAAAAATTAATTTATGTACATATGTATATAGAACTTATTCCAAATAGCAGACTTAGGTCCCTTTTCACAATGTATAATTAAGAGTTAACGTGAATTTTAACTGACAGTTCTTCATACAAAACTTGCCGTTAAACTCGCTGTTAGCTTTTAATTGTACATTTTGAAAAGGGTCGTTAAATTAATTTTAGAAAATTTTAAACTGAAATAACTATTGCAAAAAAACAATAAAGCTATGCTGTGTAACACTGATAAGATTATAAATTTTGTCTATCCACAAGTTTTATGGATTTAATGGCTTATTACCAGCGATGCCAACTATTTATAACCCAAACGCGCTACTACCCTTCTCAAAACGCTCTAGAACGCGCTAAGTTACAGCATTGTCAAATATTTATAGCAAAAACGCGCTATTTTCTACGCGCTAAATTAAATTTCAATAAAGTTGATGTATGTATGTATTAGTACTCGTATATACAATTAATTTTTCAGATTTTGCAATATTGCTTCCTTGAAATTATGTTTTAATTAACTAAAATCATTTAATACAGAATCAGAATCGCCTTCCAAATAATCGAAATGCTTAGTTTTTACTTTTAATTTATGTATTTCTAAAACTTTGTAACAACATATAAGCTGTCGAATAGTTATGCGATTCAAATACTTTTTGTACTTCAGCTATAATAGATGCTTTGTAAGTTATGTAAATTTTTTGGGTCATTGTATGTAGTACATATTTTTATTTGTGAAATTTCAAAATATTTGTCATTACAGTATTTAAATACGTTTTTTATTCTAACCATATTCAAGCGAATTTTGTTTGTGACAGCTGAATTATTAACTAATTTAAAAAATTGTATCGGAGTTTTGGATATTAGAAAATTGTTAAATTTTAAAAAAAAAGTTTAAAAAATATTGAACTGAAATGATATTATTGACTTTATTCAAAACGCGCTAATTTAGCGCTTTTTTTAAAACGCGCTAAGACGGAAAAAATCGCGTTTGGCATAGTTAAAACGCGCTAAATATTCGTGTGCTAAAATCAAATTAGGGCATTCGATATCAACGAAATTTCAAAATATTTATATTAAAATTGTATTGAAAAAATTTTAAATACCGAACGATATGGGGTGAAGCAAGCATTCTACATGTCTGTCACACATTAGGAAAATAAATAAAAAGTTTTGCAAAGCAGTTAAACTGGATTGACTGTTTTAATTGTGAGCAAGTATTTTGAGTAAAAATTGTATCGATTTTTAACCGACTTCAAAAAAAGGAGGAGGCTTACAATTCGTCTCTATTGTAAAAATGTTTTTACAATTTTTTTATATAATTTTATTATATTCTACTTATTTGATTGCTGCGAAACCTATAAAATACCTTTGGTTCTTGCAATTATACAATTTGAAATTTAAAAAATGGGCGGAGTCACGCCCATTAAAATTTAATATTATACTTCACAATCTTCTACTTCACCGATTTTTACGAAACTTGGCACACACCCTAAGCTTAAATAAAGACACAATCTTGCGTTAAAAAAAGTAGGCGGGCATGCCTATTAAATTTTAGTATAATATTTCACGTGCTTTACTTAACAAATATTTACGAAACATGGCACACACCTAAAAAATACACAAGCTTGTTTTTAAAAAAAGTGGGCATAGCCACGCCCCATGAAATTTAATACTATATTTCACTAAAAAGCTAAAAGGGCCTTTTCAATGCTTTGAAAGAACAATTAGATTGAACTTTAGATTTAAAAAATTAGTTAAAATTGAATTTTTAATGTAAATGTATAAGAAGTTTTAATGGTTATTTTTATTAAGGGTCCTCATGACAACGTTCAAAAGTCTCGCAAATTTTGCAATTGTGTATTTTCACATTCTCGTAAATAAAATGTCAAAAATTTTATGGAAATTTATTTACATAAACCTAGTAAGTTTGCCCAACAATTTTGTCTCGTAAACTTAAGATTGTTCAATTGCGCATTTTAAAAACTACAAATTCTTTGAATAATCTGAGCAATTTAGTTATTAAAATTTCTTTAAGCACTTTTTAACACAATTTACACTTTTTATATGTACACTAACTAGCTGAGCGTGGCAAACGTTGCCTTACGCCGAAAAATTCATTCAAGTCTATACAGCCGCTTAGTTGCAGTATAAATAAATAACCTAGATACTGACTGCAGCGCCATCAGCCGGGCTGATTTGTGAATCTAAACCAGTGATCGGTGAATTAAGGGCGCCGCGCCCTTTAATATACCCTTCTTCCAAACATAAGAAAATATGGGTGATGAGAATTTACTAAAATTTTTATTTTCAGAAAATTATTTTGGCAAACCAGAATGTTTGGTTTGTCAACATGCGTTGTCGTGCGTGAAAACACGTGACATGCAAAGGTATTTTCAAGTCAATATTTAAATTATTTTAAGAAAATATTCTAAAAAACCATCTTTTTACTCACTATTACATTAACGTACGAGTAACAACAACACAGGATGCCTATCTTTGTAAACAAAATTTGAGTGTTTCGTCTGCCTTTGGAGATTTAAAATTTCAAATTAGGGAATTGATCGAAATGTAATTGGCAACACCGGTTCGTGCTGAGAGTATGACTCACGCAATCGTAAAATGTAATTTTATAGGTTGCCGACCACTGATCTAAACCACACAGGGCGCCACACAAAAACGCATACAAAAAAATTCATTCAAACGGTTCAGCCGTTTAGGAGAAGTCCAGTGACATACAAACGGACAGTAGAGTTATATACATACAAGATAAAATTAAAAATTTCTTCAAGTTTTCTCATTTTATTTTTATAAAATTAACTATTTGACGTTTGTTTCAAATTAACATTAACTGTTTGCGCAAAAGTTGCCTCATGAAAATGCTTATGGTATATTTCCCATACAAAGAAAATCTACTTTGTCACTAGATTTTGTCAAAATCTACTTAAAATGTAGTAGTACTTGGTGATGCAACTATGGGGTTTTTAAAATTTTTACGAATAAGTCAGCCTGTGTACATAAAAAGGTATGAGAATTGGCTACATTGCAGTTGCTTGGTTGTAGTTCTGACAATTTTTAGTTAATGGATTTTGATTTGGAGAAGAAAACTTGGTGTAAACGGTATAGTTTTTTTATAAAAATTTTAATTGAAATCTGTTAGATGTTGTGCAGGTGTAAACGCTCTATTATGCGTGCGAAAATACATAATTCGAATTTAATTAGCAGCAACACAAACCAGAATTTCTAACATAGCATATTTTGCATATAAGAGAGTACTATTAGTTGGTTAACAGTTGTTGCTAGATATATGATTTAGTGAAATTTCTTGAAATCAGTAGTGATAATTTTGGAACTTGTATAAATATATGTATATATATAGTATGTCACATATTTCTGACTAATTGGGTCACATTCTGTGACCCCTAAGACTACCCTACTTTTGTATATAAAGTAATACCTATATTGGACTTACATGCTCACTAATCTTCTCAAGAAATTAAACTTAATCATACTTTTCAAAATTATTTATTTCAATTTCAAAAATTATTGTAGAAAAGTGATCAGTTGGGTCATATTTAGGAATATTAGAACTATCACATCTATGTAGTGCAGTGCGTGTGCATTTTCATCTAATTTATTGGCCTTATCAGACATATTTCCAATGTAATAGGTTTTAGTTTCATTAAATATCTTTCAGACAAATTTTTCTACAAATTTTGTTTTATTGATCTTAACCATGATTTCGAACTCCATTAGCAATTAATGTAGCTAATGCTGAGTGACATCGCAATGGTGTATTCTAGTGGGAACGTTTGTCATTTCCTATATTTTTCATTGTGTGGCATTGCGTTGCAAACAAAAAATATGATGTGAAAATGACACCACAAAACGACAACAGAATGTGTTCTCAGCATAACAGGGATCTGTTGTATGTAAAACATGCTGTTAAAAATTATGGTGCGTGTCTATGCTAAATAAATTTGAATTTATCTTCACACGCGTTGTATTTTTACATACTGTACATCGTTAGCGAAACAAAAAACTATTTAGGTGCATATTTTTAAATTTTATAAGAGATGGGAATGACTTTATAAAATTGTTCTAGTGATAGTGATTGGGTGTTTAAGATTTTTGTTGATAATGTCGCTGTTTTCTAAGAACGAAGTTTAAAATTGGATAAACTAATGTGTAAACGAGATTGTATTAAAATAATATAAAACTTGGCTTTGTTAGTGTCACATTTTAAACGTCTTAAATTCCTTTTTTACGTGAAGTGCTTCTCTTCATAAGCAGCAGTTATGAGAATTTATTAATGTGCAATATTTTTAAAATATCTTTTAAATATAAGTATTTACTTGAAAGTGAATGTCACCTTTAGTACACAAACAAAAATGTTCGCTAATTATTAGCACACTCATTCTATATGATAATTTGAGAGATAATTCTCATTTTTTTCATAGTGAAATGAATATATATTTACATATATATAGTTCGTTACCGATTAGTATAAAACTTGTAAGAATTAGCAATAAGAATTATTTTTATTCCTCAGATGAAAAGAGTATTCTTGGTATCAACCTTGAAGACTTGCAATACAAAGACCCAAAAAAAGAACTTTCTATGAGAGCAAGCCTTAGTTAGAAATCATTTAAAGTTATTTTACTTTTACTATTTGAATATCACAATATATCGGGCCTGTTCTGCAAATCAAGACATGTCAAATCACGGTGATTTCAAAAAATTAATAAAACCTAAATCATTGCTTTTGTAAATTTCACGATTTATAGCGATGGAAGTTGAAATAAAATATTCTACTATACATGACAAAAAGTTAAAATACATGAAAAGTCCACTAACAAGCCAGCTATTAAGAGTTTGTTTTTGAAGTCACCGTGATTTAAATCACCGTGATTTTCAGAACAGGCCCGTATATTTGGATATTAGTGACTTCTTTTTAAAGTGCTTGTCTTGTGTGATTAAAAGAAACAAACATTAAAAAGCTATTAAGAGCATTGTCTTTATGTACATATATACATATATACATATATATTTGCTTAAAATTATATCACCTAATGGTATATATGCATTAGAGGGCTGCGTAAATAGTCTTGAAATGTAAATATGTCTTGATTTTTAAATGTATTGTCGTAACATGTATTATAATAAACCGACAATAAATTATGCATGCATACATCATTTGAGTATATGTATATGAGTGTTCACAAGCGATGTTGCAAAGACTTCTTGTTCGTAACAAACTCTCAAAAGAAGTAGTGTTGATGCGTGTATGCTTGTTATTTTGCATATTGTACGTTTGAGTGTGTGTGTAAGATGTAGATGGTAACCTATTATGTGTTTAAGGGTGGTTTTTTAAAGCAAGCGCACACAACTAATGTCAATGCAATGTGGGCAAAAAAATAAAAGATCATACACACAACGTGTGTGCGTTAGTGCTGGGATGCTATCGATATTTTCTACTATCGATAGTTTAGATTTCACTATCGATACTATCGATATTACTATCGACTGAAAGTTTGTACTTAAAGAAGAATAATATAACTAAATTTTTATCAGGTTACAATTAGTTTTTTTATCAGTTTATTGAAAGTAAATAGCCTTATGTTTATTTTAATATGTATGTATGAATCTACGAACGTTACTTTAGGTGACAGTTTTTGAAAAATTCTGCTGTCAGTCGAAAAAAATTTTGTAACACATCAGGTTTTCAAAATTGCATAATATCGATATCGATATTTTCGATATTTTAAAACTATCGATAGTATCGATGGTACTATCGATAGTATCCCAGCACTAGTGTGCGTGCGTATATACATACATGCATGACGTTTGTATACGCGCCCATGCGTAGGAAGAAGCAAGCATCACAAATTCTTCCGTCACGAAGTATTTTCTTCTTAACTCCTATACATGCACTAACTGAAACAAATTTCTTGCGAACAGTGTTGTTTAGCGTTTGTTTTAGAAGATTTCACTGTAGTAAAGCATTTGAAAAAATCTCTCATGTCTTAAAAGTTCTTGTAAGTGGTCTTGTGCAGGGGTCTATTGTGCATAAATCCTAATCTTTATGAATATTACATAGATAGGTAAATATTTTTGTTAACTCTTATGCTTTCACAGTTTTCTATGAAATTTTTAATAATAGATTCCTATTATTAGTTTTAAAAATGTGTGCAAATATTTTTAACTTATTGGTCGTCGCATTAATGTGTAAACATTTTTGTCATATATTTTTTTTTTTTCAAAAAAGTTGCAGGCTTAACATTATTTTGTATTAATTAAATTAAATTGCAGACAGTAGGAAAAAATTATTCAAATACATACTTAAGTGGTAAGCCAAGGCACAAAACCGAGCAGATAGTTAAAGCTGCTTCAAAGCTTATTACTTAATTTTCTACTTCTTCAAATTGTTATACAAAAATTTAATTTAATTTTAAAAAAATAAATTGGAGTTCAAAGTTTAATTTTATTTAAAAGGTGTAATTAGTACCTTATAATCTAACATTTAAGTATAAGCTTTTAGCTTCAAAGTTCAGTATAGCGAGAGAGATTTCATTTGAACAAATATGAATGATTGTGTGTTCTAAATTGAGTAAATTTAAAGAAAAAAGTCAAACAATTACAGTGAATTCGGGGAATTAATAATAGGTATAAATTTTATACTGTAAAACGAAGTGTTTGTTAATCTTGGTATCAACTCGATTTGTATAAGACACAAATTTTTACAAATATATGTAAATTTTCAATAAATGTGTATACTAATGTTATTAAGCCACACTATTTAACAGAAAAAAATAACAAGTTTCCAACTAGTATTGGGCAAAAACTTACATTTGTGTGAATCTTTCATTCTAATGGGTGTTTTTTATTGAGGTATAGAACTTTAAGTTGGCATCACTTTTTTAACTGGCGGCCATTTTGTCAGCTGTCAAGTGATTAATATTTAGTTTGGTTTGCCATTTCATCATGAACAGGTTGACAAAAGAACAACGCTTGCAAAGTTAAAGTTCGCGAAGTTTACCGCAAGCTCCGTCCATTTTATGGTCGACATAATCGTCCATCAGAGCAATTAATTCGGTTAACCATGGATCGTTTTCGCACTACGTTTACTCTATGTGATAATACGCATCCGCAGAGACGTCGAACAGTACGCACCGAAGAAACAATTGCCGCTGTAGAGCAAAGTGTTGAAGAGGACCCGAATGAACCGATTCGCCACCGTGCACAGCAATTGGAGCTTTGTCCATCAACTTGGAAGATTTTGCGCAAAGATCTTGGCTTGCGACCTTACAAGATCCAGCTTGTGCAAGAATTAAAGCCGCGAGACCATGCAATGCGTCGTGATTTTGGTGTATGGGCCGAAAATGAGATTGATCTCGATGCTGATTTTCATCGCAAAATTTTGTTCAGTGATGAGGCTAATTTTTGGTTGAATGGCTACGTCAACAAGCAAAATTGCCGCATTTGGAGTGAAGAGACTCCACATGAGACCCTTGAGACGCCATTGCATCCTCAAAACCTGACTGTTTGGTGTGCTCTATGGGCTGGTGGAGTCATTGGGCCATACTTCTTCCGAAATAATGCTGGAGAGTCAGTTACCGGTATAGAGCCATGATAACCGACTATTTTGTTCCCGAATTGGATGGCATGAATGTGGATGAGTTGTGGTTCCAACAAGACGGCGCTACATGCCACACAGCGCACGTCACAATCGATTTATTGAAGGAAACATTCGATGAGCGCATAATTTCGCGGAATGGACCTGTCAATTGGCCACCAAGATCGTGTGATTTGACACCATTGGATTATTTTCTTTGGGGATATGTGAAGTCGCTCGTCTACGCCAACAAACCAGAAACGTTAGGGGACTTGGAAGCCAACATTCGTAGCGTTATTGCCAACATACGGCCCCATATGCTCGAAAAAGTGGTTGAAAATTGGACCTGTAGAATTGGCTTTATTCGAGCCAGCCGCGGCGGCCACATGCACGAAATCATATTTAAACATTAATGGCATAAAATTATCCTTCCAATAAAGCCAAATTGATGGACATTAAAACGATTTTCTTGTGTTTTATTTCAATTCGAAGTTCTATACCTCTAAAAAAACACCCTGTATTTCAGAAAGGTAAGGTGAAGTAATTCTTTCTTTTCTTTCATCTTTCTGAATGTCACACACTTTTCAGGACGAATTTCCAATGTATCTCTTTTTGAAAATATTTCAATTTACGTGAATTGTTATTTTAAAACAAAAATATTTTAATATTCACCCCTATTCTGCGTTTCGATTCGAATCGAAAGTTTCTCCGTTTGACAACTTTGGTATTCTGCGTTCCGTTCTTCGATTTCTCTTTCGATTCTATGTATTCTGCATTTCGGTCGTAAATAGGTTTTTGTAAGTTGTTATTTTAGTGGCAAAGCGTTTTCAATTTTTGTTTGTTTAGCTTTAAAAAGTGATTAATTCAAACAATAATGCAAGTATTAAATGAAAGAAGGTTTAATTAATGAACTAAACAGTTTGTTTTATTTTTCTGTACTGAAATGCAATTTTTATATAGTTTATTACAGGTAGAACAGTATAAAAAGTTTACATACCTACATATGTCAACGAAAAACGATATTGTCTACAGATTTAATTAAATTTAAACAAATAAACTTTATTTTTGTGTTACAATTATGTATAAAAAATTAAAATATCACCTTCGGCGCGACAGAATTCTTCAGACTGGAAAAGTTTGACCACAAAATAACTCTCTCGTTTTTTTTTAACTCTCTGTACTTAAATTTGCAAGAGTTTATTTAATGAAAATTTTCACAATATTTAATTACTATTTGTTTTAATGTTAAATCACTGTTTTTTTAAATTTAAATTAACTTTTTGCTAAAAAATTTGCAAAATTGCTTAGTTTTTCTGTTCCTATTTCACCCGTTTCATAGCAGAGCAGCATGTTTAAACACTGAAATTCGTAGTGTTCATAAATACAGGGTGGGCCAAAAGAAACCAAGGGGTGTAAAAGTTTAATAACTTTTTTGTTTATTAATTTTTTTTTATTTTTTCTTTCAGATTATATAGACAACACTTGGAGAATTTATAATGAATGAAAATAATAAATGAAAATCAGAAAATAAGAAATGAATAAATGAAATCAACTTTATTGAAAATTTGATTTTGAGTGATGAAGCTCATTTTCATTTGAATGGCTTTGTTAATAAGCAGAACTGTAGGTTCTGGGGTTCTCAAAATCCAAGAGCCATTCATCAACGCCAATTGCACCCCATCAGGTGTACAGTATGGTGTGGGATCACATCTGAAAATGTCATTGAGCCCTACTTCTTCGAGAATGAAGATGGAAGTGCTGTAACCGTAAATGGAGAGCGGTATCGGTTTATGATAGAAAATTTTTTACGTCCTGCTCTTGAAAACAGACCTGGTATGTGGTTTCAGCAGGACGGAGCCACTGCCCATACTGCCCGAGACACATTGGCACTTTTAAGTCAAATTTTTGGAGAGCGAATAATTTCTCGAAATTCGGAAATTATTTGGCCAGCGCGATCGCCAGATTTGACAGCATCCGACTATTTTCTTTGGGGTTTTTTGAAGGAGCGAGTGTATGTGAACAAGCCAGAGACAATCCTTGAACTCAAGGCAAACATTGTTGCAGAAATTCGAACGCTACAGCCACAAGTTTTGAAAGATGTTATGGAAAATGCTCTAAAAAGAGCCCATCAGTGCGAAGCTGAAAACGGTGGTCATTTAAGAGACATCATTTTTCATACTTAGTGTAAAAAAATTTCCATTTTGTATATTATATAATCTGAAAGAAAAAATAAAAAAAGTTAATAAACAAAAAAGTTATTAAACTTTTACACCCCTTGGTTTCTTTTGGCCCACCCTGTACAACAGAGTTATTTTAGGCAATGCCGCGAGTTCATTATTGCAAGGAAATGCTTTTCAATGCGCAACATCTGTCAAATTTGTACATTGTTTTCATTTATGATTCTTTTCCCTTGGTATATTTTTTATTATTATAAGCCAATTCGAAAGCGGTTTTGAAAAGATTAGCGCATGTTTGCTTAACATTCATTAAAAAAATTAGTTTTACAAAATTTATACTTAATTAAATAATATTTAATTTATACATAAATGAACTAAAATTCATTTCATTGATTTTCAAAATAGTGTTGTCATAAAGTATTGCTTTGCCTTGTAAATTAATTTCTTTGCAGTGTTGGATTGCAAGCTGCATTTATGAAGTTAGCCATACTCTTCTCTTCTTCTTTTTCTTTTGATTCAGTTTTTTGGCAGAATAACTCTTCGATCCGTGCGTAACTGAATGCGGGAACGTAATCGAAACGCAGAATAGGGGTGATTAACTTGAAATTACATTTTGTTAAGGCAAGTCCTTGAGTCCTTTCAGCTTAAAAACAGAAATACAAAAGCATTCATATTCCTAATATGAAACTAAACAGAAAAATGAAACAGAAAGATGAAAGAAATATAGAGCAAATAGAGAAATATTTCATTCTTTCACTTTAAAGAATCATTCATGAATGACACAAGCCTATTTCCAAAGGGCTATTCCAATAAAGATGAAAATTTTGTTTATCCATGGTGGGCGTATTTTGCTTTTGTTGACCCACGACCCATACTGATAGCTTAAAACCCTTGTTCACTTTATCTTAAATTCATTTAGATCAAATTTCTAACGATATTTAAAAAAAAAATTTTAATTACTTTATACAATAATTTATTTTTCTTGGTCCCCAATTTCTAAACGTATGACCACTCGGTGCAACCCATTTTGGAAATAAATACTCGTACCAAACTAATAAATTGATAACAATTCTAAAAATACTTTCAGATAAAATATCTTAATGTAGTAATTGCACTTCGTTTCATATAAATAAACCTACAACTATTTGAGATTTCTTTATCTGAGCAAATATTTATGCAGTAAACACAACAAAGAAGACAAAGTCAATAAACAGCGAACAGGAAGGAAATAAAAAATGAAGCAGTCATGCTTTAGTATATATTTAGAAAAAAATTTAATTGCAGATAAATAAATTAAGAAAAAGAGAAAAAAGCGTTTGTTCACGTATGTACATTAGGGTGGCCGTTTCTTTTTTTTTTTTTTTTTTTTTTTGATTTATTCTACTCTTGGCTTGAAGGCCAACTTTGTGGACGGGACGCACCCCCTAAAACGCAACTTATCGGTATGAATTTTTTTTGTATTTTTTTACATAAAACTTAACTGATTTGGGGGGTGAGAGTAGAAGAAATCAAAAAAAAGTCTCCACACAATTAACGGCCACTCTAATGTACATATGTATGTATATAGAGAGTGGCCGTTATTTATTTTTTTTATTTATTTTAATCTCACCCCCCCAAATCGGTTCAGTTTTATGTAAAAAAAAATACAAAAAAAAATTCATAGCGATAAGTTGTGTTTTAGGGGGTGTGTCCGGCCCTCAAAGTTGGCCCTCAAGCCCATATATTCAATGTATTATTTTTTTAGTTTTATTTTGACTATATGTATGTATGTATATGTATGAACTAATTTAATATGTATAAGCTCTTATTGTACATGCTTAAAATAAAAAATTTCCATATAAATATAATTTTGTTACATAAAATTGTTGGTATTTTGTTGGTTATTTTCCTCATTATTTTCTTAAATATTAATTTTAGCAAAAAACCTTCTTTGAGACTAAGAGCTGAAATATTGTCATATATCGTATTATTGTAAAATGATTTTTTTAAAAGATAGTTATATGCAAAAAATAACATTGAAAAATTTGCTTGAAAGCCAACTTTGAGGGGCGAACGCATCCCCTAAAACACAAGTTATCGCTATGAATTTTTTTTGTATTTTTTTTTACATAAAACTGAACTGATTTGGGGGGTGAGAATAAAAGAAATCAACATAAAAAAATTCTCCATACAACTAATGGCCACTCTAATGTACATACGTACATATGTATGTACATATATATGTATGCACATATTTAATTAAACTTTTATTCGGAAGTGATATCAGATTGCCAAGGTTAACCTGTATTCATAGGCGTAGCTAGGCCTTTCTGGAGGGGGCAATGCCCCTCCAGACTTGATTTTGCCCCCCCCCCAGGATTTATTACAAATTCTTTTTAAAACATATTCTTTTGCCTGTAATATTAAAAAGCTATTTTTTATTTACTTCAAAATTACTCATGAAAATCACCAGTAATTTTTATACAAACTTTTCGAATAATCGCTAAATATGCATACTTTTATTAGATAACAAATACCCCAAAAACTATAAGTTTACAGCACTTCAAAACATCACAAATAGTAAACTCCATGTGAATTTATAATGCATGTGTGTAGATACGTATGTGTGTATGTACCCTGCAGAAAGTGCGAATAGTGAAATTGTGATGATTTACTAGTGACGTTGTCAGTACGACTACTGACCAGGTGTACCCCAGCCAATGGTATCATCTATTGACATTTAACATTAGTTTTCATTGAAAATCCACCTCTAGACTATAGCACTACTGACTTAGTAGCTCTTTCGGGACCACATGGAGACATTGGCACCAAAGATTCACTAGTAAATTTTAGGGGCTCTAGTCTACAATATCGATATATCCCTCTCGTTGTCAATAGTAAACGTATAGTGATTTTCTAGTGACATTGTCAATAAAGCTACTGACTAGGTGTACCCCAGCCAATGCAAATGCCTATTGAGAAATAACATAGGGTTGTCATTCAAAATCTACCAGTACACTTTACCACTATTGAGAAGGTAGTTCTTTTACGACCATATGGAGATATTTGAACCGAAGATTCACTCGCAGATTTTAGTGACCCTCGTCTACATATATTTATTTAATATTATTGCACAACATAATAAAAAAGAAAAACAAACTATTGACGCGTTCATTGACAATATCACCAGAAATACACTAGAACTGTCGTCTCTAACGTATCTCTACTCGCGCATAAAAGGAAAGTTGTCGACATTTTAACTAGTGCAATTGTCGCTGGAGAAAGAGTAAGAGACATATGGTTCTAAGTTGACTAGAGGGTAGCTTTCAACAAATTCTTAATAAAATTGCATTAGTGTACGTAGTTTTTTTTTTTTTTTTTTTTTTTTAAAACACAAACACAATTCGCAAAGCGATTAGCTTGTCTGCGAAAAACACCCAGAGTCTATGGTGGGAATCGAACCCACGACCTGTGGACTGAGAGGCTAGCATCGCTACCACTCAGCCACAGGGGCAGACAAGTTGTTTTAAGGTGTTCTTAAGATTTTCTACTGTCAAATTGTTTGTAACAATAGCCACCAATTTTTATTTAGAGTAAAATAGCGAAAAATTATGATCTGCAAATAATTACCTTGTATATATTCATATACTATATATACTCCTACACACACATGTATGTATGTATGTATGCATATTTATGGTTCAACCGAGGGCTGCCAGATAAAATGATGGAAAAATCACCGAAATCCCGATAAAATATAAAATAATCGTCATTTCATGTCCGAAAAATCGTCAGAAAATCGAACAAATCAAAATTTCCTCTTTAAACATGTATACATATGTTTTATTTTTATTAGAAAACAAAACAAAACAATTCATGTTCATATACAACTTTGTTAGACTAGTGGAAAACTTGTGAAAAATATTCCTAGGTCCAAATTTTGGTATCAGTACTTTTGATGACCGAAATTTTTGATAGGATATCAACTTACACAGGTCAATATATCGTTGGTCTCAAATGGAAAGGCCCTAACGCAAATAATTGTAACTTTACAGGAGAAGGTAAAACATAATAGAAAGTGTAATATTCAAAATGTAACTTTTTTAACAACTGCTTGTAAAAGCGCTATTTTTTACACTATTGCAATAAATTTTTGTGATGAGGTGTATTAGTGTGAAATTTCTTGAAATCACTGAAAAACTCAACTGTCGATATATATGCATGTGTACATATATGTATATGCACATAAATTTTTTTTCAAATTGAACACGTATACATACATACTTGCATACATGTTTGTACTTATTTATGTATGTATGTTCATTCATCGCAACAATATAGTATTGATTCAGAACTTCAATATTGGAAGGGAAACTAAATAATAAATGGCAATTTTCTATTTTTATTTATGCACCAACAGATAAATTTTTTTTAAATTAAATAATAAATTATTAAGAAATGAAATCATGAATGATGAATGAATGAAATCATTTCTTGCTTGTATCTTTTCAAAATATTGTATTCAAATATAGTATATACATAAATAATTTTTCCATATGTACATATAAACTTGTTGGAAACGAATATTAATTTTATTATTATTTAGTTTATTATTATTAGATTATTATTATTAGATTATTATTATTATTATTATTTAGTTTTTTTCTAACACATACTTTACTTTTTGTCTATATATTGTTTTTGTTTTGAATGTTTTGTTTTTTTTAGTTTTAATTATAACTTAATTTTTGTTATTGAAACTGGGACTGTTAATTTATGTTTTAACTTAAATAAAAAAAAAATGTTAAATAAAAAAAATCTGTATAAAATTTTTTAACCGCACTAATAATCCCAAACCAATATTTTACTTACATATTAAGTAAAATATATTTTTTTTTAATTTCTAATTTCAATGTATTTTTAATAAAAAATATATATTTAACTTAATAAGTAAAATATTAATTTTGGATTATTAGTGCGTTTACAAAATTTTAAGCTTAAATTTTAACAATTCCCATAAAAAACACTAATTAAAAAAAATTGTGTTTGCCCCCCCCCTCCCCCCAGAAAAAATGTCTAGCTACGCCAATGCCTGTATTTTAATAATGGTACACTTACATATAAAGTTTATGTGTCAAATACGCATCAAAAGTACTCGTAAAATCAATTGCTCAATTCACAAACAAAATTGTATGGAGTCGTAGTTCGTACAAATTTTGTTGGTAATTTCTATGTAAACATTTTGTTATAAACAATATTTTTATTGAAATTACCAACAACTCGTGTGCGAACTACGACTCCCACAATAAATTGTGAATTTAGCAAATAATTTTCTTAAGAGGTTTATATTTAAAAATATAAATCCGATAAAGATATTCCAAAAAGAGTTCAAAAACATAAATTAACGTCAAGAATGTATATTTTAACCCCCATATTCATAAAATTTGAAACGAATTTGAAATGTATTTTAGTTCAAATTTTCCATACAAAATTTTCCTAACATGAATTTCAAATTCATTTTATTTTTTTATAAATATGGGGGTAATAATTTAATTATTTTTTTATTGAAAAAAAAACAAATACTAATGAAATATTTAGACCCATATTCATAAAATTTAAAATGAATTAGAAATGTATTTTATTTCAGATTTTTCATAACAAACTTTTCCTAAAATGGATTTCAAATTCATTTCATTTTTTTATGAATATGGGGGTTAAAGTTTAATTGATACACACTATAGTTTATAAAATTTTAAAACAAACGTTTAATTGACTCAATTAAATTTTTAATTAAACTTTTCCACCCTGTTTCTACAAATCGGGCAGACACATAAATTTTTACTTAAACATCATAAAAAACCTCTATTTTGTTGTGCAGTGTTATTTTCTAAAGAAAAAGAAAAAATTAAATTGGCCTGGTTACTTTTATATAGAGATGTGCACGTGAGCGTTTTTTGACTCACGACACGCACGCTCACGCAGAAAAATATTTTACTCACGCACTTTCACGCACGAATGATATTGAAAATTTTCACGATCACGCACGCTCACGAACAAAATATTCTTAATCACGCACAAGTGGTTTACAACTTTCACGATCACGAAAAAGTATGTAATCCAATCTATGTATCTGTATCTTTTTTTGGGTTGTAAAATAGATTTTTATACATACATATGTATATATGTAAAATTTACATTGGACAGTGGGGACTTTTACAAAGTAAATGACAATAAATCTGGAACTTCTAAACTACTGATTTTATAATATGAAACTCCTAACATCCATAGAGGAGGACTTAGGCTTTATAAAACATATCATGACAGCCTTCTGGCTTGAGCTGGACATGACTTACAGTGGGCCAAAATTGACTACCTGGCACTCAAAAAAATTCTGAAGCTTGTAACTTTTTTAAAAATTATTCGATTTTTACCGAATAAAGCATTCTGACATAAACCTGAAACTCTTAAGAAATAATTTGCCAAGATGTGTTTCCGTATCTCTCATAATATATTTTACTTAGGACAAACAAATTTTTTTGCCTTGACCATTTTTAGTATTTTTTCCCCTATTATTTTTTTTTTACTTCATTGTTGGATTTTAAGTTAAAAGACAGCATTACATTTTTGACAAAATTTTAAATAAAAATAGAAAAAAAATATTAACATATCCATTCGTGAAATCGGGAAAAGGCTAAAAAATCCGAATTTTCAAATTTCCCTGAAAAAGGCATGTGTTTTTTTAAGTATCTTCATTATTTTCATTTTTGTAAAAAAGTTTGTTTAATACATTTTTAATTTTTTTAATTACATAGCGCTAAAGACAATGCATTAAGAATATGCTTAGAATCAATTATTTTGTATTTTGGACATTGTAGGGTACATCCCAGCAAAAAATTTTAAAAAAGGTAATCGAGTTTGGAATCAAGCATTTTTAGTGGAAGCTGTTCTTTACTGGATTGCCAACTTAATGATTTTAAGAAGGCGTGAGACTAAAATAATCGATTTTTGAAAAGTAGTTATCTTGTTTATTGTAGGAACTAATTATTTTTCTTGTTGTGGGAAATAGTTATTTTTTTCTTGATGAAACTAATTACATATGTACGTACTTTTTTTTGTAAAAAAAAACTTTTTTTTTTGAAATATGTCGTTGTTTGATTAAATGGAAGATCTTGATTAAAAACTCAGTTTTATTAAATAAATAATAACTTTTTAAGATAAATGTAAATAAATTAAAAAAACTATTGTTTTACTACGAAATAAATCGCTTTGTAAAATTTCTTTTATAAACTCAATTGAAGTGGGTTATATTTTATTCGTATCTGTGCCTGTATTGTTACTTATAAATTCTAAATTTAGAAAAAATTCAATTGTTTTGATTGAAGAATTTTTATTAAAACCGAAAATAAAAAAAAAATATTTGGAACTACTTATATTTAAATAATAATTCTCCAAAACATAAGTACTTAATTTTTCGTTTAAAATAAATAAGTAGAAAATTTAGATATATAAATAATTTATTTAAAATAACTATATTTTGGCAATATTTTCACGTCATCTTTTAAAAAATAAAGAATATGTTCAACTTCTGCTTCCTATTTTTAATATTTTACGTAATGTGATTTGTAAGCGAGTACTTCAATTTGGCAATCTAAAAAGTAAGTCATTATATGGCAATTAGTTCAGATGGTAATGTCTAATTTTTTGCTGGGATGTCCAGCAATGTCCTAAAATACTAAATTTTAAAAATATATTTTGTGTTTAAGCGGTTATAAAAAGTGGTAACGGTAGATTTTGAAAGTTTCAATTATGAGATTTTATTATGTAGAAAGTTTTAAAAATTTTTAAATACAATTTAAGAGTGCCTTTTCATAAATGCGGATGTACGCGTAGTTTTTTTGAAAAAAAGTCAAAATTTAGGGAAAATATAGTTGTGCACCATAAAAAAATATATTAAAATAATTTTATTTTTCTATATACCAAATATTTGAATTTCATATGAGCCAGTTTACTACGCCTGAAAAAATTATTACAATATCCCAATACACAATCATGTGCAAATGGTTTTGCATCGTAGCATGTGCAAAATGGTATAGTAACTATATTGATACTCACCTATTCAGGAATGATATCTCGTGAGAGCGAGAGCATTCGTGCGTGATTATAAAAATAGCTCACGCACGATCACGCACGAGTAATTTATTTTTAAGTCACGCTCAAGCACTCACGCGTTCTTAATTATAAATTTGATCACGATCATCAGTGAGTCACGCGTGACACGATAAAATCACGACATTTGCATATCTCTACTTTTATATACAAAAAAAAATATAAAAATTTCTCATACAAAAAAAAAATATTCATCCTTTTTAATTTTTTCTGATTTCTTTTGGCAAAATATTTTTCTCTAAATATAAAAAAAAATAATTTATAGAGAAAAAGAAAAAGTTTGTTTTAGTATGTTATTGTTATAAACAAAAAAAAAACAAATTTTCCAGCCCTGGAATAGTCTTTTTTATATATTTTTGATTTTTTTATACGAATTTTATTCTAACTGAAATATAAAATAGGTTTAAATTACAAAAACTAAAAAATTAGTTGTAGCTAATTACTTTTAAATGGCAAAAAAAAAAAACTTAAACTTTCCAGCTCTGAAACCGTATTTTTGATTTTGCTGATTTTTAATATCAATATATTTCGAAGCATTTCTGATATACCAGTTCAAGACCGAGGTCTCTAGCTTTTCTGGGAGCTTCGGAAAACCGACAGACGGACGAACAGACGGAGATATCTTAGTGGAAATTACACACAGAATGACAAACTTATGTATTTATATGTATATACCCTTTACCATTTTTGGTTAAGGATATTAAAAAGTGGAGCATTTTTTATTTTCGTCAGAAGAACATATGTTCAAAATTGACAAAATTACATTCCTTATATAATGGATTCGCAGTATATTTAATAGTTTTTGTCTCTGGCTTGGTTTAACATTGTTAAAAAACGATCAAGGGCCATTATTACAACTTACAAATAGTTAATTTTAGAATGTTATCTGACAGGTAAATATATTTTGAATATTACAAGTAAAAATTAATCCTCACAAAAACATAAATGTGAAAAAAAGGCCAAGTTCCTATCAAAAATGTCTCCCATTAAAAGCAGTGAGATATAAATTTTGACCAAGTTCTTGTTTGGCAGAATACCTAACACTGAAATATGCTATGCATTGTATAAATTTGTAATCGTAAGGGTGTCATATATACACAAGTTGTGTACTAAATTTCAGATCTCTAGCTATAGGGGAAGTGCTTCATAATATTGATGAGTGAGTAAGTGAGTATGTCTTAAAATATGCACTTTTTGCACCTCCATATCTCCGGAACCTTTCATTATAAAACTTTCAAACTTCTCATATCAGGTAACATGAATTTATTCTAATTATGGTTTGAATTTTATAATTTTAAGATTCCTAGGAACAAAGTTATGAGGGGGGTAAAAACAGCTCGAATGGTTTCCTGTAAATATACACACTGCGTGCATTGGCCGGAACTTGGCCTGGCGCACTACCATGCGCCTAGATGTAAAAGTGACTGATAAGCTAACAGCAGGCTTATCCTCATGGTAACTTTCAAAGTGAACTTTAAGCATTTTAACAATCAAAGTAGCCGGTATCTACACGAATGTTGACACAATACATCATTTGTATTATTTATTTTATCGGACGGTTGTAATAATGAAAAATAAATAATAGTCACTTTATCGTTCACGTCAGCTAATGTTAAGGTTAACTATCAGGAACTTTATCTTTAGGTTGTAATAATGGCCCTAAGCGAAATAACTCCAACTTCTGTTGATACGCTTCGAAGCGATTTATTTATGCTTCAAATTAGTTTTGTAAAGTTTAGTACTTAAGTACTTATTTAGCACTTTTTGTTTGACTTTGTTTGATATTATAAAAAAATTAAGCGAAGTAACTAACGCCAAATTGTGTTGACACGTTTCGAAGCGTTTTAGTTCCGCTTCAAATTAGTGTTGTCAAGTTTTGATGTTATTTGCCGCCTGCAGGCTCTTAAAAATATCAATATATGCATGAATATCAAATTAACTCTGAATTTTTGTTTCTTTTGGTTTTAATCTTATAATGAATTTTCAACTTTAATAGAAGCATTGCAATAGAAGCATTTGTTGAATAAAGGCAGAACTTGTTAATGTATAGTGTTAAAGCGGAAATACCTGATATGAAACTGCTAACATTAATAAAGCATCAAACTAATTATAGAAAATGTTTAGTAAAATTGCAGAAAATTAAGAACAAGAAAACACAGCTTAATTAAAATAGACTCGGTATTGTAAAAAAGCTGCTTAAAATGAGCATTAGACTAAACAAATATCAATATAAATAGAAAGATTAACAGAAATGTGCATTATAAAAATATGAATACTGCATACAGTTCAAAATTCTCTAGTAATATAATGCAAACCGTTACTGGCAAAATTCAATCTCTTTGTCATTTTGAATACATCTACTAAATTTCCAACAACTTTTTACATTTTACGCCTACATTTTAAAATATAAATCATTAATTTTTTTTTAAATTTTTTTGTTGTTACTTTGTTCACAGTCTTACATCTGACCAATTACATTGTCTGAGTATTGTTAGTGCTAAAGGTTCATTGAAAATATTTTGGCCAAAGGCCAATTAAAAATGCAAAATATTATATATAATAATGTATGTATTTACTTTTTGAAATGTGTATTTTTATAGCAAATATTAGCGTATATTTTTATTGGAAATTTTAATAGTAATAATAAAAAGAAAAGGCTATTGTCTTAAAACTGATTGATGCAAACAAAAGGAGATGAGCAGAGAAAATACAATACAAAGATACACATTTTCTTTTCTTCTATCTGCGATAAGACTGCGAGTGTAAATCTAGGAGTGTTGCTTATAAGCAGGGACAAGGACTTCATGCATTTAAAGAAGGTATTTTAGGCGCCTAAAATATGGCATCACTAATGCAAAATATGCACTAAAAACAATTAAATATGCACATATCTTTAAAAAAAAAAATTATTCAAAAGTAAAGCTTTCAATCTACATATCACTAAATAAACACATAAAAATATTTTTCGAGATATTTATGTTTTATTACAGTAAAGGAGCGATACGTAAATAAAAAAAGAAAAGTGTTGTTATTTATTTATTTTCATTAATTTTTTTTCATTTATACCATACATGGGCATACTGCAGTAAAATTAAAATTCCAGTAAAAATAAAATTTTACTGATTATCGAAGTCCTATCAATTTGTTCTTAGAAAACTTTTGTGCATTGTAAAAGGCATTGTAACGTCTGCGGATGTAATCGGTTCAAATTTAAATGATTCTTTTTATACACTGTTGCATATTTATTTAACTCAACTATTAAAATGAATTGAATGAAATTTTCATTAAATTTGGTAGGTCTGTGTGCTTTTACAATCATTCCACAATTGTACAACAATGCAAGCGAATAAAGTTGCCAAAACAGTTTTGCAACGTTTTTGGAAATTTGAATTTTTGAGAAAATATGACACAAAATCAGCATTTATATCAAAATACGAGACAAAAAAATGCATTTATGAATAAATTATGCAAAAATATACATTTTTAGCAAAATATGCAAAAATATGCACTAACAAATCGATGCCATTTTTACTCAAATTCATTGTTTCGTAAAGATATTTCGTTCTTGCCATTATCAGAGTTAAGGGAAAAAACATGCATTTGCATGAAACCCCTGTCCCTGCTTATAAGATTAAAATTTAAATTAACGTAACTTTTTGCAAGTTTTATGGTAATGAATTTTATTATAATTCCAATTCCAAGCACAAAGCAAATTAATTCACTATCGCGTAATGAATACAAAAGCAATGGAAAGTATCGTATGCTGCTACGCAATTCATTACTAATCGCCAATGTTGCCACATGTGAAAGAATAGATATACATATAAAAAAAAATAATTTTTTCTCGTTTTATATCAAGTTTTCTTATCCTGCTATCTCAAATTATAATTTTTTTGATGGAAAATGTAAATTGTAAATTTCCAATATTTTTAAAAAATTAATAATTTATTACAAATCTACCTCATATCGTATTGCATTTGGCAATACGATATGGCAATCTAGTAAGGATTTTAATATCCTATGGCTAGTTTTTGAGATATTGTCACTTTTAAGTATGTATGTAAGTATGTTTTTTAGATACCCTGTAGGAAGTATCAATTGAGAAACAATACTGATTCAACTGTGCCTTTGTCAACAATACTACTGACGAATTGTACCACAGAAAATGTTTTTTTACTTTAGGGGCCGTCCATATACTACGTAACGCAGTAGAAAAATTTTAGAAATTTGTGTTTTCTCATTAGAGCTGGGTCCAACTCGTTCATTCGTTGATTTTTGCCACAAACCTATGATCAAACCCATTTAAATTACATGGGTTTGATCATAGGTTTGTGGCAAAAATGAACGAATGAACGAGTTGGACCCAGCTCTATTTCTCATATAATATGTTTTTCTCATTTATTTGATTACGTCTTACATTTACATTTATATTATGTATGTATGTATGATAATGCATGTATGCATGTATGTATGTATAACTTTTAAACTGTCAATCGAATAGAAGCATTATGTATGGACCGATTATAGTCAATGACATAAGCTTTCGAAATTGATAATTTGGAGTGACCCTGTTACACAAGATAGTGAGTTAGAGAGTGCTAAAGATGACCACCTCGAGATGGAAGATGCTTTCAAGTCAGCTTTCAGTTTTTTCTTGTAGCTTTTCAATTCTTATATCTAATATTGAGTAAAAGATTTCAGAAAAATTTATTAAAAAATAAATATATTCAAAAAATCATATTTTTTTCCGACAAAATATGCTAACTCTAAAAAAATTTTTGTTTTTTGATCGACTAAAATATGCTAAAATATGTCATAAAAATATGCAAACCAGTGCAAAATAAAATATTTTTTGCATACCTATAAATTAGTAAGCATATTTAAATCATATTATGGAAGGCACATAATTTATTTTTACAACAATGAGTGAATTAACTAGTTTTTTCGCTCTATTGCAAAGTTTGCTTTTTTTAGTTGACGTATTTTCTGTCGATATGTATTTCAATTTGTGAAGCTTTGTTTTTAAATATTAAATTTTATTATTTGTATTGTGTTTACGTTTCTAAGTCGAGTAAGCAAGCAATGGTTCACGATTTAAGAATTGTTGTATATTAGAAAAAAAAATGCGTTGGATGGATGAGTCCAACAATTTTATCCGTTTAATATTTTCATATTTCTTCTCTCCATTAATTATTATTAATGATGAAACCATAACAAAAGCTATTTATTTAATTTATTTTTGCTTAAAACAATTTCGATTTTAAAAGTTCATTGTATTTAGAATGAAGCCGGTAGGGTCAAATACGCCGTTGACATGTATTAAAAGTAGAGATGTGCAAATGTCGTGATTTTACCGTGTCACGCGTGAGTCACGCGTGATTCACGTGCTTCGTGATCAAATAATATAACTAATCACGCGTGAGTGCGTGAGCTTGACTGATCGTGCGTGAGGTTTTTTAATAATCACGCACGAATTCTCACGCTCTCACGATATAACATTCCTGCATTTATTATCATTTTATAATAATAAATGCATATATGTATAGTAATATATATGGTAGTATGAGGTTACAAACATAATGAATATATTCATACAGCTTTGTAAGTATGTATGTAAGTATGTTTTTTAGATACCCTGTAGGAAGTATCAATTGAGAAACAATACTGATTCAACTGTGCCTTTGTCAACAATACTACTGACGAATTGTACCACAGAAAATGTTTTTTTACTTTAGGGGCCGTCCATATACTACGTAACGCAGTAGAAAAATTTTAGAAATTTGTGTTTTCTCATTAGAGCTGGGTCCAACTCGTTCATTCGTTCATTTTTGCCACAAACCTATGATCAAACCCATTTAAATTACATGGGTTTGATCATAGGCTTGTGGCAAAAATGAACGAATGAACGAGTTGGACCCAGCTCTATTTCTCATATAATATGTTTTTCGCATTTATTTGATTACGTCTTACATTTACATTTATATTATGTATGTATGTATACATACATACATGTGCGGAATGTCAATTTTTGATATAGGAGAATTCGAATTCGAATATTTAAAATGATATCCGCGAATACGAATATTTAAAACGATATTAAATTAACTTTTCTTTATTTTAATTTACATTGTAAATTTTACAAAAACACGAGCATACATATATACATAGATATGTATATATGTATATGTAAGAACCTATTTTTCAACCCAAAAAACATGCAAATTATATTATAAATATACTTTTTCGTGAGCGTGCGTGATCGTAATAAGTTGTAAACCACTCGTGCGTGATTAAAAATATTTTATTCGTGAGCGTGCGTGATCGTGAAAATGTTCAAAATCATTCGTGCGTGAAAGTGCGTGAGTAAAATAGTTTCTGCGTGAGCGTGCGTGTCGTTAGTCAGAAAACACTCACGTGCACATCTCTAATTAAAAGTACCTAGCCGCCGGCGCACTATGGTCCGAATAGCAAATTTAGCGCGAAAAAATTTGTTTTTTTAAATGATACAAAAGTGAAAATTTTGGATGGATGTTTAATGACAAGCCCCCACCGAGCACAACGGTATAATTTTTTTTTGTATATTTCCAGTATTATAACTGCAGTATTGTTTTAAACAGAAGAAATTGCTTAATTTTGTTTTTTTTTGAGAGCTTTTAATATAAAGTGAAAACATTTTCTCTAATATTTGTTGGTTTTATAGTTATATACAATAGAGGTATGTATTTTTTTTATTTTTTTTTTTATTCTGAATGTCCAGTTGATTTATCATTCCTTTTAGAATAATATGTATGAAAATTAAAATCTATTCCTTAATTGTGCAATTGTAGCTGTTTTAAGATTTGTGTTAGAATTTTAAAAGTGAATTTCACCAGCTTTTGCTCCAATTTTTGTGTCGTCATATTCTATAACATATGATTTGTTAAATATTTAAGAAATCAGCTGCCGATATTTGCCTAAACACTTCATATCAAATGTTTAGGTTACAAAGTCTAGCGCCAAAAAGGGATTTGTTAAATATTTGGTATGCTTAAACGGATCAAAAAAAAAAAAATAAAAAAATGATGCTGATATACTTATTTTACATTTTCATCAAAAGTGGTATACAAAATGATGAAAAATTATGACTTCAAAATAAAGTAAAGCAAGATATCGAAATTTCGTTAGCAAGCTGTCGAAGAAGTGAATGAAAGCACATTAAACAAAGAAGGTGTTCGAGTATACTTATAAGTGTTGGTTGAATGATATTTTTCTATTTCTCGGTAAAGCCTCGTGATTTTTTTTTTTTTTTTTTTTTTTTTTTTTTTTTTTTTGAATGAAGACACAGACAGACACACCATAGCTATAAAAAATGGCCGTTCGAACCAAACTAATGGGCAACAATGTATTTGATTATAGGTGACTCGCCATAACTCTCACCATAGAAACCAATTGAATTTTGGTTTGGCTATGGCTATGTCACGTCTAATTTAAACTTAAAGCACGAAAACGAGTTGCTGCCGACGTTATAATACCCATACATATGAGATGCCAGATGATAATTATTAAAAAAAATACGAAACGTCTAAATTAACATAAACTTATCTTTTATGTATATTTTTTATCATTTATTATTTTTTGTATTTTTACTACACAAAACACAGAAATCAATTTATAGTAATGTCAGTGATTATGAATTGATTTTCCACGTCTTATGTCAGTTAATTGTTACATGAAAAGTTCCACACCCACTCAATACAATTCGCCCATTTTGGGTGTAAGATCGTGTTTATAAAAAATTTTAAGTCATTTGTTTATACAAAATTTTATGCTTATAGGTAGTTCTAAAAGAGAGTTACTACGCGCTAAAATTGTCATTGGGACCACTGTGCACCGACGTGAAAAAATTTTTTTATATATTTTTTTATATTTTCAATATAAAACTAGGTATTATAGGTAGTATAAAATTAAGAAAAATATTCATTACAACATTTGCTTTAACATATCGTGATCCGACGATTTCCGTTTCGTCGTCGCTGCATTATGGCTTGAACTTCTTATTGTAGCAAATAAAAATAAAGATATAAGATGCTTTTTTGTAACAAACTTGGAAATGAAAAAATGTTTAAGTATGAAATCGATACGTTTTTTCGTACAATTAATACCATTTTCTGCACTTTGATCTTACGATTTTATTTAAAATCGAACCGGTATGCATAACCTGACCGGACATCCCGCTTTTCACAGCTCGATCCCGCCTCGAATTTATATCCCGCTTTTTATAGTTTTGAAATTTTCAATCTCTTATTCGATCTTTATTAAAATGTAACTGATAAAAATTCATTCGAAATATTTTTTTTAAGTGTCGTTAATGGTTAATTAGCCAAAAACCTGTGTGTCTCGCTACACCCCATAAAAATATGTTTTGAGATGAAAATAAAAAAGTTGTATACTAGAAGTGCCACGCTTGCGATTTAATCTTCACTATTTTGTAGAATGCAATTCTCATTATTAACATAAATAGTCCTGAAGAGTTTCAAACTTCTTACTGCATTTCTATCCAAGATATTTTGTTGTAATTAATTGGTGTTTCTAGCTAAATCTGAACCATAGTCTATTGAAATAATGAACAAAAACCTGGTGCAAAATTGATGTGACGTGACAAGTATGTATTTTCCGCTTTTTATACATTTTACTGTGTTGTTAATTTATTTTGTACCTTAACTTCCTAAACTAAAGCATTTTTATTTATAAAATAAGTAGAAACAAATTGCCTCCCACTCATTTTTATAAAGTTATCGTAGTTTAGATATATCTGTACTCAATTGAGTACAGCGGCAGAATCCACATACGAATTCTGGCAACACTGTTGTTTCCCCAGAAATACAACAGCATACTTGTGTATTTTTCACAATAAAGAGGGAACTCCCAAAATATGCAAACATCAATTATTTCTTTAAATGAAGTTCATAATTGTCGAGAGTGGATGAGCTAGATCAGTCAATTTCGCTGTACAGAATTTGCCATTCGAGGTAAGAAATGGTGGTGGGTCTTGTTCACCTACATAATAGATATGGCTATTGCAAACGCTTGGCGGTTATATGTAATGACTCATAATGATGACATTTATCAGCTTTTATTCCGACGTTACATTGCAAGATACTATTTACGGCAAAATACGCAAACTAAAGCTCGACTCTCGTCTTTATTGGTCCTATGGTTGCCTCAGATGGTATGGGCACTACCCCAAAAAGTTAGAAAATCAACTCAGATGTGTCGTATGCCATGCTGGCAGTGCAAAAAATGTTTGAAAACACTATGTATTGAAAAATCATGTTTTGAAAAATACCACCTGTAAACCGCCGCTGTACTCAATTGAGTACACCCTCCTTACTCCGCCCACTTATATTTTTTTAATTTTTCCATTATTAAGAGGAGCCAAGCTCCCCTGTGAAATCCCCATTAATTTCCATTACCAGCGGAATTTCAAGTTAATGCTTTCAGCAGATACAAAGATACGAGTATTAATAAATTAATATTTAATTTAATTTTTGTTCTATTATTGACTCCATTTTACAAAACTTTTCTGGTTACTGCTTGCGAAAAAATTTCAAAATTTCGACTTTTTTTGTCTTAAAAGATATTTTGAAATAAATTATTATTCTATTTGGAAGCACCATGCCAATCTTAGATATTAAAAAATACTTTGCTTTTTCTAGACCATCAGTAATAAAATGTGGGCAAATCAGCAATATCAGTTCATTCGTATTATTTTTGAAGACAAACAAAAATTTGCAACTTATGAGAGGCACCACGCCATTTCTGAAATTGTTCCCCAGGGACAATGCACATTATCAAGAGAGTTTGTCCCTATAAAATTTCAAAGTTCTCCCTATATTAGTTTTCTAGATATCTCAAAGTAAGTATTTTCTAGGTGACACACCCCGATGTTCAACGCACATTAAAAAATCTTTACTTACACAAAATTTCACGTTTCTTGCTGCATTACATGCAAAGCTATTCCAAAATTAAAAAAAGAAAATATATATTCGATGTGCCACGTCCACTTTTATTTTGTTCAGAAGTTTTCTCCTTGAAGAGCTTATAAGGACAATGGAGCTGTCACGTCCACTTGTCCTATTTCTTAAATTACTACAAATATTAAGAAAATTTTAAAATTCGGTCTAGAATGACTGGACCGATTTTAGATGAATTAAAAAATGGGCGCAAAATCGAAATCGATGCAGCTGTTCTTAATTGATGCGATTACCAACAAACGACATTAGATTTTTATTTATGTAGAAAAATAGTCTTGTTTATAATGTAAATGCATTTCTTTTGAGTTTAAAACTATGTTTTCTACATCCCGCTTTCTAAAAGATATTTATTTTGAAATCCCGCTTTTTGGCGGTATTTTCTTCAAAATCCCGCTTTTTCATCAATCATATCCCGCTTTTTGCAAAAACCATTTGGTCACGTTAGGTATGCATCACATAAATGTATATAGGCATTTCTCCGAGAAATTCCACTTTTTTGTCGCGTGCGACAGCAAGCAATTAACCTTGTATTTCTGAACAACTTGACTCGATTTTTCTTCAAATTTTACCTAATGTAGAGCTGCTGACGGCCAATACAAATATATAAAGACGTAAAAAACGTTTCGTTTTCTTTGGAAAAAAACAAGCACATTTACTTAATGTCGCACGATACAAAAAGTTGACATTCCTGTGGAAATCCCCAAATGTGGTTTTTAAATACATAGTTGTAAAAAATATATATATGGCAACTTTCCGAATTGCAATTGTTGTTCTTTGATTTTTATATTATGTAACTTTTGACCTGAAGTTGGCTACAGTTTTAAATAATATTTTATATTTTTGAATTGTTTTACTTCGGTTCACATAAAATTGTTGCTATCAAAGTAAAGAATTCGAAAAAACGGCCATAGAAAAGAATATTTTTCAAACGATCCTAAACGATCATAAAGAGACTTAAAATACTTCCTGTAAATTCAAGCCCTTGCTTGGTATATATAAAACTACTATGGATATTTTTTAAAAATCTAGTTCCTAGAATATATTGTAAATTGTTTTTTCCAAACATGTTAACACATTTAACGTAAACTATTTTGTTTTGATTTGAATATAGATACATATGTGCATATATTAAATTTCAATTTTATTACCGCAAAGTTTTCTAAGCCTTCTGCAATATTAATTTATTTAAATGTCTCTTTATATAATTGAAATATTTATTCATTATTATTGATTTATAATTTAGAAAAGTCAAAAATATTTCCAGTATGCTAATTAAGTTTAAATTAAATTATTGAAATCTTAACATATTATACATTTGTTTCCGATTGAATAAACTTGTAACTACAAATTGTTATGACATACTTTTTAATTCTACTCTAGAAATACATACATAAATATGTATGTAAGTACATGGATACATTCTCATGTAAATAAGTTTTTTTCGTTTAAATTTAGAGAAAAAAATTATATATGTAATTAGATTGCATATTTTAGTCAGCACCTTAATATTCTTTTTTTTTAGTTAATAAAGTTTTCAAAGCCATTTCCAAAGGCGTACACCAAGTGTTAACTGGGTTGGTTGTATGTGCTATAGTTCTACAAAAATTGGAAAAAAAATATTTTTAATCGAAATTTATTTTTCATTGCTGTTTATTGCGGAACTGAAAACCTGAATTATTCACCCCTACCGTAAACAGTTTTTCCCTCGAAATATGTTCCCTTTTCACCAAATTACAATCGTGAATAATGTTTCGCTGGAAATGTGTTGCCTTTTTTATTCCCCTTATTATGAATAATATTTTTCACATGGATTTTTTCAGTCTTCCCTTGATTTTGTTCACTTTATTTTAGCAGGTGAACTGAATTAATATAAAAATCGCGTAATTTCAATATTATGCTTAAAATTAAATATTAAAAGTTATAAATAATTAAATAATGTCCACGATTAAAAGCAATTATCCCCTAGCAACAACTTTTTATTTGGTTCACATACAGTAAATTTATGACGGTGTTATAATTACTAAAAAATATTTTTCCACTGCACCTAGAATATTTAAAAACACAACTTTACAATTAAAAACATTTCAATTGAAACCAAAAATATGTATGTATGTGCATTTCTTATTATTAAACTTAATTTTGTTTGCTTTTCAATTAATTTTTAGGCTTTACAAGTCTTCATGGGGAATGAAAATTTAATGGAAACAAAAATTTCATATTCTATTCATGATAGGAGTGATCGACTGTATGACTAGAAATGCAGATATGTGTGTGGATATGTATGCAGGCATGTGTATTAGAGCCCTGCATAAGACCATTTAAAAGAACTTTCAAGACATGAGGAATTTTTTAAATGCTTTAAAGTCTTCAAAAACAAACACTGAACAACACTGTTTGCAAGAGAATTAATTGTTTCAGTTATTGTAGGTGTAGAAGTAAAGAATCAAAGAAGAACTTGTGACGTTTGGCGCGTACAAAAGCGTAATGCATGTACATACACAAATAAGTTGTGTGTTTGCTCTTTTATTTTAGCAGAGAAACCTTCAGTTATCACTGTATGTAGTTGTTACCAGTATTTGTAACCAGGTGAAGACACTACTTCCTGCGGTATTTGGAGTGTTCGTTACGAACAGTAATCGTTCGCGACATCACTTGTAAACACTTATATACACGAATATCACTTCATCCATCGTGCTTCGCTTATTATATGACATTATTTATTGTTGGTTTAGTATTATATATGGCACGGCAATACATTTAAAAAGCAATACTTACATATTTACATTTCAAGAATGTTTACGCAGTGCTCTAATTTGTGCAGTAAATATTAAAGTATTCTAAAATAAAAGAAATCACTATCTTAAAATATTTTGTACTACAAATTTATTGGAAATTCCTTGCTACTTTTTGGAGTCTTGAAAAAGTCAAACGTTTTGTAATAAACTGATTAAAAGAGTTAGTTGACTTTTGTTCAGTTTATGCGACTTTTTATATTTTAGAATCCCAAAATTTTATCTTCAAACACAACTTTCAGTGCAATATAACGCTAATTGCAAATTTGTATTACTAAAAAAAAGTACTCGTAATCTGTCACAAAATATTTTTCGAACAAAAACTCATCTTTATTCGTTAATAAAAATGCCCAATATGGCCCCATTTATGGTTACGTTATTAAGTTTGTCTTGCTAATTTTGTCTTTTAGACTTGAAATTTTTGTTTTATAATTTCAACATTCATAAGCACTAAAAGTAAGAACTCGTCATATTAATCAAGTCTTATTTTATCTTCTCCTCTTCTTCTCTTCTTCAAGACTGATTACGCAGGACTCTAATATATATGTATGTACTTATATGTATTTTTCATCTATCAAATGCAAATAATTTTCTTCAATCACACACAATCAATACATGATGACGTCTAATTTGGCTCAGAGTTGGGACGAAATGGAATAATATTCATATTCAAATGGTCGGAAGATTCGAGAAAAAGTAGTTTAAATGAATTAGAAACTCCGAGTTTTCCTTTAACAACACCACACATTGACTTTGGAATCCAACAATTTTTTTTTTTTTACATTCAGGCTTTATGAACAAGTGTCAACTCTCTTGATTTTAAAGATTAGCACCACAATTATTTTTGCAGCTTCGGTAACCAAGTATATTTACGGCTAAAATATCAAGACGTTTGTGTCTCTAATACATGCCGTCTTGTGTTGCGAATAGAGACATTTGACTAGCATAGTCCACAAACTAGCTTGAGGAGTTGACCTCATCGCAACAGTGATTGCGAGATAAGAACTAAAGTTTAAATTAGACGTGCCACAATTATAATGCCATAACCAAACCAAAATTCAATTGATTTCTATGGCTATGGCGTTATGGCGAATTACCTATAATTATAGGTATAGGGCAGCACTGTATTTGATTATAATCAAATACAGTGCTGCCCCTAAGTTTGGTTCGAACAGCTGTTTTGTATGGTTATGGTTTTGTCACATCTAATTTAAGCTTAAGAGGTGATAACTGCAGTGAGAGATAATGCAATGCTATGAATTAACTCATAATTTTTCTTTAAATTAATCAAATTAAAATTTTTAATTTACTAAATTAATTGCTACTTATTAAATTGAAAGTTGTTAACCTTTATTGTTAAATTAAAATCTAGAGCCATTTTAATTGAATTTCAGAATTGTTTAACTCGACACCAAAATTCAGAATGCAGAAATATTTTAATTTTTCATTGGGAATATCTAAAATATATGTTTTGAATTTCAGATGACATTATTCTTCCATTAAGTCAGCTGAAAAGAAATATTTCAGGGTGTGTTGCGAACCGAAAGATTTAAAAACTCAAGTATTTTTATAAAATCTTAAAAAAAACCTCTTAATTGTTTACTTTTTATAGTTTTTTTTTATATATTGGACATGGGGCGTAATAAGATCGTTTTGGGGGGATTGTTTTTGGTCCCCTAGAATTATTAATAATTGCCTTTGATTTAATATTACTCAAATGTGATACCCAACGCCATACCTCAGAACATTTTTTTAGCTCCGCCAATGGTCTTAGATGCCTAAAATAATTTCGGAAAACTTAAATTTCATTGTACAAAATCGCCCAATAAATAAGACGGAATTTTTGAATGAGAAAATAACACATGTGGAAATAACAAGTTTTCGAGCACACCCCGAAACTATTTTTTAAGAGATAAAATACTGCAAATAAATGTTGAAATTTGTGTTGTGTGACGTTTTACAAAATAGCCTAGATAATTTTTTTTTGCCACAAAATCTGGAAAAAAATTTTAGCGTCCAATTTTTGCTAAAAATTTCAAAGATTACAGGAAAGTTTATAGTTTTTAAAAATTATTTTCTTACAATTATTTTTAGTTGGGCAGTTTTCTTCAGTATCAATAAAGCCGCGTTCAGACTATTATACTTTGTATTTATACTTGTCAAAAATTCAAATAATACGTGCAAGTGTGATAGTCTGAACGCAAAATGTCATCAAAGTGGCAAATAATACGATAAAAGTTTTGACATCCCATAAGACTTTTTCGTTTTTAGAAAATTTTCTAAACGATAATACATTTCATTAGATCAGGGTTGCATTTTCACACAAACCAAATTTCCAAGTCGGCTGTTTCGCCGCCGATAGCGTGTCGTCATTGATGTAATGTTTTGTCATATTTATATCTCAAAATTTTTAATTAGTGAATCGTATGGAAGTATATTTTTCTTTGACGTAATTTTTTAACGTTTTTGTAATATCTTTTCTTAAATTTTTTTTGTTATTTACATAGAATATTTTTAACTGCTGAATTTTTTCAAGTGCCGGCACGTCCCCGCCTACACGAAACTGCTTTGCCGCCGCTAGTCAATGAATAGCACAGACATTTTCATTGAACAGCTGTTTTGTTTTCTGCTTGTATTACACATTTTATTTGAAGTGTGATGGTCTGAACACAATGTCTGATTTTACGTTAGATTTTTTGACAGTCGCAACGAATGTATTTAGATTTCTGTATCGTAAAATGTGATGAAAGTATTAATACTTGTATAATAGTCTGAACGGGGCTTAAGTATTTACAATATATCTGTGGCAATAAAGAAAAAATGCTTGAGAGTCTAAACACAATGTTTGCGGTGCGGTGCGATTTCTCGTTGCGTGAGAGAAAAATAAACATAACACAACGGAAGACGGCGACGGCAATACTTGCCATTGTTTGTTTAAATTTTTATTAATTTTTTTTGTGCATACATTTTTATAAAAAATTTACTCTTTCTGTTAAATATTTTGTAATGGCAGTAACTAAAAACAAAAAAATTATTAAAATTTTATACATTCGCAGATATGTATATTTGATAAATTTTTTAAGGTTTTATATTTTATGACAAACATTTTTGAACTTCAAAATCATGTTTTTTGTTGTGAACACCGCCAATTATTCAAAAACTATGGCAACATCAGAAAGAGAAAGAGAGTCAAAAATTGAGAGAACAAGAAAGTCCGCAATGAAAATAAAATAGATTTTAAATTTATGCCGTTCCGCACTGCGTGCGGGTTTTTACTTCAAAATCGTATGAAAAACCGCACCGTAATGAATTCTCTTTACATTGTGTTCAGACTCTGAGTCATATTTTACTGTTTTGTAGGAGATCACTTTTGAGCGTTCAAGTCGATTTTGAGAAATTTATTTCTTTTACAGTTAAATTGTGAAATTCTCCGTTAACCTTTATTTTTTTAAGCAAACATCGTTCTACACACTATAACTAATACATTTAAGTTGGAATTATACCAAAATACCTATAACCTAAATTAAACTATTATTCCAAATGAGGTAGTTTGGACGAGAACAATTTTTGAGCCGCACAATTTTTGTTCTTTTCCAAATTACACGAGACTAATTCATCTGGCACAAAATGTATACGTATACACAGCTTTGTGTGTGTTAGTGTTTTTAGTATTCATTTAACATTTGCTGTTTTTTAAGTTCTGTGTGTATTGGTTTTATGCTGCTAATGCGGGGTTGTTGCTGGTTGAAAACTTATGCCAACCGTAAAACCTTTCTCTTTGCCTCTCTCACCAACAAACTGGCATCCCTGCAGAAAGTGCGAATAGTGAAATTGTGGTGATTTACTAGTGACGTTGTCAGTAGCACTACTGACCAGGTGTACCCAAGCCAATGTAATCATCTATTGACATTTAACATTAGCTTGTCATTGAAAATCCACCACTAGACAGTAGCACTACTGACTCAGTAGTTATTTTGGGAGCACATGGAGACATTGGCACCAAAGATTCACTAGTAAATTTTAAGGGCTCTAGTCTACAATATCGATATATCCTGTCTCGTTGTCAATAGTAAAGTTATAGTGATTTTCTAGTGACATTGTCAATAGTGCTACCGACTAAGTGTACCACCCCCAGGGGAGTATATTTTATAGACTACGGGTGTAGCAATCCCGGGGCCCCAGCTAGGGTATAGTAGCTTTTTCCGCTGACGGACCTTTGGCTCATTACCCGTAAAACTTATGTGTTACTACCCAATCTCTGAACATAAACAGAGCAAAGGATGTGCACATATTTATAAAGGAAAACAAATATTGTACGCCCGTTGTTGTCAGTTAGGTGCAGCGTCACCTAGAAATGCCCCTGAGTTCAAAAGACGATAGAGGTGAAGCCCTTGTGGTGGAAGTTCGAGGTCTAACCAGAGGCTACTTCTGGTACTACGGGTGCCGGTTGCCCGACAGCAGGGCTGCTTAGAGATAAATGCATTGCGGTTGTCAAAAATTCTGGTCCGAAATGGCTTTTGTCCTGGATACGACCCCAGGACACTTTCACTTTTTAGTGTCGGGTCTTAGTAGGCACAGAAATTTTGGTGGCGAGCTTGCGTTCTTCTCGCGTGAGTGGTCCTCGCTGTTCTGAAGTTTTGAGTGCATTAGTTTCGTTAGTTTCCTTTGCTGAAATGCCGAGTTCGTCCAACCCCTCGGGGTTAAAGGGAAGATTTTGGTAGGTGTGGAGTAGGCACTGGTTATTTGGCGACACAGGCATGCGTTCATTATGGATGAGTGGTTAGCTGTGCCGGCAATGGTTGAGAAATTTTCTTGGGGTCCTCGCTAAGGTGTATACACAACACCTTAGCGTGGAAGCCGGAGAATTATCGTGGTGGTTGTAGTTGCTACCAAAATCGCTGGGAGAATAGTCTTGGCTAAATCAATGCTAGTGGTTGGTCTGACGCGGTCAGCCAGACACTATTCTAGGTTATGTTGCCATTCAACAGAGCTGCTATAGGCACGGACATAGCAGTAGAGTTTAGATAGCTCAAAGTACCTCAGCAAGGTACTTGAATATAGAACAGGGATAACTATATTCAAAGATTGCAACCTATGTGCCTTATGGAGTGGGCCATAGGTTCATTCTAAAAGGGTGCATGGGGGCGTAGGTCTGGCGTCTAACCCACACCCGGTGCTTTGGCACACGTGAGATAAGGCCGTAACGGCAGGTACTCACGTAAAGCAATTGCACATCTAACTAGGTGTACCCAAGCCAATGCAAATGCCTATTGACACATAACACAGTGTTGTCATTCAACAAATCTACCAGTACACTTTAGCACTATTGAGAAGGTAGTTCTTTTACGACCATATGGAGATATTTGAACCAAAGATTCACTCGTAGATTTTAGTGACCCTCGTCTGCATATATTTTTTTAATATTATTGCACAACATAACAAAAAATAAAAACAAACTATTGACGCGTTCATTGACAATATCACCAGAACTACACTGGAACTGTTGTCTGTAACGTATCTCTACTCACGCATAAAAGGAAAGTTGTCGACATTTTAACTAGTGCATTTGTCGCTGTAGAAAGAGTATTGACATAGAGACATATGGTTCTAGGCTGACTAGAGGGATGTTATGCCAGCACAATTATGCCCGTGTAAATCAGCGCAATGAGATTAAAAGTCTAAAAAAGATAAGACGCAAGTCATAGTGCTATAACTTGCTGAAAAATCACACAAATTAATTGAGATTTCGACCACGGGTACTTTCGAATGTGCAGATTACGAAGCTACCATTAACTCAAAATCAGCTTATCTCGACTTAAGCACTTTTTCCTTTTTGCCACATACATATATTATGTATCTGTGTAGACAGTATACTTCGCGGCTGGATATGTAATTACATACATACATACATACAATCATGTTTTCACAAATTTGCAATTTTTATTGCTTGTAACTGTAGCATGTAACTGAGTGCCATCATCTTACGTAATAAGGCGTAGTCTAACCTGTAGAACCAGTTAATGGACAGACAACCAAATAAATTGCTTGGTTTTGCTTGACTTTAATTTCATCTCAATTGTTGTGTATCCCACTTGTAACTACATGAGTGAAGTATAAAAGTGGTGGATTGTAAGGAAAAAACAAACATGTCCAGGAAAAATTTAGTAAACATATATAATAAGGGCAAGGGCATTACAAAGTGACCTTTAAATGTTTGTTTATGCGTATTTGCTCGCTACTCTCGCTCATACATATGAACTTACATAAATGCATACATATCGAGTCATAACCGCACAAAAAGCTTAAGTAACAAAAACAAAACTTTACAGGAGAAGGTTTTTTTTAAATTATCTTCGCTGTTATTTCAGTTAATTCATTGAATTTTGGTATTTAGGTGTTATTATGCTACATAAATAAAGTAACGCAACGAATTTCAACTAAATATTACTAGATGTATTTTTTGTCCCTTAAGCTTTTTTTGCTGTCTCTCTGACAACCTAATGTGTATATTTTTGTGTTGATTAAGCTAAAAGAACATTTTTTAAGAAGAAGTAAATATGAAATTAATGAAATTTAAATCATAAAAAGCTGTTTCAGAGTTATCAAAATAACCATATTTAAGACTTATGGATGACTTTTCTTTTCAAGTTTGGAAACATAGGCTTTAAAACAATGGTAACTCACTTCAATACAATCATATTTTTTGGATTAGGTGTAGAGTTGAATAATGGGCTTTATCATGATTCGCGTATTTCGACTTCTGCTAAAAAAATTTGGTTCTAGATTAAAAAATACTTTATTTATTTACTTTTATTTATTTTTTTTTTTTTGGAGGAAGAATAATTCTAATGATATGTTTGTTCGTGGATTTACATAATATTTGTATACAAGTATTTATATACGCAGATTTTTTTACACGAAAATATGTTTTCCTGTATGGCTCGATATGTACATGTACATGTACATGTCGAGCCATAACCTCCAAAAAAGATTAACGGACACATTTTTGTATCTCTTTTTTTCGAAAATTGATTACTTACGATAACAAATAATATATTTTTGGGCAAAAAGTCAAGTTCGAAAACTATGTCGCTTAAGCTTTTTTTGGCGGTTATAGCACGATATATTAATGTTGTTTGTAAAATAAAAATCGACAAGACAATACTAAATACAATGCTTTTATGCTAAATAATGATGTTCTGTTAAAGGTTTATTTTAAATTATCATATTTCTCTTTTGAGAAATGAGTCCATTAAAATGATTGATAGAATTGATGACATTAGATACTTGTCTAAACATGATAGACATTTCATCATGTAGTGTTATAGAAATTATTTAATCAAATTACCAAAAAAAAAAAAAAAAATAATAATAATAATAATAATGGTCATCTGTTAATTACGTCGCAAATGAAAAATAGTGCTCTCCAAAAGTGTACCGAAACAACAGAAGTAATCAAATAAATTATAAGTACAGTAGTTTTCGTTTATACTCACTACCGCTTATTGTCACATTAATGATATAGTCCATATTTAATGTTTTTTGTGACTTTTGAACTTAATTTCATTCAAAAAGTCCATTTACTATATAGTCATATTTGACATATATGCACCAACTTTGTGGTAGTCAAAATCCAAATTGTATGCAAACAATTCGCGTTATAGTCACAAAAATTTTCAACAGCTTTTTTTAGTTATTTATTTAAGTCATAAACGAAAAAGTAAATCTAAATTTCAACCTCCATCTACTGTTTAGTAGAAGAACATGTCTTTAGAACAAAACATTGTTGCATTAAAGGTCACACAAATGTGCCTCTTAAATACAACATTGTTTTGTAATTGACATAATTGGATTGTATGGAAATTCTTTTATATACATCTGCATGGCATATAAAAAAATTAGGCTTATAGTCACATTAGCGATATAGTCCACAATTTCTGTGCAATTTTAAATGTGACTATAAGCGAAAACTACTGTGTAATAATTTTTATTAGTTTTAAATTACAGAAATTTCCACCTCACGCTGATATTTTACTTTTTCGTCTGTGATAAAATTAATCACAAAAACAATTGTATAGAAAAATATTCTTATCACTGGCCTAGAGAGTAAGAAAGTGACACAACAGTAATCAAGTGATTGGCTTTTAAAGTTCGTGGTAACTGCTGTCAAAAGTACATACAAAAAAAAATTAAATGGGAAATAATTGTAAAATAATGCTGCAAAGTTGTACTCTCTTCATTTGGTGAAAACTTACGAAATGTTTATGGCAGCATCTTTTTCTAATTTTTTTCTTACGGAATTGGTATTGTCACCACTTGCTAAATGTCAAAATATTCAAACGAAATAATCAATGTTCGACATGTTTCGAAAAACTTGAACAGACTACTAGACTTAAGTACCATACCAGTTTATTAATAACACTTTCTATAAAAGCAATAATAATAATAAATAAAAAAGAAAAAAAAGTGTCTTAGCACACTCGGTTAGAGCTATGCTGTTTAACTATGTACATATATAAAACAAATTACATGTGATTAAATAACAAAGCATTAAAATTATTTGTATTTTTATTATAACTATTTATTTAATATTCATAAAACAAAATAAATTCTCCGCAAATATTTACATGTGTGGACATCTGCATATGTAAACGCGGACTAAGCACCCCCGTTTTTAGGGTTCCGTGCACCAAAGGTGAAAAGGAACCCTATTGTTTTCGCTACGCTGTACGTCTGTCCGTCTGTCTGTCACAGGCTATTTTCTCGAGAACCGTAAGAGCTACGCACGTGAAATTAGGACAGAGTATGTAGAACTTGGGCCGCTACAACATGAGAATACACGAGAGTTAAAAATTATAGGATGTTTTAAAACGAGCAACGAAAAATGTTAAAATCCCATGTACTAGACATACAATTGTACCCTTAATTATAAAAGTGGTCTAAGTCATATGCATTTTTGCTTCGAAATTTTAAATAAATCTTAAAAAAGCTTTAATAAATATTTTGTAAATATTAAATAAATTTATATTGATGGAGGCTTCTACAACTCTAAATTAAAATGTTGCATAATATAAAAATATTTTTTGATCTATTGAAATTTTCAAAAACGCTAAAACTAAAGAATCCCAAAATTATCAAATCGACAAACCGAAATAAGTCGCCCAAAAACCGAAAAAATCTCCAAAATGAAAAACATCGCCAAAATGAAAAAAATCGAGAAAAAAGCACCAAAACTAAAAAAATCGAAAGCGAAAAACGCCTAAACTAAAAAACGCTCAAAACCGAAAAATATCCCAAAAACGTAAAAAATGCCACAATTATATAGATATTATATAGGCTAAAGTTCGTATAGTATTACACATCTAGTGTCCGTACGGAACCTTTCGTGCGCAAGTCAAAATAGCACTTTACTGAGTTTATTTTAAAGTTCTTATTATTAAGTCGTCTGGTATCTTCTTCTTTACGGACAGAGAAAAATAAAGAAAGCGGAAACTAAAAAATGTAAGCAAATAAATCAAAACAAAAATAAGTTTATAACTGTAATAGCATTGATTATTTTTGTTACGAAAATCACGTCATAGCACCTGTCTCTGACATATAGAGCATAGCTTTAAAAAAAGAGCAAACAATAGAGCATTTTTAGATAGAGACTCGATAATAATATATTTTAATCACAATTCACTTGCTTGACCAATGTTGTTTAGACTGAGTTCTTATACAGCAATTTTTGTTGAGCAACTATTGAGTTTATAGAATAGAGAGGAGAATATAATAAATAGAATAGCAATCATATTTTCCCCGCTCGGCCATGAAGTACAAATTTGCTGAATATTAATTTGCTGGGTGTGAGCCCAGTCGCAAAAATTGCTGTGTCTGATGTCAGACTTGTTATGAAATTGACCTAGTACTTTCTAAATTTACTTGGCCAATTCACAAAGTGCACTATTGCGTTATATTTGTTGTAAGTCATAAACTTTTATGACTGTCATAAAAATCTTGCTGACATTTTTCATATAAAAATATTATACGATAATATAACTTTTTTACCCATGTTTTTTCAGTCTGCTATTTATTTTAAATATTATTCGTATTCGTCAAATTCAAGGGAATACGAATACGTATATTTTTTCAAAAAAATTAAATAAATAAATGCATAAATCCTAAACTAAATATAAATAAATGGATAAAAACATTAGTTTGTACGAATCCATTAAATTTTAAATTTTTTATAGAAATTTGTGCTTTGTATAATTTTCAAATATTATTTGCTGACGATCACTAAAATTTTGGGTAGTTTTTATTAACTTTAAAGTACTCCAAAAGGAGTATGAAGTTCTTTTTCATAACAACTTTTTAATATTTCATACTGCAGGCGTAAATAGAGCCCTAACTTAATGTCTATAAATTTCACATGAAATATTCGTATTCGTATTCGCGAATATCGTGTCAAATATTCGTATTCGCATTCGTATTCGCGAATATCAAAAATTGACATTCGTTACATCACTAATATGTATGCATGTGAATTACGAGTATAATTTCATAATATAACATGCCGTTCACAACGATGCTATTTGGCTTTAAATAGTAATTTACTACTTATCACTTTAGAAGACTTTGTGAATTGTCTAACTATTTTTCAACGGCGTTATAAATTTAATTTATTTGCTTCAGAATCCATTATCCATTAAAGGGAAATTTTAAGAAATCATGTCACGAGTATATTTCGAGCAATTAACGCAAATTTTCGCTCTGGGTGGTGATAAATTGTATTACGCATTGTAGTAAAGTGTCACAGTATGTTTGTATACCTAAAGTTTAAACTAGACGTGACATAGCTATAATGTCATAGCCATAACCAAACCAAAATTCAATTGGTTTCTATGGTGAGAGTTATGGTCATGATACAATTATACTAGGTTCATGCACGACTACAACAAAAATACAACACCAAAAAACATGTATTTTGTTGGTATAAACAAACGAATAATTGTCAGAAACAGATGCCTTTTGTTTTTAAAAATAACAATTACAGGGTAACTAAAGTACAATTGCAGACGCGGCATTCCTGCATGATTATAGTTATTCAGTGTTGCCAATCTGTATGTAGTAAGACAGTGTGTAATTTCTACTCACATGTGTAGGCCATGTAATTAAATTCTTGTATAATCTGTGTGTAATTCTACTTTGGGTTTTATTTTTATTTATTTTTGTTTTCATTTTAACCTACACAAAAGATGTGTAGTGTAATTTTCTTCAATGTGTAATTGGAGACACAGCCATGTATAAATTCATTGGCAACACTGTAATCATTTTATTCACACACATACACTAACATTTTTGTAGCTTGTAAACAAAGTTTGACAATTATCAATGTATACAGTGACAGGCTGGGCTTGTGCATGTACCTGTTATAATTGTATCATGGTTATGGTGTTATGGCGAGTCACCTATAAAAATAAATACAGTGTTGCCCATTATTTTGGTTCGAACGGATATTTTCTATGGCTATGGTTATGTCACGTCTGACTGAGCTTTAAATAAGAATAAATCCAACAGCTGTGTTATGCAATTCTCATGGCTAAAGCCTGGTACTCTGTTCACAATTTCGTACGAAATACTGTCAAACTACATACAAAAGTATTTGGTATGAAATATTTGCGAAATAAATTCGCAAAAGTAGTTAGTACTCTGTTCTTGTTGTGTAAAACACGTAAACTCATGTCTTTCCATGCAAAATTAGTCTGGCATTATTTTAGTTTAGCTGCGAAACAACATGAGCAGGGCTTTTTTCGCACGGAGTTTTGACAATGTTGCATACTTTCAAGCAATAAAAGAGAGAAATTTATAAAAAAAAATGCGAGTTGGGCCACATTTAGTACATGTCAAATTTTTCACGCGAAATAATCAATGGTGCTGAAAATTTTTCACAACTTTGAGCAGAGTACCAGCCTTAAAGCCAAATCTCGAACGTTAAAATTCCAAAAAAAAAAAAATTTAAATTAAAGTGATTAAATCAAATTCTAAAATTACATATGTACATATGTACACATGTATGTATGTTTGTATTTGTAACTTAATCTGGCAGCTCTGAAAATATTTATTAATCTCAAGTGCATTTAAAGGTTGTGCGAAGGGGGTGTGTCTGGCCACAAACCGCATTTATGTACTTTAATTTAAAATCAAAGGCATGGAAAATATCTAAATAAATACATATATGAACAAACGTCATTTGGCTTCATTAACATAAAGTTTAAGGCCGTAAAAGCTTTTTCTTTTACTTTTTTCAATTGTTGTTGTTGCTGTTCTCAAACAAAAGCAATAGACAACACAAATACAGACAACGTTTAATTTGTTGTTTAACAGAGGACAAATAGGGCATTTGTTTTCTTTTATTTTCTACATAGTAGCTTGTAAATATCCAGTGATGTCAACTTTTGAAACTCAAAAAGCGTAAAATTTTTTGAAAAAGGGCTAAAAAGGGCTAAACTGAAAAAATATACTTTTAGCGCAACATAAAGTCAAATTTTTGGAAAAAGCGGGAAAAGGGGCTAGTTTTAAAATGTTTCTGTGGAAAATTAAAGCCAAAGTAAAGTAATTTATTAAATTTGTTAGAAAATAAATAACTACGATGAGATGAACACATAGCTTGATATATAACATTTCAATAAGGGGCATACATACTCGTATTTCGTTTACATTTCATATTACATTTCAATAAGGTACATACATACGTTGACTAAATAGTACACCCATCTAGCATTTGGAAGATAGTTTTCTGAAAAATGACCTTGCTGAGTCTTTTTAGATCACTATTCGTGATCAAAAACTGATTAATCACTTACACGGTCAAAAAAGGACTCGAAAAAGATTCGCGCTAATGCGTAAAAATAGTTCGATTTAAAATACAATAACAAATTGTATAGCAATCACAAATTAATCATCCAAATGTGTAAAATGTGACTATTATTTCCGTTTGTTATTATCATATTAAATACTACTAGAAAAGGGGTCGAAAATGACCCTAAACTAATATAAAAAAAGACTCATAAATAATTTATCAAGAATAGTCGCGGGTAGTCACGTTTTTCTACCGACAAAAGTATAATTTATGATCAGAAAATGAGCGCATATTCTAGCTTTTTAATCGAGCAGAGGAGTCAAAAAAGACTCGAATTTGATTGAAAATTTCAAAAATTGCTGGCTGGGTATATGTACATACATATATACTAGTATTATACATAAATATACATACGTATACGTAAGTAAATTTGAAATTTGTCATTATCAAATAAAAATCGGTTTTTAGGCTATACTGAAAATCTTTCAAAGCACAAGAATTATTATTATTATTCCATATTGTTTCCTCTTTTTTAAATTGTTAAAGCAAACTAACGGAAACAAATAAAACAATGCTGTCACGTTATTTCTTAAGTCGATATTGCTAGATTAAAGTAAGAAAAAGATTCGTAAAAATTTTAATGTAGACATATCGAGCAAAAAGTAAAAAGGGGCTAAAAGGGCTGAAAGATAATTGTAAAAATATAGATTAGCGCGTTTTTTAGCTTCGGGCTAAACATTTTTTTTCGCGATTTGAGTGACTGAAAACGGGCTAAATCTAGCCCGAAAAGGGCCAAGTTGGTATCACTGCATACCTACAGATGTACATGCATACATATGTATGTATATGAACACATGCACATATCGTTACCTTAATATAGAAACGCCCTAACTCTTTATTTTCTTGAAATCGTAATTTTTAAATTTTTCGATACAATAGATGTTCTTCTATCGAATTATATAAAAAACTCGATTTCAAAAAGATATTGAGTTAGGGCCTTTCTATATTAAGGTAACGATATGTATGTACATAAATCAGAGCTCGCAATAATTGGTCTCTGTCGTGCTTGTTGTCAGAAAAAGAACAGACGTTCACTGACACTATGCGACACTGTAGCGAAAAAACCCTCAAACTTCGTTCTTCTTTGGCTTGCTCTTCGCTCAACCAATGACCGCTTTTGTTTGATAGGTCGGCTCACGCGTTCACTCAAGACCCTTTATTTCGTAAAATCTCTGCAAACGGTCTTTTGTGCATGTATGTGTTGCGAGTGTGAATAGGTAAACATTTACATATATACTATGTACGTTATAGAGATTTGTTGTTTTTATTATTTTATTTTATAAACATTATTGAACAAAACACATGAGGATTAATTTTGTTTTTGTTGTACACATATTTGTCTTTTATTTTACATTTACACTTCGTTGACAAATAGTTTGATTTACAGATATTTTTATTGTTATTTATTATTATCTTCTCCGTTCCTCTTTAATGCTTTGCCTGTGACGAAATATCTAAGGCAACAACATAAAGCAAACGCAACAACAAAAATAAAGACCTTTTCTGCTAACACTTTGCTTGTTTTGCTCACTTAGTCCTGATTCACACACATCAGGTTTAGCTGATCAGTTTTTGTTCAATTTTCTTTTGAACCTGCATTTGCGTTCATACACACCGTCAAGTTTGTTTCATCAACTCTCGTCAATTTGTGTTGTAGTAGAGTATTACGAATGACAAAACAAAAGGAAAAAGCAAACTTGACTGGTACGGTCAAGTCTGTACCCCTTTCCATTCTCTTTTCCTCTCTCTCCTAAAAACTCAAGACTTGACGACTCAGACCTGACGTGTGTGAATCAGGACTTACTGACCCTCAGTAGCTGAGCAAATAACGATTTTGTTCATATCATGCGGTCAGTAAGAGACCGATTCGTGTGTTATGCTCAATCCGTAACCCGGGGAGCGAGAACACGATTGAAACGAAAAAGAGGGTTGCTGTTCAGACACTGAGTGATTCCGTCATTTTTTTTAGGTCTTTTGAGTGAGAAGACCGCATAGAGAAATTTGGTTGAGTATATTTTGCGAGCTCTGACATAAATACATAATTTGGAATGCACCTCAAGGGGACAACCTTTCTCACCCCATATTATCAATACATTTTAGGCAATAAAAAATTTAAAAAAAATGTGTTTAATTAAATTTCAAAAAACAAAAACTTGGCACTAAGGGCCGACTTCACCAACTTATTTAAATATCAATTCATATTTAAAAATAGTTTTTTCATACAAAAATTAATCAAAATCGACATTTAAATATGAATTGATATTTGAATAGAGTTGGTGAAATTGGCCCTAAGTGATTGTTTTAATATGCTTTATCGACGCTAGGTCTGTGGATTTAAAGCATAACAACGTAAGTCGATTTTAAAGTATTGATACCAAATTACTTTATTTAAAAGTCGGCCGAAAAAAAAATTTCGTTTTTCCGAAACGGGTATTTAATAAAGTTTCGGCTACTTAGAAAGGAAAAAAGCATCAAAAAATACCGAAAAGTACAAAAATGGCAACGCTGACCATAGCAAGGAGACAAACTTCTATTTTAGCATTTTCCCAGAACATTATTAATGAATTAAGCCTAGTACTCTGTTCGATGTTGTGAGAAATTTTCAGCAACATTGATTATTTCGCGTGAGAAGTTTGACATGTACTAAATGTAGCCCAACTAGCGTTTTTTATATAATTTTCTCGCTTTTATTGCTTGAAAGTATGCAACATTGTTAAAATTCCGTGCGAAAAAAGTACTGGGGGGAAATCACGGCATTCGATACGACTCGTAATTTAAAAATATTTCTATATAAACAAACAAACTCTATTGAAATATTTTTAAATTACGAGTCGTATCGATTGCCGTGATTTGCCCCCTGCTCATGTTGTTTCGCAGCTGAAACTAAAATGATGCCAGAGTAATTTTTTATGGAAAAACATGCGCCAGATAGATTTTACGTGTTTTTTGCAATAAGAGCAGAGTGCTAATATCGCGAATTTATTTCGCAAATATTTACACCAAATACTTTTACATGTAGTTTGGCAGCATTTCTCACGAAATTGTGAACAGAAAGCAGTTTCGCAAGAAATAGCTTACTTGGGTTCTACTAAGTTCTATAAATATTTATTATTCACCCTCATCGGGAATAAAAAGCGACTATTTTGATCACGTGAGATATGAACAAGAAATGGTGAACAAAAATAGAAAATAGTATAGTAACACAACAAGGGAACACATTAAACGTGAACTTTTATTACCGATAAGAGTGATTATAATTTCTTTTTTTTCGAAACCATTAATTTTTGTCTGTCAAATATTGTTATTTAAAAAAATACTTTTCCAACCTAAATGTCGTAGTGAACTTTTGTTAATTCATATGCAATAGTCCTCTGAATTTTAATATAATTTTTATTATTTTAGGAAGCAAAAAATCCCACACGGTAAATGCTAAATTTATTTACAGACAGCTGTAAAGAAAGCTCTTTTTATTGAAAGCGATTTTACCAGCTTGGCAATCGTTAAAGCTTTTCAAATGTTAAACCTAACGCAATAAGAAAGTTTTTACAAATGCCGTTAGAAAAAAAAAGCTTTTTGTTACAAAACAGTGTTTCATAAAAGTATTGTGACATATCGTGCCATAACCGCCAAAATAGCTTAAGCGACATAATTTTCGAACTTCAATTTTTGAACAAAATCGATTATTTGCGATCGTAAATAGTCGATTTTCGTCAAAAAAACGAAGTCCAAAAAATGTGTCGCTTGAGCTATTTTAGCGGTTATGGCTCGATATTTTTGATGTGTAAACATCTATACGTAAGGGGGTAAAATTCTTTTTCACACTACAATCACAAATTTTGCTGAGATACACACCGCGTTGTCAAATCGGTGTGAGCTACATATGTATGAGTGTATTAGTGTATTAGTGTTTGAAAGAAGCAATACAAACTTATTTAAAATATTGTAAATACATAGGAATTTGCTGGTTTTTGTTTGTTTTATTTAACTTGACAATTGCTTTATTAGGGTTACGTACACCAATGGTGAAAATGAACCGTAAGAGCTACGGACCTGGAATTTGGACACAGTGTGTAGACATTTGTCCACTACAACAACAAATACATGAGAGTTAAAAATTAAAGGGTGTTCCAAAACGAGCAACGAAAAATGTTAAAATCCCATGTAATATAAATTACATGGGATAATAATAATAATATACAATTGTATGTACATATATACAGTACATAAATCAGTTAATGCAATTTTGACTTTGTAATTTTGACAACTTGATGTATCTTGGAAACCGTAAGAGCAAAACTCTTGAAATTTTCAAAAACGGTAAAACTAAAAAAATCAAAAAAACATTAAATCGCCAAAATGAAATAACCCCAAAAACAGAAAAAAATCGCCAAAATGAAAAACTCGCCAAAATGAAAAAAATTGCGAAAATTAAAAAACCCAAAAAGAGAAAAAAACGCCAAAACGAAAAAAGCGATAAAACTGAAAAAATCGTTTAAACTGAAAAAACTTAAAAAAGGAAGAAAGCTAAATCAAAAAAATGCTCAAAACCGAATGTGTGCGAGTCAAAGTCGCACTTTACTCAATTTATTTCAATTGCAATGCTACACAACAACAAGAACAGCAACAACTAAACGATGAACAACAGGAATTAAAAAGTAAAAGTAAAGGCATTTACCATAGATTAGCACTGCAGTACCACTAAAGTTTCAGTAAAAATAATAAACATTTTTTAACCAGTAAATTTTTACTGAATACTAAAATTTTTTTCTACAATTTTTATAAATTGCCTAAATGATTTGTTATATGATGAGGTGCATTGAATTTTCAGTAATCAGTAATGCCCATATTCATAATGAAATTCTACCAAGTGGCTAAATGTTTTTCATACAAAAGTTTCAAAATTTAAATGAAAAAAACTTTGCCACTTGCTACAATTTTATTAATGATTACGGCCCTACGATTTTACTGGTAATGCAAATTAAATTTCATTAGCAGTAAAAATTTTTTTAGTAATCAGTAACTTGACTGATTACTGCAATTTTGAATGCAGTACATATACATACATATACTGCAGTGTGCCCATTTACTAACCAAATAAGTTTAATAAAACAAACAAAAACCAACAAATTCCTATGTATTTACAATATTGAAAGTTTTGATACTTTTAATTAGTTAATTTAAAAAAATATACTAAAAGCATAAGTACTTCCAACTTAAAAAAATTTTCATTACTATGTAGATGTTTACACATCTTCTCTGTAATCGGACTCACATTGCTTTTTTTTTAATATTGAGCACGTTTACAAGTTAGCATAATTTTCCTGTTTATGAATGTTGCCACATGCATCGATATGGAAGTGTTACCACTGTATAATTAAAATAAATAAATAAAAAAAGTCGGCATTTTAAAGAAAATTAATTGCGATCAATTTCCATTAATGTTGTTTGACTTATTTAATTTTTATTTAGTGAGTAATTTTAAAACAATAAATTACAGTGCTACTTCAAAAATGTAACAAGCGAGGTGCTTAGCTTAAAAGTCTAATTTAATTTTTCTTCTCCTCTTTAGAAACTCACATTAATTAATAAAATATTTCATTCAATAAAAAGAATTGAACTTACTGAACTTAAGCCTGACTAAAAATTATTTCTGATTAAAAATTCACTATAGTTCAATTAAAAATCTGAAAATGTCTCAATTCATCATGGGCACGTGACAAAAATATGTTCACTTGGCAATCACTGTTCACTTGGCAATCACTAATGTTCGAAAACCAAATAAACGGGAGAATGCAACAACAAAAGTAACATAATATCAACTACTATAATACTTATATGTATGTACCGACGGTACATCGAATAAGTAAAAATAATTAATGTGATGATCGTAAAAGATTAGCAAGAATAGTTAAACATACGTAGGTAGAGTAATATAACTTCGTGCTAACCTAAATAGAAAAATGAAAAAATGGAAAAACAGGGGAAATAAATAGTGATACTTACATATGTATTTACCAAAGGTAAATCAATAATTGTACACAACAATCATTTCTCACATTCCGTTTCATTAGAATTATTAGCTGATGTTAATAACAATCTCTACCCAAGTAGGTAGACTAGGGTGCTGATGAAGTGCGTTGCTGCACAGAAAAATATCGGTATTTCCCCCAGCTTAAAAGTCTAATTTAATTTTTCTTCTCTTCTTTAGAAACTCACATTAATTAATAAAATATTTCATTCAATAAAAAGAATTGAAATTAATTAATTAATTTAATTAAATAATTAATATAAATATAAATAAAATATAATAAATAATTAAATTAAATAATTGAAAAATTCACTATAGTTCAATTAAAAATGTAAAAAATTTCCTAATTCGAGTACGTTGAATCCAATGGGCTAACCATTTTTAGCTCTTGTTTAAGGAATAATTAAGATTGAAAATTGGTTAAAAGCATCTAAAATTTTTACCAGTTTTCTATCATTCATTAATTTTATTGAAAGAACATATTATGGGTGAACATGCGCCCAAAAAAATTTAAAAAAAAAATAAAAAAATATTTTTTAATTGCCCAAATTAAAAAAAAATAAAATTTTTTTTCAAAAAGTTTTCTCAAGACGCAAGTTCATCAATACATGTGTTTTAAATCGATATATGTCGAATTCGAATTCGATCAAAGTGTTATTAGTAAGTTAAGGGAATTTAGCAGTAGCTGCTACCTCCATTGGCCCTAATATTACTTGGGGGCCAATTAAGGCGTTCGATACGATTCGAAATTTGAAAATATTTCCTTATAAACTCTTGAAATATTTCGTATTTTCGTTCGATAACGAGTGCTGTAATTTGCCCCTGAATTCGTTTGTTTATTCAAAAGGTTTGTTTTTATAGAACGCCGAAATTTGCCTTCAGTACCTCAATACAGTAACTTTTATTACGATAATCATATCGCTATAATAAATATAACGAAAAGTTGTCGGCTTTGCTATCCAGTAACATATTTTAACGCTATTCGAGGTCGGTTGAAGTAAAAAAAGTAAAGTAATATGTAAGTTCCAAAGCATTTAATTTTTTAAATTAATTTTTTTGTGCTTTTCGCTTATTTTAACATTTTGTATGCAGGGATGCCACATGATGTAGAATTAAATGGCGAGTAGAACACAGATTCACACTATCGTAACATAGTGTCCACACCTGATGATTTTATATCATAACTCATAATATAACGCTGGCAGAGCAACTGCTATTTTTTCATTAATATCAACAAAAAGGGGTAGACGTTGATGATTTTATATCATGATACATCAAACAAATATCTGAAAAATACTTGCCAAAAATATCTAATTTGTGTGTTGTTTGAGTTTTGGTCACAAATAATTGTTGTGCCGCCTTTTTTAAACGAAAATTGTATAATATATAAGCGTTAAATGCACAGTGACACATAAAATGACATTTAATATCAAGATGAATTTATCAGGCCGCGAGCTCTGATGATTATATCATAACGCTACCATAATATTAATAAATTGAGTCATGAATTTTCATCATGATATCAATTTGACATTCATCATGATATAAATTCATCAGGTGGTGGACATTATGTAAAAAGGAAATGACAGAATCACATTATCGTTACGGCAAGCGAATAAGTATATCGATAAATATTACGATTTAAGGTTCACAAAAAGTTACTGAATCCAGTACGACGTTTCTGTAAGGAATGTTAGAACTTTTCGGGTCCTGTGTTCCACAGGATGAGTAAGAAAAAAGTGTTTATGTGAGTAACCCTGTGTAAAATAGGACAACCAATATAATTATTTAATTTTTCTCGATGCGAGAACGCCTCACAAGTTACAGAAACGGGTCACAGACTCCTGCACAAGACCATTTATAAGACCTTTCAAGACATGAGAGATTTTTCAAATGCTTTACTACAGCGAAATATTCTAAAACAAACAACACTGTTGGCAAGACAAACAAATGAAAGAAATGTCTAAAAATGTAGTAAAGCATTTGAAAAATCTCTCATGTCTTGAAAGGTTTTATAAATGGTCTTGTGCAGGACTTTAGTAGAGGTGTAACAAGGTGATCTTGTTAAATATACGAGGGTAGATCCATTTGTCTATGATTTAAAAAAAATATGTATTGTTAGCATGAGAAAATATAAATATAATAAAATATAAATACTGCATATTTTTCAATATATGCAATATAAATACTTTAAAGTTTAAACTCATCATCATTCAACTTCTTCCTGCGAAAATAGTGATTTTTCATCCATTTTTGTTGGATTTAAATTTTATTTTTCCTCCATTTCATCATTGATATCCAATATTCAAACTTCTTTTATTTCATCCACAATGCCTAGAGTTGGAATCTTTCTGATTTTCTCAAAATTTTCTGATAGAATGAGCTCGATCAATTGTTACAATACAAAGAAACTTAGAAACTCAATCCACTTTATTGGCATTGAAACTGTTGATGCTGTGCCTCCGTAGCCCTAATAAATTATTCATTGAGGTTTTTCGTTTAAAGTACATACATATGTATTTCCATATAAATTTGGACTGACAAAAAAAATGTGTGTAATCAGCCATCATAATGATATTGCATTTTAGATTGCACCAGACTTTTTCACTTATTTCATTGTTATTTACGTCACATATTTATTTTCTTCTTTCGTTGTTATTCAAAACAATAGTTGTTCAAATCAGTTACTGTAAGAATTATAATTAGTAATCCTAATAAAATTGCGCATGTTATTGAAAACCAACAAATGATAATTCAGATATTAAAAAATTGCAATAGTTATTTTTTTTATTACGCTATTGTCTGCATCTAAAATTAATTATGAGGTTTACTACAATTCTACTTATAATAAAGTTATTTTTCACGTGATTATTATCGAAACAAAATGTGATTTTCTTATTTTAGTAGGGTGTTTTTTTCAAAATTTTTTTTTAATGTACACAATAATTAAAATTTTTTTTATTTTAAAGTGCTAGATCTTATTAAAGGCCGTGATACCCTATCCTACACAATCGCGCGATTTTTTTTAGAAAACACAACCCTGGTATGATGTAGTCCATGAACATTTTCAAAAGACAATAACAATTCATCAGATCAGGGTTGTATTTTTCCCTATATCTTGCGTTTGTATAGGATAGTGAGTCATGGCCTTAAATAAAAAACAAAATAGATTGTTCAGAAAATGAAATTTTAAATACAATTTCGGTTTAAATATAATGATTGATTATTGAGTTCTTGTTTCAACTATGATTTAAGTTAGAATTCTCATTCGTTTAAATGAAATTTTAACACAATATTTCTAATTGTTCAAAGACATTGGATGCGTTCGTAAATGCAGCACCGCTCTGCATCCTACATGCAAACTTTTATTTAAAATGCAATACTAGTTCGCTGATTATCTGTTTTAGTAGTAATCATATTTGTACACCATGTACATTTACTTGTGAGTTATCTACTTCAGTGAACCAGTTTAGAACATTTAAATTTCCATTTGAGCGCAGTGATGCAGGCCCATTTTTAGTTAAAGTTGCAGTGCGACAATTTGAGCACTTTGGCAGTTAAATGTGTTTTTTATTCAGCCGCAAATTATTCATTTGACTTTTTTGCATTTTACAATTATGTACATATTTAAAACAGAAAAAATTTTAATCCTGGTTCAAGCTGGTTGGTTTACCTGTCTACATAACATATCGCGCAAATAACCGCCAAAATAGCTTAAGGGACATAACTTTCGAACTTAAATTTTTGACCAAAACTGATTATTTGCGATTGTAAATAGTCGATTTTCGTCAAAAAAAAACGAAGTCCGAAAAATGTGTCGCTTAAGCTATTTTAACGGTTATGGCTCGATATGTAGAACCGTATCTAAGTATTCTGATACGGTGATAGTTACTAGATCCAACCTGTCGCATTGAGATATCATCCATACCATGTCAAACTATACAATATGCAAATTAGTAATTTTTTCAGAAGAGCGCGAAGACCCGTCAATTGTGAATTTGAATTCGGCGTAATCCTAAAAGTGCAAGGCTTAAAATATTTCTTATTGAGTTATCTATCGTCCATAAGAATTTCAGCATTTTGAAATAAGCCATATCGTATAAATTAGGGTACCAAGATAACGAATCTAAAAAATGAATTTTGCATATTGGATAGTTTGACATGGTAATGACGATATCTGATAAGGTCATTCAACCCAATCTCAGATAGATCTGAAAGATCGTCTAGTACATGACTTCCTAAGAATTTGTTTCCAGGTTCAACTATGAAAATTATATATTCTACGAGTATAATTACATATTTTCGATTAAAAAATAATTCAAAAATTTCTAAACAATTTTGTTTGGAGTCGCGTTGTGAAATTAATTGAAAAAAATTAACAGACTTATTTATACAAATTATTAAGGCTTAATAAAGCGTTTTTAAAACAAATTTATAATGTCTTAATAATTTTTATAAATAAAGCTGTAAAATTGTTCAACAATAATATTGTTGCATGTATGTATGTCGGACTTTTATAATTATTAAAAAAAATATTCAGGCGTGTGATGAAAAACGATTTAGAATCTAAATTTTAGATACAAAACCAATTTGAAAACGGCAAAGGTGCTTGCTTGTAAATTATGCAAAATAAACATTTTATATAATAGCAAAAACTAAATTTTCGTCAGGGCTTTAAAAAGCGTGCTATTACCGCACTATCTATTTCTGCTAATAGGTTCAACAAATAAACAAGTGTTTAGTTGTTTTGTTGACAAACACGTTATCGGTATTAACTATGCCCTAAAAACAAAATGAAAAATAAATTCAGTGAAGTGCGACTTTGACTCGCGCACGAAGGGTTCCGTACGGACACTAGCCTATATAATAAATAGTTTTGGCTTTTTTTCGTTTTTGGGTTTATTCGGTTTTGAGCGTTTTTTAGTTTTGGCGTTTTTGCGTCTTTTTTTGGTTTTTGGCGCTTTTTTTAGTTTTGGCACTTTTTTTCACGTTTTGTCGATTTTTTCGGTTTTTGGCGCTTTTTCGATTTTAGTGATTTTTTTTTAATTTTGGCGATTTTTTCATTTCGGCGATTTTTTTCATTTTGGCGATTTTTTTCATATGGGCGACTTTTTATTTTTTGCGCTTTTCGCGTTTTGCCGATTTTTGGCGTTTTTTTAATTTGGCAATTTTTTTTCATTTTGACGATTTTTTTCATTTAGGCGACTTTTTTTTAGTTTTGGCGCCTTTTTTCGCTTTTTGGCGATTTTTTTCGGTTTTTGGCGTTTTTCAATTTGGCGATTTTTTCATTTTGTCGATTTTTTCGGTTTTGCCGATTTATTTTAGTGTTAGAAATTTTTTTAATTTGGTGCTTTTTTTGTTTTAGCGATTTTTTTTGTTTTTGTTTTTGGCGACTATTTTTTGGTATATAATATATAATATATATAATAATATAATTATAATTTTCGGATTTTTTAGTCTTACCGTTTTTGAAAATTTCAAGAGTTTGCCTCTTACGGTTTCCAAAAATGGTAAAGGGTATATATATATATATATATATATATATATATATATATATATATATATATATATAGGTTTGTCATTCCGTGCAATTTCCTTAATTTTAATAAGCGACCTATAAAGTATAAATATTCTAGATACTTATGCATAGGGAAGATGAATAAGCGATGTCCGTCTGTCGGTCTATCCGTCTTTCTGTGCGTGAACTTGGTTTTCCGAAGCTCCCAGAAAAGCTAGAGACTTCGGTCTTGGTATTGGTAGATTGGTATTGAAAATCGAGCAAACGGTTTCAGATCTGGAAAACGTAAACTTTATTTTGCCATATAAAAGTAACTGGCTAAAACAAATTTTTATTTTTGTGTTCAATGAATTTATTTTATTTTTCAATAAATAAAATAAAACTATTATTAAAAATTAAAAAACAATAATAAAAAATTATAAAAACGTTTTCAAGGTTGGAAAACTTTAACTTTTTTTGATATATTAAAGTAACCTACTACAACTATTTTTTTCTTTTTCTCTATAAATTAAGCAAGCATATCTTATATTCAGATTGGTGTTAGAAATCAGAAAAATCCAAAATTATGATTCCAGGGTTGGGAAACTTACACTTTTTGTGTTATATAAAAGTAACTAGATCTAATTAATTTTTTTCTTTTTTTATAAATTAAATACATTTTATGCTTTTGAAAGAAAATTTTGGTGCAGAAAATTAGAAAAATTAAAACTACAGCTCCAGAGCTGGTAACTTTGAACTATTTTGATATTAAATATTTTTTTTTTTTTTTTTTTTGCCAAAGGAGTGTCATTACTAGGGAAAGGATTTTCATGTAAATACATGTTTTCTGCCGTTGGTCGTAGATCAACTTAAATAAAATATCTTTGCGAATCAACAAATTTGTTACAAAATGGCATCGATTTGTTAGTGCATATTTTTGCATATTTTATAATAAATACATATTTTTGGATATTTCATTGTAAATGTATATTTTTAATTCATTTTTTAGTTTTTTCATGCTATAAATCTAATTTTGGTTTTTTTTATTAGTTGTAAATTTAAAAGCTGCAGTTTTTACGATTGTGGAAAAACAAAAAAAGAGGAAAACGAGAAAAATTTACAATCGCAGTATTGGTGATATTATTCGATATTGAAAACACCGTATGACTCCTTCAACTCATTTGAAAAGTTCATTACCTTAGCGTAAGTCAAAAATACCAATACCATTGAAAATAAAAAAAAATAAAACCCAAAAATTTTTGTGTAATTTTTTTTCAGTGCTCTGCACACGTTATTTTTTGCATATGGGTGCAAGTTTTTTGACTGTAAAATTTCTTTAATTTTAGTTATAGAAATATAGTATCCGCATCCTTCTGCTTAATTGATATTTGGGTACACATAGGGCCAATTTCACCAACTCTATTTAAATATCAATTCATATTTAAATATCGATTTTCGTAAATTTTTGTATGGAAAAATTACATTTAAATATGAATTGATATTTAAATAAGTTGGTGAAATTGGCCCATAGTATTGCTTTCTTGTTCACACCATAGGCCAATTAGAGGATTTCGTTACTTTAACACCTCAAGTTGAATTACCTGCGGTAAAAAAGTGTGCTCTGAAGGGCAGAATAAATGAAGATATAAAAATAAATTAGAAATAGTTTAAAAAAAATTATGGACTTAAAATATATGCAACAAATTGGATCAATAGTTTATAGTTCTAAGAACGAAAATTTAGAAACTGAATATTCCACAAAAGAAATAGCAGCATTAAACGTTCATTTTTATTACATAATTTTTTTTTTTTCAGAAAAAATCCTCAAAGATTTATCTTTGACAATAAAAAAAACATTTACTTTATTTTTTATTTCATATGATTTGACAAAATATTTATTAAGAAGGCATTGAAGCTGAGCTTTCATGTTTTTTAAGTTTTTAATGACAAAATGTTTGTTAAGAAAGCATTGAAGGTGATTTTTTCAAGTTGTTAATGTTATTAAATGTTGAAAAAAGTGTTGATAAATGCATATTTTATCAGTTTTAAATACATATTTTTATATTTTTAGTGCATATTTTATGTACATAAAACGTCATTTTAAATGCATGAAAATCCTTTCCCTAGTCATTACAAACGCTTAGGTGTGCACTAAGTTTAGAAAACATCGTTTGCGTAGCACTACGTGAAATACAGTGTGTGCTTCAGTAAGACGTTTCATTTTGAATAGCCTTGCATTTTAACACTTTTCATAAATCAAGCTGTAACTACTTGAAAGAAGACAAATGGCAAGTAAAAACTACGCCATTAATAAATAAAACGCTTTGCAATTATTAAAGGCCTAATTTAGTAAAACACAACGCTTAGCGCTGTCAATTTTTTTTTTTTTGTATTTTATTTATGTAATTTAAATATTTTCCATATAAAATTTGTCAACGCTTAGCATTAGGTTTTACAAAATTAGGCCATAATTTCACAGCGAAAATTAAGAAAATTTTCCAGGTTATAGTCCGCAAAACTAAAGCAATTGTAAAACTAGTGCAAAAATTTGAGAGCTCTTGGGACAAGTTAGGGATGAGAAGAATCTAACTTGTACACTTCGCTCAATAACAAATGAGAATATTGCTGCTGTAGGCCATAGTGTTGAGGAAAACTCAGGTTTGTCGATTTCTTGCCCATATTTGGAATTGGGCATTCCCTAAATGGCATTTACAACGTGTTTTGCAAAAGAACTTAGGTCTTTTTAAGTTCAGTTAACAAAAACTCACGCCCACCGGCCATCAAAAACGTGAAATAGATGAAACTGATCCGGAGTTTCATCAAAAAAGTTATTTTGAGAACCAATCATTGATCAAAATCTTGTCGTCAAACGTTTCGACTATGAAGTTTGTAATTAAATTTTTATTTTCTGAGTACCGTAAAATAATAGGATTATTTAAAAATTAAATAATCTAAACGGCTGACTAGACAGATTGTTTTTAATGAGGCGACTTATGCCACCTTCAAAATAACCAGCTCAAGCATTGTAGTTACATTGATCTTTTGATTATCTTAAGTAAATCAAAATTTTAGTTACTAATTTAAATATTTATATGTTACAAAAGTGTTTACATACATACATACATATCGTTACCTTACTATGGAAAGGCCCTGACTTATTATTTTTTTAAATCAATTTTTTTTTGTATATTTCGATAGAAGAACATGTAGTATATCGAAAAATGCAAAACTCTCGTTTAAAAAAAAATAATGAACTAGGGCTTTTCTATATTAAGGCAACGATATGTAAATATTGTATATTTGTATAAAAAATAATAGTATCATCATTAACGGAAAACTGTAATTGACTTTTTCGACGAGAGATTGACAAATTTACGTGATCATTCGATTGATGGATCGTGACATCGATAATCGCCGCTTCGCATTTGTGCATACATACATAAGTATGTAATAGTCTCCTGCATAAGACCACTTACAACAACTTTCAAGACATGAGGGATTTTTCAAATGCTTTACTACAGCGAAATCTTATAAAACAAACGTTAACAACACTGTTTGCAAGAAATTTGTTTGAGTATTGTAGGCATAAGAGTAAAGAAGAAAACACTTCGTGACGGAAGAATTTGTGATACTTGCTTCTTTCTACGCATGAGCGTGTGTACAAACGTCATGCATGTATGTGTGTATGATTTCCTTGCAGTCAGACTGGGGCCAAATGTCTCTGTCAACACTAAAATTCTAGTAGTAGTTACATTGTCTACAATTTCTCTTCTATTCGTCAGTATAAAAGAAAGAGAGAAAACAGATGTGGTGTATTTCTGGTGGATATTGCAACAACTTGTCAATATACATAAATTTGTATGTACGTAAGGTATAGAAATGTACCAGTATATGTCTGGTTGGTATGTCTCCATGTTCCCATAAGAACTATGAATTCGCTACCTAGTCAATTGTTTTAGTGTTACTAGTAGATTTTCAATGACAAGCACATGCTAAATGTCTATAGCACAAACTATTGTATGAGGAATAATTGTAGAGTAGTGCTGGTGACAAAGTCAAAAGCGACTGAGTACATTTTCACCATCGACATTTTCTTCAGGGTTTTTATTTTTCTGCGCACATGCAAAGGCACACACATGCATTAACCCATTACCAGCCGCTGTACTCACTTGAGTACAGCCAAAAAAAAGGTGAAAATTTTGCATATTTGAAAGTTGTTGTAATTAATTGGCGTTTCTAGCTAAATCTGAACCATAGTCTATTGAAATAATGAAAAAAACCTGTCGATATATATTTAGACTGTTAAAAAATTAACTCTTAGTCTGGTGCAGAATTGATGTGACGTGACAAGTATGTATTTTCCGCTTTTTATAAATTTTACTGTGTTGTTAATTTATTTTGTACCTTAACTTCCTAAACTAAAGCATTTTTATTTATAAAATAAGTAGAAACAACTTGCCTCCCACTCATTTTTATAAAGTTATCGTAGTTTAGATATATCTGTACTCAATTGAGTACAGCGGCAGAATCCATATGCGAATACTGGCAACACTGTTGTTTCCCCAGAAATACAACAGCATACTTGTCTGTTTTTCACAATAAAGAGGGGACTCCCAAAATATGCAAACATCAATTATTTCTTTAAATGAAGTTCATAATTGTCGAGAGTGGATGAGCTAGATCAGTCAATTTCGCTGTACAGAATTGCCATTCGAGGTAAGAAATGGTGGTAGGTCTTGTTTACCTACATCTATTATGTAGGCTATTGCAAACGTTTGGCGGTTATATGTAATGACTCATAATGATGATATGGATCAGCTTTTATTCCGACGTTACATTGCAAGATACTATTTACGGCAAAATACGCAAACTAAAGCTCGACTCTCGTCTTCATTGGTCCTATGGTTGCCACAAGATGGTATAGGGCACTACCCCAAAAAGTTAGAAAATCAACTCAGATGTGTCGTATGCCATGCAAGAGTTCGCTGGCAGTGCAAAAAAATGTTTGAAAACACTATGTATTGAAAAATAATGTTTTGAAAAATACCAGATGTAAACCGCCGCTACACTCGATTGAGTACACCCTCCTTACTCTGCCCACTTATTATTTTTTTTAATTTTTGCATTACTTTATGTTAACTTTGAGCACAATGAAATTAAAAATAAACTTTTTTTGTTAATTATCGTCATTGGTTTCATTTTGGCGGTTAATGGGTTAACATTAGTTGCATGCGGTTAATCACATAATAGCTTACCAGCTACATATTACACACATAATCAAACTTACAATATGAAAAATAACAAGCATACACTAATCAACAGTACTTCTTTTGAGTGTTTGTTACAAACAAGCTGTCTTGCGACATCGGTTGTTAACACTGATATACACGTAAACCAATACATCCATCGTGCTTCGCTTAAAGTACGACAGCATTTATTATTGGTTTAGTATAATACATTCGACGTGAATACATTTAAAAATCATGACGTATTTACATTTAAAGACCTTTTACGCAGGTCTCTAGTATGTAAGTATGTATGTCTTTATTTACATTTAAAGGATCTTTCATTAAGCGCTTATTTGCTTTAAATTTAAATAACACAAAGTGTGTCTGAGATATCCATACATATGTATGGAATATAACGTGCAAATGTCTGCCGGGGCTTGGATATCGACATCTCCAGTTAACATCACACCCACGTGGGATAGCCAGGCTCCCAAAGCGCAAGTGCGGAATGTCCAATGTGTCATAAGCTGCATGGCACGTAGCGCCGTCCTGTTGAAACCCCATGTCGTTGTTGTCTATATCATCGAATACTGGTCAAAAGAAGTTTGTAATAATCGAATTATAGCAACTGCGACCATAAAATGGATGAAGCTGGCGAAAATTTTATCGAACAGAATAACTATTTTGATAAAACGTGTTGTTGAACTATAGATCCATTCATGTTTTTTTTTTTTTTTTTTTTTTTTTTTGCAAAACAGACTGAACAAATGTCAGCCAATTCATCTGATGTAACTTCAACAGTATGCCACTATCAAAGTTCGAATGTCTCTAATGTAAGACCTCGCTCATTTACTCAAACAACATCATAACTCAAAAAATGGAATTTTTGAATTAATAATGCAGAATTAATCCTCATATCTTTATTCATATTGTATAAAAATTTCTTACAAATGTATTGTTTACTCAGCGCTGGGGAAAAAAATAAAATTTCCTTTTTCCATTAAATTGTGTGTAAACTCATAACTTAAAACTCGTTTTCTGGCAAACTACTTTTTTGAGTTATGACGTTGTTCGAATAAATGAACGATATGTTTTTGATATTCTTAGCAAATGTTTATAAAGAGAATTACCATACAAAAATTTGTTTTAGAATTTATATGAATAATTCAGTTAAACCTAAAACAAGGTCGTGTATTTATATTTTATGGTCATCGAAACAGAAGAAAGAAAAATTTTTGAAATTTTTGTATGTGTGTGTGTCTGTCCGGAAGTGCGTTACGCAAAAACTACGGCATGACTGTGGAAGTATGACACTAGTAACTGGTTCTAAATAATCTTAATTACAAATTTTATGTAAAATTGAGAATTAAAGGGTGGGCAAATTTGAGGTTAGGAAGTAGATTTACCGTCAAATAATGAAATGTCCACAATTTAACTGTCATTCTTTGACATTTATTTAGTAAAAAGTTGGGAAATTTTAACCATGGAACACTTCACTCTTGAACAAAGAATTTTAATTGTGAAAGTATACTATAAAAAAACAACAAAAAGAACGCATTTTTTCAACAAAATCATCTTCACTAATGAGGCCAATTCTCAATTAGGCTGTTATGTAAACAAACAAATTTGTCTCATGTGGGGCTCACAGAATCCACAAACAGTTCTCGAAAACCCATTACATCCAAAGAAAGTGAACGTATGGTGCGGTTTGTGGTCAGGCGGCATCATCGGCCCAGATTTTTTTTCAAAAATGAACAACGAAACGCCATCACTGTGAATTCTCTGCTCTATCAAACCATGATAACCGATTTTTTGTGGCCACAATTGGCTAATGTTGACATCAGTGACCTTTGGTTTCAGCAAGATGGCGCCACAAGCCAAACAGCTGGCCAAACAATTCAGTTATTGCACGAGAAATTTTCCAGTCGCGTAATTTCTCGATTTGGGTATATCAATGGGCCGCCTCGTTCTTGTGATTTAACGCCGCTATATTATTTTCTCTGGGGCCACTTGAAGGACCGTGTTTTTTTTTAAGAGAAGTAACACTCAGGCAATGAATGCGTACGACTATTACTAGGTGTTCTTTCTTTAGGAAAGGAGAAGTATAGAGAAGATAGGTGGTGAAGAAAGATATAGAGGATAGTTAAAATCTTTTACGACTCTGCTATTTTTTCTCTTTATGCATTTTTTTTAATAGTGCAGTTTTGCAACGCGCCCTGGTGTTAATGAGGTGTGTTCAATTTTCTAAGCTGTGTTTAGCAGACATTTTATTTATTTATTTTACTTCGGCGATGATTCTGCTACACAATACCGACGAAGGACGGCGCTCTGATGTTACATTAGGATTAGTATCCGCTGAAGATGGTGTAGTTCACTGATCAGTGTCCATGCCTTCATCACTTTACCTTTCCTAAAACAACACTGAAATTAAGGGGACACTGATGCACATCAGAAAATGCGTGGTGTTATTTAATGGCTGTCGGAGACCGGGCTCGAATCCAGGACCTTCGGTTTTGTAGTCAACGTCCTAACTACATACTTCAGCATACGCCACCCTCGTGACCAATGAATGAGATAAGCGAAGCTTTGTTGCAAAATGTGTTTAAAAATTTTGTGAAAGCAGCAGAACATTTGCCCGACATCATATTACATTATTAAATCCCATATTTCTACTTTACACTGCTATCAATAAAACTGAATTTGTAAAAAAAAGAGTGTTCTTAAGCCAATTTACTTCCTAACCTTAAATTTGCCCACCGTTTAAGAATGAGGCGTTTTGTTGATGTTGTAACATACATAGTTTGGACAAAATTACTGTACGCTTAACTAATTAATATACGTACATATGTAACATAATGTAATTAATTTTATTTAAAAAGCTTAAAATTTTCCTTCTATATGTTTACACCACAAAGGAAATGTTTCTTTGGAATACACCTTAAAACATGGTTGGTACTAATCTTTGCCTAAATATTATTGGTTGATTCAATTAATTCATATTTGTTATTTTTAAAGCGTAAAAGTATTGAAAATTAGTAACAATAGGACTAGTTATAAATGAAAATATAAATAGGTTTATTTCCAAAATATTTCGCTTCTGACCCACTGTGCCGGCCAGATTATTGTTTTATTATTTTAAATGTGCACCACAATTTCGAATCAAAAGATTCTCGTTCACAATATTTACTCAATTACCTAATGCTTGCAGGGTTTGTACATGTGTTTCTGATCAATGAAATCACATTTAGTGTCGTCATTTTAAGAATGAAGAAAACAAATGTTATCAGGGATCATAAATTTAATATCGGTATTAGAAAAAATGCATAGAAATTCCTTAAACAAATAAACAAACAATGATATGAAAAACAGAAGCGGCGAAAATTTTCCATTTGAAAAAAAAATTAAAAAAGAAGAGAGCTTGGGCAATATTGCAATATTTATCAATCATTTGCAAAAAATAATTCTGCCAAAAAAATCCGACTTCAATGCAAAGTAGAGTCCTGCATAAACGGTCTTTAAATGTAAATACGTCTTGTTTTTAAAATGTATTCTCGTGGCATGTATTATACTAAACCAATAATAAATGCTGTCGTTTAGTAAGCGAAGCACGATGGATGTATTGATGTACGTGTATATGAGTCCCAATTTACACTATGCAAGCCTTATTGCTAAGCTGATTAGTTTGTTAGGGGAGAGAGACGGGGGGAAAAGAAACGTTGCTGTTCCCCTCGTCTCTCTCTCCCTGAAACGAATCAGCTTAGCACTAAGACTTGCATAGTGTGATTTGGGACTGAGTGTTTAGAAGAAGTAGTGTTGATGCGTGTATGCTTGTTATTTTGCCTATTGTACGTTTGAGTGTGTGTGTAAGATGTAGATGGTAAGCTATTATGTGTTTAAGGGTGGTATTTTAAAGCAAGCGCACAATTAATGTAATGCATGTGTGCGTTTGTATGTGTGCAGAAAAATAAAATATCATACACACAACGTGTGTGCGTATGTAGATGCATGACGTTTGTGTGCGCGCAAGCATGGAAAGAAGCAAGCATCAAAAATTCTTCCGTCACGAAGTATTTTCTTCTTTAGTCCTATACCTGCAATAACTGAAACAAATGTCTTGCCAACAGTGTTGTTTAGCGTTTGTTTTAGAAGATTTCGCTGCATTTAAGCATTTGAAAAATCCCTCATGTCTTAAAAGTTCTTGTAAGTAGTCTTTTGCAGGGGTCTAATGCATAGAACATTTTCGAAAAAATTTTATGAAACTTAACTCGAAGTAAACTCTTTCAAACAAAAAATTTTTTTGAAAATCTGTTGGCTTAGAAGTACGTGAAATATAAAATTAAATTTTAATAGGCGTGCCTCCGCCTTTTTTTATATGCAAGATTGTGTGTGGCAGAACCACGTGAAATATAATAATAAATATGAATAATTTCGTAAAAATCGGTTAAGTAGAACCATGTGAAATATAATAATGAATATTAATGGGCAAAGCACCGCCCATTTTTTCAGTTTTAAAATTGTGTAATTATAAGAACCGAAGGTGTTTGCTCGATTTCACAGCAATGAAATAATTACAATATCATAAAATCTAATATAAAAAATTATAGGCATGTCCACGCCTAGTGGTGGCAAAAAAAAAAAAGAATAATCGATTAATGAATCATATGATTAATCGAAACGACAAATAATTAATCGCGATTAATTGGAAACAATTAATCGATTAATCAATTTTTCAGCTAAAATTCAAAATTATCATAAATAAAAAAAATATTATTTAATTAATTACAAAATTTTCTGTTTATTCAATTTATTAAAAAAGAATTTATTTGTTTAGTACAGAATTTAAAAATAGGACCATTGATAGCCGTTTCGTGGTTAATCTGTTCCGTTTTTTCGTTATTATTGCACCCGCTTTGGAAAAAAGCCGGTCTGATGGTACAGATGTACCAATCAAAAAGCAATATTTTTGTGCAAGAGAGTATAGCTTAGACCGATTTCATTTCTTGCCATGCGTCTATTACGTTGCGCTTTAATTCTAGTACTGGGGCAGTGACAAGGAAGCTTAGTTCATCTTGAGGAAGTGTTGACTCATTGTCCTTCATTCTTCGTTTGTGGGCTAAAGATTTATGGTGCGCCCAAAAATCAAATTCAGCATCACTACAGAAGACGTTTCACTGCCGCTCCCAATGCTTTCATCTATGTATATGAGAAATTTCTATAATTTCATTTCTTAGCTGTCTCATGACTTTTGATAAAGCAAAGGGATCATCAAAATGAGTTTTTTTAAACCTTGGGTCTAGTAAAGTTGATGCTGCCAGTAGAAATGAATGTTCCATTTCCCTAAAGCGATGGTTAAATTAACGCCGTTAATAACTAGGGTTGCAGTTCTAGGCCTTTCGTCGTCAGCCGTCAATGCTCAATGAATACGCTTGGCGCCTGGCGACGAATCTTTTTCGTTGATGGATGTCTATCGATTATTATTTGAAATAATCGACTAATTCCATTAATCGAAGGACAATTCACGATACAATTAAATCGTTAATTGAAGGAAAATAATCGAGTATTACAAATTTTTCGATTAATCGTGCCATCACTATCCACGCCTACTTTTTTACAATGGGACCGATTGGGAGCTATACACTCTCAGTAAAAAAGAAAGAATTTTTACAATCAGCCTAAAATGTGCCAAGCTATGAAGTAACAATGTCAAAAAAGAAATACAGACGAATTGATAACGTTTTTTTTTTTTTTTTTTTTTTTTTTGATATCGATCAATAAAAAAATATTCGGGTGTGTTCAGTATTCCACGTGACATTAATACGTGCGGAATTGACATACAATTGTTGTTGGAAATATTTATGTATGTACATATGTATTTATTTCACATGGAATACAGCACCTACCCGATTAGTTGAGACGAAAATGCAAGTAATTGTTGCCACTACGCTCCTGCACCAAATTTACAAATCTTAACAACGTTAACATTACGAACTATAATAACTGTTTTTCAGTAACGACTGCTTGCAATTAGTCTTATTAAAACCCTGCATCAATGCACAACAGATTCGTGGAATCAACAATATTAAAATCCTGTAACCTTTCTTAACATAAAATTGTTGAGTACTTAAATTAATATTGCATTTTTTCTATTTCTTTGCAGGATCAAGACAATTTACTCGATAACATGGTTCATGCGACTGAATCGAATTCAAAAAGCCTGCCACAATATGTAGCAGCCCTATCAGCCGCTGGTGGAGCCTTTGCAGCCGGCACTATGTTGGGTTGGACTTCGCCAGCTCAAGTGCGTTTATTGAATGGCGAATATGGTTTTCCAATTGATGCTAGTGCTTTTTCATGGGTTGGCTCTGCCATGACTTTGGGCGCCGCTTTCATTTGCATACCCATCGGTTTTCTAATCAATCTAATTGGACGTAAGCTAACGATGCTGTTGTTGGTGTTGCCGTTCACTTTGGGCTGGTGTCTTTTGATATGGGCTCAAAATGTTGAAATGATGTATACGGCTCGTTTTATTTTGGGCATTTCCGGGGGCGCTTTCTGCGTCACAGCCCCCATGTATACGGGAGAAATAGCCCAGAAGGATATACGCGGCACTTTGGGAAGTTTCTTTCAGTTGATGATAACGGCTGGTATCCTCTTCGTGTATGCAATTGGTGCCGGTTTGAATGTTTTTTGGATAAGTGTTGTGTGCGGTATTATACCTCTAGTGTTTGGAGCCATATTTGTATTTATGCCAGAATCTCCTACTTATTTGGTAAGTGGAAATTATTTCAAAAAGAAAATAAGATTTTATTGAATAAATATTTTGTTTATGTTGCATTTTAGGTTAGCAAAAATAAAAATGAAAGCGCTGTCAAGTCCATTCAATGGCTACGCGGCAAGGATTACGATTATAAAATGGAAATCGAAGAACTTAAAGAGACTGAGAGAAAAATCAAGGAAAATCCTGTTTCTATTGCCAATGCCCTGATGCGTCCCGTCACTCTCAAGGCCTTGTGCATTAGTTTGGGTCTTATGTTTTTCCAACAGTTGTCTGGCATAAATGCCTACATTTTCTACTCAACCGATATTTTCAAGGTGAGTTGTGAGTCATGCGCTTAAGGCATGTCAAAAGTAAAATGTACTATCTCTGCTCATACCCCTCAATAATATTATTATAAGTATATACAACAGGTATTAATTATCTTTTCAAAACACTAAATAAGCAGTTGGATTAAGGCTGTTTGTTTTTATATTGTTATGGCTTTCGAACGTTTATTGAAATAATTTGTTGCTAAACATGTTTTCAATCAATCAAATTTACAGATATAGGCTTCTTTAAACTTCATGATTTATATACATATGTAAATAAAAATTTCAGTATTGAAAAGTTTTCTTAAAGCTTTTCTTCTTCAAAAAGTTTTTATTTGCGAATTATTAACAAAGTTTTAATCTTCTTACACTCGCACATACTACATTCATTCTTAATTTATAAATTAGCACACAAAAAAAATTATAAAAAATGCCAAGAAAATTCTAACGCGTTGTTTAGTTATCAATAAAAATTTAAATTTTAAATTAATATAATATAATAAATGAAAACTTTTTTAACACAACATATGTATATCTAAAAATATAAAATTTAAGTTTTACCAACAAAACAAACAAAAAATATCAATAACTTAAACAAATTTTAAATTTCACAAAGATATTTCAAGAAGTCTAATACCCGTGAAATTTATATTTTCCTAAAATTTAACATTGTGTTGAAATTTGAACAGCTGTGCAGAAAATCCCCTCCCCAGTGAATGAAAAATAAAAAATAATTCTGAAGCCATTTACTGTCGTAATCAGGCTTATCCATTTAGGTCCAAATTCACAGTCTATAATTCACTAACGTTCATGGTTTAACTAACGATTTTTCTTATAAATTTCATTGGTTAAACCACTTTGTTAACTAAGTTAACTAACGACTGTGAATTTGAGCCTTAGGTTGGGTTTCCGCCTGTGTGCCATGTGCACGACACACAGATGGAAACCGGCCTTAATTTTGTATAATTTTGTATAAAAAAATGTTAAGCTTTCCAACCCTCGAAACGTTTTTTTAATTTTTTTTATTAGAATTACCAATTTTATTCATACTGAAGTATAAAATAAGTTTATTTAATAAAAAAATAAATAAAATAAAAATTAGTTTACACAGAGAAAACAGTCCCTAATAATTACCTCATAAAATAGAACAAAATTAATAAGAAATCTCTATGTTCTTTTTTCAATAAGGAAATCTTATTAATTTCATAGAAAAAATCAAGAAGAAATCTGGTAGTTTTTATGAGGTTATCTTATTGATTTTTTTAATAAGGGTTTCTTCTTGATTTTATGAGGCGACCTCATAAAATAAAAAAAAAAATATGCCTTTCTTTATTCTTTGTGCTTGCTTATATATTTTCATTTAAATTCTATACCAAACACTCTAACGAATATGCTAACAAGCAGTCTGAATAACCATTTAAATAATTTTGCAAACATGCTTATAGAAAAACGAAAAAGATCATGAAAAAAAATTGTCTGTGTCTATTTATAGATATGCAATAACAAGACACATCATAAAATCAAGAAGATTTCCTTATTAAAAAAATCAATAAGATGCTTTCACATAATCATAATATATAAAATCAAGAAGAAACCCTTATTTAAAAAATCAATAAGATATCCTAATAAAATCAAGACGAAAACCTTTTTAAAAACATCAATAAGGCAACCTAATAAAATCAATAAGAAATCCATATAGTTTACAATTTATAAGAAAACCTAATAGAATCAAGAAGTTTTTCTCTATGGATTGTTTTTTTTTGGTGCCAAAAATAACGGAAAATGAATAAAAAAAGTTGGGAATAATAAGATTTCTTCTTGATTTTATATGGTTTTCTTCTTGATAAAATTAATAAGATTTACCACATAAAAACAATAAGGAATCTCTATGAAAAAATCTTCGCTTCTTTCTGCTGGGATACCCCTTAGCCTAAAAACGTTTCATAGAGAAAATCTTATTGATTCTATGAGGCAGTTTTTTCTCTGTGTACGGTAGTTAATTTTTTATATCACAAAAATTTTAAATTTCCCAACCCTGGAATCATCGTTTTTGATTTTTCTGATTTCTTACACAAATCTCTTTCTTTTAAGAATATAAGATATATTTAATTTATAGAAAAAAAGAAAAATTTGTTTTTGTAAGTTAATTTTGTATAATTTTGTATAAAAAAATTTTAAGTTTACCAACCCTGGAAACGTATTTTTAATTTTTTTTTTTTATTAGAAATACCAATTTTATATATACTGAAGTATAAAATAAGTTTATTTAATAAAAATCAAAAAGGAAAAATAAATTTAAATTAAAATTTATTTCTCCTTTTTGATTATCACTACTTATGTATTATTTATAACTATCACTAAGTTTATGTCCGACTCTGGTCGGGCCTAATAATTTGTTTTTTATAGATTTAAGATTTGAATACTTATTGTTAGTTCACATATGAAGATACAATAAATAAATACATGTATTGAAAAAAAAAGAAAAAAAAATTTAATAAAAATATAATTAGGTGGAGAGCAGGACTAACCGTTCACAATGAAGCAGACACAAAAAAATGTTCCTTCAATATTGAGTAAATTCAATTTTTGTTTGAAAATTTAATTTAATTAAAGGCTTATTAATTGACTCAATACAATTTTTAATTGATTTTTAGTTGTTTTTTCAATTAAACGTATGTGTTGCAAGAAATGTTTGTTTTTTTCTGTGTATGGAGGGTTGTAGAGTCTCGACGGCTATGTGGCCAAAACTTGATTCAGGAAGATCCAAACGGCTACTGGATATGATTACGAAGGCGATGCGAGTCATGATATGCGTGTTGACTGGTCGCTGCTCGGTCAGAGCAAGGATCAGCATTTGTAAATCTGGCATTGCAGATTTCTGTAGTATGTGCGGGGAATGAAGAGGAACCAGACACCTCGAACATAATCACCCTTATTCCAGTTGTCGGCATCGACGTCACTTTAACACAATACCAAAAAATTGGAGCTTGTGTAGCCGTTGTCGAAAACAACTGACTCCTGTTGTCAGGTTTATGCTCTTTTCTAGAACTTAGGGAACGGAAATATATTGTCGGTTGCACAAAATTGTTCTTGAGAGCGAGTACACAAGCCCCAATATTTGGTGACGTCGATGTCGACAACTGGAATAAGGGTGATTAGCTGTCATTGTTCGAAGCTGCAACGCCATAGGCTTATATGGCTGAGAAGACTTATCCATGAGAGCATTAGTGATATCGGGAAGTATCAGGGTCTTCATCATGGGAATTCAGTGGCTTAATGACAGATAATATGGGCACTTCTGGGTACGAACGGGTGTCAACAAAAGGGAATCACAATGGGCGCAATTGCGTCTCCGAGTGAAGGTGTATTGTAGCACAATCCTTGATAACCCAACCTAACATTCTTGTAACACTAAACTGATGAAATATATAACAAATTTTCTTAAAAGTGGACACATATGACAAAAACTTTTCATGGAATTGCTCGTGGTTTTCACAAAATCACTTTAACGATTTTTCTTTTTTGATAAGGATACAATTTATTCTATTCTATCTAATTTTTATTTACTATCCTCAATTGAAATTTTAAATCTTTTCGTTTGTCTTTCCAGGATGCTGATACCGGTATAGATGAAAACCTCTCGACCATTGTTGTCGGCATAATGCAGGTCATTGCAACTTTCGTTTCGGTTTTGGTTGTCGATAAATTGGGTCGTCGTATCTTGCTCTTGGCCTCGGCCACTGTTATGGCCATATCCACCGTTGCCATGGGTATATATTTCTATATGAAAGAGCACGATAAGGATTCTGTAACCAACCTCGGCTGGTTGCCCGTCAGCAGTTTGTGTGTATTTATTATTATGTTCTCCATTGGTTTTGGACCCGTGCCATGGTTGATGATGGGTGAATTGTTTGCTTCCGATATTAAGGGTGTGGCTGGTTCCATTGCTGGTACTTCCAATTGGGTGTTGGCTTTTGTTGTCACCAAGACTTTTGTGAATTTGAAGGAGGCTCTGGGTAGTGGAGAAACATTTTGGTTATTTGCCGGTATCACGGCGATAGGAGCTGTCTTTGTATTTGTCTTTGTGCCCGAAACAAAAGGCAAGAGTTTAAATGAAATTCAAGATATATTGGGTGGCAAAGCAAACAGAAATCAAAGTAACGGCAATGCCATCTAAATATCTATGTAAAAATTTGCTAAAGCCTGGCCGTATTAGCTGCTTTAAAAAAGTTGGTATTTATCGAGAGCAGAAAATGTCATGTGCTTAAAAAAATTCAAACGATGAGCATATGCTTCAAACTTTCATCTCATTATATCGTTTATCATACACATAAGTTTCAGTTCGGTAATATTTTTTTTAAGTTCTGGATATCTTCCTTTATTGTTAAATGCGAGGAATTTTTTAACTAAATATATATATGTATGTACTATATTTTTTTTAATAAGAAAAGAATTTATTAAGAATACAGCACACAAAACTATAAAAATATATGTATATGTATTGTATGTACACAATTGTAATTAAACGAAAGAAAAAGAAAACTACTTAGTGTGAATGTATGCATTTCAGTAGTTAATGTTTCCACGTTTTGTTTCCTGTAGCGTGTTTTAGTCAAAATTGTTATTTTAAGAAAATATCAAAATCAAAAACATTAGTTTTGTGTAAACTGCTTTATATTATTCTGTTCCAAAAATTGTTTTATATATTAAAAATTGTTTTAATTATTGTTTTGTTTGAAAATAAATAAATTATTATTATGTGTGCTTTATGTCTGTTACAACTCAACACACGGAAAACATTTTAATATTTGCACAATTCACAACCTATTGTAGGAGTCGTAGTTTATACAAACGTTGTTGATAGTTTCTATGTAAACAATGTTTTTATTGAAATTACCAACAACTCATTTACGAACTATACGACCCCCACAATAGGTTTTAATATTTTACACAAGAAAAGTAAAAAATGTAAATATTTAAACTTCTTTTGCCTAATTTATTTCATTTCACACTGTAAGACTGAAATAATATACAGAAATATAGTATTTTTTAAACAATATTTAAGCAAGAAATAAAAATAAAATTTTAAACGCAGTTTTAGCTCAAGTTATTTAACAGTTTTGTTTTACTTTTACTTTTAAATTTAAAAAAATATACATACTTATCGTTACCTTAATATAGAGAGACCCCAACTCATTATATTTTTGAAATCGGAATTTTTGCATTTTTGGATACATTAGATGTTTTTCTATCGAAATATACAAAAAACTCGATTTCAAAAAAATAATGATAATGAAATAATGAAACAATGCCTTTCTATATTAAGGCAACGATATGTACATAATTTTTTATTTATTTTTTTTTTACTTTTCAAATTAGCAAAGAAATCAAAAGTAAATTATTAAGCTCTCTTTATGTGAAATCTGCAAACTGTTAAATAACATAAAGTTAAACTGTACATACTAAACATGATTTAATATAACAGAAAAAGAGCAAAAGAACTCTGCAGATGGTGAAATCAACAGTTTTTACACTTAGAAAAAAAAATATTTGTATTAAAATCAATTAATTTCTTATTAAAAGTGTGCTGAAATTGTTCCAGGCGAGAAGCAATTTAGCGTTAAAAATAATATTTTTTTTTGTATATATTTACAAAAACAATAACAGAACTTTTAAGCCAGAAATCACTAAACGAGTGGATATTGATTGCAATTATACTTCTGCAAATTTCTTTTGACTTAAGAATCTTAATTTATAAATTATCTTAAGATTTTTAAGAATTTTATATAAAACACACATAAATATTTTTTCATCATAAAGCAAAGAGTTTTATAAAATAAGACTTAATATGTATGTATATCCTTTTAATAAAGTTTGTTAAAATAAATGTCAAGGCAACTAACCAAAAGCACACATAAATTTTTTGAAATTACACCATTTGAGGATTCTGCACAATTTTATTTCCCTGATTTTCTTCAAAGAACTATACATATTTATATGTAAATGAAATTGTGTTTTTCCTTAAAAAGCAAATTTCTTCAAATTTTATTTAATAAGCTTATATTTTTCAAAACAAAAATATATATATATATTAAAATCGTTATATCTAAATCTGTAAAAGCAAGCAATATTTTCAAAACATGAACACAAATTATCAAAAATGCATTTAGCAAAATTTTAAAATAATTTATTTAATCTTCTTTCTTAGTTACAAATTATATGTACTATACATCCTGTTTTCTTCAAATTCCTAATGCATTATTTTCTTATATAACAAAATTTATTTTTTATATTAAATGAGTATTTTTTGCCTTTAAAGGAAATATCAATCAATAAGCATTACAATAATTTTTAATTTAGTTTTTAAGTAAAAAAAATCTGCATTTCGTTTACAAGTTGTTTTTATATTTATTCTTTTTTTTAACAAATCACATTATTCAATACAAAATGTTTTTATTAGGAATATACACACAACATAAATTTACTAAAATCCAATGTTTATTTAATAAATTTATATTTTATACACCATAAAGTAAAATTAAATATTTTTGAGTTTCACTTTTGAGTTGTTATTTTATAACTTTTCTGTTTGGTTTTTCAAAATATTACAGCCTGTTTTCACAATCCACAAGGTCGACTTGAGTAGAAAATTTTCATATACATATGGAATTTTCATATATGAGTGATTTTCATAAAAATTCCGCGCCAAACTCGCCCACATTGAGGTTGAACAACACCAAACACTCCTGCGAAGTTGTCATACAATTGCGTTTGTGGTCGATTGTGAGCAAACGCAGTACTACCCATCTTGCACAGAAAGCTTTCTCATAGCCAAGTGATCAATCAAAATTAAAATTTCACAATCTTTCTCACTTTGAATCTCCTATCATCTAACATCACATCGCGATTTTTTTCAATTGTTTAGAGTATAGCTGCCCAGAGAAGCGCTAGAGTGCCGAACATCAATCGGCTTTTTACACAGAGAAAAAACTGCCTCATAGAATCAAGAAGATTTTCTCTATGAAACGTTTTTAGGCTAAGGGGTATCCCAGCAGAATGAAGCGAAGATATTTTCATAGAGATTCCTTATTGTTTTTATGTGGTAAATCTTATTAATTTTATCAAGAAGAAAACCACATAAAATCAAGAAGAAATCTTATTATTCACAACTTTTTTTACTTAATTTTCGTTATATATACAAATGAATACGTTCGGCTTGTTCGATCACAACGAAACTCGGGAATGCATTTTTTTGCCATGATTTGGTTTGAGTCATGGGGTTTTTTACGCTAAAACTTATGCTTAATGAGTATACGGAATTCACTTTTTTTAATTTTCTTCTCAAATCACGCGGTAGTCTACTATCAACGGCTACCAAACACAAACTTAAGGCTCAATAAGACGTGACATAACCATAGCAATAGAGAGCAGCCGTTCGAACCAAACTAATGGGCAACACTGTATTCGATTATACGTGACTCGCCATAACGCCATAACTCTCACCATAGAAACCAATTGAATTTTGGTTTGGTTATGTCTATGGCATTATGGCTATGTCACGTCTAATTTATGGCCTAATTTTGTAAAACTAAACGAATTTTCGTTTTCGTTTCTGTTTGGAGCGAAAACAAAATTATTTTAAATTTTGTAAAACGCTACGTTGTTTTCGTTTCTTGTCAAAATATTATAATTGAAAAATATATTATTCATTATAAAAAGCTGAATATAAAAATATTTTCAAAGTCAAATTTAATAAAATTATGGAATATGCACCAACGAAACAAGAAATTCTACATCAGCGGCGTTAGTTAAGGGCCCATAAATACTCATTGGAATGTTTGTGAAACTTTGAAACGTTCAATATTTCAATGCTGGAGTGAAATGTTAATGTATATGTATATATATATATATATATATATATATATATATATATATATATATATATATATATATATATATATGTATATATGGATATATGGATATGTTTTTCATCATACACATCAATTCAGTCAAGTTCCTATCCAAAATCTCACAAGTGCAATCGACAAGGTCTCATATCAGTTCTAGGCAACCTGCTTACTTCACAACATTTTTCCCCACATAAAGAAATAAAGAGATATCCGCTATTATCTGCTGTATTATAAAGGTAAAAATATTGCATGCAGGTTGCATAGAAACAACATGACACCCTAATATACATATGTACATATGTAATATTGTGATAAGTATTGTGCCAAACAAGAACTTTATAAAAAAAAATATCTCACTACTTTTGATGGCCGAAATTTTGAATAGGAACTTGGCCTTTTTTCACACTTATATTTTTGTTTTCTTTAATAAAACATTGCAAATTAAAGATTTCTAGTCTGTTATATTTCTATTAATGATCACGGTGCCAGTTTAAAAGGGCAAAGTTAAATAATGTAATGGGTTAAAAAGACATACATAATAGTATAACATCACGTTAGTAGTTGTGAACTGTTCATCCTGGATCAATTAAAATTGTGAAATTGTTGCTGAAATTGTTAAATTGTGGGCTGAAATTGTTAAATTGTGGCTGAAATTGTTAAATTGTTGCTGAAATTTTAAAATTCTTGGAAATTTGTGTTTTCGGCGGCGCTTTGATGTTTTTTGTTTACATTAGGAGTTTTTTGTTTACATTAACTTTGTGTGAACGGGTGATTTTTTTTTTTTTTTTGGGTTACATTAATTGTGATAACGGGTGATTTTTTTTTTTTTGAGGTTTCATATGAGTGTATATGCCGACGGCAATACATGATTATTATTTTTTTCAAATGCCGACGGCAAAACATGTTTATTAATTTTTCCTAATGCCGAAGGCAAAACATGAATATAATTTTTCAAATGCCGACGGGAAAAAGATTTTTCCTAATGACGACGGGAAAACGTGAAAGTTATTTTTTCTGATGCTAATGTTCGTGTTGATAGACTGTGAGAATTTGGACGTGATTTGAGTGGGCGGCGTTGTTGCCGTAATATGTAACCATAGGAATTTGTGGATGTGTCTGTCTGTCTGTGAGAATTTAGGTGAAGGTTTGATTGGCAGGGGGCGGGGTGTAGTTGAGGTAGATCGATTGCGTGTGTAGTTGTGTGTGAATGTGTGTGTATGTGTGTGTGTGTGTGTGTATGTGTATGTTTGTAGGAATTTCAATGTGTGTATTTCTGTAGGAGCTTAAGGCTGATTGTGATTTATGAGGGGTGAGGTGTTCTAGTAATATGCAACCGGGGGAATCTGTGTGTTTGTATGTCTGTAGGAGTTTAAGGCTGACCATGATTTGGGTGGGCAGGGTTGTTGACGTAATATGTATCCATGGGGATTTGTGGATGTGTCTGTCTATAGTAGTTTAAGGCTGATCGTGATTTGAGGTGGGTGAGAATGTTGTTGAGGTAAATTGGTTATGTGTATGTATGTATATATGTATTTTTGTAAGAATTTAAGATGATTGTGATTTATTAGGGGCGATGTGTTCTTGTAATATGTAGCCGTGAGAATCTATCTGTATAGACGTCTGTAGAAGTTTAAGACTATCTGTAATTTCAGGTAGGTGAGAGTGTTGTGTTGTTGAGATTAATCTTATATATTGTATATGTATGTATGATCATGGGAATTTGTGTATGTATATCTGAGGGAGAATTTAAGGCTCGTCATGATTTGCAAAAGGTGGGGTGTTGTTGAAATTTTCTTGGATATTTCTTATATGAATTCTGCTATGTGTGTATTTGAGCTGGTATTTATGTGTAGGTAGAAATAAATTGTTTTCAATATCGACATATGGTACTATAAAATACTATCATATATCTGGACTTCCCTAATCCTAGTATGCTTTTATACTTACGATTGCTTTATATTTTCTCATGCTTAAATTTGTCTCGCGTTGAAGTCAGTCTGTGTGAAATTTGTTTATATTACAGATTTTGTTTATTTAACTACATTCGTCTTCTTTGACTGAAAGAGTTATCTACACACAGAGAAAAACCAACTTGAAATCAGTAAGAACCATGCTGAATTAATAAGAACCATTAGCGAAGGTTTAGTCATATTGAAATTTCTTATTTCAATATGGACAAAATATTAATTTACAGTATTCATTTATTAAACTCATTAGTTTGTAGATATCTCAATATACATTTTCTATTATATTAAAAATTATTGAATTAATGTGATGAATTCTTATTTTTAAGCTGCAGATTTTCCCTGAGTGTATGGATTGTTTATATTTGCATTGTGCTTTAACTAAACGACGCTTCATATATTTTCATGATGTAGGTCTAATAAATACTTAAGCATTGATAAGAAATTTGATATGTATACATACATATCTACAAATTGATTTTATGTATGTATGTATGTATGTATGTATGTACATATATATGTACATACAAATAAGTGTTCAATTCAATCTTTGAATACATTTTTTATTTTATTTTTTGTCATGTGATGTCTGTTGTTGGTGAAATTAAAAACATTTTAATTTTTATCTGCGTTTACTTAAAAGTTTGTGAGGATTTTCTGTTGTAAGTAAAACTGAATTCTTGAAGATATGTGCTTACATACTCTATAGTAATAGTAACTATAATAGAAATATTTCTTATACTTAATTTACAGTTTTTTAAAGTATAGGGTATAAAATTTTTTCTAGCTATAGCCTTCTACATTTATTTTGGAAAGCTTGCTTTGCTTTTTGAAAATGTATAAACATTTTTAAATGAAACTGATCCGGCACTCCAGCTTAGGTACTGATAGTTTTTTTTTTTGTTAGTTAACTTACTTATTTTTTATTTTTTATTGATAAACATTGGAAATCAAAAGGGAGTTTTATATTGTAATTATTATTTTCATAATTGTTGAAAACAATCGCTGCTTTTTGTTTTTTTTTTTGCGATGAAATCATTTGAATTACTTTTGCAACTTTACGCGTTTATAAAAATTATGTTATTTTCTATATTTCTTAATTTATAAGACTTCTAGACTTTGTCCTATAGGGGTTATATATTCTATTATACGATTATGAATAAGAATGCAGTAAGCTGATGTATTTGCTTACTGCTTCAAATTAAAATTTTATTAAATTGAATAAAAGGAGTTTTTTTTTTTTCTTAAACTCTGATGCAGTTAGAAGCGCTGGAGATTCTTTCATATAACAGCTTTTTTGAAATTTTTGATACATAGTATAATATAGAATTGGATAACATTTATTTTTAATTTTTATGTTAAGAAGTACGGGTATGAGACTGAATTTAAATGTACTTTTAAATTAGTTAAATCATAATGAACAAACATATTTTCTTCTTTAATAGCGATCAACAGAAAACGAACTCGTTTTCATATAATTTAGGTATACCCTATCGACGGCTCCTCTAGGATACAAGATGACTTTGTATGACGAAATTTCTGTTGCTTTATACTGATAATATGTTTACATTAATAAGATACATATACATATGTTTATTTTATGAACGGTGAGCACCTATGGCTTTTATTTAATGTTCTATATGACTTTTTTTTTCATTTTCTTTAATAATTTTCTCCCCATAATAGCATTCTAAATATTTCAAGGGCTCAAATGCTGTGTAGTCTTCTTCTGCAAACTTAACTAAACGTCTAACTTCTTCCAATGCTTCTTTATAAGAAGATATTTTGTTATGGTCTTCTTCTACGATACGTGCCCATCGGGCAGAGTGTACGTATTAGTTGGTCAGTCAGTCTCTATTTTTATTTATTTTTTTTTCTTCTAATGTGCCACTCCTTTTTTTAGATTTTACTACTTGGAATAGAGAATTTTTGTCTAATTTTTTTGGTGGGTATATACATTAGGTATGTAGAAATTAGTTTAGATACAAAGAAATGCATGTTTAATATACAACTATTGTATCAAATCGATCTCAAATAACTCAGTTACCTCTACCAGCAATTCACCGTTGGTGTATTCATAAAGTGTTAGAAACAATGAAATATCTATGTTTTGAGAGAATTTTTCAATACAATACATTCATGAGTTGGGTTGATCCAGATACAATTGCTCTCTCATCACCTTCTAACAGCTTTATATATTTTGCTAGTATGCATGCCTTAGCATGCTTCTATCGATAGTGACGTAAGAGTCCGAGATGTAGAGTGTTACAATTAAAAATCTTTACTATTAGAATATACCAGTTCGCTCTTTTGAATTTTTACAAAGTAGATACATATGTATGTATTTCATTGATTACAAAATCATAAAATTTCTTTGCTTACAAAATTGTATGACGTGAGGATTTTTTTTTTTTTTTTTTTTTTTAAATTATACATGCTTCGGCATGCTTTCATTTTTTTTCTATAAATTTATGTAATACTCATACAGATACAGATATAAATTAAGATCTGTTTACTGTACATTTTAAAATTTATGCATGCTTCAGCATGATTCTAGTTGAAGCGTATATTCATTCACTAAGTTTGTTTGATACTTATTCATACACATGTACATTCTTAAAGATTGGATATCAAAGTCCAATTTCCGTAGTTTATCTATATTTTCTAAAGATCTGATAGCTAAAGAAATAAATAGAGTGAAGATCTTCTATAATAATCCCATTTTCATATTGTAAAATTTTGCGTGCTAGCGCTTTCGATGGGAAAATATACATACAACTTTATAAAAAGTGATAATATGATGTGCTGCTGAATATTGCACTATGTTATAGTTCATTTTAAACACTGAAGTTTTAGCAATATTTCATTCAGACCAACAAGTTTAGAGAATTCCACTACATTTAGTTAATTATCTTTCTTAAGACCCATCATTCCTAATCAATCCTACAAAAAACAACACAAACTAGATTTTTCGTTTTAATTTTATTTTTATTAAATTCAACATTCATTCTTCAAATTACTTTATACTATATTAAGTAGCTTTTCCTCATTTGTTGAGTTGACTTTAATAGGAGACATTTTAATGGTACGATGAACTTTTCTATTGCATGCATTGAGTAAATCTTTATACATACCAATCCACTTATATGAACCATTAAAGCTAATTCTTTTCACATCATACCTTTCAATGATCTATTAAATCATTCTAATATTGATGCTTTCATATTAAGTAATGTTTAATCTTCTATTTATGTATGAGTTTTCCCAAGTATTTATTAAAAAATTCTTTAGAATCATCTGTTTGTAAGTTTTTTGGTACCCGTACCACTTCAAAAATATTTTCCATTGCCTTGGTTTTTAGAGTGCAGCTTTTATTTTCAGCTGTACTTTGAGAATGTGTCAATTACAGTCTTCAAAAATCAACAATTTCTATTTTCTGTAGAATAGTTCTACATTTCACCTAACTTAGCTCCATAAAACATCATATATTCCTCTCATTACATCTCTACAAGCACAAACAGTTGTTGAAATTTAATATGGACTTCGTTAACTAAATTCTTTTTTAAAGACATTGAATTGTTTCACAGATTTTTTCGAAAGTGTTGTGATCTACATCTTGCACTTTCAGCTATTTATACTAACATGTAGTTGATTTTCTAATCTATATATTTAACCGTAAACTCTTCAATTTGTTTTTAATTATTTACTTTTTAGAATTGCTTTTTCAATTTTATAACTGTCTTCTTTCTCTAATTTTATTTCACGTTGTAGTTCCTCAATTTGCATTTAAATATATTCTTGAATATTAATGCTTTTAGCTATATTATTAATTTGTCTTGTATTTTATCTTCATTCAGTTTAATGTAACTATCAACAATAGTTTGTATCTAATTCATTTATGCCTTCCAATACTGATAAGTCACTATAAATGTCTTCAGAATTGGAAGTCTATGAGTAAAATCATCGTCATCATCATTCTCAGTATTAACATCATTAAATATGATGGTATTATCAAATATTGTTCCTTCTACTAGTTTCTTTTGGGGTACTTGTCTACATCTTGAGTGAAGGTTTCTCAGGCTTTAAACTTGTATATTTTCAACTTCTGTCTTGATTTTACTTTCTTCTTTCATAAGAATTCTTTTAATATTTTTAGAACTATTTATGAATTCTTCTGCTATAGGTTTAAATGTATCTTTTAGTTGTTCACTTGTATCTATTTCACCAGTTTTTATACTACGAAGCTTTTTCTTCAACACATTTCTTGTCAACACCAACTGTTTTAAAATTTTCTCATCCAGGGCAAATAACAGGTATCAGCAATCATATCAGCTTTTCAGGAGCTGGTCTGGTTTTCAGATCAGCTTTTCAGGACCTGGTCTGGTTTTCAGATCAGCTTTACAGGACCTGGTCTGGTTTTCAGATCAGCTTATCAGGACCTGGTCTGGTTTTCAGATCAGCTTTTCAGGACCTGGTCTGGTTTTCAGATCAGCTTATCAGGACCTGGTCTGGTTTTCAGATCAGCTTTTCAGGACCTGGTCTGGTTTTCAGATCAGCTTTTCAGGACCTGGTCTGGTTTTCAGATCAGCTTATCAGGACCTGGTCTGGTTTTCAGATCAGCTTATCAGGAGCTGGTCTGGTTTTCAGATCAGCTTATCAGGAGCTGGTCTGGTTTTCAGATCAGCTTATCAGGAGCTGGTCTGGTTATCAGATCAGCTTATCAGGAGCTGGTCTGGTTTTCAGATCAGCTTATCAGGAGCTGATCTGATTTTTAGATCAGGTAACAGATCAGGCTATCAGGAGCTGTTCAGATTTTCATTTCAAGATATCTGAGTCAGATTTAGTTATCAGTGTACAAGTAGCTAGCCATTTATAACATTTATATACATGAAGTTTAAAGTCAGATGAAATACGAAAAAGTAAAGTTTTATCTAGTAAAATTATTTTCTATAACGATCATCGTTTAATTCACTATCTTTGCTTATAATCAAAAATCCATATTTATCCTTTCAACATGCTTTTTATTTTTCTCACCTAACTTAAACATTAAATATACATTATGATGATCTCTTATTAAATGTTTGGTGATTCTGGTGTAAGTTTTACATAAGTAGAATGAATCAACATTCTTATCTCTCCCCATACAAAAATATGCTTCCCATACGCATCATCGTTAAATATCATATTGGAATTACTTTGGACTGAAATAACAGATTCATTATCGGTAAATTGTGTAATATATTATTATTTTAATTGATGTAATTAATTTCTTCAGATATTTATATCTGGGGTGATATAAAGATTTTGAGTATAAATAAATGTTCTCAAAATTTAAGTCCATTAGGACTTTCTAGCAAGCCAATCATAGCGTTTTTTTTTCGTAATTTGACAGGTCAACTATTGTTGCACGAATAGAATTTGATATAAAGGAACTATGATTTATTTTTGAACTATCGTTCGATGAATCATCAATATTTCGTACCAAGAATTATTTATGTTGTTTTGACTAAGGGTATGAGTCAATATTTATAAAATCCATTTCATAAATATCAGCTCATGCTCATAGTTAAAACAAAGTATGCTTTAAGTGTTTAAAACCGCTATTACCATAAAAATGGTGGTTTTAAACACTTAAAATATACTTTGTTTTACTAACCGCATTTTATAACTGCATTTCATAAATATTGACGCATACTCATAATCAAAACAGCATATAAATATCCTTTGTTTTGACTATGAGTATGAGTCATTATCTCTTATTATAGAAAAATAAAATAGTATGATTATATGATATCAGAAATCATGTTTTCTAATATCATATAACCATACTATTTGATTCTTTCTATAATAATAGATAATATTTATGAAATGCATTTATTTACAAAATGCGATTAGTAAAACAACATAAATATAGGATGGTATGAAATTTTGATGATTCATCAATATTTCGTACCAAGGTATTTTTAGGTTGTTTTTACTATGAGTATGCGCCAATATTTATGAAATGTATTTCATAAATATTATCTCTTATTATAGAAAAATTAAAAATGTAGCTATACGATATCAGAAAATATTTTCTGAAATCGTATAGCTATATTATTTTATTTGTCCTATAATAAGAGATAATGGCCCCTACTCATAGTCAAAATAAAGAATATTTTAAGAGTTTCAAATCAGTATTATCATACAAAATACTGATTTTAAACTCTTACAGCATTATTTATAAAACTTATTAAGGCTTTGTAAAGGCTTTTTAAAACAAATTTTTTATAAAAATTTTTTCTTAAAAAGTCTTTATAAAGCCCTAATAAGTGTTATAAATAAGGCTGTTAAAATATACTTTGTTTTACTAACCACATTTTTGTAACTAAACGCATTTCATAAATATTGATCCATACTCATAGTCAAAACAAAGGATATTTTTATGCTGTTTTGATTATGAGTGTGGATCATTATCTCTTATTATAGAAAAAATAAACTAATGCAGCTATACGATTTCAGAAAATATTTTCTGATATGGTATAGCTGTATTAGTTTATTTTTTTATAATAAGAGATAATATTTATAAAATGTATTTAGCTACATAAATGCGGTTAGTAAAACAACCTAAAATACCTTGGTACGAAATATTGATGATTCATCGAACGATAGTTCAAAAATAAATCATAGTTCCCTTATATCAAATTCTATTCGTGCAACAATAGTTGACCTGTCAAATTACGAAAAAAAAACGCTATGATTGGCTTGCTAGAAAGTCCTAATGGACTTAAATTTTGAGAACATTTATTTATACTCAAAATCTTTATATCACCCCAGATATAAATATCTGAAGAAATTAATTACATCAATTAAAATAATAATATATTACACAATTTACCGATAGTGAATCTGTTATTTCAGTCCAAAGTAATTCCAATATGATATTTAACGATGATGCGTATGGGAAGCATATTTTTGTATGGGGAGAGATAAGAATGTTGATTCATTCTACTTATGTAAAACTTACACCAGAATCACCAAACATTTAATAAGAGATCATCATAATGTATATTTAATGTTTAAGTTAGGTGAGAAAAATAAAAAGCATGTTGAAAGGATAAATATGGATTTTTGATTATAAGCAAAGATAGTGAATTAAACGATGATCGTTATAGAAAATAATTTTACTAGATAAAACTTTACTTTTTCGCATTTCATCTGACTTTAAACTTCATGTATATAAATGTTATAAATGGCTAGCTACTTGTACACTGATAACTAAATCTGACTCAGATATCTTGAAATGAAAATCTGAACAGCTCCTGATAGCCTGATCTGTTACCTGATAAGCTGATCTAAAAATCAGATCAGCTCCTGATAAGCTGATCTGAAAACCAGACCAGCTCCTGATAAGCTGATCTGATAACCAGACCAGCTCCTGATAAGCTGATCTGAAAACCAGACCAGCTCCTGATAAGCTGATCTGAAAACCAGACCAGGTCCTGATAAGCTGATCTGAAAACCAGACCAGGTCCTGATAAGCTGATCTGAAAACCAGACCAGGTCCTGAAAAGCTGATCTGAAAACCAGACCAGGTCCTGAAAAGCTGATCTGAAAACCAGACCAGGTCCTGAAAAGCTGATCTGAAAACCAGACCAGGTCCTGAAAAGCTGATCTGAAAACCAGACCAGCTCCTGAAAAGCTGATATGATTGCTGATACCTGTTATTTGCCCTGGATGAGAAAATTTTAAAACAGTTGGTGTTGACAAGAAATGTGTTGAAGAAAAAGCTTCGTAGTATAAAAACTGGTGAAATAGATACAAGTGAACAACTAAAAGATACATTTAAACCTATAGCAGAAGAATTCATAAATAGTTCTAAAAATATTAAAAGAATTCTTATGAAAGAAGAAAGTAAAATCAAGACAGAAGTTGAAAATATACAAGTTTAAAGCCTGAGAAACCTTCACTCAAGATATAGACAAGTAGCCCAAAAGAAACTAGTAGAAGGAACAATATTTGATAATACCATCATATTTAATGATGCTAATACTGAGAATGATGATGACGATGATTTTACTCATAGACTTCCAATTCTGAAGACATTTATACTGACTTATCAGTATTGGAAGGCATAAATGAATTAGATACAAACTATTGTTGATAGTTACATTAAACTGAATGAAGATAAAATACAAGACAAATTAATAATATAGCTTAAAGCATTAATATTCAAGAATATATTTAAATGCAAATTGAGGAACAACAACGTGAAATAAAATTAGAGAAAGAAGACAGTTATAAAATTGAAAAAGCAATTCTAAAAAGTAAATAATGAAAAACAAATTGAAGAGTTTACGGTTAAATATATAGATTAGAAAATTAACTACATGTTAGTATAAATAGCTGAAAGTGCAAGATGTAGATCACAACACTTTCGAAAAAATCTGTGAAACAATTCAATGTCTTTAAAAAGGAATTTAGTTAACGAAGTCCATATTAAATTTCAACAACTGTTTGTGCTTGTAGAGATGTAATGACAGGAATATATGATGTTTTATGGAGCTAAGTTAGGTGAAATGTAGAACTATTCTACAGAAAATAGAAGTTGTTGATTTTTGAAGACTGTAATTGACACATTCTCAAAGTACAGCTGAAAATAAAAGCTGCACTCTAAAAACCAAGGCAATGGAAAATATTTTTGAAGTGGTACGGGTACCAAAAAACTTACAAACAGATGATTCTAAAGAATTTTTTAATAAATACTTGGGAAAACTCATACATAAATAGAAGATTAAAGATTACTTAATACGAAAGCATCAATATTAGAATGATTTAATAGATCATTGAAAGGTATGATGTGAAAAGAATTAGCTTTAATGGTTCATATAAGTGGATTGGTATGTATAAAGATTTACTCAATGCATGCAATAGAAAAGTTCATCGTACCATTAAAATGTCTCCTATTAAAGTCAACTCAACAAATGAGGAAAAGCTACTTAATATAGTATAAAGTAATTTGAAGGATGAATGTTGAATTTAAAAAAAAAATAAAATTAAAACGAAAAATCTAGTTTGTGTTGTTTTTGCAGGATTGATTAGGAATGATGAGTCTTAAGAAAGATAATTAACTAAATGTAGTGGAATTCTGGTCGGAATGAAATATTGCTAAACTTCAGTGTTTAAAATGAACTATAACATAGTGCAATATTCAGCAGCACATCATATTATCACTTTTTATAAAGTTGTATGTATATTTTCCCATCGAAAGCGCTAGCACGCAAAATTTTACAATATGAAAATGGGATTATTATAGAAGATCTTCACTCTATTTATTTCTTTAGCTATCAGATCTTTAGAAAATATAGATAAACTACGGAAATTGGACTTTGATATCCAATCTTTAAGAATGTACATGTGTATGAATAAGTATCAAACAAACTTAGTGAATGAATATACGCTTCAACTAGAATCATGCTGAAGCATGCATAAATTTTAAAATGTACAGTAAACAGATCTTAATTTATATCTGTATCTGTATGAGTATTACATAAATTTATAGAAAAAAAATGAAAGCATGCCGAAGCATGTATAATTTAAAAAAAAAAAAAAAAATCCTCACGTCATACAATTTTGTAAGCAAAGAAATTTTATGATTTTGTGGTCAATGAAATACATACATATGTATCTACTTTGTAAAAATTCAAAAGAGCGAACTGGTATATTCTAATAGTAAAGATTTTTAATTGTAACACTCTACATCTCGGACTCTTACGTCACTATCGATAGAAGCATGCTAAGGCATGCATACTAGCAAAATATATAAAGCTGTTAGAAGGTGATGAGAGAGCAATTGTATCTGGATCAACCCAACTCATGAATGTATTGTATTGAAAAATTCTCTCAAAACATAGATATTTCATTGTTTCTAACACTTTATGAATACACCAACGGTGAATTGCTGGTAGAGGTAACTGAGTTATTTGAGATCGATTTGATACAATAGTTGTATATTAAACATGCATTTCTTTGTATCTAAACTAATTTCTACATACCTAATGTATATACCCACCAAAAAAATTAGACAAAAATTCTCTATTCCAAGTAGTAAAATCTAAAAAAAGGAGTGGCACATTAGAAGAAAAAAAAATAAATAAAAATAGAGACTGACTGACCAACTAATACGTACACTCTGCCCGATGGGCACGTATCGTAGAAGAAGACCATAACAAAATATCTTCTTATAAAGAAGCATTGGAAGAAGTTAGACGTTTAGTTAAGTTTGCAGAAGAAGACTACACAGCATTTGAGCCCTTGAAATATTTAGAATGCTATTATGGGGAGAAAATTATTAAAGAAAATGAAAAAAAAAGTCATATAGAACATTAAATAAAAGCCATAGGTGCTCACCGTTCATAAAATAAACATATGTATATGTATCTTATTAATGTAAACATATTATCAGTATAAAGCAACAGAAATTTCGTCATACAAAGTCATCTTGTATCCTAGAGGAGCCGTCGATAGGGTATACCTAAATTATATGAAAACGAGTTCGTTTTCTGTTGATCGCTATTAAAGAAGAAAATATGTTTGTTCATTATGATTTAACTAATTTAAAAGTACATTTAAATTCAGTCTCATACCCGTACTTCTTAACATAAAAATTAAAAATAAATGTTATCCAATTCTATATTATACTATGTATCAAAAATTTCAAAAAAGCTGTTATATGAAAGAATCTCCAGCGCTTCTAACTGCATCAGAGTTTAAGAAAAAAAAAACTCCTTTTATTCAATTTAATAAAATTTTAATTTGAAGCAGTAAGCAAATACATCAGCTTACTGCATTCTTATTCATAATCGTATAATAGAATATATAACCCCTAAAGGACAAAGTCTAAAAGTCTTATAAATTAAGAAATATAGAAAATAACATAATTTTTATAAACGCGTAAAGTTGCAAAAGTAATTCAAATGATTTCATCGCAAAAAACAAACAAAAAGCAGCGATTGTTTTCAACAATTATGAAAATAATAATTACAATATAAAACTCCCTTTTGATTTCCAATGTTTATCAATAAAAAATAAAAAATAAGTAAGTTAACTAACAACAAAAAAAAAAAACTATCAGTACCTAAGCTGGAGTGCCGGATCAGTTTCATTTAAAAATGTTTATACATTTTCAAAAAGCAAAGCAAGCTTTCCAAAATAAATGTAGAAGGCTATAGCTAGAAAAAATTTTATACCCTATACTTTAAAAAACTGTAAATTAAGTATAAGAAATATTTCTATTATAGTTACTATTACTATAGAGTATGTAAGCACATATCTTCAAGAATTCAGTTTTACTTACAACAGAAAATCCTCACAAACTTTTAAGTAAACGCAGATAAAAATTAAAATGTTTTTAATTTCACCAACAACAGACATCACATGACAAAAAATAAAATAAAAAATGTATTCAAAGATTGAATTGAACACTTATTTGTATGTACATATATATGTACATACATACATACATACATACATACATAAAATCAATTTGTAGATATGTATGTATACATATCAAATTTCTTATCAATGCTTAAGTATTTATTAGATCTACATCATGAAAATATATGAAGCGTCGTTTAGTTAAAGCACAATGCAAATATAAACAATCCATACACTCAGGGAAAATCTGCAGCTTAAAAATAAGAATTCATCACATTAATTCAATAATTTTTAATATAATAGAAAATGTATATTGAGATATCTACAAACTAATGAGTTTAATAAATGAATACTGTAAATTAATATTTTGTCCATATTGAAATAAGAAATTTCAATATGACTAAACCTTCGCTAATGGTTCTTATTAATTCAGCATGGTTCTTACTGATTTCAAGTTGGTTTTTCTCTGTGTGTAGATAACTCTTTCAGTCAAAGAAGACGAATGTAGTTAAATAAACAAAATCTGTAATATAAACAAATTTCACACAGACTGACTTCAACGCGAGACAAATTTAAGCATGAGAAAATATAAAGCAATCGTAAGTATAAAAGCATACTAGGATTAGGGAAGTCCAGATATATGATAGTATTTTATAGTACCATATGTCGATATTGAAAACAATTTATTTCTACCTACACATAAATACCAGCTCAAATACACACACATAGCAGAATTCATATAAGAAATATCCAAGAAAATTTCAACAACACCCCACCTTTTGCAAATCATGACGAGCCTTAAATTCTCCCTCAGATATACATACACAAATTCCCATGATCATACATACATATACAATATATAAGATTAATCTCAACAACACAACACTCTCACCTACCTGAAATTACAGATAGTCTTAAACTTCTACAGACGTCTATACAGATAGATTCTCACGGCTACATATTACAAGAACACCTCGCCCCTAATAAATCACAATCATCTTAAATTCTTACAAAAATACATATATACATACATACACATAACCAATTTACCTCAACAACATTCTCACCCACCTCAAATCACGATCAGCCTTAAACTACTATAGACAGACACATCCACAAATCCCCATGGATACATATTACGTCAACAACCCTGCCCACCCAAATCATGGTCAGCCTTAAACTCCTACAGACATACAAACACACAGATTCCCCCGGTTGCATATTACTAGAACACCTCACCCCTCATAAATCACAATCAGCCTTAAGCTCCTACAGAAATACACACATTGAAATTCCTACAAACATACACATACACACACACACACACACATACACACACATTCACACACAACTACACACGCAATCGATCTACCTCAACTACACCCCGCCCCCTGCCAATCAAACCTTCACCTAAATTCTCACAGACAGACAGACACATCCACAAATTCCTATGGTTACATATTACGGCAACAACGCCGCCCACTCAAATCACGTCCAAATTCTCACAGTCTATCAACACGAACATTAGCATCAGAAAAAATAACTTTCACGTTTTCCCGTCGTCATTAGGAAAAATCTTTTTCCCGTCGGCATTTGAAAAATTATATTCATGTTTTGCCTTCGGCATTAGGAAAAATTAATAAACATGTTTTGCCGTCGGCATTTGAAAAAAATAATAATCATGTATTGCCGTCGGCATATACACTCATATGAAACCTCAAAAAAAAAAAAATCACCCGTTATCACAATTAATGTAACCCAAAAAAAAAAAAAAAATCACCCGTTCACACAAAGTTAATGTAAACAAAAAACTCCTAATGTAAACAAAAAACATCAAAGCGCCGCCGAAAACACAAATTTCCAAGAATTTTAAAATTTCAGCAACAATTTAACAATTTCAGCCACAATTTAACAATTTCAGCCCACAATTTAACAATTTCAGCAACAATTTCACAATTTTAATTGATCCAGGATGAACAGTTCACAACTACTCACGTTAAATTTTATGACCACGGCCCAGTCTACCTGGTTTAACAATCGATGCTTTCGAATTTTTCTTGTTCGTAACTCACCTAGGCCTAATTGTGTAACAAAACATAGCTCTGTAGTTAAAGCTCAAGTGCTTCATCAATTTGATGACTGTATCAGTGGTCAGTGTCAGTGAGTATGTTTTAAGAAATTCACTTTTTGGATCTCCATTTATCAGGAAACTTTCATTACACACTTTCAAACTTCGCATAAAATTTTATCATTTTACCATTGACAGGAACACAGTAGTTATGAGGGTGTTAAAGCGAATGTATATGTAAATATAGGCACTACGTCCATAGGCCGAGCTGGCCTGGAGCTTTATCGTGCACCTTGATCAAAATCAGGCAAACGTATACATACATATATAAAAAAAAGAGTAAAATGCATGCTTGTACGAACGTGCGTGTAAAAAATAGCATAAGTCCCAAATCACACTGTGCAAGTCTTACTGCTAAGCTGATTAGGGAGAGAGAGACGAGGGGAACAGCAACGTTTCTTTTCCCCCCGTCTCTCTCTCCTAATAAACTAATCAGCTTAGCAATAAGACTTGCATAGTGTAAATAGGGACTAACGAAGTAGCCATGGGCGGCCTTTTGTTTATCTTTGACTTAGATACTAATTTACTCATTATTGCAGCAAAACTAATGCAATAATGCAGTTAAAACTTTTAAAACGAATACAATTTAATAAACGTTTTCATATGACATTTAAGTCGTTTGAAAACGTTTGAAACTGTTTTATAAAATACATTTATTTTACGTAAGATAGAATTTTCGTTTTCAAATGTTTTACAAAATTCAAAATTAAAAACAAACCAAAAATTTCTGTTTGAAACGTTTCGTTCTGTTTTACAAAATTAGGCCATTAAGCTTAAATGACGCAGTTTGTTAAAATTTTGACAACAGTCAACTAACAGTTGCATGGATCAGTATTCCCTTTTCACTTAAGGCCGGGGCACAATGAATCCGTCATACGTTATACTTCGCCTTTTTCAAATGACATTATCGCAACGACGGAGAAGGCACAATGAGTACTTTATTGACGGAAGCATTTGAACAGCTTCAATAGGTTGATTCTCATTTTTATTTATAGGGCTGTTATATTCGGTGCGTGTCCGTCAATGCAAAGTACAAAAACTGGTCAACTTTTAACTTTTTGCATACGTTGAGTAGTTTGACAGATATTCAGGTATGTGATGAAAAACGATTTAGACACAAAAACAATTTGAAAACGATAAAAGGTGTGATATGTTTCTTATAGTCGTTTTGTCAATAATTTTAAAACTTGTCTTTCTTTCCAGACATTTTTGATAAATTTCTTTTCACAGTTCCAATAAGTGATTTATGTTTTATCTTCTAGTGTGCTTTTTAGAAGTCAGTAGTTTAAGATAAGCTCAAAAATGATACTAGAAATCTATCGGAATTCATCACACCTTTTCAAAATGATTGTTTTGAAATCGTTTTGAAAACGATCGTTTTCCATCACATAACTATTGGTTGGCTTTTTTGGTATGTTCTGAATTAGGTTTTTCTGTTTTGTGGCAGCAAAAATAAAATTAATCAAAAGAAATAAACGAAATAAATAAAAAAATTTTAATTTAATAAATAAAATGGAGAATTAACTTATTGAAGCTGTTCAAATGCTTCCGTCAATAAAGTATTCATTGTGCCAACCTTCTCCATCGTTGCGATAATGTCAGTTGAAAAAGGCGAAGTATAACGTATGACGGATTCATTGTGCCCCGGCCTTTAAATTTCACAAACTAGTGCTGAATACACATTGTGGCATTTTGTGTCATCACAATATTGTGTAACAGTGGCAACGTTTGTCATTTTCAATATTTTTCGTTGTTTGGCATTGCTTTACAAACAACAACACAATAGGTGTGTTTGTTTACTTTTTCACTGATGTGCAGGGAATGAGAAATTACTGCAAAATTTTTAAAATTTACTCTCAAAAAGAGCTGTTGCTGAGAAAAGTACTCGAACGAAAAAAATAGTAAAAATTAGTAAGATTAAGGAAACACCTGACTCAAAGTCCACATAGTAGGTGTGTTTTAATACTCTACATTGGGATCCTGCGGGATCCCAATTTGCACGAAAAGCGTTCCCGTACTCGAAAATTGGGTAAATGAGAGAGGTTTTGTGAGAGTAATTTTCTTCTTCTTCTTGAACGAAACAGCCCGTACTTTTTCTTCGTGCTAGTTTGGGCAAACACAAAATCTAGCAGCTGTTTGAAAAATAAACAATTACAAAGAAAAATTACATTTGCCTAAATACTAAAAAAAAATGGAGAAATGTATAAAAAAAATGTTTTAAAACTAATGGAAAACAAAGTTTTATAAGTTTTTAAATGAATTTAAGATAAAAAATACCTATATATGTAAGTATGCTGAATCATGTAAGTAAATACATGTAAATATAGCCACTACTGTAATACTTACATGAATAAGTAAAAATAATTAGTGTGATGATCGTAAAAGATAAGCAAGAATAATGTTTAACTATTAACTTGGGTAGAGTAATATAACTTCGTGCTAACCTAAATAGAAAAATGGAAAAACAGGGGAAATGAATAGTGATACTTATGTACATACGTATTTACCAAAGGTAAATCAATAATTGTACACAACAATCATTTCTCATATTCCGTTTCATTAAAATTTAAGTTAAATAGCTGATGTTAATAACAATCTCTATCCAAGTTGATAGACTAGGGTGCTGATGAAGTGCGTTGCTGCACAGAAAAATATCGGTATATCCCCCAGCTTAAAAGTCTAATTTAATTTTTCTTCTCTTCTTTAGAAACTCACATTAATTAATAAAAATATTTCATTCAATAAGAATTGAAATTACTTCTGATTAAAAAATTGGAAATTAATTTAATTTTAATAAAAATTACATGACTATTTTTTTTAATTTTGCTTTTTATCTTAAAATCAAGTAACCAGATATTTTACACTGAATAATTAAAATAATCCCCAAAATAAAATATATTACAAACTATGTATAATATCAGTTATTATTACTATACTTCATATATTATTTATTTTCTAATGACTTTCACAATTTTTATTTAACTTTTTTTAAAATGTTTACACTTTTCCTTTGCTTATTTTTGTTTGTTTACTTTTTGAATCATACATACATACGTTTTTATCTTACGACTCGTGAATTTTACTGCAAAAAATTCTGCAGTAAACATTTGCAAAATACTCAGTCAAGAACTGTCACTTTATTCTCTCTTTTGGGTAAAAGTACGAAATTTAGTAAAAATGCAGTAAAGTTGAGTAAAAAATTTTAAAAACTTTTGCGTACGCGAACACACCTAATGTGAACGACATCACAAAATGTCACGAAAGAAATTTCAAATGTGTAATCAGCATTATTCTAAATATTTGATAACTGAAATTCATATTGTTTTTCAGATGAAAATAAACCAAATTGCCAAATTGCATCATTCGACATCAATCGTAATTTCCATACAAACACAATTAAAATTGTATGAAAATTTTTTTAATATCGAATGCAGTAATTTGCCTCCAGATTCTATTTTCAATTTAGCTTTTACGAAAAATTAGAGATTGTACATTAGACACATTTTTGTTTCCCTTTTTAGAAAAACAAAAATTTTGCTCTTATAAACATAAAACTTTTCACAATGTACAATTACAAGCTAACAGGGACTTTAACGGCAAGTTTTGTATGAAGAACTGTCATTTAGGGCGACTTTTTGAGTTCAAGATTAGAAATTAAATTAACCTTAAACTTCATTTGTGATTTTTGGGTAGTCGATTATATGGGTTTACTTGCTAGTTTAAGCGGGCAATCTTGGTGGTTTAATTATGCATTAATATTGGCAACATACACTTGTGAAACATATAACTTTTTGTAAAAATTATATGATAAAATAATTTAAAAACACATAAATAAATATATATATATATATATATATATATATATATATATATATATATTATATTATTTATCTATTTCTAATAACACGAGCAATATTTTAATTGTAAATAATAAAACATGGCAGTTTCTTCTTCTTCCCACAAAGAATCAAAGTGTTTTGATAACATGTATGACTTTTACACGGAAAATGTTGCCACTATTTTGTTCCTCAGTATGGTAATACTACACATATTAAAAAAGTTTAAACTACCACTCAAAAATATCAAACTGAATTAATTTAAGATTAAGTTAATTTTCGGTTTAGGTAATTAGAGAAATAAAATAATCTTAATCTCGAACCCAAAAAGTCGCCCTTAAAATTCACTTTAACTCTTAATAATACATTAGCCCAATTCACAATCTTGTGCAAATGGTCTTGCATTGTAGCATGTGCAAAATGGTATAGTATACTGATACTCACCACTTAACAATTTGTAGGGGTGAGTATCAATATACTATACCAGAGCTATTCAACCTTTTTGGTTCGCGTACCACAAAACTCACAACCAACAATTCGCGTACCCCAAAAAAATTTTATGCGTATAAACAAGTATGGGCTCAATAAATAACCAAACAATTTTAAAATACGACCATATACGTACATAGGCATGTATAGAACATGCGAACATCTGTGCATATGGGTCGTTCTACAATAGAAATGCTTGGTATAATAAAAATGGAAATTCATGAAAAATACGTAAGTATACTTTTAGGATCAAACATAAACAAATACAACATATTGTTTTTTTTTATTGCATTACTTGGTTAGTTAATGAAAAAAAAATGCTAAAATTTTCCAAGATTTCGCGTACCAACTGGGAAAGTTTCGCGTACCCCAAGTGGTACGCGTACCACAGGTTGAATAGCCCTGTACTATACCATTTTGCACATGCTACGATGCAAGAACATTTGCACAAAACTGTGAATCGGGCTATTGTGAAATGGGACGGAAACAAGAAAGCTTTGTAATAGAAAAATATTGAATTGAACAATGGGAAAAATAACATCCCCACCCTACTTATGTTTTTTTTTTGCCATTTTCAAAAACAAAAAACCAAATATATTTTTAAAATAAAATATATAAATTTTTACAGCCTTATTTATAAAACTTAAAAAGGCTTAAAGGCTTTTTAAGAAAAATTTTGTATGAAAATTGATTTTAAAAAACCTTTATAAAGACTTTTTAAGTTTTATAAATAAGGCTGTTAAATAATATCAATAAGATCACTTTTAAAATATTTGTATTTAAGATTGTCGAATTATGAATATTTTTACAAAACAAAGATTGTTCCACAATAATATTAATTAATCTGAATCGAAAGAGTATTGTTAGTAAATAAATGTGGTTTCTAAAATGTATTGAACAAATTACTCGTAGTTATGATTTGTTAGTTTAACGGTAAGTATGAAACATTTTTCTAGAGATGATATTTAACAAAAACAAAGGGAATTTGAATGAGGATTAACTGGTCCAGTGACCGGCACTGCGAAAGAGAAACCTGTAAAATACAATTGGAATACAAAAATTCGGAATGAAAAAAACGCCTTTTTCTATTACGCATACAATGTCGTATTAATTTAACTTTCTCAAGACACATATGACATAAAGAATAATTTGGATGGAATTGTCCTGATAGAAATAAAACATGTTTACCCAAGTCTACGACGCACGTACATATGTATTTGTAGTATACAGACACATACATACATACTGTTACGTAAAAATATTCCTACAGGGTTAAAGCAAAGAACTATCTGGAAGTATTTAACTAAAGCACTAAACGTACACACATATTTACGTGCAAACACTATAGCAACAACAATAATTGTGTACATACATACACACATACAAATAAAAATGCGAGCACTTATGGTAACCACCCTGTACTACCAGTAGCACACCGCATTGCCAACATAAGAGTCGTTACTTTAAAATTCAAAAATAACGGCCAATCGAATTATCTACAAACGCCTAGAAGCAGCAACATGAATTTTCCCGATTGTGCTAGAGGACTGTTTGAACATCTGGCTACCATTAGTAAATGACAATACAGATGGCAGCATGTATAGATGCCATTACTAAGTACAGACATGTTATTACGCCACCTATCGGGTGAACATTCGAGAACCGGTTGCTGTACTATAAAAAGTGGCAGCATGTGCGAGAATAGATCAGTGCTAATCAGAAAGTATTCAACATAGACTACTTAATTAGACACGACACCGGCGAATTGAAGAAATTCGCTTTACCACGATTATTTGATAGAGATAGCAAATATGACTATTTTCTATGCCTTTCTCTGTCATATTATCGTGGTAAAATGACATTTAGTTATTTACCAAATAAAAATTTTCTTGGCAGGAATTGGCGCAAGTTGGATAAAAAATGAATTTGCGTCAAAATCCTTGCCAAAGTTGGTAATTTGTGGACAAAATTTAGTAGATTATTTTGTCCACATATTACCAACAGTGAGAAAAGTGCACAAAAACAACTGATGGTGAAAAAAACATGGATTACAAGGAGCATCACACAGCAAAAGTGAAAATGTAAGTATATATTTATTTTTTATTTTAGTTATTTTTAATAAATTTTAATAATTTATTCTTATTTTCCAGGAGGCACAGATTTAATATTGGTTGTCCTGCAGGATAGAATGTGGATTTGTTCCCGACGGAGCCAACTAAGTAAGTAATTTAGTGAAAGCTTCTGTGAAAAGTGAATTTTTTCAGGGAATTGTGGTTGGAATTTTGTACATTGGAAGGGACAAATGTGTTTTTATCCAATGTACAAGTGCTCGGTTAACATGTAGTGCAGAAAATATGTGTTCCTATCAATAATATCAAAAATACGCTCGCTTTTTGTTATTTTTAGAAGGAGCAAAGTAATATAAACTGCACGAGAATGTGTACATGTAAAGTGAATTGAAAGTGTGGAATTTTGTACATTGGAATTGACAATGATGTTCCTGTGCAATGTACATATTCTTTGGTTAACATGTCGCGGTGAAATTAAGTGCTTGGAACAATTGGATTTCAAATTTGTTCGCTTTGTGTTTTTTTGCAAGTGCTTGACACATATAACTAGTTTTTGTGACTAATGTGTACCTATAAGTGAAGTGTTTCTGTGGAATCATGTATATTGGAAAGGACAGTCATGTTCTTGTCCAATGTACAATGATACTGGCTAACAAACCGCAAAAAAGTGAAGTGGTTGGATCAATTGGAATCCAAATGTGTTCGAATTGTGTTCTTTTTTACTAGTACTTGGCAGAAATAAGACTAATGTGTGCCTATAAAGTGAATTGACAATGTGGAATCATGTACATTGGAAAGGACGATGATGGTCTTGTCCAATGTGCTATAACACAAGTGTGTAAGTCGCGAGAAAAAGAAGTTTTCGAATCAAACGCAAATGTATTCATTTTGTGTCCTACTTTAACTTGAGACAAAAATAGCACTTTTCATTAAATAAAAAGCCGTTTCACGCGCTCCAGAACAGTTCATAAAAGATTCAACTTTTGTTTTATAGATATAAAACCTTTGTTCTATAATTAAAAAGCCATTTTACTGCATGTTTTCCAAAAAAGTTAATTTCCTTAACTAAAAATACAATTTTAATAATGCTATTTTTAAATTTAAATTTTATTTTCATATGTGAACGTCAACAAGGAAACCTGGAAGAAACTAAATGAAATGTAGCAGCTACTATTCGACCCCTAAAAACAAACTGGAGAAAATAATACAGCTCCCAAAAGAAATCCGTTTAAGAAGGATGAAGGAAAACAACTTTAGACTTTGGTGGCATAAGTATGTATATGTATTTTTGTTTCAAATTATTAAACAAATTGATGAATTAAATCAATATATAATCTAATTTTGTTTTTGTTTACACGTGTATATAGTGCTGAGTTATTTTTGTAAACATTTAAGATAATAAAAAATTATATATTGTTATTAAAAAAATGAAAAACAAAAATTAGAAACAATCCCTTATTTTTTGAAGATTTTATTACTTCAAATTGGGGTGAGTATACGCTCAAGAAAGGAATAAGAATTACCTGCAATTGATTTGGATCCCCTATTATTAAAATAACTTATTTCTATTCCAAGTTAATACAAAAGTTTTAAAGAAAATCATTTATTTTCATAAAAAGTTATTACTTTTTCAATATAAATTTAATTTAATGCAAAAACCATTCTAAAAATGGATCTACAGTGGACCTATAAAGTTTCAGTACACGTTCCAATTTTTTAATAATGCTAGCATTTAGCATAATTAGCTTAATCGAATCAGATCTTTCTGGGTAAGTAGTTTTTAAAAAGAAAAGAGATATTTAAAAATAGTCCAGTCATAACCATAAACAAGTGGTGATGTACGTAAACCTTTTGGCATTATTTATGATTATATTAAAAATTTTTTAATATATCTTTTATTTCTAAAACTACTGACCCAAAAAGATCTGGCTCGATTACGTTAATTATGATAGTTAATAGCATTATTGAAAAATTTTAAGATTTACTGAAACTTTATATGTCCACTGTATAACTTGTTTTGTTTTAAACAATTTTTAAAGATAAAACAAATAAACAAATCAAATTCACGTTTGAGATGTATCTTTCGTAAATGATGCGTGCAACTGAAAGAAAAAAAATAGTTAATTAATATATGTGCATTCATACATATTAAAAAAAATACCTTGACATCGAAAAAGTGTTATCAAATTTTGCATTTCGTCCGAGGCTGATCCAGGTAGGCAGCTTTATATTCTCTGCAAGCAATAGTTTAATGATGTTCGCTTGCAAACGAATGTTTGATTTGGCTTTTTCTCGTTTATTGTACCTTTTTGTTGTTTATAGTACCGATAGTACCTTTTGAATCATTTCTTTCCAAGCTGTTTTACCATCTGGTAAAGGTGGGCCAGCCAAAGAAACATTGATTTCTGGAATAGTTTCGTGATCAGCTAATATTTCAAGCAACATATCATTGATTTTACTAGCCACAGATGGATGCATATGTTTGATCATTGTGTATAAAAATTCGACCAGTATTTCTTTCTGATCTTGTTGCATTTACCAACAAAGAGGCCAAAATATTTTCTGGAATAAATAAACGGTGAGAACAATTAATATTTTAAAATACCAAAATATTTTTGAAATAAAACTTACCGTTTTTATGCATTTACGAACCAAGCTAACTTGCTGGAACCTTCTGAACTGTTTTCGTGGCTCGGCCAAAGTAATATAAGGTGCAACACAACGTAGAGTATTAAGCATTTTTGTATGAACTTACGGATCCAAAAAACGTTGGCCGGGTCAAATTTTAGGCATGATAGTACGCGTACATTTTTATTTGGTAGCACTCTTAAACAAAAGCAGCTTTTAAGACGGCCCGGCCAAAGCAATATACGGTGCTGGAACAATTTGCTGCCCAGTTCTAGCACAAGCACACATGTGCAGCCCAGCGTGGAGTTATACGCACTTGTGTAGGCACTTGCGGCTCAAAACAAGTTGGCCGGGCACTATGTTAGGCACAAAGAAGACTCCAGCAGCATTATGTTAACATACTTGACCAAATTGTTGCATGCGTCGTGTAACGCCCATGTGCTGCACATATTGTGAGTCCAGATGAGCTTTACGAAACTATTTTCGTTGAGCTAATGCCGACTTTCTTGTGGCGTTCCAACAAGCTTAAACAACATGCACAACTTTAGCAATTATTTTATTTGCTACATCTTCCGAAGTGCGCAAACACGTTTCGTTTAGATGAGTCTTCATCATCGGTAGTAAATTTGTAGTTGCATATGTCCAAATAGTAGAATGTTAATGGCGGAGGACGACATGTTTTGGGAATTCAAAACCGGGAAAAAATAAAACCTAGGGCAACCCTGTTACAAATGGGGGGATTTTGGGGATTTTCATGCTGAGAGTTTCTTGGCTATGTGTGTGTGTGTGTGTGTGTGTGCGTGAGTTTGATTCTTTGTTTATGTGTATGTATACTTGTGTGCCCAGCTTTTGTTGTTATTGTAGAGAAACGTTGTGCGTACAGTGCATGGTTGTATGTATATGTGGGGTGTTGTATGTGTGTATGTGTGTGAGTTTGATTCTTTCTGTGTATGGGAATGTATGTACACTTGTGTGTACAGGTTTTGTTGTTGTTGTAGAGAAACGTTGTGCTTACAGTGGATGTATACATACAGTATATGTATGTGTGGGATGTTTGTGTATGTATGTGTGTGTGTGTATATGTGTGCGTTTTTGTATTTAATTGTATGTTTGTCGGTCTCAGATACTTTTGTCGTAGTGGCAGACAATCATTATACCCAGTAGGAAATGTCGATGGTGAAAATGTACTGAGTCGCTTTTGACTTTGTCACCAGTACTACTATATAATTATATCCCATTCAATAATTTTCACTATAGACATTTAGCATATGCTTGTCATTTAAAATCTACTAGTAACACTAAAACAATTGAATAGGTATGACTACGTGGTTCTTATTGGAACGTAGAGACATACCAACCAGACAGTTAGTTACTGTTATATTTCTATAATTTATGTACATACAAAAAGGTATGTATATTGACAAGTTGTTGCAAAATCTTTCCTTTTTACTGACAGATAGAATAAAACGTATTATACTATAATGGTCACTAGAATTTTAGTGTTGACACAAAGACACTTGATCCCTGTCTGACTGCAGGGTAGTGACAACGAATTCGTGTGTATGTAGAATCATTATTTTTGTTGTTGTGAGTTGTCGTTGCTATGCATATGTATGGTTATTGTGCTCGTATGTATGCATGAATTTTTTTATTTCTGGGGAAATATTCTAGTAGCTGCAGATAGTGGCAACCCTGATATCTGCTGAAAATGGAAGTGGAGAGGGAATGTATTTGATAATGTATGTGCATATATGTTTTTGGAGTAATGTACGTGATCGTATGGTGGGAGACGAAGGTGATGTTATGAAATCTTCGTTTATTTATTTAAGAAATATTGTTTCGGATTTCATGAAAGAGGAGTTTGAATTGCATAATATTATAAAATTTCATTATGTATGTATGTTTGTGTATTACGTGATCACTTCTTTGTGTATGTGTGTGCCAGTATGTAAATGATTTTCTCGCGCTGATATTTATATGTAGGTAGAAATAAATTGTTTTCAATATCGACATTTGGTACTATAAAATACTATCATATATCTGAACTTCCCTAATCCTAGTATGTTTTTATACATTAACGAAGGTTTATTCATATTGAAATTTCTTATTTCAATACGGAAAAATATTAATTTACAGTATTCATTTATTAAACTCATTAGTTTTTAGGTATTTCAATATACATTTTCTATTATATTGAAAATTATTGAATTAATGTGAAGCATTCTTATTTTTAAGCTGCATATTTTCACTGAGTGTATTGATTGCTTATCTATACATTGTGCTCTGACTAAACGACGCTTCATATATTTTCATGATGTAGATATGTAAGTATGATTGTTAAGATCTAATAAATACTTGAGCATTGCATGCAAATAATATTGGAGTATGTGGGCCAATCTAGATGAAACAGTCTAGTTAAATCATAGTCTCATGTAATGCAGTCAGGGATCATATCGTTTTCATACAACCATTCAATGCTGCACGATAAATATTCGTGTTTAAACGAATATGATCGTTCTTCTTAGGCACTCACAAATTGTATGCGAGTAGGCTATAACTATTCCATATGGGGTAGTTTTTGGGGTTAGCCCGATGTAATGCAACGTTGTACCATGTGGTCCAACCCCAGGACATCGCAATGTTAAATCGACCACCTTTTTTTCATATATTTGGAGTAGTTTTGGAGTACTCCAACTCCTCTTTGGACTAGTCCTTACATGCATGTATGGACTAGTCGCATTATCTGCAGGGTTGATAAGAAATTTGATATGTATACATACAAATTGATTTTATGTGTGTATGTATGTATGTATGTATGTACGTACATACAAATAAGAGTACAACTCAATCTTTGAATTCATTTTTTTTTTGTCTTGTGATATCTTTTTGTTGTGTATTATCTGAAATTAAAAACGTTGTTTTATCTGCATTTACTTAAAAGTTTGTGAAGATTTTCTGTTTTAAGTAAAACTGAATTCCTGAAGATACATACTCTATAGTAATAGTAACTATAATAGAAATATTTCTTATACTTAATTTACATTTTTTTAAAGTTGATGTAATGTTAGTTAGTCTACGTTTGACATTTTTGGGGGTATGCAATTTTTTCTAACTATAGCCTGTTTTCTTCACTTTCTACATTTATTTTTGGAAATCTTGCATTGGTTTTTTATAAAATTTATAAACATTTTTAAATGAAACTGATCCGGCACTCCAGCTTAGATACTGATAGTGTTTTTTTGTTTTTTGTTACTCAACTTGCTGTTTATTTTTTATTGATAAACATTTAAAATCAAAAGGGAGTTTTATATTGAAATTATTATTTTCATAATTGTTGAAAACAATCGCTACTTCTTTTGCGATGAAATCATTTGAATTACTTTTGAAACCTTACATGTTTATAAAAATTATGTTATTTTCTATATTGCTTAATTTATAAGACTTTTAGAATTTGTACTTTGGTGGTTATATTTTTTATTATACGATTATGAATAAGAATGCACTAAGTTGATGTCTTTTCTTACTGTTTCAAATTAAAATTTTATTCAACTGAATAAAAGGAGATTTTTTCTTAAACTCTAATGCAGTTAGAAGCGCTGGAGATTCTTTCATATAACAGCTTTTTTGGAATTTTTGATACATAGTATAATATAGAATTGGATAACATTTATTTTTAATTTTTATGTTAAGAAGTACGGATATGAGACTGAATTTAAATGTACTTTTAAATTAGTTAAATCATAATGAACAAACATATTTTCTTCTTTAATAGCGATCAACAGAAAACGAACTCGTTTTCATATAATTTAGGTATACCCTTGCGACGGCTCCTCTAGGATACAAGATGACTTTGTATGACGAAATTTCTGTTGCTTTATACTGATAATATTCTTACATTAATAAGGTACATATACATATGTTTATTTTATGAAGGGTGAGCACCTATGGCTTTTATTTAATGTTCTAAATATATGATTTTTTTTTTTTCATTTTATTAAAGTTCAGCGTATTGTATATATATTTCTGAAATGTTTAAGTGTGTTTTGTGTGCCCATCGGAGAGAGTGTACGTATTAGTTGGTCAGTCAGTCTCTATTTTTATTTATTTTATTTTTTTTTCTTCTAATGTGCCACTCCTTTTTCCAGATTTTACTACTTGGAATAGAGAATTTTTGTATAATTTTTTGCTGGGTATATACATTAGGTATGTAGAAATTATTTTAGATACAAAGAAATGCATGTTTAATAAACAACTATTGTATCAAATCGAGCTCAAATAACTCAGTTACCTCTACCAGCAATTCACCGTTGGTGTTTTCATAAAGTGTTAGAAACAATGAAATATCTATGTTTTGAGAGAATTGTTCCCCTCAAGTATTTCTACATGAGGTTTGAGGGGTCAATCACTGTCGCATTCATATGTAATGATTATTCACTTAAAAAAGGTCATCATCACCATCAATCATCTCCGTATACAATACATTCATGAGTTGGGTTGATCCAGATACAATTGCTGTCTCATCACCTTCTAACAGCTTTATATATTTTGCTAGTATGCATGCCTTAGCATGCTTCTATAGATAGTGACGTAAGAGTCCGAGATGTAGAGTGTTACAATTAAAAATCTTTACTATTAGAATTTACCAGTTCGCTCTTTTGAATTTTTACAAAGTAGATACATATGTATGTATTTCATTTATCACAAAATCATAAAATTTCTTTGCTTACAAAATTGTATGACGTGAGGATTTTTTTGTTTTTTCGAAATTATGTTTCGGCATGCTTTCATTTTTTTTTTTCTATAAATTTATGTAATACTCATACAGATACAGATATAAAGTAAGATCTGTTTACTGTATATTTTAAAATTTATGCATGCTTCAGCATGATTCTAGTTGAAGCGTATATTCATTCACTAAGTTTGTTTGATACTTATTCATACACATGTACATTCTTAAAGATTGGATATCAAAGTCCAATTTCCGTAGTTTATCTATATTTTCTAAAGATCTGATAGCTAAAGAAATAAATAGAGTGAAGATCTTCTATAATAATCCCATTTTCATATTGTAAAATTTTGCGTGCTAGCGCTTTCGATGGGAAAATATATATACAACTTTATAAAAAGTGATAATATGATGTGCTGCAGAATATTGCACTGAAGTTTTAGCAATATTTCATTCAGACCAACAAGTTTAGAGAATTCCACTACATTTAGTTAATTATCTTTCTTAAGACCCATCATTCCTAATCAATCCTACAAAAAACAACACAAACTAGATTTTTCGTTTTAATTTTATTTTTATTTTTATTAAATTCAACATTTTGCACATCTTTAAATTACTTTATACTATATTAAGCAGCTTTTTCTCATTTGTTGAGTAAACTTTAATCGGAAGCATTTTAATGGTGAGATGAATTTTTCTATTTTATGCACTAAGTAAATCTTTTTATATACCAATCCACTTATATGAACCATTAAAGCTAATTCTTTTCACATCATTCCTTTTAATGCTCAATTAAATCATTGTACTATTGATGCTTTCATAATGCTATATGTTGAGTAGTGATTAATGTTGTATTTATGCATTAATTTTCCAAAGTGTTTGTTGAAAAATTCTTTGCCATCATCTGTTTGTAAGTTTTTTTGGTACTCGTACCACTTCAAAAATATTTTCCATTCCCTTGGTTTTTAGAGTACAGCTTTTATTTTCAGCTGTACTAAACTTTGAGAATGTGTCAATTACAGTCTTCAAAAATCAACAATTTCTATTTTCTGTAGAATAGTTCTCCATTTCACCTAACTTAGCTCCATAAAACTTCATATATTCCTTTCATTGCATCTCTACAAGCACAAACAATTGTTGAGATTTAATATGGAGTTCGTTTACTAAATTTCTTTTTAAAGACATTGAGTTGTTTCACAGATTTTTTCAAAAATGTTGTGATCTACATCTTGCACTTTCAGCTATTTATAATTACTAACATGTAGTTAATTTTCTAATCTATATATTTAACCGTAAACTCTTCAATTTGTTTTTAATTATTTAATTTTTAGAATTGCTTTTTCAATTTTATAACTGTCTTCTTTCTCTAATTTTATTTCACGTTGTAGTTCCTCAATTTGCATTTAAATATATTCTTGAATATTAATGCTGTAAGCTATATTATTAATTTGTCTTGTATTTTATCTTCATTCAGTTTGAGGTAACTATCAACAATAGTTTGTATCTAATTCATTTATGCCTTCCAATACTGATAAGTCAGTATAAATGTCTTCAGATTTGGAAGTCTATGAGTAAAATCATCGTCATCATCATTTTCAGTATTAGCATCATTAAATATGATGGTATTATCAAATATTGTTCCTTCTACTAGTTTCTTTGGGGTACTTGTCTATATCTTGAGTGAAGGTTTCTCAGGCTTTAAACTTGTATATTTTCAACTTCTGTCTTGATTTTACTTTCTTCTTTCATAAGAATTCTTTTAATATTTTTTGAACTATTTATGAATTCTTCTGTTATAGGTTTAAATGTATCTTTTAGTTGTTCACTTATATCTATTTCACCAGTTTTTTACTACGAAGCTTTTTCTTCAACACATTTCTTGTCAACACCAACTGTTTTAAAATTTTCTCATCCATGGTTGCTAAGGGCAAATAACAGGTATCAGCAATCAGATCAGCTTTTCAGGTCCTGGTTTGGTTTTCAGATCAGCTTATCAGGACCTGGTCTGGTCTTCAGATCAGCTTATTAGCACCTGGTCTGGTTTTCAGATCAGCTTATCAGGACCTGGTTTGGTTTTCAGATCAGCTTGTCAGGACCTGGTCTGGTTTTCAGATCAGCTTTTCAGGACCTGGTCTGGTTTTCAGATCAGCTTTTCAGGACCTGGTCTGGTTTTCAGATCAGCTTATCAGGACCTGGTCTGGTTTTCAGATCAGCTTTTCAGGACCTGGTCTGGTTTTCAGATCAGCTTTTCAGGACCTGGTCTGGTTTTCAGATCAGCTTATCAGGACCTGGTCTGGTTTTCAGATCAGGCTATCAGGATCTGGTCTGGTTTTCAGATCAGCTTATCAGGAGCTGGTCTGATTTTCAGGTCAGCTTATTAGGAGCTGGTCTGATTTTCAGGTCAGCTTATTAGGAGCTGGTCTGGTTTTCAGGTCAGATGAAATAACTAAAGTCTATCTTTTACTAGCAGTATTTTTTTTCTATAACGCAAATCGTCTAATTCAATATATTTGCTTATAATCAAAAATCCATATTTATCCTTCCAACACTCCACAAATTTTTTAAAACTTGTCAAAATTCATATTACTGCCAACATGAACCTTGTAAACATGCTTCATATTTTTCTCATCTTACTTAAACATTATAATTACATTTGCATTGTCTCTTATTAAATGCTTATAGCCATATTCATAAAAATTTTAAACAGCATTTCAAATGTTTGAGCAAAATTCGATAAAATTGTATTCATAATAGAATATTAGCTTAAAAACGTTTTTTAACCTGCGTAAATCAACAAATCTTATAAATTAAATGCACCCATACTTAAAATAATTTTGAGCTGACGTCGTTCTAGTTTTGCTTCTTGTTTATTTATATTTTTAACTTTGTCTGTATGTATGTATGTATGCATGTATTAAGAATTATGCTTATGTTTGGCACAAGTAGAATGAGTCATCATTCTTCTGTCGCCCCATACAAAAATATACACGTACACGTACATATGTATGTATATTATTCTGCTTTCCACATGCAACATCAGCAAATATCATAATTGAAATGTATTAAGCTTCATTACCAGAAAAAAATAAATGTATAATAACCCATTCTTTTAATTATGAAATTATGTAATTTCTTTAACTATTCATATTTGTAGTAGTATATAGATAATTTTAGTATAAATATATGTTTTTAAACCTCAGATAGTAGTAGGGAACTGTTCATCCGGTGGCAATTAAAATTGTTAAATTGTGGCTGAAATTGTTAAATTTGGGTAATTAAAAATTGAAAATTTTAAAATTCTTGAAATTTGATACCCACGAGGGTGGTTCAATAAGTCCTTTAAATATTTTTCGAGGGTGGTTCAATAAGTCCGTCTTTTATTTTTTGTTTATATTACGAGTTTTTGTTTACATTAAGTCTATGTCTGTCTGTCTGCCTGACCGTGGAAATTTGAGTCTGTCAGTGATTTGGGTTGTGTAATAATTTCTGGGTGTCCTTTGTCGGAGTTATGGGTAATGAAACTTTAAAATTTTAATCTACACCGAAATGTCCAGTTCCCTACTACTATCTGAGGTTTAAAAACATATATTTATACTAAAATTATCTATATACTACTACAAATATGAATAGTTAAAGAAATTACATAATTTCATAATTAAAAGAATGGGTTATTATACATTTATTTTTTTCTGGTAATGAAGCTTAATACATTTCAATTATGATATTTGCTGATGTTGCATGTGGAAAGCAGAATAATATACATACATATGTACGTGTACGTGTATATTTTTGTATGGGGCGACAGAAGAATGATGACTCATTCTACTTGTGCCAAACATAAGCATAATTCTTAATACATGCATACATACATACATACAGACAAAGTTAAAAATATAAATAAACAAGAAGCAAAACTAGAACGACGTCAGCTCAAAATTATTTTAAGTATGGGTGCATTTAATTTATAAGATTTGTTGATTTACGCAGGTTAAAAAACGTTTTTAAGCTAATATTCTATTATGAATACAATTTTATCGAATTTTGCTCAAACATTTGAAATGCTGTTTAAAATTTTTATGAATATGGCTATAAGCATTTAATAAGAGACAATGCAAATGTAATTATAATGTTTAAGTAAGATGAGAAAAATATGAAGCATGTTTACAAGGTTCATGTTGGCAGTAATATGAATTTTGACAAGTTTTAAAAAATTTGTGGAGTGTTGGAAGGATAAATATGGATTTTTGATTATAAGCAAATATATTGAATTAGACGTTTTGCGTTATAGAAAAAAAATACTGCTAGTAAAAGATAGACTTTAGTTATTTCATCTGACCTGAAAACCAGACCAGCTCCTAATAAGCTGACCTGAAAATCAGACCAGCTCCTAATAAGCTGACCTGAAAATCAGACCAGCTCCTGATAAGCTGATCTGAAAACCAGACCAGATCCTGATAGCCTGATCTGAAAACCAGACCAGGTCCTGATAAGCTGATCTGAAAACCAGACCAGGTCCTGAAAAGCTGATCTGAAAACCAGACCAGGTCCTGAAAAGCTGATCTGAAAACCAGACCAGGTCCTGATAAGCTGATCTGAAAACCAGACCAGGTCCTGAAAAGCTGATCTGAAAACCAGACCAGGTCCTGAAAAGCTGATCTGAAAACCAGACCAGGTCCTGACAAGCTGATCTGAAAACCAAACCAGGTCCTGATAAGCTGATCTGAAAACCAGACCAGGTGCTAATAAGCTGATCTGAAGACCAGACCAGGTCCTGATAAGCTGATCTGAAAACCAAACCAGGACCTGAAAAGCTGATCTGATTGCTGATACCTGTTATTTGCCCTTAGCAACCATGGATGAGAAAATTTTAAAACAGTTGGTGTTGACAAGAAATGTGTTGAAGAAAAAGCTTCGTAGTAAAAAACTGGTGAAATAGATATAAGTGAACAACTAAAAGATACATTTAAACCTATAACAGAAGAATTCATAAATAGTTCAAAAAATATTAAAAGAATTCTTATGAAAGAAGAAAGTAAAATCAAGACAGAAGTTGAAAATATACAAGTTTAAAGCCTGAGAAACCTTCACTCAAGATATAGACAAGTACCCCAAAGAAACTAGTAGAAGGAACAATATTTGATAATACCATCATATTTAATGATGCTAATACTGAAAATGATGATGACGATGATTTTACTCATAGACTTCCAAATCTGAAGACATTTATACTGACTTATCAGTATTGGAAGGCATAAATGAATTAGATACAAACTATTGTTGATAGTTACCTCAAACTGAATGAAGATAAAATACAAGACAAATTAATAATATAGCTTACAGCATTAATATTCAAGAATATATTTAAATGCAAATTGAGGAACTACAACGTGAAATAAAATTAGAGAAAGAAGACAGTTATAAAATTGAAAAAGCAATTCTAAAAATTAAATAATTAAAAACAAATTGAAGAGTTTACGGTTAAATATATAGATTAGAAAATTAACTACATGTTAGTAATTATAAATAGCTGAAAGTGCAAGATGTAGATCACAACATTTTTGAAAAAATCTGTGAAACAACTCAATGTCTTTAAAAAGAAATTTAGTAAACGAACTCCATATTAAATCTCAACAATTGTTTGTGCTTGTAGAGATGCAATGAAAGGAATATATGAAGTTTTATGGAGCTAAGTTAGGTGAAATGGAGAACTATTCTACAGAAAATAGAAATTGTTGATTTTTGAAGACTGTAATTGACACATTCTCAAAGTTTAGTACAGCTGAAAATAAAAGCTGTACTCTAAAAACCAAGGGAATGGAAAATATTTTTGAAGTGGTACGAGTACCAAAAAAACTTACAAACAGATGATGGCAAAGAATTTTTCAACAAACACTTTGGAAAATTAATGCATAAATACAACATTAATCACTACTCAACATATAGCATTATGAAAGCATCAATAGTACAATGATTTAATTGAGCATTAAAAGGAATGATGTGAAAAGAATTAGCTTTAATGGTTCATATAAGTGGATTGGTATATAAAAAGATTTACTTAGTGCATAAAATAGAAAAATTCATCTCACCATTAAAATGCTTCCGATTAAAGTTTACTCAACAAATGAGAAAAAGCTGCTTAATATAGTATAAAGTAATTTAAAGATGTGCAAAATGTTGAATTTAATAAAAATAAAAATAAAATTAAAACGAAAAATCTAGTTTGTGTTGTTTTTTGTAGGATTGATTAGGAATGATGGGTCTTAAGAAAGATAATTAACTAAATGTAGTGGAATTCTCTAAACTTGTTGGTCTGAATGAAATATTGCTAAAACTTCAGTGCAATATTCTGCAGCACATCATATTATCACTTTTTATAAAGTTGTATATATATTTTCCCATCGAAAGCGCTAGCACGCAAAATTTTACAATATGAAAATGGGATTATTATAGAAGATCTTCACTCTATTTATTTCTTTAGCTATCAGATCTTTAGAAAATATAGATAAACTACGGAAATTGGACTTTGATATCCAATCTTTAAGAATGTACATGTGTATGAATAAGTATCAAACAAACTTAGTGAATGAATATACGCTTCAACTAGAATCATGCTGAAGCATGCATAAATTTTAAAATATACAGTAAACAGATCTTACTTTATATCTGTATCTGTATGAGTATTACATAAATTTATAGAAAAAAAAATGAAAGCATGCCGAAACATGTATAATTTCGAAAAAAAAAAAAAATCCTCACGTCATACAATTTTGTAAGCAAAGAAATTTTATGATTTTGTGATAAATGAAATACATACATATGTATCTACTTTGTAAAAATTCAAAAGAGCGAACTGGTAAATTCTAATAGTAAAGATTTTTAATTGTAACACTCTACATCTCGGACTCTTACGTCACTATCTATAGAAGCATGCTAAGGCATGCATACTAGCAAAATATATAAAGCTGTTAGAAGGTGATGAGACAGCAATTGTATCTGGATCAACCCAACTCATGAATGTATTGTATACGGAGATGATTGATGGTGATGATGACCTTTTTTAAGTGAATAATCATTACATATGAATGCGACAGTGATTGACCCCTCAAACCTCATGTAGAAATACTTGAGGGGAACAATTCTCTCAAAACATAGATATTTCATTGTTTCTAACACTTTATGAAAACACCAACGGTGAATTGCTGGTAGAGGTAACTGAGTTATTTGAGCTCGATTTGATACAATAGTTGTTTATTAAACATGCATTTCTTTGTATCTAAAATAATTTCTACATACCTAATGTATATACCCAGCAAAAAATTATACAAAAATTCTCTATTCCAAGTAGTAAAATCTGGAAAAAGGAGTGGCACATTAGAAGAAAAAAAATAAAATAAATAAAAATAGAGACTGACTGACCAACTAATACGTACACTCTCTCCGATGGGCACACAAAACACACTTAAACATTTCAGAAATATATATACAATACGCTGAACTTTAATAAAATGAAAAAAAAAAAAGATCATATAGAACATTAAATAAAAGCCATAGGTGCTCACCCTTCATAAAATAAACATATGTATATGTACCTTATTAATGTAAAAATATTATCAGTATAAAGCAACAGAAATTTCGTCATACAAAGTCATCTTGTATCCTAGAGGAGCCGTCGCAAGGGTATACCTAAATTATATGAAAACGAGTTCGTTTTCTGTTGATCGGTATTAAAGAAGAAAATATGTTTGTTCATTATGATTTAACTAATTTAAAAGTACATTTAAATTCAGTCTCATATCCGTACTTCTTAACATAAAAATTAAAAATAAATGTTATCCAATTCTATATTATACTATGTATCAAAAATTCCAAAAAAGCTGTTATATGAAAGAATCTCCAGCGCTTCTAACTGCATTAGAGTTTAAGAAAAAATCTCCTTTTATTCAGTTGAATAAAATTTTAATTTGAAACAGTAAGAAAAGACATCAACTTAGTGCATTCTTATTCATAATCGTATAATAAAAAATATAACCACCAAAGTACAAATTCTAAAAGTCTTATAAATTAAGCAATATAGAAAATAACATAATTTTTATAAACATGTAAGGTTTCAAAAGTAATTCAAATGATTTCATCGCAAAAGAAGTAGCGATTGTTTTCAACAATTATGAAAATAATAATTTCAATATAAAACTCCCTTTTGATTTTAAATGTTTATCAATAAAAAATAAACAGCAAGTTGAGTAACAAAAAACAAAAAAACACTATCAGTATCTAAGCTGGAGTGCCGGATCAGTTTCATTTAAAAATGTTTATAAATTTTATAAAAAACCAATGCAAGATTTCCAAAAATAAATGTAGAAAGTGAAGAAAACAGGCTATAGTTAGAAAAAATTGCATACCCCCAAAAATGTCAAACGTAGACTAACTAACATTACATCAACTTTAAAAAAATGTAAATTAAGTATAAGAAATATTTCTATTATAGTTACTATTACTATAGAGTATGTATCTTCAGGAATTCAGTTTTACTTAAAACAGAAAATCTTCACAAACTTTTAAGTAAATGCAGATAAAACAACGTTTTTAATTTCAGATAATACACAACAAAAAGATATCACAAGACAAAAAAAAAATGAATTCAAAGATTGAGTTGTACTCTTATTTGTATGTACGTACATACATACATACATACATACACACATAAAATCAATTTGTATGTATACATATCAAATTTCTTATCAACCCTGCAGATAATGCGACTAGTCCATACATGCATGTAAGGACTAGTCCAAAGAGGAGTTGGAGTACTCCAAAACTACTCCAAATATATGAAAAAAAGGTGGTCGATTTAACATTGCGATGTCCTGGGGTTGGACCACATGGTACAACGTTGCATTACATCGGGCTAACCCCAAAAACTACCCCATATGGAATAGTTATAGCCTACTCGCATACAATTTGTGAGTGCCTAAGAAGAACGATCATATTCGTTTAAACACGAATATTTATCGTGCAGCATTGAATGGTTGTATGAAAACGATATGATCCCTGACTGCATTACATGAGACTATGATTTAACTAGACTGTTTCATCTAGATTGGCCCACATACTCCAATATTATTTGCATGCAATGCTCAAGTATTTATTAGATCTTAACAATCATACTTACATATCTACATCATGAAAATATATGAAGCGTCGTTTAGTCAGAGCACAATGTATAGATAAGCAATCAATACACTCAGTGAAAATGTGCAGCTTAAAAATAAGAATGCTTCACATTAATTCAATAATTTTCAATATAATAGAAAATGTATATTGAAATACCTAAAAACTAATGAGTTTAATAAATGAATACTGTAAATTAATATTTTTCCGTATTGAAATAAGAAATTTCAATATGAATAAACCTTCGTTAATGTATAAAAACATACTAGGATTAGGGAAGTTCAGATATATGATAGTATTTTATAGTACCAAATGTCGATATTGAAAACAATTTATTTCTACCTACATATAAATATCAGCGCGAGAAAATCATTTACATACTGGCACACACATACACAAAGAAGTGATCACGTAATACACAAACATACATACATAATGAAATTTTATAATATTATGCAATTCAAACTCCTCTTTCATGAAATCCGAAACAATATTTCTTAAATAAATAAACGAAGATTTCATAACATCACCTTCGTCTCCCACCATACGATCACGTACATTACTCCAAAAACATATATGCACATACATTATCAAATACATTCCCTCTCCACTTCCATTTTCAGCAGATATCAGGGTTGCCACTATCTGCAGCTACTAGAATATTTCCCCAGAAATAAAAAAATTCATGCATACATACGAGCACAATAACCATACATATGCATAGCAACGACAACTCACAACAACAAAAATAATGATTCTACATACACACGAATTCGTTGTCACTACCCTGCAGTCAGACAGGGATCAAGTGTCTTTGTGTCAACACTAAAATTCTAGTGACCATTATAGTATAATACGTTTTATTCTATCTGTCAGTAAAAAGGAAAGATTTTGCAACAACTTGTCAATATACATACCTTTTTGTATGTACATAAATTATAGAAATATAACAGTAACTAACTGTCTGGTTGGTATGTCTCTACGTTCCAATAAGAACCACGTAGTCATACCTATTCAATTGTTTTAGTGTTACTAGTAGATTTTAAATGACAAGCATATGCTAAATGTCTATAGTGAAAATTATTGAATGGGATATAATTATATAGTAGTACTGGTGACAAAGTCAAAAGCGACTCAGTACATTTTCACCATCGAAATTTCCTACTGGGTATAATGATTGTCTGCCACTACGACAAAAGTATCTGAGACCGACAAACATACAATTAAATACAAAAACGCACACATATACACACACACATACATACACAAACATCCCACACATACATATACTGTATGTATACATCCACTGTAAGCACAACGTTTCTCTACAACAACAACAAAACCTGTACACACAAGTGTACATACATTCCCATACACAGAAAGAATCAAACTCACACACATACACACATACAACACCCCACATATACATACAACCATGCACTGTACGCACAACGTTTCTCTACAATAACAACAAAAGCTGGGCACACAAGTATACATACACATAAACAAAGAATCAAACTCACGCACACACACACACACACACACACATAGCCAAGAAACTCTCAGCATGAAAATCCCCAAAATCCCCCCATTTGTAACAGGGTTGCCCTAGGTTTTATTTTTTCCCGGTTTTGAATTCCCAAAACATGTCGTCCTCCGCCATTAACAATCTACTCCAAATGTTCCAAATGCCGGGAAGGTATCACAATGGCCTTAGATTTTTTTGCAAACACTTTGTAATTGCTTAAATATCTCACATTATTTGGGCAACAATTTACAGTCAGCAGCTGAGGAATACCACTGGCTTTCAATTACACACTTTAATATGTTAAAAACACATCTATTTTTTATAAATTTTTAATTAAAATTTTTCACTTTTGCACAATTTTTGTGAATTTTATTTTCCAGTTTTTTATGAACATATGTTTGCAAATGCAGTATATAGCTATTGCTTTTTATACATGTAGAAAACGATTTTTTCTCTCATTTAAATAATCGTGGTAAAACAGCGAATTCAACGCCAACCAGCTGTTATCGCATTTTCGCTTAACTCAGAAGTGAGAATTCTGGTCCATATTCTGTGGTATTCATGTTAAGACCTCGTTGAAAGTGGATAATAACGATAAGAAGTAGTTAAGTAAAGACAAGTTGTAATTTGCTTCGTTAAGAATAAAAGGAAAAACAGTACCAAATAAAAATTGTGTTATTTATTTTTATTTTTTGAGCAATCAAAAGAACTCACACGTTTAATAAAATTTAAACGTAACAATACATACATACATATTTGTTTTGTGAAAAAATTTATATTTTTTCTCTAGTGCACTTTTTAGTAAATATTTTTCGATTAAATAATTTGATTCAAATATTTTATTTTCGATATTAGCAATAGTTAATTATTTTATTCTACACTGAACCAAAAACAAAACGTCCTTAAAACATGAATTTTGCGTTAGTGTGTTAGTTGAAACATAAACAATATGATACAAAACAAATGAGAAAAAATATTACAAAAATTAAATAATATTTGGTACGAATATGCAAAATTATGAGAAAATTATTCAACGGCTTCCATCTGTTTCCGAAAATTATTTGCGAATTTTTGCAATATGTAAAACAAAATTTTTTCGAGCAGTTGACCTTGTAAAATTTTAAGGCTTTGAAATTTATTTGCAAATTTTCTTAAGTTTTGCGATCAGGTAATTTTTGATAAAACTTATTGCTCTTGTGTGTAATTTTAACACAATAGGATTGAATCAAGCCACATCATTGTCTGATTGAAGTATTTTTGTTGTTGCAGTTTTTGCTTTTTTTTACACATTTGGCGACTTTTATTTTATATCACACTTTGCTATCATTTTGGCATTATCAAGTTTTTTTTTAATTTGAAATTTATTTGCTGGTGCTTCAGCGTTGTCTATATATTTCATTGTTGCTGTAACAAATCATCAGTAGACTTCAACCACACATTTTGAATAGTCACAAACCTCTTATCTTATGCACAGACTTTCAAGAACTATTCGCTGGGTTTTTTGTATTAGTTTCTAAGCCTACTACGCTTATTTTTCTTTTGTGATTTTCAAAAAATATTATTATTTGTGAATTCTCAGATAGTTCTTGAAAGTCTGTGCATAAGATAAGAGGTTTGTAACTATTCAAAATGTGTGGTTGAAGTCTACTGATGATTTGTTACAGCAACAATGAAATATATAGACAACGCTGAACCACCAGCAAATAAATTTCAAATTAAAATAAACTTCTGACAATATGTCGAATAATAAATTTCTTGAATTATCAAGTTTTTGCAAACTTTCATTTTCGCAAATTTTTCCGATTTTTTGGAATTTCTTATATTTTTAGGTATTTATGTGTTATTTTAGGGCTAGCCTTTTTACCATTTTACCGATTTTTAATACATCTATCTATTTGTGCAATAAAAGTGATTGTTCCAGTTTTACAGTTTTAAACTTTTTTTAATAAGTATCAGACTTTAATATATTTTTGATGTCACCAAGTTTTTGAAAATTTTCGTAATTGCGGATTTTTAAAAGTTTTTGCATTCCTTACAATTTAAGCATTTTTTTAATAAATTTTAGGTTTTTTTTTCAATTAAAAAATTATTCGCGAATTTTCGCAAATTTTTTGATTTATAAACAGTGATGCCAACTATTTAATCTACGTATGTACATACCTTATTGAAATGTAATATGAAATGTAAATGAAATATGTGAAATATGAAGCTCTCAAGCTATGTATACGTTGATCCCATGATAGTTATTTATGTTATAATAAATTACTTTACAAAAATTGATTTGATGTTTTTATTTTCAAGCGAAACATTTTAATACTAGCCTCTTTTCGCGCTTTTTCGAAAAATTTCAATATTTTTTATTTTTGAATATTTTTTCAATTTAGCCCTTTCTAGCCCTTTTTACAAAAATTTTTACGCGTTTTGAGTCTCAAAATTTGGCATCACTTTTTATAAAATCTACTGAGTTTGCTCGTTTACAGTTTTTGAGGCTTTGGAATTTTTTTTGAAGATATTCGCATTTTTGGAAGTTTTCGCGATTTATATGCTGTAAGTCTATACTCGAGTTATTACTTTTTTTTGCGGTCTATATAATCAGCTTTGGGAGATTGTTTCCATTATTTTAATCCCTTGCGAATTTTTATATTTTTTGCAATATATGATTTGAGTAGAAATTTGCTAAAAAAAATGCCACGTATTTAAACGTAAATGGACATTTTGTCGAAAAAGAAAAATAAGAAAGCAAAATAATTAGTTATGACAGTAACAAATACATAGAGTGAAGAATTGTATTAATCATGATACAACAATACCTATAAAGGTACAACCACATTTGACGTAGAAAATTAATTCTGACTTTTGTCCCAATTATTTGATTACTGTTTTTTTGTAAACAGAGAGGAAAGCGTTGGCAACTTTTATATTAGGAATGCTTTTTGAAATGTGTAATTTGAGTTTAGAAATTGTAGTTAAACACACATTTTTTTAATGTTAATTGAACATGAGAATAACGAAATCTGTGTGTAATAAGACCTACAAAAGCAAATATTTGATTAATTATTAATTCAATAGATAACGAAAAAAGCCTCACGGCTTGGGATGAAACTTCGTTCTTAAAAACATCGATATAAAGAAACGCCGTAAATAGAAGCGATACATCGATGTTTTATTAGCGGAATTCACGGTTGTTTCATACATATAATACACATTCGCATATTCTTCGTGTGCAAATTTATTGCTGGTTTACATCAAGCATAACACACATACTCCGACATTTGTATTTGAGGTGAACACCTTTCAAAGCTCTTAAATTTGTTTTTGTTTCTTTGCAAAGTAACAGCAAGCATTGTTGTCGCCAAGATCTGGTTGGCTGTTGTGCTCTCGTCGGTGTGAAAGTACAAAAAGCTCTTTATAAAAGTTTGCACATGGTGCATATGGCTTGGACGTAGATGAATAAGAGTTAATGCTTTGTTGATATATACAACAAACACTGTTCTTCTTTTTTCTTTGCTAAGGACATGGCCTATGATTGGACTAGGAACATGCAATTATGACATTTCTCCTTAAAATGGACCACGTGGTCTAATAGTGTTCTTAAGAATGCTACAACCCGTTAACAATTTCATCCTAATAATGTAAGGCAGCTACGTCCAAACACATATACTTTAATATATGTATTTCAGATAAACAGCTTTGTTATTGTTTCTTTGCAAAGACCAAAGATGTCGCCGATATCTGGAGGCAAATAGCGGCACACGCTATCGAATTACGAAATATTTCCATATAAATTATATTGTTACGTTTTTCTCTCTATAAAAACGCTTTTCCGTGGACCCGAAGACTTGCAAATGAATACAAGAGCCGAGTGTTGTAATTAGGGTTAATAATGATACAAGTTTTATTTACAAATACACTTAAACTAAATTAATCAAGAGCTTAAATACACTAATACAACTTAAACTTCTGAATTACACACAAATATTCACAACTGGTTATTATTATTATTATTATTATTATTATTATTATTATTATTATTATTATTATTATTATTATTATTATTATTATTATTATTATTATTATTATTATTATTATTATTATTATTATTATTATTATTATTATTATTATTATTATTATTATTATTATTATTATTATTATTATTATTATTATTATTATTATTATTATTATTATTATTATTATTATTATTATTATTATTATTATTATTATTATTATTATTATTATTATTATTATTATTATTATTATTATTATTATTATTATTATTATTATTATTATTATTATTATTATTATTATTATTATTATTATTATTATTATTATTATTATTATTATTATTATTATTATTATTATTATTATTATTATTATTATTATTATTATTATTATTATTATTATTATTATTATTATTATTATTATTATTATTATTATTATTATTATTATTATTATTATTATTATTATTATTATTATTATTATTATTATTATTATTATTATTATTATTATTATTATTATTATTATTATTATTATTATTATTATTATTATTATTATTATTATTATTATTATTATTATTATTATTATTATTATTATTATTATTATTATTATTATTATTATTATTATTATTATTATTATTATTATTATTATTATTATTATTATTATTATTATTATTATTATTATTATTATTATTATTATTATTATTATTATTATTATTATTATTATTATTATTATTATTATTATTATTATTATTATTATTATTATTATTATTATTATTATTATTATTATTATTATTATTATTATTATTATTATTATTATTATTATTATTATTATTATTATTATTATTATTATTATTATTATTATTATTATTATTATTATTATTATTATTATTATTATTATTATTATTATTATTATTATTATTATTATTATTATTATTATTATTATTATTATTATTATTATTATTATTATTATTATTATTATTATTATTATTATTATTATTATTATTATTATTATTATTATTATTATTATTATTATTATTATTATTATTATTATTATTATTATTATTATTATTATTATTATTATTATTATTATTATTATTATTATTATTATTATTATTATTATTATTATTATTATTATTATTATTATTATTATTATTATTATTATTATTATTATTATTATTATTATTATTATTATTATTATTATTATTATTATTATTATTATTATTATTATTATTATTATTATTATTATTATTATTATTATTATTATTATTATTATTATTATTATTATTATTATTATTATTATTATTATTATTATTATTATTATTATTATTATTATTATTATTATTATTATTATTATTATTATTATTATTATTATTATTATTATTATTATTATTATTATTATTATTATTATTATTATTATTATTATTATTATTATTATTATTATTATTATTATTATTATTATTATTATTATTATTATTATTATTATTATTATTATTATTATTATTATTATTATTATTATTATTATTATTATTATTATTATTATTATTATTATTATTATTATTATTATTATTATTATTATTATTATTATTATTATTATTATTATTATTATTATTATTATTATTATTATTATTATTATTATTATTATTATTATTATTATTATTATTATTATTATTATTATTATTATTATTATTATTATTATTATTATTATTATTATTATTATTATTATTATTATTATTATTATTATTATTATTATTATTATTATTATTATTATTATTATTATTATTATTATTATTATTATTATTATTATTATTATTATTATTATTATTATTATTATTATTATTATTATTATTATTATTATTATTATTATTATTATTATTATTATTATTATTATTATTATTATTATTATTATTATTATTATTATTATTATTATTATTATTATTATTATTATTATTATTATTATTATTATTATTATTATTATTATTATTATTATTATTATTATTATTATTATTATTATTATTATTATTATTATTATTATTATTATTATTATTATTATTATTATTATTATTATTATTATTATTATTATTATTATTATTATTATTATTATTATTATTATTATTATTATTATTATTATTATTATTATTATTATTATTATTATTATTATTATTATTATTATTATTATTATTATTATTATTATTATTATTATTATTATTATTATTATTATTATTATTATTATTATTATTATTATTATTATTATTATTATTATTATTATTATTATTATTATTATTATTATTATTATTATTATTATTATTATTATTATTATTATTATTATTATTATTATTATTATTATTATTATTATTATTATTATTATTATTATTATTATTATTATTATTATTATTATTATTATTATTATTATTATTATTATTATTATTATTATTATTATTATTATTATTATTATTATTATTATTATTATTATTATTATTATTATTATTATTATTATTATTATTATTATTATTATTATTATTATTATTATTATTATTATTATTATTATTATTATTATTATTATTATTATTATTATTATTATTATTATTATTATTATTATTATTATTATTATTATTATTATTATTATTATTATTATTATTATTATTATTATTATTATTATTATTATTATTATTATTATTATTATTATTATTATTATTATTATTATTATTATTATTATTATTATTATTATTATTATTATTATTATTATTATTATTATTATTATTATTATTATTATTATTATTATTATTATTATTATTATTATTATTATTATTATTATTATTATTATTATTATTATTATTATTATTATTATTATTATTATTATTATTATTATTATTATTATTATTATTATTATTATTATTATTATTATTATTATTATTATTATTATTATTATTATTATTATTATTATTATTATTATTATTATTATTATTATTATTATTATTATTATTATTATTATTATTATTATTATTATTATTATTATTATTATTATTATTATTATTATTATTATTATTATTATTATTATTATTATTATTATTATTATTATTATTATTATTATTATTATTATTATTATTATTATTATTATTATTATTATTATTATTATTATTATTATTATTATTATTATTATTATTATTATTATTATTATTATTATTATTATTATTATTATTATTATTATTATTATTATTATTATTATTATTATTATTATTATTATTATTATTATTATTATTATTATTATTATTATTATTATTATTATTATTATTATTATTATTATTATTATTATTATTATTATTATTATTATTATTATTATTATTATTATTATTATTATTATTATTATTATTATTATTATTATTATTATTATTATTATTATTATTATTATTATTATTATTATTATTATTATTATTATTATTATTATTATTATTATTATTATTATTATTATTATTATTATTATTATTATTATTATTATTATTATTATTATTATTATTATTATTATTATTATTATTATTATTATTATTATTATTATTATTATTATTATTATTATTATTATTATTATTATTATTATTATTATTATTATTATTATTATTATTATTATTATTATTATTATTATTATTATTATTATTATTATTATTATTATTATTATTATTATTATTATTATTATTATTATTATTATTATTATTATTATTATTATTATTATTATTATTATTATTATTATTATTATTATTATTATTATTATTATTATTATTATTATTATTATTATTATTATTATTATTATTATTATTATTATTATTATTATTATTATTATTATTATTATTATTATTATTATTATTATTATTATTATTATTATTATTATTATTATTATTATTATTATTATTATTATTATTATTATTATTATTATTATTATTATTATTATTATTATTATTATTATTATTATTATTATTATTATTATTATTATTATTATTATTATTATTATTATTATTATTATTATTATTATTATTATTATTATTATTATTATTATTATTATTATTATTATTATTATTATTATTATTATTATTATTATTATTATTATTATTATTATTATTATTATTATTATTATTATTATTATTATTATTATTATTATTATTATTATTATTATTATTATTATTATTATTATTATTATTATTATTATTATTATTATTATTATTATTATTATTATTATTATTATTATTATTATTATTATTATTATTATTATTATTATTATTATTATTATTATTATTATTATTATTATTATTATTATTATTATTATTATATTATTATTATTATTATTATTATTATTATTATTATTATTATTATTATTATTATTATTATTATTATTATTATTATTATTATTATTATTATTATTATTATTATTATTATTATTATTATTATTATTATTATTATTATTATTATTATTATTATTATTATTATTATTATTATTATTATTATTATTATTATTATTATTATTATTATTATTATTATTATTATTATTATTATTATTATTATTATTATTATTATTATTATTATTATTATTATTATTATTATTATTATTATTATTATTATTATTATTATTATTATTATTATTATTATTATTATTATTATTATTATTATTATTATTATTATTATTATTATTATTATTATTATTATTATTATTATTATTATTATTATTATTATTATTATTATTATTATTATTATTATTATTATTATTATTATTATTATTATTATTATTATTATTATTATTATTATTATTATTATTATTATATTATATTATTATTATTATTATTATTATTATTATTATTATTATTATTATTATTATTATTATTATTATTATTATTATTATTATTATTATTATTTTATTATTATTATTATTATTATTATTATTATTATTATTATTATTATTATTATTATTATTATTATTATTATTATTATTATTATTATTATTATTATTATTATTATTATTATTATTATTATTATTATTATTATTATTATTATTATTATTATTATATTATTATTATTATTATTATTATTATTATTATTATTATTATTATTATTATTATTATTATTATTATTATTATTATTATTATTATTATTATTATTATTATTATTATTATTATTATTATTATTATTATTATTATTATTATTATTATTATTATTATTATTATTATTATTATTATTATTATTATTATTATTATTATTATTATTATTATTATTATTATTATTATTATTATTATTTATTATTATTATTATTATTATTATTATTATTATTATTATTATTATATTATTATTATTATTATTATTATTATTATTATTATTATTATTATTATTATTATTATTATTATTATTATTATTATTATTATTATTATTATTATTATTATTATTATTATTATTATTATTATTATTATTATTATTATTATTATTATTATTATTATTATTATTATTATTATTATTATTATTATTATTATTATTATTATTATTATTATTATTATTATTATTATTATTATTATTATTATTATTATTATTATTATTATTATTATTATTATTATTATTATTATTATTATTATTATTATTATTATTATTATTATTATTATTATTATTATTATTATTATTATTATTATTATTATTATATTATTATTATTATTATTATTATTATTATTATTATTATTATTATTATTATTATTATTATTATTATTATTATTATTATTATTATTATTATTATTATTATTATTATTATTATTATTATTATTATTATTATTATTATTATTATTATTATTATTATTATTATTATTATTATTATTATTATTATTATTATTATTATTATTATTATTATTATATTATTATTATTATTATTATTATTATTATTATTATTATTATTATTATTATTATTATTATTATTATTATTATTATTATTATTATTATTATTATTATTATTATTATTATTATTATTATTATTATTATTATTATTATTATTATTATTATTATTATTATTATTATTATTATTATTATTATTATTATTATTATTATTATTATTATTATTATTATTATTATTATTATTATTATTATTATTATTATTATTATTATTATTATTATTATTATTATTATTATTATTATATTATTATTATTATTATTATTATTATTATTATTATTATTATTATTATTATTATTATTATTATTATTATTATTATTATTATTATTATTATTATTATTATTATTATTATTATTATTATTATTATTATTATTATTATTATTATTATTATTATTATTATTATTATTATTATTATTATTATTATTATTATTATTATTATATTATTATTATTATTATTATTATTATTATTATTATTATTATTATTATTATTATTAAT